>CM031607.1:25502342-25537342 GCA_018398815.1 Conus ventricosus | reverse complement strand
TGGGTGGCGTTCTCGCTGGTGACAGACCCTCAGGTAAGTCTGCCTGTCGCCTCTACTAGAGTCTGGGCCCCGGCTCCTGGCCATTCCTCCTCTCTCCTCTCCACCTCCGTCTCGCCTGCTGCACACAGTCCCTCATTGGACTTCATACAGGCTCGTCTTGATGGGTATGGGGACGATTAAAAACGTCAAATCCCACCGGTACATTGATTTTTTCCGTTTCCGAGTGGGTTGTACATTGTTATCTAAATCAACTTCTCTAGTACGATCCTACTTCAATAATTAGTTCAGAGTTCAATGTTAACGCTTGAAGCCTCTATTGTACAACAGTTAGATTGATAGTGTAAGAACACGAGTTTGATAAGACGACAGCTGATTCCGCAACAGTTCAGAACAACGGGGTTGTTAATGCACTGATTTCACATCAAAATAAGTGGCGAATCACTCGAGCCAAAGCATGCAAATATCGAAAATAGATCCATTACATAGGTTTTTCGAGAGGTTCGAACAAATGTCAGGATTAAATCGACATGTTCCAGCAACCAGCCTTCAAAGACCTTAAGACATTTTGACAATGGGGTTACGTAAATAAAAACTCGACGAAATTCATAAATTCTGATGAATTAACAGATTTGTGGAACAGGGACAAATGGAAAGTGGGGCCATCGCGATCAATATACATCAATTAATCCTATCAAATGTCTTGACAACGATTCCAACCATTTGTTACCGGACGTTTTCAACCCAAGTTTCCATGATATCACTTAAGTCGAGATATTTCTACCGACGCATACTTAGTGCATGTTATCAATAGTTTTGGACTGAATTGTATTGGTACTTAACTTCAAAAGAATAATGTTAAAAAAAAATTACAGGAAAGTAACTCGTGCTCCCACTAGAGAAACGACCAATTACTCCTTCGAATATTGCATACCGACGTAATTCGTTCTGACACAATGCAAACACAAAACACAACAAATCAAGGACTCACCTTCAAACACCGAAATCATGCTTGACACACGCACACGGCAACAAACTACAAAATCAATGAACAATCGCTTGATTAATTGTATTTAAGACTGACAATACCTTTACTATCTGGTACATTTGCTAAACAGACAAACACAGACGAAGTAAACAGCAAAATCTGTTAAGTTTCGGCGTGATTGTCAAGAAGGAAATCTGAAAAGAAGCTGATAGCAGAAGTCAAGGGGGTAACTTCAATCACGGTGAGAACAATTTGCCCATTACTTCCCTAAAACAATTGATGTACTAAAACTATTCCTTACAGACTCTAAACACAAACTGAAAAAGTCCTGGATGAACAGCATAAACAAAGCTGGACTAGTCACTAAATCATCGTCACCTGTATGTTCCAGGCAGAGCTGACAGCAGATCCCGTACCATCAAATCGTTCTTAGTCTCAGTACTTACACAACCACCAGGTAACATGGCGGCTCATATGTTATCGGATCTTTATCATTCCTAGTCACAGAAGGGAAGGACTACAGTTGAGGTCTCTGAACCACCGACCCGGACCTCCCAACGGACATCAGGGCGGCTCAGGGACTGAAACATGGCTCGGTTGACCGGTGGTTTTTTTAGGTTCTCGAGGGTCGGTATTGATCGTAGTTTTCGTGTCTGATGGTTTGGACGCTGTTTTCGTCTGTTGCCTCTGCCTGTTCTTGATGCACTGTCATCGTCTTGGAGGAGTGGGAAGAAGAAGAAGAGAAGAAAGAAGAAGATAGAAGAGAGAAAGAAGTGTAAGAGAACAATCCTCAGTGCTGCTACGTTCGTGTCAAAACACACACAACACACACCACAACACACCACACACTCCCACAGAACAGCACTGCACAGCACTGCAACGGGAAAGCCCGCATTTCCAAAATACAATGTATGACGCTGCAGCCTACATTTCGTCATGTACTAATGTCCATTCTCTGGGTAAACTCTTTGACAAGTTCTAATCACAGCAGAATATGAAAATCATGAAAACTGTTGGACAATACTATTAAAAAAAAAAATTTACATGGACGGTAAGGATAAAATAATAATTATGATATGAAAATATAAATATATACCAGAACTGGGTCATCCACTTAGTCTGAGAATAAAAAGAATATATCATAGCAACTTAGGAAAAGTTCGATCAATGAATAGGGTTCTTCAAAATCCAAAAGACTTTTGGTTCGACCTATTACAATCAATCAACCTGATAAGAGATATGTCAATCAATCTCTTTAATCTACAATAAAAAATCAAGAAAAAAAAACCACTAGTAGGTAGAACTGAACATTCGTCACAAGGAACTCACGTGGGTTGATGTACATGGGGTTGGCTAGTTGCGGGGTTCGTGGGTGTTTTTTACATTAATTCACATTAAAAATGTGTGGGTGTATCCGAAGGGTAACGACGGTAATTCAACCAGCCAGCCAATATTAAACGGTAGTATAAAATCTTTGTTTTGGGACTTAACTCATTTACCAGGACACACAACACGCGTTGCGAACACACTTTTTGTTAGGAGGATGTCTTTCAGTTCAAGAAAAACAACTGCCCAAAACTATAAAAACAAATTAAGGCAAATTGAGATACCGCTAGATGAGAACGGCTTGAATCAACTTATTACATTTTACGTAAATGCGGCCACCGCCCAAAGATGACCAAGCGCCCCCCAAGCCTTGTCCCTGGCGCCAAGGTATTACGAATAAGAATAGTGGAGGAAAAATTATTCCCCGACCCCCGAATAACGATCAATTAAAGTTAGATTTGAGAAAGCGAAATTTGAAAGAAGGAAAAGAAAGTTGATATTGATAGTATTTATGAGAACAGAACAGAAATTTCCTGTAAAAATCCCGAAATATTTTCTGCCCCGACGTTCCCAGGATAATCGATAATTTAAGGCGGAAACCGACGAATTTGCACCGACCGTAAAATATTTTGTGAATAGATAAAATTTAAGGGATTACACGTTGTAGAGTTTAGGTAATGGTATCAACAGGATAATCCGACGGGAACGTGATGCGAATGTTGATGTAGATCTAACTAATTTGGTTAGGTGTGATGTTTGCCTACGCACGGGGGGTCGTCAGTGGTCTTGCTCAGATCTTCTGACGGATAATATACCGAATTTTAATACCGATCCCCGTAATAGATATTCCGCGAGTAGAAGAAGGCATTGTGTCATGATTTAGATTGTCTTGTATGAGTATATGTGGTTTTTGGATTCTAGGTGTGCTGCGTAGTGGCTTGGCAATGTAAAGAATGTTACACGGCCCGTCTCTGCGGTACAGGGCCTGGTGGCATTTTGTGGTAAAAGCTTGGGCATAGTTATTATTGCATTTCGTGCCATACTTGGGGTACGCGGTGGCGGGGTTGTGTTGGGGTGGGGTGGTGGAGCGTCGGTGGCACTCGGGAGGAGGGTGGTTGGCTTAGTTTATTGGGTGACTGTCCCTGTAGGTTGTGTGGCTTTGGTTTGTTGTGGTGTTTGTTTGTCGCCTGTTCGGTGTGTAGTGGTTAATTAAGGGAGAGAGAGAGTGTCAGGAGCGCGAGAGGAGAGTCGTTGGGAGAGAACGATGAGCAGAGATGAGGAGAGCGAGAGGGAGAGCGAGGGGGGGAGAGTGGTGTTGTGGAAGCAGGGGAGTGTTAGGAGAGGCGAGTGCCGTAGCGAAGGTTGCGAGGTGAGAGACGAGGATGGTGAGTGAGGTGAGGGGAGAAGATGATGTAGAGAGAGATGAGAGTGAGAAGTAGTGAGCAGCAGCAGGAGAAGAGAGACGGGGGAACCAGAGGAGTTGAAGAGGCGGGGAGGAGGAGAGGATGGAGATGAGATGAGAAAATACTACCATATTGATCTCTACCCAGGATCAGACGAGAGAGAGAGTGTGTGAGAGGAAGAGAGAGAGGAGTATTGCGTTGGTGAGCAGCGAGAGGAGTAGAGAGGAGAGAAAGTTGACGAGATATGGGAGATGAGAGTTGAGGAGGAGACGGAGTATGAGTGAGTGTTGGACGGGGGAACAGGGAGAAAATGGACTGGCGAAGAGAGACAGTGGACTGCAGGAAAAAGGAACAGGAGGACGCGGTCGACAAGAGAGAGAGACGAGAGAAGTAGATAAGATAGAGAGGAGAAAACGAGGAGAAAAGAAAACGGAGAGGTGGGTGAGATACTGAGAAAGAAAAAAAAAATAAAAAAAAAAAGAGAGAAGAGAGAGATTAATGAAGGAAAATATATCGAAAAAGTAACGAACAATAATCGAAGCTACCAACAGCAGGATGTAGGTACTTAATTTTTCCTTACCTGGATAGCCCTGGCGGACGTTTATAATTGTGTGTGGTGCTAGTACCTCTGCTAAGTTTTGTTTTTCTGGGGGTTTGTTGTGGTGGGGTCGGGCTACAGGAATTGGCGCTGACGGTTTGTATTGTGTTGAGCACGGTTTTATGTTTGGGTTTTGTAGGGAGCTGGATAAGTGTTCTTGTAGGGAAGGAGAAGACATGAGGAAGGGGGGCGGTGGGAAAGGTAAGTTGTGAGGGACATGGTGAGTCGGGTGGCGAGCGTGGATAGGGCAACGGCAAGAAGGGAGTATATAAAAGGAATTAAGCTTGAACGAGGAGTCTGCCACACTTCGAGTTGCACGTGCAGCCCGTTGCGTCGACTAGAGTTGTCATGCGTGACGTTGCCAGACCCCTGACAAATTTGAAAGCCTTATGTAGGAATTCTTCATGTGCCAGTCGTGGGTGGGGTAGTGGGCTACCCTGTGTGTGTTTGTGTGTGTATGTGTGTAGTTGTGTGCCTTGTGGGTGTGGTGTGACGGTGTGGGTGTCGTGTCGTGTGTGTCTGTGGGGTGTGTGTTTGGGTTTGGGCACCATGTTGTTGTGGGGAGTGTGGCGCGCTGTCATCGCGCGCTGTAAGAGCGCTAGAGAAAGAGAGAGTGAGTGTGTGAGGACGCAGAGAGTAGCGAGCGACGGAGGGAGAGTCGCTGAGAGACAGAACTGACTGACAGAGTCAGACGACAGGAAACATACAGACAGACAGAAGCCCCGGAGTGGCGGGCTGAGAGGGGGTTGGGTGGGAGGGATGGGGAGATGGGTGGAGAGGGACCGGCGGGAGGGGTGTATATTAATAACATCTTTTGAAGACCCTTTTGGTCCGCTAGTAGTACTGATATAATAAATGCGGCTGATAAAAAAAAATTATAGTAAAGTGTTGTTGATTGATGGATTTAATACAACAGCCCACGAGCAACGACACAACAAAAAAAAGGACCATTCTCATAGCATCACATGTCAGAAGGTACAGACTGTCACAGCAGACATACAGAGTAAGAAGGTGTGGAATGGGGAAAGAGAGTACAGTACGACCCACACAAGGGACGGAAGTAGGGGTGGGAGCTTGGGACGGCACGGTGAGGGATGGTGGGTTGTGAGGGGTGTGGGGAAGGCCAATATGGGAAAGAAGGAGAAAAACATAAAACGATATTTAACAGTCCGAGAGAGCTGGAAGCTGCTGATGCTGTATAGTGTAATGAATGATACGGATAAAGGTATAAGATGATAAATATGTGATTCTTTTAAAGGGAGAAAAGATAAATCGAGGAGAGACCGACAGAAACTGAGAAGGAGGGAGGAGCATGGTTTAACCAGTACAAAAGCCCTTCCCCCCAGCAATTTCCTTGGAAGAACAGGGACGGTATAGTCACACACACACACACACACATACACACACACACCACAGCGCGCGCGCTGCATGCACGCACGCACCAAACAAACACACACAACACACTCACACTAACACACACACACACACACACACACCACAACACACACTGCACCACACTCACACACACACACAACACACACGGAGAGATGTCGTGTTAGTAGAGAGGAGGATTGCAGAAGAGTGAGAGAGATTCCTGAAGAGATGTATGATCGAGAGAGCATGGAGAGTGTGATGAGACAGAGAGAATGAGCTGGTGAGCAATACCTATTGTGGGATTGAAGATCCGTGTGGCCAGCTAGATGGATGTGTATTAAGATGGCCACCCATGGAACGTGTGTCAACTGCAGATATTGTTGTTTAATAAATATAGTAATATATGACGGATATGATTTATATAAAAAACACCCCACCTTCCATCTCTTCTTTCAGACCATAAAGGTTTGCAGTGGGCTAGGGTGCCTGTGGGAGGGTGTTTGATTGTATTCTTTGTAGCTTTTGCAGGTGATGTGGCATTTAGTTAACTACACTATAGACACTACGGAAGATGGTCGGTTATATTATTATTTTACTTTATTATGGGAAGTAAGGTATGGAGGAAAGATGAAAAGAAGAAGAAAGAAAAAGGAAAAGAAACTGGAAGGAGTAAGGAAAGGAAGGAAAAGAAGAAAAGAAAACATGTGAAACAGGAAAACAGGAGAGAAAAGAAAAAGAAGAAAGAAAAAAGAGAAGGAGAAAGAAAAGAATAAGAGAAGGGAAAAGATAGAAGAAGGAAAACAGAGAAAGAAGAGCATGGTGAAAAACAGAAGAAAAGAAACAGGAAGAAAACAAGAAGTAAAGAAGATAAGGAAACGATAAAAAGAAGAAAAAGAAAAAAAGAATAAAGAAGAAATAAAGGGGGGGTTGTGTGTGGTCACAGGGGTGAGGTGGTGGGGGTGGGGGAAGAGGAAAACGGTATAAGGAAGGATTTAGAATAGAAAAGAAAAAGTAGGTAGAAGGATGAGGAATATCTTACTATTGAATAGGGTAAAAGTGTAGAATATGAGAAGGGTGAGTGGAAAAGGAAGTACTGGGAACACCGCCCCTGGTCTGGGGCATAACGCTGCTAGCACCTGGAGTTAGACAGATGGCAGAGTCTACAGCTTCGTGCCGTTGTGTTACTCAAATGCCTGGAGTCAGTGGGGTTGTTTTTTTTTTTGGTGGTGTTTGTTTTTTGTGTTTTTATTGTGGGTTTTTTTGGAAAAATGAAATATATTTAGCGGCACATTCGATAAGGTAGTGTGATATTTCTTCTTTCTGGGACTAGGGACGGAGATGAATATCATGGCAAGGTTCATATGTAAATTTTTCTAGGGCCTTCGTATCGTGTGATTATGATTTGACAGAACGGACATTCGATAGATTGTGACTCTGGCGTATCGGTGTTGTGAGAAGTAAGGAATTGACAGAAAGAAGTAGTTTTAGAGTCTTTGACTGACGGAGTTGGAAATCGTGGCATGGAATGGTTAACGGGAATGTTGGATGGATTATATTTACAAATATTTTGGATATGACTGTCAGTTTGTTTGGGTTTTGATGGGCTCGATAGTTCACGCTTTGACCCCGACCAAACTAGTTAGTTTGTATTGATAATACAATCCGGGTGTCCATCACACAAACACACACAACTCACACAAGGCACACAAAACATATACGCACTGCACGCACGCACTCGCGCGGGCCCATCATTACCTGTCTTTAAGTTCGTGGAAAGCTTCAGGATATGGGGGTTTAAGTTTTTCCCCCTTTGCTAGATTTACATTTGAGCAGGAGGATAGGATGTGCCGTATGTGTGTGTGTGGTTGTGTGCTTGTGTGTGTGGGTTGTGTGTTTCTATATGGGGTGTGGGTGTGGGGGAGTATGTGTGTGTGCGGGATGGGTTGCGGTTGGGGAGGTGGTGGATAGTGCTGTGTAAGGGGGTTTAGTGTGTGGCGGGTGTAGTGTGGGTGGTGTGTTGTGGGGGTGGCGGGGTGTGTGTGTGTAGTGTGCGTCTAATTTAGCGGAGATGTCGTGTGTGTGTGTTTGTTGAGTGTCAGTGTGCTTTGTGGCTTAGCAGCAAGATGGTGTGTGGTTGTTGTGTGGTTAGTAGTAGGGGTTGGGTCGTGTTTGTGTGGTTGTGTGTGTGTTGTGTGTGTTGATGTGGTGCTCGTTTGTGTGTGTGTGTGTTGAAGTGTGATGTGTGAAGGGGTTGATGTGTGGTGCGAGTGTTGGTGACAATATGTGTGTGTGTGTTTGTGTGCGGGTGCTGTCCCTGCGAAGTCGGCCCTTCGGTAGGGTCAAAACAGTAACAGGTGCCAACAGTTTCTTTCCGATATGTAAGCGGTGATAGCAGCGACATGGGGATGTGGATGGCGTGGGCGTGCATGCAGTGCAATAATTGCAATAGTTGAACACGCTGATTCTTCGGTTGTTACTGCAGGGTTACACCGGCGTCATGAAAAGGAACTGTGCGTGCCTTTTATTGTTGATGAGTTTGGCTATGTTAATTAGATCCCCCCCACCCGTCCTCTGCCTCCCCACCACTATTCCAGTTGTGTGTGTGTGTGTGTGTGTGTGTGTGTGTGTCGTCGGCTGTAGTGTGTGTGTGTGTGTGGTGTGTGATTAAAAAAATATCTATATTTGCCGGATGTACAATTCAGGTTTAGAACGTTCTGCATGTTCGTAATCGGTAGTGAATTATTCACAGATGCTTGAAACTTCCGGGGTGTGCCGGTGTATGTTATTTTTCTCTTCTAGCGCGCTTGCAGCGACAAACATCACACACACACACACACACACACACGCTCGCACACACACACACCTACAACATCTCACACACACACACACACACACCACACACACACAACACACACACGACCGAATACGCACTCACACACACACACACACCACACACACACACACACTCAAACACACACACATACACATAAATCAATCAATGTTCTAATCTATGGATTAGTTATATTGGTTCAATGATGATTTGTTAATTGAGTAAAGAAATAAAAAGGAGAGAGAGAGAATGAGTAGTAGAGTTATGACGAGTGAATGGAAAGTGAGGGAGCATGGAGAGTGATGAGATGAGAGAGAGGAGTCCTCGAGATGTGGCTGGTACTACCATCCAGTTGCAATGCGATGGTATCAATTTATATTCTGATGATCACCTCATTACAATTGATTATTGCTGATACAGCGGGGTTTATTGATGGGTCTTGTCTCTAGGTTTAGCCACCCGGTTGATCCCATCCTTGGTGCCTGCGTCTTGTCGAACCGAAAGGGGGATGTCACTGGTTGCTGTTGTCTTCATCCAAACAATGGGGGTTGTCTTCCAGGTCGTACGTTTCCTATCTTTTAATGTAAATCTCTCTCTACTCTTGCTCTGTGTGTGTGTGTGTGTTGTTGCTAAGTGTGCCTGTTGCTTATGTGGGCTCATATGGGATGGGCTGTGCAATGGTCGTGTGCTTGTGTGGTGTGTGTGTGTTTCTCATCATTACGAACTCTTGCCGGTCTGTTCTGTCTGTTGATCTCTGTCTCATCTCTATCTATACTCTCGCTCTTCTTCTCTCTCTCTCTCTCTCTATCTCTCCTCTCTCTCTCTGGGTGTAATTCTCCGATATAGTTTTCTTCAAACTTTTTGAGTGACTTGTTTAGGTTCGGACGTTGGCTTCTGTTTGGCTCTGAGTTTGGAGGGGACAAAGCTACCATCAGTGCTGGAGCAAGTCCATCTGCTATGCATGCAATAAGATTTTTACATGTAAGAAACAAATCAGCAAACCTCGTTGTATATGGAGAAATTGGAACGTTAGTACCATTATGGATATCAACTGTTACCAGGCTGCATCTAAGTATGGTTTTAGACTGTTTAAATACAACGGGATACTGATTTCAAATTGAAAGCGACTACAACATGTGACGCGTCTATGCTCGAGAAAAAGGCCATGCTAACATGGGCTACCCTAACATGTCAAAGAATATCTCCTGTGGTGAAAATGGATTTCAAGATGTTATGGATGTTTGGTTGTAGAGGGAATGATTGAGGTTTCTTAAAGAGTAAAATTAAGATTATTTAGTATGTTCTGCCATCAATGGCGTATACCATTTGGATTTCAGTCACGGTTGAATCATTGTTCTGGTTAACTGTTATTGATACACATGTTTTCTTCGAGAAAAATTTTGTTCTGTATTCTGTATGTAGATATTTTACTGGAATGTATGCTTCTCGGCACACATATTTTAGAATGGGTGTGTCCCTATTAAATGTAAACAGATTTCGCTTTTCACCTAACGCATGAAAACTAGTACATGCCCATGGATGTTTAAATCTATCAAGAGACGAATCAGTTTATGTTCAATTGATGAACATTGTACTTATCAGATATTAATATTTTATAATAATATTTGAATAACTTATATAGCGCCTTATTCTCGGTAGAGTGCCAAGCTCTATGCTGCTTTACAATCCACACTGTTTACACACGGGCTGCCTTCGCCTGGGTAGTGGCCGTCTGAAGAGCTGCCATAGCTGGCGCTAGTTCATTCCAGTCGTTGCACAGTGTCTTCGTTCCGTGTCATCCAAGTCCTAGTTGCATCAATATCAGATCACTTCATATCCTTACTAATTCTTACATTCTTTCTATCTTCTCACGAAGGGGGCTTGCTATTGTGTTTAACGTGTCATCCATACCATACGTGCCAAAAACAGGACTCAACTCTTCCGATAAGTGGGTGATGGAGTTTTTAACGTTGTGCAAGAATGTTATGCATTGCGTTCACACACGGAACCTCGTTATAGTCTCATTGAAGGATGTTATGGGAAAATGGAGTCTGACACAATGTTAACTCGAGAGGGGATAAAAATCCACTGACTGTACGAAACGGCACCGGCGGAGGTTCGAACCCCGATTCTTCATGTGTTCTTGTTTTTTTCCAACAGTGAACGAAAGTGAGGTGCAATGCCAAATGTTACCAAATACCTTGCTTTTTCCCTGGCCACACTGAAATCCTTTGGTGATTTGACCATCTAGAAGCATTGTTTGAAAAAACTGAGAATTCTGTTCACAAGAGTTGAAGCTTTGGTGTGAGTTTACTGTGTGTAGTGTCCAAAGAATTTTAGATCTCAGCACATCTGTCTTTGAGCAAAACGAGCCCACTGTGGCTGAAGAGCTGGTACTGGATTAGCGCGCAGACACATCAGGATCAGGATTTACTGGCAACACAACATTGACATTCGACGCGGCTGCTGCCGTATTGTTTATAAGAAAGTACAAGATGGGTATTGCTGCCGAAGATTTGCTTAACGCCAATGGAGCCATGTGCTTTTTTCCTTTGCTGTGGCTAACCAGGGCACTCTCACCATTGCTCGCACATTGAAACTTTTTTTGCAGACCGTGCAGTAGCACGTGCAGATCAGAAAGTTGCATAAATTTGACGTGACTGCGGGTGAGAATGTGAAATGTAAATTGATTGGTGTATTTACCACTGAACTGCCCGATCAAATAGTCAATTTGGCAAAATTCCTAGTCTCTGCCTTCAAAATTAGACAAGCCTTCATCGACAATACAAACATGTGAATCAGAAATATCCTGATTATATAAATCATGTACAGCCCATATTATATGTCTGTCCAGTCAGAGTTATGTTTTCTCTGTGATTAGTGTTTTCCCTGTTTGTATGTTCTTTAGAAGTGAGGTATGATTTTGTGTTCCCCCCATGAAAGGGGCTGTTGGCCTATAATCATTAAATTTCAGAGTTCAGAGTTCAGAGTTCTCTCTCTCTCTCTCTCTCTCTCTCTCTTCTCTCTCTCTCTCTCTCTCTTCTCTCTCTCTCTCTCTCCCTCTCTCTCTCTCTGTGTGTGTGTGTGTGTTTCCGATCATAATGAACTCTCTGCCTGTCTGTCTGTCTGTCTATGTCTCTCTCTTCTTCTCTCTCTCTTTCTCTCTCTGTCTTTCTCTCTCTCTCTCTCTCTCCTCTCTCTCTCTCTCTCTCTCTCTCTGTCTCTGTGTGTGTGTGTTCGTTCGTTCGTTCTTCAATTTAACGTCTATTCACATAAAGTGATTTTAGACAAGAGTTAGGGAAATAGCGTGTGTGTGCATGTGTGTGTGTGTGTGTGTGTGTGTGTGTGTGTGTGTGTGTGTGTGTGTGTGTGTGTGTGTGTGTGAGTTAGTGTGTGTGTGTGTGTGTGTGTGTGTGTGTGTGTGTGTGTGTGTGTGTGTGTGTGCGTGTGTGTGTGTGTGTGTGTGTGTGTGTGTGTGAGTGAGTGAGTGTGTGTGTGTGTTGTGTGTGTGTGTGTGTGTGTGTGTGTGTGTGTGTGTGTGTGTGTGTGTGTGTGTGTGTGCGCGTGCGTGTGTGTGTGTGCGTCTGTGTGTGTGTTGATGGACCGATAAGAGATTTGTTACGAGCAGTTAGCTATATATAGTGATTCATACTAAAATTCTTTACAATGAAACATTAGCCCAAAGCAAGTATTAAAACATAAAGGAGTACAGGATATCTGGTATAACCAAAATGTTAAGCGCTCATATCTGTAGGAACACTTGTAACAAAAAGAGCCATTGGACTAATCATCAAGGAATTAACAAAAGAAACAAGACCTGGTAAGTTCTGGAAAATACACGTGCCATCAAGTCGCAGGCAGTCAGGATTTTCCTTTTTGAAATATGCGCAGTAGAAAAGAAGATGCTGGGTTGTGAAACTTTCAACTGCTCCGCAGATGCAATTTAATTTTTTTGCGAAATTTTGTACGGAAAGCGTTTAGCTTAAGCCTGTAAAACAGGGATTCAAGTTTTCGGTTATTTTTTCAAGTACGTTTGCGTTGGCCAATTGATAGGTAATCTTTCCAATTTTAACCGCATTGCTAGAAGAAAAAGTAGCTGACTGGGATTTGTCACAGCAGAGCAATTTGGAGTGAGGTAGATGCATTTTAGTAAGAACCAAGTTTTTGTAGGCTTCATAAACCTTTTCAATACACGTCTTTTTTAAGAGACCATATCCTTCGTATAAACACAGAGGAATGTTGATTTCTATGGATTCATCGGACTTTCGTGCTCCTTTTCTGGCAGCCCGGTCAGCCCATTCATTACCAGAAATCCCACAGTGAGACGGGATCCAGCAAAAAATCAACTGTTGTACCTCTTGATATAAGAATACTGACAAGATGTTTTATTTCTAAAATCACCTCACCTCGATTTTTCACAGCAATAGATTCAAGGCCTTGTAAGACAGATTTAGAATCCACACAGAAAAGTGTTTTGTAGATAGTAAGTGGAGTATCAACAAGAAAGTTAAGCGCCATTAGAATTGCCACCAGCTCAGCCGTGAAGATAGAATACCCTTCCCGAGATGAAAAGATTTTTCAACTTTAAGGGTAGGAATAACAAAACCACTTCCAGCGTTTTCATTTAACAGTGATCCATCGGTGAAAACTTTAAGGTGATGTGAATATTTACTATCAATATGAGATTTGGCAAGAGAGGACAATATATTATTGTTAACATTCTTTTGTAGATCAGTATATTTATAATCAAAACATGCGGTGTGCAATTCCCAATTTGGAATCGGGGATACAGGAAAACGATCAGCAATATTCTTGGGATCAATCTCAGCGTCTTTCAGTAAGTTTGAGGAATATGTCATTATGGTTATATTAGATTTAATAGATCTAGCTCGCTTCGGGAAATGGATATCTGGTCGTAAAGCTAATTCATCTTTGCTCGAGTTCTGAACAGATGAGCTACGTAGGATGAATTTAGCACAGGCCAAGTTTCTATAGTCGTCAAGGGGCAGAACTCCGGCTTCGTAATACGTTCCTGGTGCACTGGCATGAAATGGGACACCTAGTGCGAGTCTAAAAGCCTTGCAGTCTATGCCTTGCAACTTTTTAAGTAAATAGTTTGGTGCGCTGAAGAACACTTCCTGTGCGTATGATAATTTTGATCTTACGAGAGATGTGGAAAGGTGTACTAAAGTTTGTGAATCTGCACCCCAATTTTGTTTACTGATTATTTTAAGAAGATTTAGAGATTTGCTGGCTTCGTTGATAATATGTTCAATATGGTTGTTCCAAGTTAATTTAGAGGTAATATTTACTCCCAAAAATTTTATCTCGGTGACATAACTCAATACATTGTTATCTACCTTAAAAGTAGGATTATTGCAAGTACTTCCACCAGCGTCAAATAACATCATGTGGGTTTTTTCTGCCGATAAACTAAGGCCGTTTTCAAACATAAATATTGCTATATTATCTAGGTCACGCTGATATGTTTTTTTAATAAAATTGAAAGATCTGACTGGAGTTTTCTTCTTTAAGGTTACGTTCATCCACATGCAAATATCGTCAGCATATTGCACCAAGGAACAGTTTTTAGATAAATGCTTTGGGAGATCGCATATCAGAATATTAAATAGTAGCGGAGCAATGACCGATCCCTGAGGAATGCCCATTTGTAAATATCTCTTGCTGGAATCAACATTTTGTATCTTTGTTTCCATACTTCTACTGGTCGAAATGCTTTAATATAGTATATATATGACCAGAAAGACCAATGGTTTTCAGTTTATATAAAAGTCTCTCATGCCAAACATGATCATACGCTTTTCTGACATCAAAGAAAGTAGCAAGGATATTTTTTCTTCTTGCAAATTGTTGTTTTACATGAGTCGTTAATTTTACCAGATGGTCTATTGTTGATCTGCCTTTTCTAAAGCCTGCTTGTGTAGCCGGAATTATACCACGTTTCCACAGTGATATACAAGCCTACTTAAAACAATTCTTTCCATTAACTTACACGTGTGAGAGGTGAGGGCAATCGGACGGTAACTATTTATGTTGGATCTAGGTTTGCCCTGCTTTAAGATCGGTACGACTACAGATTCTTTCCAAACAGAAGGGATACTTCCATCTTGCCAGCATTTTGTTATGATGTTATGAAGAAACGATACAAAATTTTCTGGCAGGTGTTTTAACATCTCATTCGAAAGTGCATCCAGACCAACTGATGTTTTTTTTCTTGGTAATGATATTATTGCATTTCTTAATTCCTGTAGAGTGATGTCCGCGTTTAGATAATGGTCATTTTTTTCTTCTGGATCACAATACATATCGTTATTCTTTGAGTTTTCCCTCATAGCTTTGCATTTATCAGAAAGGCTATTTGTGGAGCTATTCTTTGCAATATATCTGCGAATGCCTCGGCTTTTTGAGCAGCAGTTGGAAATTGCTCATTTTCTAAAGTAACTGGATAAATTGGGAGATTCACTCCCTGTTTCATTTCATGGACCTTTGTCCAAACCTTTTTAACGTCGTGATGATCAGAGACTTCGGTGAGACAAAAGGACGACCAGTGGTCCTGTTTAGCTTTTTCAATGACTCTGCTGCTCATATTCTTGGCCCGTTTCATAGTAACGTTGTTTTTCGGCTTGTCTTTAACATTATTCTTTGTATTTTAGTTTCTTTTCATCAACAGCATGTTTGCAGGATTCCGTCCACCACACATTTCCACTATGAAATGATCTTCTTTTGTAATTTGTTTTTGGAATGGATTTGGTTGCAGCGAACAAGACCGATTCAGAAAAATGTGTGTACATAGTTTCAACATCCTGGTTTTCAAGAGTTGTTACATTAAAAGACATTAAAATAGATTTGAATTTCTCCCAGTCAGCTCGTTTGTAATTATATTTTGGAATTTTATCAACTGTGTTGTCTTGTGCGACTGTAAAGCCTCTAAGGGATATAGTAATAGGGAGGTGGTCACTTCCCAAAGTGTCTTTATCAACCTGCCAGGAACAGCTAAGAGCTAAAGATGCAGAGATGAAAGAAAGATCAATTGCTGAGGGTCTATGGTTAGGAACATCTGGCAGTCTAGTGACACGCCCATCATTTAGAAGGTACAGGCCAGAATCAAGAATATTTTCTACCAGGCGATTTGAGCTAACTTTAGAGCTACAACTGTCCCAGAAGGGAGCATGTTCGTTGAAATCGCCGGCGATCAACCACTTCTGATTTTGCGCGTCTATAGTACGTAACCAGTCAGTGTTACAGTCAAATACTCCTTTTGGGAGGTATATAGAAACTATGTTTAGCGTTAACGACTTATCGAATCTTACACACACTGCGCATGAGTGAATATTTGCGGAATTTTCTGGAACCGGCGATGTTATAAGGCGGTAAGACAAATGTTCGTGTATGTAGATGGCTGTGGACACTTTTTCGCCTTTAGCAGTCTGTTGACACACTGGCGGATAGAAAAAGTTTGCCAGTCGTGGTAGTTTATCACTTGACACATTTAGTGACTGCAGAATTAAAACGGAGAATGAATTATCTGCAATGAGCTCTTGAAGGTGGGAGATGTTAGTTGCCACGAGCGACAATTCCACTGCAATACGTCTATTTTGGGCTCTTTAGCCATAAAAAGTCAAAACAGTAACAAAAATTACTAATACTTTTAGAAAAGAAAAAAAAAAGAAAAAAAAAAAAAGTAAAATAAACAGATGAATGCAAATAGGTGGAAACGAAACTATTCAACTAGAGGAGTCCGCAAAGTCATGGACTAAGGTGGGAGAAATCAGTTTAACTGGGTACAAAAAGATATAACAAAGATGACGATGTTAAATGCAATCAAAGCATTGACACAGTTGTCAGAAAGACAGTCATGGAAACCAGCGGAAGAAGTCACGCCGTGGCAGTGGCACCGGAGCCATGTAGCTGTAGTGGTGCCGGTACTGTCGCCGTGGACGGGGTCCATCGTCCCTGTAGGGTCTGCTGGGGACAGGTCGTGCAGGTCGTCTTGGTTTGGACCAAAACAGGTGGTGAAGATGACGACCCAGGTTCCCAGCAAAGACACTCAAGCCTCGTTTGAAGGGTGGATGTTGTCCCGCATGTACTGGGCCTTGTTGCTGACATTTTCATGAGATACAAACGATACGTTCTTATCACCATGAAGACTAGACAGTACATGGGCGTTGAATATTTCACGTTTTGTGTTTAGGTCTGAAAGTCTGGTAGGAGCGACCCGGCTGATGACGATAAACATTTTGGGATATTTCTTTCTCAGACTTTGAACGAGCTTGACAAAGTTTTTTGATGTTTCCTGTGTGTCTTTTGTGTTTTTGAGATCGTTCACACCTACATGGAGTACAATGGCATCTGTATAATCCACTGTATTGTCCAACAGAGTATTCTCACATTCCTTTATGGTGTAGCACTTCTGACGTTTTACAACGTGCAAACCATACCCCAAACCTAGTCTCTCTTCACATATGCCATTTAAAACAGAATCCGAGACGATCAAAACTTTCGGGAGGTCGGAGTTGCTGCCAGTTTCATATCTCTCCGAATTGTTTGCTTGTAGAATTGAAATGTTGTTTACAGCTGAGTGGTGGTAAGATTTGGGGGAACTCTTTTTATTAGTTTGTTGGGTGTTTTCTGTACTTTTTGTTCTTTGGACAGTATCGATATGGGTTCGACACTTGAGATCAGGAACTTTCTCGTGACGTGAAATCTTTCTTACAGCCTGTTTTACGTCATTTGTTTTTACGTCACTCTGGTTGTCCACTCTATTTTGGGCAGATTTCTTAACTTTTACAACATCAGAAAAGGTTAGGCCCAGTTTGCACATGTTTTTGTCAGTCACGGTGGTTTTCTTTCGTTTGGTGATGTCACAGATTGTGTCTGAGTCTCACTGTCCTTGTATGTGTGACTTTGTCGTACTGCACACATTTGAAATCTTCTTGAAGCTTTTTGAGCCCCGCGTTCTCCCCATGACTGTCTTCTGACGGGAGCAGCTAAAAGAGAATGCTGTCCATCGCCATATTGTTACGCCATATTGTGTGTGTGTGTGTGTGTGTGTGTGTGTGTGTACGTGTTTCCCATCGAAATCTCTCCCTCCCTCTCTCTCTCTCTCTGTCTGTCTGTCTGTCTGTCTGTCTGTCTCTCTCTCTCTCTCTCTCTCTCTCTCTCTCTCTCTCTCTCTCTCTCTCTCTCTCTCTCAGTGTGTGTTTCCCATCATAACGAACCCTCTGTCTGTCTGTCTGTCTGCCTGCCTGTCTGTCTGTCTGTCTCTCTCTCTCTCTCCCTCTCTCTCTCTCTCTCTCTCTTTCTCTCAATCTACAAAGGACTTTCTGGTTTTGTCTGCTTCGCTGTCAATTTGGAGGCCATAGCTGGCCGTAACCTCCATCATCCCGAACTTGTACATTTTTTAAAAACTGTTTACCACTGAAAGCGGAAGGTCACAACATCGTTGTGGCTTGGGTTCTCAGTCATGCTGTGACCTTCTGCTTTCAGTAATGTGTGAAAATGTCATCAGCAATATGTCTTTTGTGTGGAAAATCCAAGGTCACGTGACAAACCAGCTTGAAGTCCTAATACCGTGTGTGGCCACCATTTGCGTTGACAACTGCTTGACACCTGCGGCTCATTGAGTGGACCAGGTGGTTGATGCGTCCCCTTGGCACACCAGCCCACACATGGACGATGGCCTGGTGAAGTTGAGCCGCTGTTGCTGGTCGTGGACGCAGGAGGTCCAACCGTCTGCCAAGTTCATCCCAAAAATGTTCTATTGGGTTTAAATCGGGACTGAGGGCTGGCCAGGGCAGCACATTGACGTTGTTATGCTGAAGAAATTGCTGGGTGGCCCTGGCGGTGTGTGGTCTTGCATTGTCCTGTTGGAATGTCCAGTTTGGGTGTTGCTCAAAAAAAGGATTGACATGGGGTCTGAGCACCTGGTTGATGTAGCGCTGTGCATTGACACCCTGTCCGCAACAGAACCAATGTTCTGAAAGATGACTGGTCCTATGGCGTGGTTAATGCCAATTGCACCCCATATCATAACGTTCGGGCCTCCCCAGGGGTTCCGCTCTACCACACAGAAGTCAGCATAGCGTTCACCAGGTCGACGCCATATTCTGACACGACCGTCAGCCATGTCAATACAAAAACGGCTCTCATCTGAGAACAGTATGCGTCCCCACTGCTGCCTGCGCCAGTTGATTCGGGCTTGTGCCCACTGCAGCCTGTCCTGCCGGTGTCTTGGTGTCAGTACCGGACCTCTGTGAGGACGCCTACATGCCAGCCCGTTCTCCTGAAGATGCCGCTGCATAGTGTTGAGGCTGATTCGTTGCTGGAGATTCCCAGGCACCTGTCGAGCAGTGTTAGCGGCTGTTTGCCGCCTATCCTGCAGATGGGTTCGAACAAGATGGCGATCCTCTCTTTGTGTGGTGACCCAAGGACGGCCTGGCCGGGGACGATCATCAGTGGTACCAGTGACTCGCATGCGGTGCTGCAGACGATAGATGGTTGAGATGTGGACGTTAAAGATGTCGGCGACCTGCCTGGCATCCACACCAGCCTCCAGATGGCCTAGGGCACGATTGCGTTCCTCTGCTCGTAGTCTTGGCATCTCTGTAGCGCTCAGACGGCAAGTCGTTACCTGAACCTTGTAGCGCGGCTTTATAAAGGCTGCATGCCTGCGTACTTGTCGCTGGTTAACTTTGCTCTGCATGGTGTGCACGTGCCTCACATGCAGCAACCATTTTGCCATTTTTGTTGACCGTCCAATGCCGGGAATGATGTGTTGCTCACACAATTTTTTCACTGCACGTGAGTCTTGGACCCAAACAACTTGCCACAATGGTTCAGTATTGTATATTCACCACTTTTCACCCGAAAAATAGCCTTTCAAATTTTCGCGTTTTTTATGGAAGTCAGTATATGTAAAGAACGTACTTGGTTGTATCTACGTAAAGAACGTTCTTGGCTATACTTATGTAAAGAACGTACTTGGCTGTATCTACGTAAAGAACGTATCAAGTCGGCAGCTGTAAACCTATCTGTCAGTCTGTGTCTGTTCGCCCGTAAAAGATGATGATATTAATAACAATCAGACAGACGCTGCGTCATATCTCTACAGATGTACTGTGAGGTCAGAGATGACTAAATTTGTGATGTACTTCAAATGTGGGTCTACATACAGAAGCAAATAAAGCTTTACACCGGAGAGATGAACGCTTACGATTTATATGCATGGCGAATCTTTCATCACTTAGTTTTAGGAATGCACCATGTTTGCCACCGAGCAGTCAATTTCTTGGAAAGCAGAAACTGATTTTTTTTCCACCAACGCCTTTGTTTATCTAAACGAAACTAAATCCATTTTTCAGCAAAAGCGAACATTTGAAAGCCAGCTTTTATAATCTTTTTTAATCTAAATTGAATAACGAGCATGAACCCCTGTAAGTCGAAATGTATGACAAAGATAAGCTTCGGGATGAAACTCGTTTATTCTAAATTGTATAACATATTTTAAAAAAAGTTATTAATTCTACAAGACAATCCAGACAAACAGGCTACAGGACAAAACACGATGCATTTTGACCTCGTGGGCCTTCTTCAGGCAAAAACAAGCAACATCCAGAACAATGAAAACGAAGAACCAGAAACCACATATCTTCTTATGTTCGGCGCAAAATGGGTCTTCAATGAAAACGAGGCCGCAGGGAAGGGGACCATGGGAGTTGAAATAATAATAATGATGATGACAATAATAATTATCATGATAACAATAGCGATACTAGTGATGATGATGACAATATTTGAACAATAAGAGGAGGAATACTGCCACTTTTGGTGATACTATGATGATAAAAGTTACAGTGTGTATCACAGAAGGGGAAAATGGAGACGGGTCGGGGGGTAATAGAACAGCAGTTTTTTTGTGTTTTTTTGTGGTTAAATGGTATGATGATAATAGTGACGATACTAATTATGGTAGATAAATGATAATGCTTAGTAGCAAGGAATAGAAATGATGTATAAGATAGTAAAGCTTCAGGTGGACCTCGGTTATAGTAAATTTGTATATTGAGTGATAAGCTTTTCATGGAACCCAGTCACAGTAAACTGGATGACATAACATACATTTCGAGAGGAGTCCTGTCATTTAAAATTGCAAAACACATAACCTTCTTCTTTGTTTGAAGCATCCACCACGATCATTTCGACGGTTCTGATACCGAACGAAAGTAACATGTGACAAGCTTCGCATATGATAAGTTTTACCTACAATCTTGTCATTTTAATTTGTGTAACATATAATATGTTTTACGTGTAACTCTATCATTATAAATTGTTTAACATATAATCAGCCTTACACATGGAATCCTGTTATTCTAAATAGTGAAATATTTGATAATTAGGCTTAACTAGCCTCGGATTCCGCCATTCCAAACTGTATAACACATGAATAGTTTTACACGAAACCCTGCCATTCTTAATTGTGAAACAACCGCTGACTTTAACATGAGATCTTACCATGTTAACTTCAAAAAGTATTCATGCTGTCTCCACCGAATACCATCGACAAACGAATCACAAGACAAAACGTGACGCGTTTCGACCTCTTAGCTCTTCTTCAGGCAAGATACACAACTCTCATGACAACGAAAATGAAGAACGAGCAATCAATCACTTGTCTTTGTCGAATTCGACGCAAGATGGGCGTTAAATGAAAACGAGTCTGTCGGGAAGGAAGACAATGCGAGTTGAAGTAATAATGATGATAATAATAATACTGACAGCAGTGATGATAATGTTAATGATGATGCTAAATTATTGAAAAAATAATAAAGAGAGGATTACTACCACTTTGGGTGATAATATGACTATAGCAGTTGTTGCATGGGAGAAAAGAGAGGTTAGAGGACTTTCAAACAGCATGGTTGTTGTGGCAACAGTGGCGATGATGATGGTGATGATAATGGTAATGATGGTAATATCGATAATGACACTAGTTTTAATGACAAAAACACTGGCAACCATAGTAACGGCAATGGTAATTATAGTACTACTAATAAAAGTAATGGAACAAAAACACGATAGAATAAAATGAAATAAAGTAACAAATAATCAGTCACTTTTAATTGCAAACATATAACGAGCATGTTATTGTGCCACAAGCATGGGTCATTTGCTCTTCTTCTTCTTCTTCTTCTTCTTCTTTTTTTTACACTGCAATTATACTAAGTGATTCGCGATGGAACATTTATGATTTAATCCCCATAATTCACAGCCGTGCTGCTCTAATGCTGTCTGACAGCCAAACAGCATTTTGTGTTAATCAGAACCTGTTACTTTCCATATCTTTGTTGAAAGAGACACTGTAAAACCAAAGTGAGTAGAGGAGAATGGGTAGCTGACCAGAGAATCAGAAAAACAGTGGGGCACTCTCTCTCTCTCTCATTCATTCATTCATCCACACACACACGCACGCACGTGCACGCGCACTACACACACACACACACATTCATATACACAGGTAAGTACGCACGCATGCACGCACGAACACACACACACGCGCACGCGCGCGCACGCACACACACACGCACACGCACACACACACACACACACACAAACACACAGAGAGTGAAGGAGAGAGAGAGAGAGAGAGGAGAGAGAGAGAGAGAGCGAGAGCGAGAGAGAAACGCAGACAGAGACAGACAAACAGACAGACAGAGAGGCCACAATATACATACTGTTCTGAATCTGGTCTTCTTGTGTCTCCGGTGGCTGACCTTTAGTCCTGACCACCACACGTTTGATATACAGCCCGTTAGGGTCCAGGTCCTCCTCCTCCTCCCCCTCCAGGTCTGGATCTCTCTCCTCCTCCTCATCTCCACCGGCGTCATCAACCCGTCCACCCCCCTCCCTACCCCCACGTGTCTCCCGCTTCTCCTGTGACGAGTCTTTGTCCGAATCCACATCCCCAACCTCCGAGTCATCATCGTCAGGGTGTTGTTTGGGGCCCCACAGATGCTGATATCGGCGCGGATCGTTGGCGCGGTTTGCGTACACGTAGTGGCTCCGCCCGTTGTATCCCGTCACCGTCATGCCCGCCGGACGGAGAAGACCTTCCTCCGGGGTCTTTGGAACAGAGTTCTGGGCTCGCAGCGACTCCTCCACGTCGTCGTCTCCGGTTGAAGAGCGTCCTCCGTGTCTGCTGCAGCAGACCCCGACCCGTGGGACTCACTCTCCGAGTCAGACATGTCCTGCGTTGGCTGCGTTTGCACCGAGACAGTGAAGACAGCGCATATGCTGCACGTGAAACCAGGTCCTTGTATGTGTGGCCTCTTTTGGTGTAGATGTGTCGCTGTCTTTGGGGATAGGTTAATGTCCCATGATTACCATCAGTCTGTTGAGGAATTCCTGACTTAAAGGTCTGATTGGACGGAATCTGTAAACGAGAGAGAAAAGCATGAACAAAATGGCAAGAATGACTTAAAGAAGAGAGGTATTGTCTCTCAGACGATACGAAGTGCACAACACTGACTCGTCTGTGGTCATGAACAAGCACTCCGGTCACCTGCGACTGGCTCTTCTGTGGTGTGCCGCTAGTTGTTGTGTCGTCTGCAATTCACACTGTTGTCGTCATCCGAAAGAAACGCTTACGTCATCTGCAAGGATCACTTTTTATCATCTGCACTTATCACTTTAGTCGTCAGCAGCTAGCACCTCTACCGTGTGCGACCAGCAGCAATTCTGTCACTTCAGATTTTTTTCACAAAGTCAGATTTTTACGGAGTTTTTTTTCTTTCCGACTGAACAGCTCTTCTTTCAGTTGATTTTACCAGTGATTTATTATATATATATATATATATATATATATATTATATATATATATATATATATATATATATATATATATATATTGTTTCGAGCCAAGTGCTCTCCTCACATACATACACACACAGATATATATTTTTAAAAAAATTAATCAACACCTGGTATGGTTTGACTTCGATATTTTAAAATCACCACCACGTCATATCCAATGGACTGAAACGTTTATAAAATACAAATGTGAAACAATATCTAAAACAACTACGAAAAGAACGAAAAAATATCAAGGGAACATCGTCCTTGTCCCAGGCTGAATTCAGCCAGTCTCTCACTGCTATTTCATTCATCACTCTGACCTTCAGACCAGCCTGCCTTCCTGATGTTCCTTCCACTGTCCCCGCTCTGTGGACGGCAGGGTGTTCCACAGATCGTCTTTCTTTGCCAGGGAACCGGACACTTCACCGAATCAATGTACTCCCTTTCCCATGGCCACCGCCAGTCGATCTGTTTGCCATGGGATGTTGGAGAGAGAGAGAGAGAGAGAGAGAGAGAGACGCGCGGCCGCCAAAACCCGTCAAACCGGCTTCTTTCTCTTCTCCCGTTGCCTTTGGATTTTTTTTTCTTTCATCCTTTTTTTTTTTTGTTGCTGTCTATTTTTCTTTTTTTTTTCGTGGTTCCCTGAGTTTCGATTAGTTGAGACAAGTGGCCAATGCCGGGGGAGTTTTGTGAGTGGCGTTGACAACTCCAGCGTTACCACTGTCAACACCCTCCAGGCCGTCATCATCAGCCCTTCTCGCGTCATCTCGTGCAGTCTCGACCACGTGCTGTCATGTTTCGTCGACCAATCAGCACAGAGAAGGGTTTGGTTGCTCTTTTTTTCCCCCGAGGCCGTTTTGCCGCCATGTTGTGCGTGTGTGTGTGTGTGTGTGTGTGTGTTGTGAAGTCTTTTTCCCTTTTCTCGCTTTTTTTTTTTAAATATTTTTTTTTTTCGTCATGACAGACACAGGCGGCGCAGCTTTGCTTCAGTCTCTGTCCATCGCCGTGTGTCCGCCTTCCTGCCTTTTTCCCCTTTGTTTCTCTGATCTCATCACTTAGCAGTTCTGGAACGACTCGCATGTACATTGATGGTTGCATTGACATACATACATAAAGCAATAATGACGGCCACATAACATACTAAACATTCTCACCACATCATTTCATCATTCTAAGCATCCGTTGATCGTATGGAGCTGTGGCCTTCATATGAATAAAGTCAGCTGCATTTGAATCTTTTGTTTCATTGTCTCTGTCCACCTGTCTCCATCTGTCTCCATCTGTCCACCTGTCTCCATCTGTCCACCTGTCTCCACCTGTCCACCTGCCTATCCACCTGTCTGCTCACCTGTCTCCATCTGCTCACCTGTCTCCATCTGCTCACCTGTCTCCATCTGACCGCCTGTCTCCATCTGTCCACCTGTCTCCATCTGACTCTGTCCATCTCTCCATCTGTCCACCTGTCTCCATCTGACCACCTGTCTCCATCTGACCTCCTATCTCCATCTGACCACCTATCTCCATCTGTCTACGTCTGTATTGCTGTCTTTGTCCATATTTTCGTCTGTCTTTCTGTCTTGTGTCAATAGCAAAAGAGTGCAAGTCATCACGGAAGGTTCCCCACAAAATATTTTATTTCACACACATATACATACACAAGCGCGTATACCGCATGTACGCACGTACGCAAGCACGCACGCAAGAACATTGATTTTCTGAACAGAGGTGATGTTTAATTGCTTTTTAACTATGGATTATCGTTACATTTTGTTTTATAAAGACACATATAATTTAAACTCAGATTGAGCATACTCTTGCATTTAGATAACAAATAGTTTGTGTCATTTTAGTGTCAAATGCGTTGTAGGAATGTAATTTTATATAGTATTATTTTTATAGTATACAGTCACCTTGAAATCCAATATCTTTTATATGAATGTATGTCAATGTGACAAAAATGGGTGATGTGACAAAATCATTGCTTATTTGCTGTGACTGTTGTTTGGTTTTTTTTTCTTTTTCTTTTTTGTTTGTTTTTTGTTGTGTTTTTGTTTATCTGCTGTGAATGTGTGCGACCACAAACCAATTTCTCGATTGAGATAATAAAGTTGACTTGACTTGACTTGGCTTGACTTGACTTCACACACACACACACACACACACACACACACACACTCACACACACACACACACACACACACACACACACACACACACACACACACTGATAGGCCTAAATCCAGGCCTAAAAGCAAATCATCTGATTGCTAAATCCTAATATGAAAACGGCACCATGTTTACTCATCCTAGTTTTCAAAGCAACATGATGTAATGCATTCTTATGTTTTTCTTTTATACCACATACGTGCATTGTGCGGTACTTTTACAATTTTGAACATGTTACATTTTTCTTTTGTTTTGCCATTCCCCTTTTCTTGCTTGAATATGATTTAAGTG
This sequence comes from Conus ventricosus, assembly GCA_018398815.1. Lineage (NCBI taxonomy): Eukaryota > Metazoa > Mollusca > Gastropoda > Neogastropoda > Conidae > Conus > Conus ventricosus. Next base: position 25,511,498 of record CM031607.1, on the reverse strand, counting down.
CAAACACTTGAATATGATTTAAGTGCAAACACTGAATATGATTTAAGTGCAAACACTTGAATATGATTTAAGTGCAAACACATTGAATATGATTTAAGTGCAAACACTTGAATATGATTTAAGTGCAAACACTTGAATATGATTTAAGTGCAAACACTTGAATATGATTTAAGTGCAAACACTTGAATATGATTTAAGTTGCAAACACTTGAATATGATTTAAGTGCAAACACTTGAATATGATTTAAGTGCAAACACTTGAATATGATTTAAGTGCAAACACTTTACTTTTATGTTTCATTTCTGACAGAATTCTTCGTAGCTGAAAAAAAAGAAAGAAAAAAAATTCAATGGCGTCATAAATTAATCATTCACTAAAGACATATTTCTAATAGTTTACCTCTGAAAAGGCTTGGTATTGTTGATTTAGAGTAGTGTTGTAAAAAGTACGTTCTGTGTATTTCAGTTTTTGTATTATAACAGTTTATGTATCAGCTGAGGAACTGTATTTACACAAGACCCACGTATATCAGATTTCCATAAAGCAATAATATTTTACTGCATCCATCTTTGTGCACCTTTTGCAAAGATCTGACGTCACGAATCATGTTAACTTTATTCGGGAAAGGCATCTGCAGGAGATCCGAACAAATGTCACGTTATGTCGATCAGCAGAACACAACACTCTGGCTGTGTATATCAAACCAGTGTCGCCTACTTAAATCCCCAAACATAAAAATGAAATATTCTCCCTTTCACGGTTTTGTTATTTATTTACCCAGTTTGAGCTAGCTGTTTCTATACTGTATTTTCTTCCTCAGTTTCCTCACTCCCCTTCCCACATTACATGCACTCAACACTTTTTGGGGGTTCAAAACTTATTGTTATTTTCGTATAAACGGGGGAAGTTATTTGTCCGCACTTCTTTTGTTCCAACACTTCAGCAGATCAAGTCCTGGACTCGTGTTCACCAGACAGATGACTGACAACTTGGTGACGAAACAACGGGCGTGTTCGCCATCTGTCATGCTGCGAGTCCGTCAACAGCTCGACATGAACACTGGACCCAGGTCTAAAAGACCTCAGGATCTGTCATGCCAACCAGTGCCTCACTCACTACAGACCTCAGGATCTGTCATGCCAACCAGTGCCTCACTCACTACAGACCTCAGTTTGGGAACACCATGCTCCCAGGCTCGGATCAGAGAGGGAGGGTGGTCTGGGAGTCCACCCCCTGTGGGGATACTGGAGACTCACGTTCCCAAAATGCCACGTTTGCCATGTTTCTCAAGGTCTGGACAGCGTTTTGGGCCACTGCGTGGGTCAGATATCTGCCAAGTCGTAGCCACGAGACCCTCTTCTTAAATTCTCTCACCTTAGTTATTAAGCTAATCCAATTATCCATCAGCTTTAAATAATGCGCAGTATGGTCTCAAAAGTTAGCAGATGTGGTGTAGTTGACTAGTCCGCACGCAGTGACGCCTCCTTGATGAAACAAACTGAAACTGAAACATGTTTGCCAGCTAGCCTAGAGGGTTCAGCAACCCCAGAATTACCTCCCTTCCCCATTTCGGCCAACCTGGCTCAAAACGACCTTCTGAAAATAGGACATCAGTGTTACTGTCTCGGTCGTTTCCGTTTGTTGCTACAACAGGAAAGAAGCCAGTGCTTCCCGCGGGAAAAAAAAGAGAGGAAGGACCGGTTTTATATGACTTGGTTCAGAATCTATAACAAAAGTATTTAAATACAGGGATACTAACAGTCAATTAAATAATGATGACGAGATAACCAATGTCCGATCGTATCGCCACGTTCATCCGTCTGTGTGTGTGTCTGTGTGTTCATCTCCCGAGGCCCAATGATCAGTGTGTTTGTCTGATCGTCTCTATGGAGCTCAATTTTTATAGGTGTGTCTATCCGATCATAACTATGCAAACATCAGTGGAAAGCACCGACTGTCGTCTGCTGTCTCGATGCAGACGAAGTAGGATTGTCATCGGTTTCCGTGCTGACGTTCCGCCCGAACAATACAGACGACAAAAAATCAATTTCACGGTGTTGATCACATGGTGCTAAAACACCAGGGGGAAGGGAGAGGAGGAGGGGAGAGGTGAAGTGGGGAGGGGGGGATGGAGAGTGGAGAAGATGGAGTAGGGGAAGGAGAGGGTGTGTGTAGAGAGTGGGAGAGGGAGAAGGGGGTGGAGTGGGGGAAGGCCGGGTAGATTGAGGGCGTACGGAATTTCGGGGGAAAGTTTCTGTCGGAACAATCAATATCATAATCAATATCATAAGTTCCCCAAACCGTAAATTTAACTTTAGTTCTGTGAAATTGGCAACAAGAACGTCAATAAAGGTAAGGTTGATACGCACGCAGAACACTATCTACTTAAGATTTCTTTCTTTCGGTTTTTGTTTTTTTGTTTTGTTTTTGTTTTTTTGTGTTTTTTTTGTTTTTTTTTTCCTCGGTTACGATCATGACGACCGCTATTCTAGCAGTTCAAGAAAATTAATGTTCACAAAGCACCGCTCAGCTGAAAATGGACTTCTGTTTGCAGTAACCGATTACCCTCTTCGAAACGTTCTCCCCGAGGTATTAAGACTAGGTCACCCCGACCAGCAATAGACCTGAACTCAGCCCAGATCAGAACGGCCCCAGACAAAATATTGATACCCGCTTTAGTTCACAAGCCCTAATTCACTAGCCAAGACTGGCCTGATACAGTTCCATTTTCAGTTCCATCATGGAGGCGTCACTGCGTGCAGACTACTCCACATACGCTACACTGCATCCGTTGATTTTAAAGTCATGTGACTGCTGGCGGAAACTGAAACAAATTCAGAAGAGAAATCATGATAATTCCGCCAGACAAAAGGAACAAAGAAATTATAATAATTCCGCCATACAAAAGGAACAAAGAAATTATAATAATTCCGCCATACAAAAGGAACAAAGAAATTATAATAATTCCGCCAGACAAAAGGAACAAACAAATTCAGAAGAGAAATCATGATAATTCCGCCAGACAAAAGGAACAAACAAATTACAAGAGAAAACACGACGCGTTTCGACCTCTTTGGCCTTCTTCAGACAGGACCAACATCATTCAGGACAATGACAACGAAGAACGAGCGATCACTTATCTCCTCAAACTGGGCGCAAAATGGACGTCGTGGGTGATTGTTCGTTCTTTGTTTTCATTGTCCTGACTGTTGTTTGTGTTGCCTGAAAGCGAGGTTGACACGCTTGTCTTGTGATTTCTTTGTCCCTTTTGACTGGCGGAATAAAGAGGTTGACACGCTTGTCTTGTGATTTCTTTGTCCCTTTTGACTGGCGGAATAAAGAGGTTGACACGCTTGTCTGTGATTTGTTTGTCCCTTTTGACTGGCGGAATAAAGAGGTTGACACGCTTGTCTGTGATTTGTTTGTCCCTTTTGACTGGCGGAATAAAGAGGTTGACACGCTTGTCTGTGATTTGTTTGTCCCTTTTGACTGGCGGACTAATTACAATTTCTCTTCTAAATTGACATCTCTTAAGTTTTTGAGATCACACCGCGCGGATTTACAGCTGAGGAATACAAGAATTACTGACTGAGATGAAAGGATTTTTAAGACGAGGGTCTCGTGGATACGACTTTGCAGATGTTTGACCTGCGCATTAGCCCAGCGCACTGGTCAGATCATGGGTACCTATCCTACATTGTCTGCGCCACTGTATGATTACATGTCCACATTGTCTGCGCCACTGTGTGATTACATGTCCATATGATCATCAAGACAAAGAACCAAACAAACAACGTTGATGTTTTCCCAATATTTCGGCCTCTTTGGTCTTCCTCAGGGGACTTCAATGATGGAATTACCATCTCTCTCTCCCTCTCTCTGCATGTGTGTGTGTGTGTGTGTGTGTGTGTGTGTGTGTGTGTGTGTGTGTGTGTGCTGCTCTGCTCCAGAGGGTTGCCGCCTGGCATGTTTACTTCCAGCAACATCAGATCCACATTGTTCATCGGCGAATCAGTGACGTCATCCAGTTTGATCTCCCTGGGGTGCAGGTTGTACTTTGATTCTTTTTTCAAAATTTACAACTATTGTGAGAACAGGCCACACGCTACCATTAGGATCTTGCACTAAAACACTATATCCATGTAAGTGTTTTGTTTTGAAGCCTACCATAAATTTGAGCCAGCATTCAATGTTAAACTGATAATTGATCTAAAGAACAACTCCCCACCAATCATTTCCCTTGTTTTGGGGGATTTCCACCGATGAAATCACAAACAGTCTTCAAATACATGACCTTCCCCTTAGTTCACGTCACAGTTCAGGCCTTTGCACTCACCTGTGACACTATCCTTCCACCAGCTAGAAGTCCCCAAATAGTCCCATTCCTTTGCATTTAATCTGCTTGGAACCACCTGGCTTGTACCTTGTGGCCAAAAGAAAGAAAATGAGGAGAAATCAACTTCCAGACACAATCAATGTTCTCAAGACAATCTGATTGTGCCAGTCTATAAATACTCGACTCCTTAAGCAAGGCCTTAGCGCATTAATTTTTTTCTCTTCATTACAGTTCGGTGCACACTATCTTTAGGAGGTTCATATATTTTGCTGTCCTCGCAACGTCTTTGCTCTGATATTATTTCACATTATATGTTGCTTATGGGGACCGGAATAGCTCAATGGTAGAGCACCGGACTCGTAATTTTGGCGATCCTGAGGTTGCGGGTTTGAATCTCCGCCGGGCCGTTTCGGTACAGGGGGATTTTTCCCTCGGAGGAAACATTGGTTCTGACTCCATTTCCCATACAGTCCTTCGAATGAGACTATAAACCGAGGTTCCGTGTGTGAACGCTTGCATAACATCTTGCACACACGTCAAATCCCATCACCGACTTTCGGAAGAGGCCAGTTTGGCCGTTGGTATGGATGACACGTTTCACACAGCATGCACCCTGCGTGAGAAATGGAAAGAATGAAGGAAGAAAGGAAATTGAGTTAACGATATTGAATAATATTGACTGGATGACACGGGAAACGACTGGATGAAGCACCAGCTGGCAGCTCTTCAGTTGGCACTACCCAGGTAGGCAGCCCGTTGTGTAAACGAATGTGGATTGTAAAGCGCTTACAACTTGGTCTCTAGCCAAGGATAGGCACTATATAAGTATTCATCATAATAATAAAGTATGTCACACTGCACATCATCTTACAATGTAGCATTACATTATATTGTGTGTGTTTTTAATGTTACGTTGCACCTCGCTTTATTGTATTGTAACGCATGGCATTTTACCGTGCAGTATTTATTTAGTTTTGTATTACTCTGTGCTGTACCCTATTGCTGTTTTGCACAGCAATGCACAGGTGCTGTAGTGCATTGGATTGCATTGTACTATGCTGAATTGTACTGCATTGTTCAGTATTACATTGTACGGTGTTTTATTGTGTTACCTGGACTGCATTGCATCATGCTATTTTGTTTTGCATCATGCCATGCTGCACTGCAGTGTGTGTGTTTTTTGTACTGCATTGCATCATGATGAACTGTATTGTGTCCTTTTGTTTTGCATTGAAGTGTGCAGTATTGCATCATGATTTTTTGATGCACTCTATTGTGTCCTTTTGTTTTGCATTGAAGTGTGCAGTATTGCATCATGATGCACTGTATTGTCCTTTTGTTTTGCATTGAAGTGAGCAGCATTGCATCATGATGCACTTTATTGTGTCCTTTTGTTTTGCATTGAAGTGAGCAGCATTGCATCATGATGCACTTTATTGTGTCCTTTTGTTTTGCATTGAAGTGAGCAGCATTGCATCATGATGCACTGTATTGTCCTTTTGTTTTGCATTGAAGTGAGCAGCATTGCATCATGATGCACTGTATTGTGTCCTTTTTTTGCATTGAAGTGAGCAGCATTGCATCATGATGCACTTTATTGTGTCCTTTTGTTTTGCATTGAAGTGAGCAGCATTGCATCATGATGCACTGTATTGTCCTTTTGTTTTGCATTGAAGTGAGCAGCATTGCATCATGATGCACTGTATTGTGTCCTTTTGTTTTGCATTGAAGTGAGCAGCATGGCATCATACTGTTCTGGATTACATTGCGCTGTGGTGAACAGTGTTGTATCATGTGTTTGACTGCAGATTGCACTGCACTGTGGTGAACAGTGTTGTATGACTGCAGATGACATTGCACTGTGGTGAACAGTGCTGTATCATGTGTTTGACTGCAGATTGCACTGCACTGTGGTGAACAGTGTTGTATGACTGCAGATGACATTGCACTGTGGTGAACAGTGTTGTATCATGTGTTTGACTGCAGATTACATTGCACTGTGGTGAACAGTGTTGTATCATGTGTTTGACTGCAGATGACATTGCACTGTGGTGAACAGTGTTGTATGACTGCAGATTACATTGCACTGTGGTGAACAGTGTTGTATCATGTGTTTGACTGCAGATGACATTGCACTGTGGTGAACAGTGTTGTATGACTGCAGATTACATTGCACTGTGGTGAACAGTGTTGTATGACTGCAGATTACATTGCACTGTGGTGAACAGTGTCGTATCATGTGTTTGACTGCAGATGACATTGCGCTGTGGTGAACAGCGTTGTATGACTGCAGATTACATTGCACTGTGGTGAACAGTGTTGTATGACTGCAGATTACATTGCACTGTGGTGAACAGTGTTGTAGCATGTGTTTGACTGCAGATTATTGTGATGTGTTGCATCAGGTGTTGATTTGGAATGTGCTGTCCTATACTTGAACATAAAGTATGTACAGAAGTATTTAGAACACATTCATAAACACACACACACACACACACGCACGCACGCACGCACGCACGCACGCACGCACACACACACACACACACATACACACACATGCACGCACATGCACGCACACACACAACACACACACACACACACACACACACACACACACACACACACACACACACACACACATTCTTCAAGGAACACTGAACAAAAATCACTCTCATGTAATAGTTTATTCAGCTTCTGGTTTAACATTTTTTTTACGATTACAGTCATAACCAGTCTCATGTAAACTTGACTCTGAGGTATCTAATGGCTAGTGTTCACACATTCCATGATGCTCTTTTATTCGCTTCTGGTGACACGGAGCTTCCATATCAATGACACAGATCTTCCATATCAATGACACAGACCTTCCATATCAATGACACAGATCTTCCATATCAGTGACACAGATCTTCCATATCAATGACACAGATCTTCCATATCAGTGACACAGATCTTCCATATCAATGACACAGATCTTCCATATCAGTGACACAGATCTTCCATATCAATGACACAGATCTTCCATATTAATGAGCAAAGTTTTATTACCTAGCTTATATGTTTGGTCGTCTTAATAAATATGATAATTTTTTTCTGTGAGCAATTCAGTACCATGATATCTCTATCCAACAGTACTGTAATGTGCCTCACATGATATGTACATTCCTATGTACATGCCTTCATACAGCATATAAACACAAGCTGTTCTTCCTTTAGGCACAAACAGAGCTGCTCTTTGTTCAAGCACGCACAAACAGCTCCTAATTCCTGTCCCATGTTTACTTTTCACAGACAATCTGACAAGACCAAAATTCATTAAAAAAAAAAAAAGATTTAATGTACTTCAAATTCATGAATGAACATTCACTGAAATGAAAAGTCACACTTACTCATTAACAAAGATGCAGTAAATGATACACACATGCACACACACAGAGACACACACACATGGACACATGCACACACACAGAGACACACACACATGCAAATACACACACACACGCGTACACAGACACTAACAGCACACACACACACACAAACACACACACACATACACACACTCTCAAACACACCATGTCCACAAACAGTACATCCCCAATACATCCCCCACCTTCTTTCAGTCACCTTCACCTAACCCCAACCAGGGTCACCTCAGTCCAAGAGCCTGGACCACCTGCTTCATCGTCTCTTCCGCCATCACCTGCGCCTGCGCCGCTCCGGTCATCAACACCTGTTCCAGGTAACCCCGGTCGGCCTGAAGACGACGCATGCTGTCGGAAATCGGCTTCAGTCTCTCCACAACCACCTCCGTCACCGTCGACTTGAACATCCCCGTGTCCTGAGCCTTCAAGAAAGCCTCCTCAACAATGTCGTCTGGGTACTGCCCCGACAGCGCCGAGTGGATGTCGATGAGGTTCGACACCCCAGGTCGGCCCTCGGGGTCGTAGGTCACTTCCGAGGTGAAGTCAGTGACCGCTTTTTTCACCTTCTCGGCGACCTGGTCTGGCGTGTCGGTCAGGTCGATGCGGCTGAGGGGGTTGGCTTCCGATTTGCTCATCTTGGACAGGGGGCTTCTGAGACTGCGGATCTTGGGCACCTCCCCTGGAACAGGCCCAGCAACAAGATCAGAGTGACGTTGTTGCCTGACCTGCACAATGGTGCAGCACACTGGAGTCACTTTCATGGAGAAACATGCTGTCTGTTCTTCCATTTCTGGACTTTCCTCAGCAATGCTAATAATATTGCAATGTAAATCAACATGTATACACACACACACACACACACACACACACACACACACACACACACACACACACACACACACACACACACACACACACACACACATACACTTCTCCTTCTTCCCCTCCACCTCATCCCCCTTCTCTCCCGACATCAGGTGACCACTGATTCTACCAAAACGCAGCAGATTTAGTTACCTTGAAAGAAAAAAATCAACACAATCACCTTCCCTGCTCTCTTTTACCCTTCCATCTCCCTCACTCCCTTTACTCATCCCAGACGGACCAATTTGCCTCTCATGTGACTAACAAAGGGACGCTATCCATCAGCCTTAGGCACAGTATCAAGAGCAAGCCAGTGAAGTAAAATGACTCTCAATCAAGGAATGTCCACTGCCATCTGAACTGGCTCCACAGGTGTAAAGAACTGGTGGTCATTACTGAGGAGGAGCACTGACAACACAGCGAAACGCTGTTCACCACGCACAGCAAAATGTCCTCTACACTGGTGACAGAAAACTTTGGTTTTTTTTTTTGCTGTCCCATCTTCCGTGCCACCTCAGTGGCACTGCACCCAT
>CM031607.1:25452342-25489842 GCA_018398815.1 Conus ventricosus | reverse complement strand
CTCTGTGTGTGTGTGTGACTCTCTCTGTGTGTGTGTGTGTGTGTGTGTGTGCGTGTGTGTGTGTGTGACTGTGTGTGACCGTGTGTGTGTGACTGTGTGTGTGTGTGACTGTGTGTGTGTGTGTGTGTGTGTGTGTGTGACTGTGTGTGTGTGTGTGTGTGTGTGTGTGTGTGTGTGTGTGTGTGTGTGTGACTGTGTGTGTAAGCGAATGTGAACTATGAAGAGACAGCAAGAGACAAGGGGGTCGTCAGCCGAGTATTGGAGGAAAATGAAAATCTGATGAATGTGGGGATTGTTGGTATTTATTTGCAGTTTGTTTCTATACTTTTTCCTGTTCTCCAGCTGCCTTTCATTCTTTAAAATTTGCAGGAGGAGTTGTATAACACAGAACACTGGAAGTACACAGTGGAAATTGTATTATATGAAATAGCATATGAAAAACAAAAGCACACAGACAAAGACAACAGTTAAAAATACAAAAATAACGCTTTGTTTCTACAGTGTAATACTTCCTCACCAATCCTCTCTCTCTTTCTTTCTTTTCATCTATGACTTTGGCATGACAGCTTGCTTCCCAACACTAGACTCAACAAAGCCAGGTAACAAGGGAAACAACTCTGCTGTCACTTTGGTAACTTACACAAATTCCTGCAAGTGGACCAGTAGTTACAGCCCTTGTCCTGAATACATATCCCCAGGAAACACCACTGGTAAGGTAATGTTGCTTATAGCCCAGCCGACTGCAAAGGGCCATATCAGGGCTGTCACCATGTTAAAATCAACTCACAAGTCGTAACTTTTTTTTTTTTTTAAATTGACAATCACACACAAAGGCAAACACAATGAAGGCTTTGACCTGCCTCACAGGCTCTGTAGATGCAGAGCTGAAGGCTGCACCAAGAGGCCAACAGCTCAGTGAGTTTACAAGTCTTGGAGGGCTGTGCAGCTTGTTACATTTCTTAGCAAGAGAAATCACCACACACACACAATCTTGCTGCCTCGTCTTGGGCGGCATCACTCCCATGCCACTCAGTCCAGCTCGTTGTTCACAGCCTCAACCTGACTTACCCTGCTGCATCTCCGGAACCAGCAATCCACAGGAAAGTCAGTGTCAAGTCTTCTTGAGGCAACCCACTAGAGGGAACACGGCACGACTGTCACAGTATCGAGTCACTTTGATGGTGTTCAGTGGTGCCTGTTCTGATTCAACATAGGCCCTCTACTCAGGACAATAATCACTGCGTTGTGGAGCCAGTGTGACCCTCTAGAGAATGCCACCATGTCCGTCCTGTGACAGTCTCCATACACACCAGCATCAACAACCTCAATGCTCACATACCAACGGCCAAGATGTGAGGAGGAAATTGAAATTGAGGTCACCTGAGCGGGCATAAGGCGCCACAGAATTTGACTTTTCTTCCAAAGCTGACAGCAGAACATAAGGATGTTATGGAGGTCCTGTCCAGATAGAAACTATTATGACACGCCTGCTTTCATAATGTGTCACAGTGTCAACCAGGCCTGAGAGATACTAACTCCTGCAGTGTTGGTCCGAAAATTTGAGCAACACACGTTGAGAAGATCTCTAAGGTGGATATACTCAACATTGTGATTCCAGTCTTTCCATATACGACCGTAGCAAACTCAATTGTGGAATGAGCCAGTTAGGAGCTAAAACATCTGAAACATCAATGCCTCTGATGGGAAAAGAACCCATGACCTACCAATGCACAGCCCACAACGCTAAACGCTGCACCCCTGCAGCTGGTCTTTTAGAACAACCTAATGTATGACTCAGCTTGTTTTAAGTTGTGATTCCTGCCATCTTGCCTGTTACAAGCATGACTGATATTGTCCTCTAGGGCTAAAGATCAGAAATTTTTTTTTTTGTTGATTATGTACTGCTCTTTCTTCCCCAGGTCCACCTTATGTAGAAAGAGCCTCTGACTGGTACAGAATCTTTGCAGAATTTTGCACTCCATGATCTGCTGAACAATGTGGTGTCCGCTCTAGTCACCTGCCTCATGCCTTCCCAATACTGACTGCTCCCTGTGGACTACCAGTGCTGAGGCTGTGACAAGAGTGGCCCTGAGTGTGGCTGTGTCTGCAGGAGCTGCGATGAGTAGTGTGACAGCATGGAAAACAACAAGGCAATAATGCTCTCTGCACATTCTGGAGCACACCAGACCAAGCAGCAGATCAATACACAAACTGAATGTTGTACACAAAACATAAAGCAAAATGCCGCCGACCACCCTCAACATGACTCAAGGAAATAAGGAAAGGTATTGACTGTTAGCTGTGCACTGCAGGCAGCGGAACAACAGCATGAAACAGTCAATCAACAGATCAGAACTAACTGCTGCAAAGCTGTGGCTAACCACACGGACTTACTGGCTTGGAGATAATCGGTTCAATCTCCACCAGAGGCATTTGATTCACTGGTGGATTTTTTAGCTTTTGGTTCAGTCCAAACCCACAGCGTACTATGGGAAGATCAGAGCCGCACCGTTCAGTTCTATCCACTTCATGGATGTCTTTCTTTGAAGATCAGAGCCGCACCGTTCAGTTCTATCCACTTCATGGATGTCTTTCTTTGAAGATCAGAGCCGCACCGTTCAGTTCTATCCACTTCATGGATGTGTTTCTTTGAGTGGTGCTCAGATTTCCTGACCAACACTGCAGGTGTCTGTTTAACTTGGGCCTGGTTGACATGTGGACAGACTGTATCAGGACGCTTAGTATACAGCCCTGTCATGCAGTCTTTGACTACAGTGTAACTCCATGTCATCCTCTTCATGCCATAAATCATCATGAATCAAAAAAAAAGTCACAAAGTCCATCATGCTCTGCTCTCATGATGACCTCAGTTTTGAAATTCAAGAGTTTTCCCACCACAAATCAGGATGTTAGGAATATTTTGAAAACTGGAGGAACAGAGGGAAGACTGCAGCAAGGAAAGGGCACTGTCACAGACAACAGAGGGAAGACTGGCAGCAAGGAAAGGGCACTGTCACAGACAGCAGAGGGAAACTGGCAGCAAGGAAAGGGCACTGTCACAGACAGCAGAGGGAAGACTGGCAGCAAGGAAAGGGCACTGTCACAGACAACAGAGGGAAGACTGCAGCAAGGAAAGGGCACTGTCACAGACAGCAGAGGGCAGACTGGCAGCAAGGAAAGGGCACTGTCACAGACAGCAGAGGGCAGACTGGCAGCAAGGAAAGGGCACTGTCACAGACTGCAGCAAGGAAAGGGCACTGTCACAGACAGCAGGGTACCTTCCACTGAGGCAGGTGTTCCAGGCGAGGCAGAGAGCACAGACACCCCAGTACCCAGGCCAGCTGGGTGTGCTGCAACACCTGTACACACACACACATACACACACATAATACATACACACACACACACACATATAACAAACACCCACAACCACACACACCACACACATATATACACACACACACATGCACACATACACACACACACACACTTACACACACACACACACACACACACACACCACACCACACACACACACACACACCACACACACACACACCACACACACACACACACACACACACACACACACACACACACACACACACACACAAACACACACATACACACAACACTATCAATGGACAATATCTGGACACATTACACGGAAAAAAGTCATGAAAATAAAAAAAAAACCCCTGGATATCAGATATGCGGGACAATATCTGTCATGTTAATGTAACAAAAAGACATGGACATTTAAGACAATACCTGTTAAAATCACAACAATATCTGTCATGTTAATGTAACAAAAAGACATGGACATTTAAGACAATACCTGTTAAAATCACAACAATATCTGTCATGTTAATGTAACAAAAAGACATGGACATTTAAGACAATACCTGTTAAAATCACAACAATATCTGTCATGTTAATGTAACAAAAAGATATGGACATTTAAGACAATACCTGTTAAAATCACAACAATATCTGTCATGTTAATGTAACAAAAAGACATGGACATTTAAGACAATACCTGTTAAAATCACAACAATATCTGTCATGTTAATGTAACAAAAAGACATGGACATTTAAGACAATACCTGTTAAAATCACAACAATATCTGTCATGTTAATGTAACAAAAAGACATGGACATTTAAGACAATACCTGTTAAAATCACAATATCTGTCATGTTAATGTAACAAAAAGACATGGACATTTAAGACAATACCTGTTAAAATCACAATATCTGTCATGTTAATGTAACAAAAAGACATGGACATTTAAGACAATACCTGTTAAAATCACAAACACCCCTGGGCCCTTGGAGAATAATCTGTTGAGCATCATGAAGTGTTCCAGAAATGGGGGAACCACACCTGTTAGTCTCACTACACTCCTGCAATGTTGGACAAATATGACAGTGCTAACAAACAAACTTATATCTGTCTTTTCTTTTCTTTCCTTCCCTCCCCCCCCCCCCCCCCCCCCCCCCATCTTACATTCTGTCCCCAATGATGGAATTACTCTAGCACTCCTCTTTTTATCTTGGACGACAACACACCGAGTTAAAACCTGGTGACATTTATAACAGACTCAGCTGATCCACAAAAATGGGTGGTATAGTACTATATACTCACATGTGTGCACTCCTCACAGGGACAGGTGCCAAACTTGGACACAGACAAACCTGTTGCTTATAGAACTTCTCTTATCATAGTACACGTACAACACAGCACAATAAACTACATTGAACAGTTTGAAGAGCACATTTGGGGAGGGGGAAAGGGGGAGGGGGGTTGGGGGATCAATATCAGTGGCCAAGAAACAATACAACACAGTTTAATATGATACAATACAGCACAACATAACATAACCCAAGTCAATAAAACACAACACAATTTGTTGCATTGCTAAAAGAAAACAGTTTTGCTGGGATTAATGCTCTGCATACAATACAACACAATGCAATACAATACATCACAATACCCATACCTTGGACTGCCGGAAGAGCACAGATTCATGGGGGTCGATGCCACAGGCCAACAGACAATATATCACAATACAACGCAACACAATACAACATTACACAATACAGCACAACACAATACAACACAATACAATACAACACACTACAACACAACACACCACAATACAATACAACACACTACAATACAATACAACACAACACACTACAACACAACACACTACACTACAATACAATACAACACAACACACTACAACACAACACACTACAACACAACACACTACAATACAATACAACACACTACTACACAACACAACACACTACAACACAACACACCACAACTTATGTAATACAATACAATGCCACACCTTGGACTGCTGGAAGAGCAGTCTTGGTGGGGTCGATGCCACAGGCCAACAGACATTACAACACAACACAACACACCACAACACAACACACCACAACACAACACATCACACCACAACACACCACACCTTGGACTGCTGGAAGAGCACAGTCTTATGGGGGTCGATGCCACAGGCCAACAGACATTACAACACAACACACCACACCACACCACACCACACCACACCACACCACACCACACCACACCACACCACACACCCACACCTTGGACTGCTGGAAGAGCACAGTGTTACTGGGGTCGATGCCACAGGCCAACAGACATTACAACACACCACACCACACCACAACACACCACACCTTGGACTGCTGGAAGAGCACAGTCTTATTGGGGTCGATGCCACAGGCCAACAGACATTACACCACAACACACCACACCTTGGACTGCTGGAAGAGCACAGTCTTATTGGGGTCGATGCCACAGGCCAACAGACATTACACCACAACACACCACACCTTGGACTGCTGGAAGAGCACAGTGTTACTGGGGTCGATGCCACAGGCCAACAGACATTACAACACAACACACCACACCACACCACACCACACCACACCACACCACACCACACCACACCTTGGACTGCTGGAAGAGCACAGTCTTACTGGGGTCGATGCCACAGGCCAACAGACAGGCAGCCATGTCCTGGATGTTCTGTCTGCACACACCACAACACAATCACTTTTTTTTCTGATGCATACCATCGCTTTGTTTTCACACAGAAAGAACAAGGTACTGGTTCCAACTCCTCTACCCTGTTGCTCATGATTGACTGTGGACAAAAAACAATGGACACAGCATCCTAGGACCTCTCCTGCTGTCCTGGGACTATGATATGTTCTGTTATTAACAATGGTAGTAAGAATTTGAAATATGTGCAGTTTCAATTAGTAAGAATTCCAAAATATTTGCAGTTTCTGTTTATCTGAACAGTAAAGCTGTCAGGATGGGGAGTTTCTGTAACAATCCCTGTTTGAGACTAAATATATTGTACCATGTCTAACACTTGCTAACATGGCGCAGCCTGTGTTCTAGCTCTGTTTGGAGTAATTTTCACAGACAGTGCAGTATTAAGACACCCCTGTTCAGCATCTGACATTTCAGATCGAAGACTGGCGCCACATCTATCTTCACTCAATGGCCAATCACTAATAACAATAATAACAGAGCATTTATAAAGCGCCCTGCTAAAGGTTCTTGGCACTGACAATCCAACACACAACAGGCTGCCTACCTGGGTAGTGCCGACTGAAGAGCTGTCTGCCGGCACTTCATTCAGTCATTTCCCGTGTCATCCAGTCAATATCGTTCACTCAATTTCCTTACTTCCTTCAATCATTCAATTTCTCACACAGGGTGCATGCTATGTGTAACATGTCATACATACCAACGGCCAAACTTGCCTTCTGTTCTGACAGTTGGTGATGGGATTTCATGTGTGTGCAATATGTTATGAATGCGTTCACATACGGAACCTCGGTTTATGGTCTCATTCAAAGGACTATTTGGAAAATGGAGTCAGAACCAATGTTAAGTCCAAGGGAAAAGTCTCCCTGTACCGAAACGCCTAGCAGAGATTCCAACCCGCAACCTCAGGATCACCATGATCATGAGTCCGGCGCTCTACCACTGAGCTATTCCAGCCCTCTAAAGGTTTTGCTCAGTCTGACCTATTCCTTTTTTTGGGTCATACTATGTCCTGTTAATGTGTGATTTGTCTTTCTTACAGTGCTTTCACTAATCCCCTTCATGCCCTGCTTCCTGGTCTTCTGCAGGTATAAGCTTCACTAATCCCTTCATGCCCTGCTTCCTGGTCTTCTGCAGGTATAAGCCTTAGATCACTTTGATCAATTTATTAATCATCTCTTCGCCTTTCTTTTTCCATTAATGTTACCATGCCTGACAGCTATGCTGGTGGTCAAGCACAGTCACTTCCAGTTTTCAAACCGCCGCCATTCAGCTGGCCAAAGTCCACCACTTACACCTGAAGCAAGATGACATGGAGTGTTCTTCTGCATTATGATGCATTGTACCATCTGCATGATACTGTAACTGCATCATAGTTTGTACTGCAGAGTACTGTAGAGCATGACACTTTCCCACCGTCATCTGCACCAAGATTGGGGACAGTGTTCTTGAGTATTAGAATATGCTGTTCTGAGTTACACTCTAATGCAGTGCATTATACAGCAGTAATACTGAACTCTTTCACATTGCGCTGTTCAGTCATCATGTTACATTAAATCACATGGAATTGTATTGCACTGTATTATACCGTCTTCCGCTACACTCTCTGAGTATCATGTTGCACTGTACTGTGCTACATTATATTGCACTGTAGTATGCTGCACTGTAGTGTCTATATTGCACTGTACAGCAGTATATTAATAACTAGCATTTCAACCAAGTTCATCCAGTCCATAGCCCCTCAATGCAACCTTCCACCCCTTCTCCCTGTTTTGTCTCTGTCTGTCTCTCTTTATCCACCAGCACTGCTACGGATTATCATAAATACACTGCAAACTGTGTTGTAGACCAAAAATTATAATGATGTCATTCAATGATGGCTGACTGCAGCCCTGCCTTTCTAAAGAATGAAGAGCAAACTTCTGTGTGAACTAGAGTCTGATCCAAAAGAATATAGAAAATGACAATGCCACTCATCTAATTTTCGGCCACGTGGCCTTTTTCAAGAGAAAAAAAACAACAACAATGCAACTACGTGATGTCCATCTTTGTCAATCTTTGAGTTGCCAAAGATGGACATCACGTAGTTGCACTGTTTTTGTTTTTTTTCTCTTGAAAAAGGCCACATGGCAGAAAATTAGATGAGTGGCATTGTCATTTTCTATACTGTTTTCTTCCGTTTGGAGGACGATTGCTTTTGTTTCTGACAAAAGAATATAGTTTTGGCTTTATTATGTGATGTAAAGAACCGATTTAAAAACTGCAACAACACAAAATACCATTAAAATCTGATTTAACCGTGATGCACATGCTACTTGAATTTTTTTTCTTCTAAAATGTTTTCATCTTGATACAAAATAAATCCAGTCCCTGGAACTGGCAGATAAAAAAAAGAGGTTGGTATTTTGACTTTCCTAACAGTATTTCTCTGCAACTACCAGTTAAAGTGAACACTGTGTTGATGTGACGAGTTGCTTTAGTTTTGCTTTGCACATACCAATTTTCACAACTATATAGTGTTATCTGAGCAACTGGCAAGATTATCTAAAAAAAAAAAAAGATGTTGAGCAATCTCATCTTCCCAGGTAAGGGGCCCAGTTGGCTCTTTGGTCTGCCTGGCTAAATTTCAGATCTGTAACACACAACATAAACAGCTCTGTCCTCTGTACTGCAGCGCACTGACCTGAGCTGCTGAGGGTCCTGGGGCACGGTGATGGAGTGCAGGTCCACCACACACAGCAGCATGCTGCTGTACTGGTCCTGCAGGTCCACCCACTGCCGGATGGCTCCCACGTAGTTGCCCAGGTGAGGGATCCCTGTGGGCTGAATGCCTGAGAACACCTGGGGTGGACACTCCGCAAACTGCTTCTGCAAAGCCACCAGCGCTGACATGTTGGAATATCAGATCTGTACAACTACTGCATAGCTTTTTTTAGTTTTATTAATGAAGAAGCCACTGTCCTCTTACAGCACTGCATCAAAAGCAAGTACTAAGATTCTCTACTGCTGTCTGGTGCTAAATTCCCTCAAGTGTAACTTAGCCACATTTTTTTCATTACGTCTTTGTAGTATTTACCATCTTGGAACCAGTAAATGGGCTACTCATGGATACACACACATTCACCAGAATTCTTAGTCTCAGGATGCAATCTGTCCAACACACTCTTCAAGTTACATGCTCAATTACTCAATGATTGTAATCATGTAGTGCCAGGGCATATCAAGTACTAGAGGGGCAAGGGGGTGGGGAATGGGGAGGGATGATAGGGTTAGAAGACCAAACTGAGGGCTTGTGGAGCAGAGATTGCAGGATCTTGGTCAGGAACGGGTCCAACCCCCAGATGCTGAAGACAAATTTAGGTGGTGCACTAGGGGCCTCCCCTGGCAGATACCAAGTGTCTGTTCACAATGCATTTGTAAATTCATATATCCCTAATAATATAGTAATATATACCGGTGATGGTAGTGGGAGACCCTGAAATCTGCTTCTATGCAATGGTACATGTATAGTACTTTCTCTTCAGTCTGATGAGAAAGATGGTGTAGAATTAACATACATTCTATTCAATCTCTTTCTCTCTTTTAACAATTAAATTGTGACAGTTAAAAACAATTTAAAAACAACCTTTTAACAATTAAATTGTTTTTAACTGTCTTGAGTGGCCCTTAACCACATACAGTGGCCTATTTCAGCTTCTCCATTGAGCACAATTACTAGTATTATCTAAGACTTACATAATTTGTAAACATTCTGTTTTGCTTTTCCTTAAAATCAAGTGAGTTTTATCTACTATTTTAGCTGTTTTGGATGGCCTCAACAAGAAGATGGCCAGCATAATAATATCATTATGCCACCCAGCTTAGCACCGTTAATTAATCTGTCTCTGAGATATGCTTTTAGCATGGCAGTAACTGTTTAATTCAGCCCTGATGTGGCCCTTTGCGGTCGGCTGGGCTATAAGCAACATTATCTAACTGTTTAATTCTCTGAGACAGACTGTTCAATTGCTGTAATATGACCATGTAAGTCTCCAATAGCCAGCAGAACTGCAGTTTGGCTATGAAGAATCTTTGGAAACATTTCAACAACTGGGAAAGACACATCCAAATGAGTGCATACATCAACTTCCCTAGATCAGTGAATGAGAACCTCATAAACTACCACTTTCAGTGACAGAATTTGATGAACAATGTTCACTCACTTCTAAAAATAGCTCTAACAAGTGAGATATTCATAGTAGAGCATTGTAAATCAAAATAACTTTTCTCTCACAACTAGTTAAGAGACAATTGCTGTATTTTGTAACACACCTGATTTAATCTATGTGCGTGTGTGTGTGTGTTTGTGTGTGTGTGTGTGTCTGTGTATGTCACTGTGTGTGTGTGTGTGTGTGTGTGTGTGTGTGTGTGTGTGTGTTGTATGCATGTCTGTGTGCGTGTGTTTGTGTGTCACTGTGCATGGGTGTGCATGTATGTGTGTGTGTTTGCATGCACACTAGCATGTATGCAGACACGTACATTTAGTTGGGGGGGGGGGGGGGGGGAGGGAGGAGGGGCATGGTGTGTAATCATGCCATAAGCCACTTGTGCAAACTGAGGTGTAGCATGGTGTGTTGGTTATTGTGTCATTGTAACTGTATCATGGGTGTGTGTGCACGCACGCACATGTGTGTGTGTGTGTGTGTGTGTGTGTGTGTGTGTGTGTGTGTGTGTGTGTGTGTGTGTGCGTGCGCGCGTAAGATCACACAGAAATTTGGAAACAGAGTCCTTTGAAACTGAAAATTACATAAGGGCTGATTCACCGAGTTTGTGGACTCCTTTGTATGTCAATGATGTAAAATTGAAGTCATGTAATTTGTAACTTCAGTGCTGATGGATGACGTGAAATAAAACTGCGATAATGGAATCATTGGAAAGAGCCTTTTTGCACTTTTTATTGTCGTATTCAGATCCACAGATTTTTTCGCCCCCTGACATTCATTCTGCAAGGCAACGACTGAGCTATGTGGACGAGCCTTAGTGACTGACGGACGACTTGGGGCACGAGAACAAAATATACGATGCACTGAAATCAAAACGCTATACCTACTGGTTTGGGTTTAGGCTCTTCCATAGTCTGTTCATTCTTCTGTTGAGTGGTCGAGCGACGTAAAAAGCACATAAGACTTCGAATGCCGACCCTTCGGGTCACCCCACGAGCTGCCATGGCAGACGCCATATTTGCTTATGCCAGAGTGCTTTCCCTTTACAGACTGCGTCTACTTTCGTTTCTGCGGCTGATATCCATGTTTACAGGCATATAGGTTAACAGATAGACTACCTGTGTTCTGTTGTTTGGTTAGATTGACAGACTGACAGGCAGACTTATTTAAATATAGATAGATAGTGCTTTGACAGACTGACAGACAGACTTATTTAAATATAGATAGATAGTGCTTTAAGTGAACCTTTTTTTCCCAGGTATTTTTTCCCCCTTATAAATTTCGTGGCATTCTTGTGATCGCAAATATCTTAACAAATAATCTAGACGGTATAAAGAGATAATTTATAAATAAAGAAAATCAGTGTTTTAAAAGTCAGTTTTAAAAAATAAAGCTGTAAATAGTCGGGAAAATATAACATTTTTCGAAATTAAAAGTTCGTCAATGAAATTTGGCTTCTTTCTGTGAATAACTTCAGTAAAATTTAAAAACAAACAATAAAAAAACCGCATTTGAAAATCTGAGAAACTCATTTGTGGGATTTTGAACGCACCTAGTGAGTGAGTAAATGTGTGTGCGTGTGTGTGTGACCGATAAGAGAGAGAGAGAGAGAGAGAGAGAGAGAGAGAGAGAGAGAGAGAGAGAGAGAGAGAGAGAGAGAGAGATCTGAGCTGCTGGAGTATTATCACATGATCCAACCTCCCCCCTAAATACCCCCTTGCCCGTCAAGCTCACAGTTGGTGTCGATCTCAACGGGTACTTTTGATGTAAAACGGAGCTACCCTTACGCAACCTCGAATACGAGACACATGAACAAGATTATGCTGACGATGATGACAATTAGCATGACGATGTGCACTGTGCCTAGTTTCGGTCTTGTTCAAGATATCATCGCTTTACAACTGCACACTCAGCTATTGCACCCACGCCGCTCATTCCGACACACCGTCCACAGCCACAGTCTGACCCGTCTCGCCGTAGCCCAGGCAGCGGCAATACACAGGGAGCAGTCAATGTCAAGTCGTCAAGAGACAACCCACCGGAGGAGACACTGCACTGCTGCCTAGTCACTTCGGCGGTGTCAAGTGGCGTCCGTTCTGATCTAACAGACGCAGGACACCACCTACTAAGCCCCCTACTGACGACAATAATTGCTTAGTCGCAGAGCCGGCGTGAGTGAACTCTCCCTCCGGAAGGCGCCACCACGTCAGTCCAACGACAGCCCCCGTGGACTCGCCGATACCGGTGACCCCGACGGGACCAAACCAAGACCATAGACGTGGAGAGGACATAGAAACTGAGGCCAGCATGACAGCCAGGGAGCCCCAGTTGTGTGTCCTCTTTCAGACAGGTTTTGTGCAGGTTCTTTCCGTGTGTTGTTGACCCACCGGGGTCTGACACGGAGTACAGAAATGCATGCACAGCCTATTTAATTTGAAAAGAATTTATTGCAAAATCCGCCAGACAGTAGAGACAATTTACAAGACCACACACGACTCATTTCGACATCCCAGGTCTTCTTCAGGCCAGATAAACAACATTCAGGACAGTGAAAACGAAGAACGTGCAATTATTGATCTTCTGGGATTGGGCGCAAGATGGGCATTGAATACTGAATGTTGTTTATCATGCCTGAAGAAAACCCGATAAGTCGAAACGCGTCGTGTTTTGTCTTGTAATTTGTTTATCCCTGTTGTCTTGCGGATTTATTATAAATTCTTTTTATAAGATTTGTTTCAATTTCCGCTTGCGGTCACCTCACTTCGAAAATAGCCTACTCAGAAGAGGCGGCGTTCCAGAGTTCCATCCTAAAGACTTGTGCTTCATTCCACATGAAACGATAAACTAAAACCAAATTCCGAAGAACAGGAACGTGTGTTAGATATTCATATTTTGACCATAATTTTGTGTTTTCTTTCTTCTAAAAAAAATAAAAATAAAAAAAAAAGAGAAAGAAAAAGAGAAGAAAAAAAGTGATTGCACAATTACACAGCACAGAGATCGAGAAGGAGAGGTGTCATGCTGTCCAGAAAGTAAAACGAGAAAATAACACAGACACAAGCGCATTCAGAGAGAGAGAGAGAGAGAGAGAGAGAGAGAGAGAGAGAGAGAGAGAGCACATAATATACAGTCAAAAATGAATCTTCGGTTATAAGAAACATGCTAATCAAACATCCTCTAATCCGAAGCGAGTCTCCTCTTATGTAAGCTGGGATATAAGCAATAGCAAAAGTCCGCAGTATGTCACACAACCTTTGTTTGTGAAAAAGGGCAGTAACCACTTCCATTCTGCTGCAGGTTGTCTCCCTGCACAGAAGTTACCTGATAATGTGAGCTTTTGTTTGAAATTTGAAAACTAGCGATGGCGACATGTAGGCACGTGGATTTCTTTTCAGCTGTAATGAAATGCAGGCAAGGGCGGAATTCAAAGCACACAAAATTGCACATGATTAGTGTGTTCCCACACACACACACACACACATGTGGGTTACTCCCTTCATTTCCCCTTGTCCTTTGAGGACACTGCACGTCCATACAAACACGTTGGCTTTCACACATCACAAACATCATTTTGAATGATATTTATCCTTTAATCAACAGAAATGCAAATTTTAAACATAACCAAAAAGAGAATAACAACAATTCAAACAACCTTACAAACTCAAAGATATTTCCTTTTCTTTCAAATGAAAAAAAAAGAAAAAAACCGAAAGAAAGAAAGAAAACAGAGTAAGCGCCTTTCCCGTCGCTTTAAAATACGCAAACAATTAAATAAACTTAAAACAATCTTCCAAATGACAATCTTAAAAGAAGAAACAAATCGTGTTACGGGAACAGAAACTAAAATCCATTTCCTTTCGATGAAAATCGGTGACAAATCCTTTGCCGATAACAAAATGAATTTGAACCTTATTTATCAACATCTATTGAAATACCATGCTGCCAATACTGAACGTCCACAAATCAGGCCCCTGCGAAGAACAAAGCAACTTCCATGAACATAAATGTTAACATGATTTCAAATACAAATCAACAACCTCAACGAAAACAAATCTTACCATCAGTGTTGTTTTTTTTTTAAACAACATAAGTCAAGTATTAGTACATCTGTGTTATTAAAAAAAACCCACATCATTTCTTTCACGAAAAATAGCAGTGAATGCGCTGGTACGATGTCACTAAAAGCATCTCCACCCACCCCAACCAGTAAAAGTGAAAGCGAATCTCTCTTTGAAACTGGACGGTCCGCTGTTTGCTTTGTCTCTCATGCGGTTGTAGTTTAGCTGCTGTTTTAACTGATACAGTTCCCACGTGTGTGTGTGTGTGTGTGTGTGTGTGTGTGTGTGTGTGTGTGTGTGTGTGTGTGTGCGCGCGCGCGCGCGCCTGCATGTGTATGTGTGTGTTTTTTTATCTGTGATCATACAGAAAAAATCCCTAAGTTCTGCATTACATAACACAATGATATTTGTTTAATGGATAGATAGCTAGCTAGACATAGTTAGATAGATAGATAAACAGACGGACAGAGCGACAGCTACGCATGTTTTCTGGTCAATAGCGAGTACATTTCTGTTGAAAAAAAAAAGCCACACACTTGTAAACCTTGATCAAGGCGGTAACCAAACGTTAAACGCTTAGTTCTCCTAAATGTCAGCTACGACTGAAAAAAAAAAAGAAAAAAAGAAATGACCAAAGGTAAGGATGATCATTCCGTCTAACGTCTAACTTTGAAACTGTATTTCGTCGGAAAATAATTCTTTGATGCAAGTAGATATCTTTAACAGATTTGATCACGTGGCAGTGTACACTGACCATCAGATATCCTGATTTGTGATGAATACTGACCGCACTGATGACCCTGCCTTCGTTTCATGAGATTTGGGAGTGCATAAAAAACATCGAGTAGTTCTTGTCGGTTAACCCTGACAACGTTGTTGCATACACGCTGCTAACCTAATTGAACATACATTACAAACTGTGTAAACATCTCAAAACTAATAAACAGTAAACAAGTGGGGTATGTTTTGCTCCCATAAGGAAACCTAACACAGAGTAACTTTTATTCAAGACTGGCACAGCCTTTTAAACTTGAATAAAGTCAGACGTAATACATAGACGAACAATCTAATAGTGGGGGAAAAACAAGCGCAGGCCAACAACTGAACTGTCTGGCAAAGATTTGGACTTGAGGGGAGGGGAGACGGGAGTTTGAAGATGGAGAAACTGGGAAAATGAAATTAAAAAAAAAATGTTACAGATATGAAAACTCTTCACTAGCTGCATAAGGGAAACATCGCAATCCCTTTTGAAGGCAGATATATTTGTATTGCCTGCTCCGAGGCCTTTCGCCCGCTGGATCGGGACTCATCAGGGAGACACGGCTGGTTTGTTCGTCTATGTATTTCGTCTGACTTTATTCAAGTTTAAAAGGCTGTGCCAGTCTTGAATAAAAGTTACTCTGTGTTAGGTTTCCTTATGGGAGCAAAACATACCCCACTTGTTTACTGTTTATCGTTTACTGTTCCCTACCTCATTTCATTTCCGATCTCAAAACTAATGTCACGCCGAATGTCCGCATTCCTTTTCAAATAGGTAGTCTTTAAAGATCAAGGGCTTTTTTTGGTGATTTTGAATCTCATCAAAGCTGAATGAATTCAAGTGACCAGGAAATGGCTATCCATTGCTCTCATTTGGCGCGAAACATGTAGGCTGGAGCTCTTATGGGTATGAAAGGTTCACAGTTCAGTCTGACCAAGAACATGGTCAGGCGCCCGCCCAGTCTGGAATCAAGAGCGGGTGATCGATTCGTCAACAGAGCCCTGTTTTGTCTCTCTCTGTCCTCTTCGTCTACAAGTTCTCTTTCGATGTCATCAGCAACAGAATTGCAGAGAGAGAGAGAGAGTGAGAGGGGGGGGGGGGGGGAGGAGGGATGAGAGAAAGGATTTCAGTAAGAGACATGCAACTATCGGCACATCTTCAATCTAAATTAAAAACAAATACAAAAAAGGGGTTGGGGTGAGGGATGGGGGTGGAGGGGACATGATAAAGGGGGGGGGGGGGGGGGCAGTTGGGATGAATGGAAGTAACCATATCACTAATACCGACCCAGGACAAAAAAAAAAACCCTCCTTTCCGTCGAGTCATCAAGAAACCGATTTTTTTTTAAATTTGCAGTAAAGAGATCTTTCCTTTCTAACAAACCACTATTGACTACAACCAAATTAACCCTTTCAGCTAAAAGGTTTAAAACGTCACGTTGCTATTGAAAATCAAGTTGAATGGAGCAAACAGACTCTATCAATGATAGTGTTCATATCGACAGATTTATTCATCTCTCCCCTCCTGACAGGTCAAAACAACATCAAGGTTCAAACACTGAAAACATTATACAGGGCAATTCTTCCAAAATCTTTAAAAAAAAAAATATCTGAAACGAAAAAAAATCAAACCAGTCATGATTGGAATTTGGGGGACTTGATCAACATGCAGGCTGGTATAGGCCATATTGAAAAGGTAATATTCGAGACTTCATTTATGTTTCAATCAATTCTGTTCTATTAAATCACATATTATTAAGATCGTGTGTATGCATTCATTCATTTTACGTGATCTTTCCAGTCATTGTAGCAGCGTATTGAAACTTTACTTTGGACACAGCTTCTCGGATTCCCACGTTTGATCTGTGAACCAACGAGCCCCGGCTCCGCTGTACCCAAGATACTTGAATCAACCTGGTTAGAAAGGGTCATACGAAAGGGGAGAGGAGGGGGGGGGCGAGGGGAATGACATTTCTGCTGGTTGATCCATGACTTAGTTCTACATGTTTGTACGTGCATGTTTGCGTGAGCGCGCGGGTACACGAATTCACATGTGTACGTGGTGTTGCAAGTAGCCTTCTGTGAGTGGAATATATGTGCACGCGCAAGTGCATGCAATCGTGGGGTACATGTGTATCTAATATTCATACTGTTGCAAACGCTAGGAAAGAAAGTGCGGGGAAGATACGTCGATGGACTCAAAGAGGGTAAAACGGCGAGGTGGTCAAGGTTGTTTACGAATAACCCGCTGTGCCCCAGTACACTACCGAACAGGCCTGTTCTATGCTTCAATACTTTACTTTCTAAAACACAAACGAAAAAACATCGGTGATCGTCAGAAACTGGTAAATAACAAACAGCTGGCTTTTACTCCTATGGTGAATCGAATACGCATCCACAGCACCAAACGAATGCAGCTTGCGGTACCAGTTGGCCTAGCACAAATGCAGACACAAGATACACAGACCAAGCAAGGGAACCTACGATTTGTTTCATTATTCCTTTTCCTGGGATAACCTCCGTTTATTAATGTTTACGATCGAAAGGCTCTATCAGCCAGGAATAACATGTAAATATGTGTTCGATTATTCTTGACGTCGCTCTGGGCTCATGTTAAGCTCAGCATACAGACAAGTTTAAAAGCACATGTCCTGTTCATCGTATATAGGCAAACTGAAAACATGCATATATATCTCGCCTCTCTTCATTTTTTTTATCATATAAAGAAAAGGTTGGTGTGTGTGTGGGGGGGGGGGGGGGGGGGGGGGGGGGGGGGGGGTGTCCTTGTGGTCCTTGTTTGTTCTCCGTATGTTGTGTCTGCATGCCATTTATGCCGTGCGTACTGGTGCCATAAGCAGGATTTGTTTGGAGTCAGGGGTGTGTCGTTGATGGCCTCATCATAAGAGTTAAAGTTGTCTTCCTTTTTTCGTCATTCACTTTCTACATCTCTCTCGCTTGCTTTAAGATTTCCTATCGTTTCAGTGAGCCGTAGTCTTTTTCTCTTCGTCACAGTGTACTGAGACGGTTTTCTGTTGGTAAATATGCTGGTTATGATCTTATTTCACTTTGTTGTAGCACTGATATGACATTGCACCCGCATGATTATATGGTTACGCAGGATGACGCCCGACGACGCCAGGCTTCTGTTATGACGTCATCAAACCGTTAATCGCTGACGACAGTGACGTGGTATTGCGCCATGTGATCACCCAGGTGCTCTTCTGTGTAGAAAATCAGGCTGCAGTCGGCACAGGGAAAGCGGAAGATGCTGTGGCACTTCCCGTGTGACTTCATTTCCGCCTCAGACCGGAACCTGGCTAAGCAAGACCGGCACACATGGGGAAAGGTTCCGGCGTGGTTCTGCGGAAGAAATAATCAGATGTGCACACACTCATATGCACGCACACACGCACACACACACACACACACAAACACGCACACACACACACCGTCCTTTTAACACATACACGAGCGATACGTTGTACATATCAAATGGAGTCTGCACGTTTAACAAACCAACCGCAGTCCAATATTACAAACAGGGCAATACAAACGGTGTTACAGGTACTCCTTGTTTTTTCAATTATTCATTTGTTTTAAATCCGAAAGAGAACGGCAAAAGCAAATTCCATTTTGCCTATTACCAAACCCTATCGTGTCCCAACTACGCCTGCTCTGTTCAAACACAAAACAAACGGTTTGTCTGGGTAACTGTGTGGTAACTAATAACTGTGGTGCGGTGGTTAGCGAAACCAAGTTGGGAAGTTGTGAGTTCCAATCCCGTGGGAGGCGTAAGTGCGTGGGACGTTTCGGCCAGGCCTGCCTCTGTCCAGGGTTTGCGTGTGTTTTAGGTTCAAATGTGGTGACCGTAACCAATTAATTCCCTTTTGTTCACTTACCAGCTGTATATACCAGCGTTCTTTCCCTTTTGTTCACTTTAACAGCTGTATATGACAGCGTTCTTTCCCCTTTGTTCACTTAACAGCTGTATATGACAGCGTTCTTTCCCCTTTGTTCACTTAACAGCTGTATATGACAGCGTTCTTTCCCCTTTGTTCACTTAACAGCTGTATATGACAGCGTTCTTTCCCCTTTGTTCACTTAACAGCTGTATATGACAGCGTTCTTTCCCCTTTGTTCACTTAACAGCTGTATATGACAGCGTTCTTTCCCCTTTGTTTATTTTAACAACTGTATATGACAGCGTTCTTTCCCCTTTGTTCACTTAACAGCTGTATATGACAGCGTTCTTTCCCCTTTGTTTATTTTAACAACTGTATATGACAGCGTTCTTTCCCCTTTGTTCACTTAACAGCTGTATATGACAGCGTTCTTTCCCCTTTGTTTATTTTAACAACTGTATATGACAGCGTTCTTTCCCCTTTGTTCATTTTAACAACTGTATATGACAGCGTTCTTTGTTCATTTTAACAACTGTATATGACAGCGTTCTTTCCCCTTTGTTCATTTTAACAACTGTATATGACAGCGTTCTTTGTTCATTTTAACAACTGTATATGACAGCGTTCTTTCCCCTTTGTTCATTTTAACAACTGTATATGACAGCGTTCTTTGTTCATTTTAACAACTGTATATGACAGCGTTCTTTCCCCTTTGTTCATTTTAACAACTGTATATGACAGCGTTCTTTCCCCTTTGTTCATTTTAACAACTGTATATGACAGCGTTCTTTCCCCTTTGTTCATTTTAACAACTGTATATGACAGCGTTCTTTCCCCTTTGTTCATTTTAACAACTGTATATGACAGCGTTCTTTCCCTTTGTTCACTTACCAACTGTATATGACAGCGTTCTTTCCCCTTTGTTCACTGTATATGACAGCGTTCTTTCCCCTTTGTTCACTTACCAACTGTATATGACAGCGTTCTTTCCCCTTTGTTCACTTACCAACTGTATATGACAGCGTTCTTTCCCCTTTGTTCACTTACCAACTGTATATGACAGCGTTCTTCTAGTTTTTTGCTATGTTGGCCTCTGTCAGTTCTGTTGGACACTGGGATAAGATGAATAAGCATGTAAATCCATCTCACATCACATGAAATCGGAAATTCATTAAGTTCAACTCCGAATCTCTAGACATCATCTTGTCACAAACCAGTCAGCGTTCCATGCCCTTCTGTTATTGTGACCTCAGTTTCGATTGCATGAGGTCCGTTCGTGCTCAACTGAGATAATGCGCTTTGTATAAGCTGGACATGCTCATGTGGACTGTGTAAGAATGAAGTGAGGGCGCCTTCTGGAGAGGGGTCCCCACCTACGCTGGCTCTGTGACAAATAAATCATTGTGGTTAGAGTGGGGTTTAGATGTTGATGTCCTGCGAATTTTGGATCTGAACAGGCGCCAATGTAGACCTACACCACAGAACTGACTCAGCAGCAAGGCAGTATGCGTTTCTGCAATGGGCAGCGTTTTCTATCACATACATGTTGGGACACACTATCACTAGAAAATAAAAAATCACGCAGTGAAAAAACTGAAAAGCAGAAGAATTGATTTGACACTGTTTCTCAGAGATGTCGTCACCTCGTACTGTGATAACTGGCTGCAGAGGCAGCCCAGGTGGCTTGGGGAAAAAAAAATCATCAACTCCATCAGACACACGCAAGAGTTGATTTTTTTTTTCAGCAGTCCACCAAACTGTCCGTCAGTGTGTCACCAATAACAAACACAAGCATTAGTTCGATGAAAATAATTTGGTCCTGGATATTTCGCGCCAAATGTTGATTTCCTGTGCCATGAGTGTACGATCCCTTTAAAAACTTCAATGCAAAGTCATCTATGAGGGAAAGTATCCACGAGACCGAAGCAACAGAAACCTTTGGCTACAAAATAAATGGGAAAAAAGAAAACAAACAAAAAAACAAACAAACAAAAAAGCGAATGGAAAAAATATAGAAAAAAAGAAGAAAGAACTTCGTTTAAGTTCAACCCGAATCCCTGAAAAATCTTGCTGGAGGTATGATCACCTCCTAGTTTCCTAGAAATTGGAATTGGAATTGGACTACACCTTGCTCACAGATGGATCTGAAACACTGTAATTAATTTCCATATAACGACCTGATATTGGCTTCTATGGAAGGCTGGCACTGGAGCTGCGATTGGGTGTGGCTGTGTATGCAGGGGCCGCAATGAGCGACATGGGATTCATGGCACAAGAAGGGTGCACGTTACACTCGAACATATTAACGTTAGCTTAATATCCCCCCCCCCCCCCCCCCCCCCCCCCCCCCCCACCTCCTCTTCCTTCAGTATCCCGCCCTCCAGTCTCCCCCATCTCCCCGAAGTTACGGCAAGCTTGAGGACTGACCTTCATGTGTTTGTTGAGTTTCCTCCTCATGTGACTGACCTTCATGTGTTTGTTGAGTTTCCTCCTCATGTGACTGACCTTCATGTGTTTGTCGAGTTTCCTCCTCGTGTGACTGACCTTCATGTGTTTGTCGAGTTTCCTCCTCATGTGACTGACCTTCATGTGTTTGTCGAGTTTCCTCCCCATGTGACTGACCTTCATGTGTTTGTTGAGTTTCCTCCTCATGTGACTGACCTTCATGTGTTTGTCGAGTTTCCTCCTCATGTGACTGACCTTCATGTGTTTGTCGAGTTTCCTCCTCATGTGACTGACCTTCATGTGTTTGTCGAGTTTCCTCCTCATGTGACTGACCTTCATGTGTTTGTCGAGTTTCCTCCTCATGTGACTGACCTTCATGTGTTTGTTGAGTTTCCTCCTCATGTGACTGACCTTCATGTGTTTGTCGAGTTTCCGCCTCATGTGACTGACCTTCATGTGTTTGTCGAGTTTCCTCCTCATGTGACTGACCTTCATGTGTTTGTCGAGTTTCCTCCTCATGTGACTGACCTTCATGTGTTTGTCGAGTTTTCCTCCTCATGTGACTGACCTTCATGTGTTTGTCGAGTTTCCTCCTCATGTGACTGACCTTCATGTGTTTGTTGAGTTTCCTCCTCATGTGACTGACCTTCATGTGTTTGTTGAGTCTCCTCCTCATGTGACTGACCTTCATGTGTTTGTCGAGTTTCCTCCTCATGTGACTGACCTTCATGTGTTTGTCGAGTTTCCTCCTCATGTGACTGACCTTCATGTGTTTGTCGAGTTTCCTCCTCATGTGACTGACCTTCATGTGTTTGTCGTGTTTCCTCCTCATGTGACTGACCTTCATGTGTTTGTCGAGTTTCCTCCTCATGTGACTGACCTTCATGTGTTTGTCGAGTTTCCTCCTCATGTGACTGACCTTCATGTGTTTGTCGAGTTTCCTCCTCATGTGACTGACCTTCATGTGTTTGTCGAGTTTTCTCCTCATGTGACTGACCTTCATGTGTTGTCGAGTTTCCTCCTCATGTGACTGACCTTCATGTGTTTGTCGAGTTTCCTCCTCATGTGACTGACCTTCATGTGTTTGTCGAGTTTCCTCCTCATGTGACTGACCTTCATGTGTTTGTCGAGTTTCCTCCTCATGTGACTGACCTTCATGTGTTTGTCGAGTTTCCTCCTCATGTGACTGACCTTCATGTGTTTGTCGAGTTTCCTCCTCATGTGACTGACCTTCATGTGTTTGTCGAGTTTCCTCCTCATGTGACTGACCTTCATGTGTTTGTCGAGTTTCCTCCTCATGTGACTGACCTTCATGTGTTTGTCGAGTTTCCTCCTCATGTGACTGACCTTCATGTGTTTGTTGAGTTTCCTCCTCATGTGACTGACCTTCATGTGTTTGTTGAGTTTCCTCCTCATGTGACTGACCTTCATGTGTTTGTTGAGTTTCCTCCTCATGTGACTGACCTTCATGTGTTTGTTGAGTTTCCTCCTCATGTGACTGACCTTCATGTGTTTGTTGAGGTTCCTCCTCATGTGACTGACCTTCATGTATTTGTCGTGTTTCCTCCTCATGTGACTGACCTTCATGTGTTTGTTGAGTTTCCTCCTCATGTGACTGACCTTCATGTGTTTGTCGCGTTTCCTCCTCATGTGACTGACCTTCATGTGTTTGTTGAGTTTCCTCCTCATGTGACTGACCTTCATGTGTTTGTCGAGTTTCCTCCTCATGTGACTGACCTTCATGTGTTTGTTGAGTTTCCTCCTCATGTGACTGACCTTCATGTGTTTGTCGAGTTTCCTCCTCATGTGACTGACCTTCATGTGTTTGTTGAGTTTCCTCCTCATGTGACTGACCTTCATGTGTTTGTCGAGTTTCCTCCTCATGTGACTGACCTTCATGTGTTTGTTGAGTTTCCTCCTCATGTGACTGACCTTCATGTGTTTGTCGAGTTTGCTCCTCATGTGACTGACCTTCATGTGTTTGTCGAGTTTCCTCCTCATGTGACTGACCTTCATGTGTTTGTCGAGTTTCCTCCTCATGTGACTGACTTCATGTGTTTGTTGAGTTTCCTCCTCATGTGACTGACCTTCATGTGTTTGTCGAGTTTCCTCCTCATGTGACTGACCTTCATGTGTTTGTTGAGTTTCCTCCTCATGTGACTGACCTTCATGTGTTTGTCGAGTTTCCTCCTCATGTGACTGACCTTCATGTGTTTGTTGAGTTTCCTCCTCATGTGACTGACCTTCATGTGTTTGTCGAGTTTCCTCCTCATGTGACTGACCTTCATGTGTTTGTCGAGTTTCCTCCTCATGTGACTGACCTTCATGTGTTTGTCGAGTTTCCTCCTCATGTGACTGACCTTCATGTGTTTGTTGAGTTTCCTCCTCATGTGACTGACCTTCATGTGTTTGTTGAGTTTCCTCCTCATGTGACTGACCTTCATGTGTTTGTCGAGTTTCCTCCTCATGTGACTGACCTTCATGTGTTTGTTGAGTTTCTCCTCATGTGACTGACCTTCATGTGTTTGTTGAGTTTCCTCCTCATGTGACTGACCTTCATGTGTTTGTTGAGTTTCCTCCTCGTGTGACTGACCTTCATGTGTTTGTCGAGTTTCCTCCTCATGTGACTGACCTTCATGTGTTTGTTGAGTTTCCTCCTCATGTGACTGACCTTCATGTGTTTGTTGAGTTTCCTCCTCATGTGACTGACCTTCATGTGTTTGTTGAGTTTCCTCCTCATGTGACTGACCTTCATGTGTTTGTCGAGTTTCCTCCTCATGTGACTGACCTTCATGTGTTTGTTGAGTTTCCTCCTCATGTGACTGACCTCCATGTGTTTGTCGAGTTTCCTCCTCATGTGACTGACCTTCATGTGTTTGTTGAGTTTCCTCCTCATGTGACTGACCTTCATGTGTTTGTTGAGTTTCCTCCTCATGTGACTGACCTTCATGTGTTTGTTGAGTTTCCTCCTCATGTGACTGACCTTCATGTGTTTGTCGAGTTTCCTCCTCATGTGACTGACCTTCATGTGTTTGTCGAGTTTCCTCCTCATGTGACTGACCTTCATGTGTTTGTTGAGTTTCCTCCTCATGTGACTGACCTTCATGTGTTTGTTGAGTTTCCTCCTCATGTGACTGACCTTCATGTGTTTGTCGAGTTTCCTCCTCATGTGACTGACCTTCATGTGTTTGTCGAGTTTCCTCCTCATGTGACTGACCTTCATGTGTTTGTCGAGTTTCCTCCTCATGTGACTGACCTTCATGTGTTTGTTGAGTTTCCTCCTCATGTGACTGACCTTCATGTGTTTGTTGAGTTTCCTCCTCATGTGACTGACCTTCATGTAATTGTCGAGTTTCCTCCTCATGTGGCTGACCTTCATGTGTTTGTCGAGTTTCCTCCTCATATGACTGACCTTCATGTGTTTGTTGAGTTTCCTCCTCATGTGACTGACCTTCATGTGTTTGTTGAGTTTCCTCCTCATGTGACTGACCTTCATGTGTTTGTTGAGTTTCCTCCTCATGTGACTGACCTTCATGTGTTTGTCGAGTTTCCTCCTCATGTGACTGACCTTCATGTGTTTGTCGAGTTTCCTCCTCATGTGACTGACCTTCATGTGTTTGTTGAGTTTCCTCCTCATGTGACTGACCTTCATGTGTTTGTTGAGTTTCCTCCTCATGTGACTGACCTTCATGCGTTTGTTGAGTTTCCTCCTCATGTGACTGACCTTCATGTGTTTGTCGAGTTTCCTCCTCATGTGACTGACCTTCATGTGTTTGTCGAGTTTCCTCCTCATGTGACTGACCTTCATGTGTTTGTCGAGTTTCCTCCTCATGTGACTGACCTTCATGTGTTTGTCGAGTTTCCTCCTCATGTGACTGACCTTCATGTGTTTGTTGAGTTTCCTCCTCATGTGACTGACCTTCATGTGTTTGTTGAGTTTCCTCCTCATGTGACTGACCTTCATGTGTTTGTTGAGTTTCCTCCTCATGTGACTGACCTTCATGTGTTTGTCGAGTTTCCTCCTCATGTGACTGACCTTCATGTGTTTGTTGAGTTTCCTCCTCATGTGACTGACCTTCATGTGTTTGTTGAGTTTCCTCCTCATGTGACTGACCTTCATGTGTTTGTCGAGTTTCCTCCTCATGTGACTGACCTTCATGTGTTTGTTGAGTTTCCTCCTCATATCCCACCCTCCAGTCTCCTCCCCCTCCCCGAAGTTACGGCAGGCTTGAGGACTGACCTTCATGTGTTTGTTGAGTTTCCTCCTCATGTTGATCTTGTAGGAGCACACGTTGCACACGAACACGTTGACGTCACCATGCTGCCGCTTGGTGTGACGTTTCAGGTTGGACATGACGGAGAACATCCGGTCACAGTGAGGACAGGGGATCTGTGCACGTGACACACACAGTGTACAAACACTTGTATTAATAACAACAGGCATGTCAAATGTCGCAACCCTGTAGAACGTGACCATGTCTCAAGGGTTTGAACATGAAGTTTGAAAAAAAGAGGGAGGGGGAGGGGGGGGGGGGGGGGGGGAGGGTTCATTTAGGGTGTTTCAGCAAATCGCTCCTGCAGAACAGAAGACTGGGTTTCAATATCAGTTCATACAGTTTATGCCCGTGCAAACCATGAGACGCAATATTATGGCCATCATTTCTTATAGTCAATTCCTTACACAGTTGTAAAAAAAAAAAAAAAAAAAAGAAAAGAAAAAGCAAACTGATTTTTTTGGCGCAAAATCTGCTTTAACAAAAATGTTTCTTCTCAAAAATCTAAAAAATCGGACGACAAAACATATATCCCTTTCAGAAACTGAAAAATCACATTCAGCGGAAGAAACATTTTTTTGTTGTTGTATATCTCACATCATATAACTAAGTCCTAATACTTTATCAGAACATGAATTGCTGTGGGTGGTACATTTCACTGAATGCGCTACCACGGAGCTTCTTCACATTATAAAACATACGACTGGATGTAGAAGGAGTGGCTTGTAAGACGTCTGTAAGTATTTGGCTCCAAACTTTCTTCTTTTTCTTTTTTTTTTTTTTTTACAGCCACACGTGGCAGGTGGTAAAAACTCTTAAATCTGGACGAATTTGCAAGTGTGTGCGTTTGTGTGTTCCAGTTCTCTTACCAGAGGCCTTTGAACAAGTCTGAACCCGTAAGTTTCAGATCGGTGTATGGGAAACAGACTGTCAAATATATCTACAGTTGATATGTCAATGTAAAACTAATATCAATGGAATATTGGCAGTGACTACAAACACATGAGCGTGCGTATCATAAACGCACAAAATCATGTGCGTATGAAGACGTTCTCTTGACCAAATAGAGTCAAGTCAGAATCATCTTTTTTTAGGTCGAAGATATTCTTTCTTATCAATATCATGCCCTAGCAAAGACTGGGGAGAGAAAATTAAAAAAAAAATGAAATGCTACTTCCTTCCAAAGGAAAAAAAAAGCACAAAACAAAATAACTTGAACATTAAAAACATTTAAATTATACGCAACATAAGATGTACACAGGCGCAATTATGTGAACAAGAATATTACGAACACATCAATTTCTAACACGCACACACACACACACGCGCACAGACAGACAGAGAGAGAGAGAGAGAGAGAGAGAGAGAGAGAGAGAGAGAGAGAGAGAGAGAGAGATTACATACACACACACATTATGACAATGCCCCCCCCCCCCCCCCCACCCCCACCCCCCCCACACACACACCGTGGAGTTGATCCGAGTTCTCTTCTTGGTCCTGAAGTTGAGGGGACACTTGGAAGAGCATGAGCCGGGGTCATTCTTGACGGTGGTGTTCTGTTTGAACACTTTGCCAGACGCCTTTGTCCTAGCTCGGCGCCTGTCTTGACGGGTCACCCGCTGACCATAGGGTCCTGCTAAGAGAGACCCACGGACAAAAAGAAAAAGAAACGAAAATCACGTGCAACAATACTAACTTTTTTTTTTCAATTGTTGGCAAAAACTGAAAACATGGAAAAGTGACAAATAAAGAATACTCAGTTAACTCTCGTTTCTGGCTGAAAACGAAGACACGTGTAATTAAGACCTACTGCGGTAAAAGGTATTAAATTTGTGATCTTTAGCAATGTCTGCAAAAAAAAGGAAAAAGTGACATTTACAGAAACTCTCGTTTCCAGCTAAACGAGAGCACATGCAATTAAGAAATACTATGGTAACTAGAACTCTCATTTCTGGCTAAAAAAAGGGCATAATTATGCAATTAGGACTACCGAGGTAACGGATATGGTGTTTGTAATCGTTAGCAAAACCTGAAAAGAGGGAAAAGTGACATTTACAGAAATCTCAGTAATTCTCGTTTCTTGCTATAAGAGGACGCACGCAAACTAAGACATATTATGGTAAACAGAACACCCATTTCTGGCTAAAAACAAAAGGCATAATTATGCAATGAAGACCTACCGAGGTAACTGGAACCTTCCTTTCTGGCCAAAAGGAAGACACGCGCAATCAAGGCCTACTTGAGGTAACCGTCAAGAACCACGAGTCTCGTTTAAAAGAAGCCTAGTAAAACTCCAGCAGACGCCGGATAATTCTTCTCACCTGACCGTCTAGTTGAAGGTGTAGACAGCCATATGCTTTGGGTTCTTTACAAAACAGAAAACATCCGAAAGCGTGTGGATACCACCCTATTTACAGCCCATGCATTGTTGGTAGCCATAGGCTGTCGTTTTTTGCACTCCCAGTTCTTATAGAACAGGGAGGACTTTACAATAGGAACGAAGAAATGCTGTCTGTGTGTCTGTCTGTATGTCCGTCTGTGGTCAAAATGTGTTCCACTCGCTCCAGACAAAACTGCTGGACCGATCTTTCTGAAAATTGTAAATAATTATGTTCATTATGGGTCACGGATGATGCCCGATGTTTTATTTTACCAGATAGCCGTTACTAACGGCTATAAATGATACTTTTGTGACGTACAGTTTCAGCAATAACGGTTTATAAACTTAAGCGTAACCAACTTCTGTAAGTTCCTCGGTAGTATAGTGGTTAGTATTCCCGCCTGTCACGCAGGAGACTGGGGTTCGTTTCACGCCGGGGAGAGCAGCATTTTTCTTTTCTTTTCTCTTACATACAAACTTTCTACCACCAAAAGAGGAGAAACTGCTATAGTGACTGATCTCTCTCTCTCTCTACACACACACACATATATATATATATATATGTTTTTGTAGTACTTTACTGGGAGTACGTTTATATGCTTTGCGTCTTGTTTTTAACAAAACAGAAAAGAATCCGAAATCCACCCTATCTACAGCCCACGCACTGCCTTTGATAATAATCACTGACCTGTGTACAGCTTCTTGGGAGGTTGCCAGTCCCTGTCATCCTGCTTCGAGGTCCTCCGCAGCTTCCTTCGTTTGGCACTGACGGTGCCATTGTCGGACTGGTCAGTCTGGTCCGCATGTTGGACGCTCTCCGGGCTGCGCGACTCCTCTCTTCCTGCCGGACTGACGGCAGGCGTGTTGGCAGGGGGAGAACG
This sequence comes from Conus ventricosus, assembly GCA_018398815.1. Classification (NCBI taxonomy): domain Eukaryota; kingdom Metazoa; phylum Mollusca; class Gastropoda; order Neogastropoda; family Conidae; genus Conus; species Conus ventricosus. Next base: position 25,460,840 of record CM031607.1, on the reverse strand, counting down.
ACACGGGGAGTTGTGGGGGGTGGGGGAGTTTTGTCGTAAGGGATGGTCGAGGAAGGGAGGGAGGGAAGGAGGCAGCCCGGTGGCTTTTCCCGGAAGAGAGCGGAAGGGGAGCTGTCGGCGGACTTGACAGACGAAGCGAAGGAGATGGAGGATCTCCGGCTTTGCGGGGAGGCGACGATGGGGAACTCCATGATGCGCGGGTCCGGCTGGAAGATGGAGGGGTGGAAGCTGCGCTGGTGTCGGGACAGGTTGCTGGATGAGGAGAAGGCTCGACCGCACACCTGGCAGGGAAGGCTGCATTTGTCTCCCTTTCCCTTCATCGCCATCTGACCGGAGTTAGGAAAGGCTTCGTCACAGTCGTCACACATCATGCTGGACCCGGTCTTCACCACCCTTTGGCATCTTCTGCATGACTGGGGACTGGGCTTGGTGGAGTGACCTCTGGAGGAAGCCCCTGCACCTGAGGCTCCTTTACAAGGCTTGGTTCTTGCGGAGTGTGGAGGTGACGAGTCCACGTCAGAGGAAGGGCAAGTGCAAGGCGTGAACGTCTGTGATCTCCGCCTCCGCCGGTTCCCCTTTCCCCGGCCACGGTCCTCAGTGCTGACGTCAGAGGGCAGGAGGAGGTTGTCGTGGGGCTGGGTACTGGTCACCTCCTCCTCGGCGATGACCATGGGGTCAAAGTGCATCTTGGGACACGTGTCTTCGTAATTCTCCACGTACAGGCTTTCTTGAGAGCTGGTGGCGTGGGATTCTTCTCCGTTAGGTACGGTGACCATTTCTGTTTGTGCCGATGAGGTTTGCGTTGTGCAGGGCACGCTGTGCTCAGACTTGCAGACAGCACATGCAGGGTGATCTCCGCCGGTGTCTGACTGCTGCCCGGAGGTGCTGGTTTGAGGAACAGCCTCCATCAGCCAGCCACCCGAGTCTGGTCGTGTCGGAGGGTTGCTCTCCACATCAGCTTCATAACCTGTTGTGCTTGGGTTAACAGAGACTTTGATGGCGGGCTCCGCACATCTGCCTTCATCTCCCCTTGAGGTGCCTTTTTGATACGGAGACATCTTTTTACTGTCCGTTTTCTTCCTCTTCCGACCCTTCGCCGGTTTGGCTGGGGTTGACCAATATTCATCACCAGTAGGGGCACACCCTTTTCCTTGGTCTCTTTCCGTTTTCTGGGCCTCCCACGCTTTTTGGTTCCACTGTCGTGTGTCTCGGACGTCGCATCATCATGGGTGTCGGTCTTCTTTTTAGGTCTTCCACGTTGCTTGGGAGTTTTAGCGTGCCCACTCATAACGCTGGCAGACAGCTTAGGAAAGGGACTGGGTTTGTGAGAGCTCTGCAAGGGGTGATCAGATACAACAGAGTCCGTGCCTGACCCTTTGGTGAACTTGGTGGACTTCTTCGGGGGCAGCATCAAGGTGTACTGCTGCTGCATGATCTCCGCAGGGGGGCACATCACGTCGTGGATGACGGAGGCGGCAGCGTTCATGGCGGTGTACTCCAAGTTCTCCTCCTCCTCAGGCAAGATGTCACCGTGGATCTGAGAGGCGGTGGGGAGGGTGATGGTGGAGTCGGGGTCAGGGGGCAGGGTGCCCATGTAGGTGGCCTGGGGCGCACAGAGAGTCGTGTCCACGTCCTCCTCTGAGGGGTAGGATCCACATTCCAGACTGCTGACCGCCGTGTTGCTGCTGCTGCTGCTGGCGGCGTACTGACCGTCCTTGCTGCGGCTGCTGGACCCCTGTGACGTCAGAGATTCCACCAGGAGACTGACGTCACTCAACATGTCCAGGCCCGGGTGAGGCTTGACCTCATCCCCGGGGATGGGCTGAACCTGGAGTCTGTCCGCCGCCCCACCGCACGACAGTGTGCACAGAGAGCTGCAGGGGGAGGAGGGGGGAGCTGGGGGCTCTGAGATGCCGGAGACTTCAGCCAGCTGCATCTTAGCGTCGTGCAAGGAGAACTCCCTCTCCGTCTGTGAGGTGGTGCCACCCGGATTGGCCATGAAGAGGGTGCTGTCGTTCGCCCTCACCGTCACCACGCTGACGTCATTGGGGAAGCATCCCGCCGTCGTGCTTGTGTCAGGTATGGATTTCACGCTGCTCATGCCGCTTTCCCACCTGGACCAGTGAGTCATTTGTTTCCCATGGTTTTCAACGTCACCTGTATATTGTGCGCCTTGTGCATCATGTCTGGCATCGTACAGGGGCACAGCGGTTACCGATGAATTACCGTACAGTGACGCTGGCGGGATTTGGCTGTGGAATGTTGACATGCTGCACCCGTCACCAGCCATGCCCATGGCTTGGTTCGTTTCTCGCTCACTGCCAGGAGACGCGGGGTACACACGACTGAAGGGATGCATGCTGTAACTCTGCTGGGCGGTGCTGCCCGCAGGCAACGACTGGCTGTAGGAACAGCCCGCTCCCATGGAGTTGTCACCGCTCCACAGGCTGTAAGAGTGGTTGGGGGTCCACTTAGTCGCGGTACTGGTCCACGGTCGGTGAGAAACGGGTGGGGCGCAGTACAAGTGACTGGCGTTTGAACCATGCACCCGCCCTCCCACATAAGACTCCGGCATGAAAGCCACGGGTGCTGCCGACTGCGCTGGTGCTGCCGACTGCCTGTTCTTCAACAGAACACCCACTGGACGGAAACAGTCAGGGCTGTCCTGCCGGGAACTGCTGCACGTCACGCTGTCCGCCTTGCCTGAAACAGACCCCGTCCGTGGTGGGGTGGACGCTGGGTAACGTGCTGCTCCACTGCTGGCGCTCCTGCTCGCTTGCCTGGGGCAGACTGGGGCACGTGCCACATGCCGGAAGAAGCGGCAGACTTGGCATGGGACGAAGCGAAGGAGGTGGACAGGAGAGACGCAGAGTGACTGGGGGGTCGGCAGCCTCTCAAGGTGCCGCCAGACAGTCTTGGAGGCCCGCCGCCACGCGGTCTGACCGACGGCACCATCATCATCCCGTTAGCATTCCTGTAGTGAGGCAAGAACGAGGCAACTCCGGGGAGGGGCAAGACGGACGACCGAACCGACATCTGGGCGCGGTAGGGCAGTGGCACAGGCAGCGTTGAGGACGAGGGCACGTGCGGTCCACTCAACGCAGGAGGAGTGCTGGAGGAGGGCGGCGCGGGCAGCCCGGGGGGCAGGGGGGCTGAAGGCTGAGGGGACCTGATGTAGGTGCCCCTGCTGTCACAGGTGGGTCGTGTGTACCAGCTCTTCACCGTCTGCAAGACGACACGTTTCAGAAATGTCCAAAGTACTACTGTACACTGCGTAATACTCATCAGAAAGTGTTTTCTTTCGGTTGCGCGAATCAAAAATGGATTCACACTAGCTGGAGATGATATCTAACATGTGCAGGGATATGGCTTCTGTAAGACATGATTGACTTCTCTGCTTCAACGACAACAACAGCAACAACGACAGCAACAACAACAACGACCATAGCAAAAACAATAATAACAGTATAATAATGATGATGATAATAGTAATAATTAGAAGAAGAAGAAGAAGAAGTAGAAGTAGAAGGAGCAGAAGAAGAAGAAGAAAAATTCTAATAACAATAAGGCAACAAAAAGGTATTTCCAGTCACGAGACCAACCCTAAATTTTGCCGCCGGTCCAACGCTTTCTTCAGCAGAGCATCAAACGATACCAAATATAATGCAAACAGTGAAGTTGTGCCCATGGACCGACGTATCAGATGACTGAGGTGGTGGTAGGACAGGTGGTGGAGGGGGGGGGGGGGGGGGGGGGGGGGGGGGGGGCATCTTCGCCTAGTGGACATCTGCCGAGTAAGTACTGCAATTTCGTCGAGGATTTTACCTAGTCCTGAGGTCAATGCGAAAGGAGGCGGGGGGAGGAAGTAAGGGTGGGAGAAGTTTCTGTCATTTTCATTTTGGATAAGCCGTTTGACGCAAAGAGCAAGATCTATGTCCAAGAACGAAACTTCATGAAACTGCAAAATAAATTCAACTCATTGAGTATGGGCAAGTATGTGTGTGTGTGTGTGTGATTTGAGAGAGAGAGAGAGAGAGAGAGAGAGAGAGAGAGAGAGAGAGAGAGAGAGAGAGAGAAGAGAGAGAGAGAGAGAGATGACAAGTAAATTCCCCCTAAGTCAAAATCAACTAAATCTTCGGCAAAGTTCGCCCGGCGAAGAGTTCAAGTCAAAGCTGGATGCACTCAAGTACGGCTTTCTTTCAGGGGAAAGCACCCGTTAGGATCACAAAAAGTCCAGAAAAAACATGCAAATAGCAAACAGCATGCATTTGATTTTCAGGTAAGGGCTGTCTATGTCAGACGGGAGACGCCAACCATCAAGTCGTTCCGCAATAGGCGTGCAGCGTGGTGCTTCCTGTGTTGCACGTCTGACATGCCTTTGGAAGAAAGAGGTTTCCAAGATGTTTTGCATGTTAACTTAATTCCACGACATGCTTTTGTCTGGAGAAACACCTTTCTTACATTCTGCATTATAAGCCAATCAGCGGCTTTGCTGGAACACACGTGACCATGCCTCGCCTGATACAATCACACAGAAGCCCAGAACTGGAAAGGCCCGCTTCAAATATCTAACATGATGAAAACCCTGGAATCGAATTATTCCATTGACAAAAAAAACTCGGAGTTCAGAATTCAAGATGAAAAGAAACAGGCACAGAAAATTAAGCAAGCAGATTTCGTTATGTCGTGAATCAGTCGAGAGGTCTGAGGTACTCAACAATGGCCGCAATATGTGGCATTTTACTGTATGCAGAGAAGTGTGTGTGTGTGTGTGTGTGTGTGTGTGTGTGTGTGTGTGTGTGTGTGTGTGTGTGTGTGTGTGTGTGTGTGTGAGCGTGTTGTGGTGTGGTGTGTGTGTGTTTACTTATCGTATTTATACTGGTCAGTTACTACAAAATAACCACAATTTCCCTCCCGATCTGCCTTCTTGCCTGTTCTGTCAATGTGTAAGTCAGTTGGATATCCAATACTCATTATTATTACATGAGAAGATCGTGGATCTGGAGAAGATCGTGCGATTCTATATAATTAATATGTCAAGACATAATAAACTCAGTATAGATACGAAACTAAATGAGAAAATGTTGGGCGGGGGGAGGGGGGGGGGGGGGGGGGGGGGGGGGAATTTCAACAAATTTGAAAGTGGGAGCATATCTGCTTGAATTTTGCTGTTGACGGCATACTTTTTTTTTTAACTGTATGTGACTACCGCAGCAAAACAAATCGTCAGTCGGATTTCAACAAATTTGAAAGTGTGAGCATATCTGCTTGAATTTTGCTGTTGACGGCATACTTTTTTTTTTTTAACTGTATGTGACTACCGCAGCAAAACAAATCGTCAGTCATCGAGGATACCTCAGGCGAGCTGCTGACAGAAAGCTCTGCTGTTTTGAACAGATGGACACAGTACTGCCAAGAACTTTACAACTACCCTATACAGCCAGACGACAGTCTGTTTGAGGGGGACTCAACACCATCAAGGGAATCCTCACCACTACCAGTGATGAGAGAAGAAGTGGAAGAAGCCATCGGCAACCTTCTGGCAGGGAAATCACCTGGAGCAGACAATATTCCAGCAGAGCTGCTCAAACATGGAGGGAAGGAATTGGTCACTCTAGTAACATCGATTTGTCAGAAGATCTGGAAGACAAAACAGTGGCCCACAGAATGGACTCAATCACTCATCATCCCCCTGCCCAAAAAGGGAAATCTACGCCAATGCCAGAACTACAGAACAATAAGTCTCATTAGCCACACCAGTAAAATCATGCTCAGAGTCATCTTGAATCGACTGAAGAATGAGGCGGAAGAAACACCTGGCGGAAGAACAAGCTGGATTCAGGGCAGGCAGAAGCACAGTAGAACAGATCTTCACCTGCCGGATACTGATGGAGAAACATCTGCAACATCAGAGAGACCTGTTCCACAACTCTATTGACTTTAGGAAAGCGTTTGACAGGGTGTGGCACAAGGGTCTGTGGCAGGTGCTCAGAAAGTTTGGCATAGAGGAGGGTCTCGTCCAAACCATCCAGTCGCTGTATAACACCGCCAGCAGCGCAGTCCTCCTCAACAACCAGATAGGGGACTACTTCAAGACCACAGTTGGAGTCCGTCAAGGCTGCCTGCTATCTCCCGTAATGTTCAATCTCTTCCTGGAAAACATCATGCGTGAAACCCTCCATGACTTCCACTCCACTGTCTCCATCGGAGGAAGAACCATCAATAATCTGAGGTTCGCAGATGACATCGACCTGATGGGAGGCAGCAACGAAGAACTACAAGACCTGACAAAGAGACTGGAAGAAAGGGCAGGTGCATATGGAATGGAAGTGAGCACAGAGAAAAGCAAAGTCCTGGTCAACAGCACAACGAACACCCATGCTGAAATCTACATGAACGGACAACAGCTTGAAGAAGTGGGCGTTTTCAAATACCTTGGCGCCACTCTCACCAAAGACGGTCGCTCTACAACAGAAATCAAGACCAGACTAGCGATCGCAACAGCAGCAATGGCAAAGCTAAACAAGATCTGGAAGAGCAGGGAGATCAGCTTTCCTACAAAGATGAAGCTGTACAAGTCCCTGGTGCTGTCCATCCTGCTGTATGGCTGCGAAAGCTGGACCATGACAGCAGAGACCACCAAGAGAATCCAGATGTTTAAAACTAAATGCTTCAGGCGCTTGCTCGGGATCTCTTGGCAAGACCGGAAGACAAACGACCTTGTGAGGAGCCAAATAACATCACTTGCAGGCCCCCAAGAACCCCTCTTGGCAACAGTCAAGAAGAGGAAGCTGTCGTGGTTCGGGCATGTCATACGCCACAATTCACTGCCCAAAACAGTCATCCAGGGCACGCTGGAAGGCGGCAGACGAAGGGGACGACAAGCCAAATGCTGGATGGACAACATCAAAGAATGGACAGGATGGATGGCCCTACGCTGATGCGACAGGCAGAGGACAGGGCCGGATGGCGGTGCCTGGCTTCGAGAGTGTCTCTCATCTCTCCTCTACGCCCATCATGGGCAAGAGAATGATGATGATGATGATGATGACTACCGATCCCAAGAGATCAGCTATGCCTTCTACACCGTGTGGAGCTGCCAGTGGCAGGTTAGGTCCAGAGTATCATTTCCGTATTTACGTAGTTTTCAGGTCCAGAGTATCATTTTCGTATTTACGTAGTTTTCATTGTATCATGTCGGTATTCCTTTACTCATGTTTGCCATTTTCAACTGCACGTAGGTGTCAGTGAAATGTCATATTCACCTAGTTAACAACATTCAGTGCTTGTTGTATTTGTTTCTTTGTGTAGTGATGTTTTCCTGCTGCTTGCCAATAACTAGTACGAAGACTGGCTGGGTCTGTAATTGTCACATGTGAAACATCCGCAGTTTGGGGTGGAAGGATCTACGCCTAGCCTAACGTGCTTCGCCTTTTCCTTTCGCTACAAAGTTGCAGACTTATTCATGATGTATTGTAGGGACCTTACTAATTCACGGGAATGCTGCATGGGTCTGTCTGCATGTAGCCGCCGTCATGGTCTCCAAATTGCCGACATGTGCACGTCATAATAGTGTCTAGCATCTAAACCTGCTATTCTTCTGTGTGTGTGTGTGTGTGTGTGTGTGTGTGTGTGCATGAAACATTGTCATTAAAACGGACGGCTTTGGTGATTTTCCGTCATGCTTATCTTTTATAGATCTGGAGAATTTTCCATTTTCCGAATCTCTGCTGGGGGTGTTTTCTCTTACTCTGTTTTGGCACTCTCGTTGTTTATGTTTTTAGTAGAACTTCTCTGGACATAATCCAAATACATTTTAATTTTCAGTATTTCAATTTGTTGAGTGGAGTTTCATAAGATATTCACGTGAAACTTTCGTCCGTTATATTTCAACTTGTTGAAGCGAATTTATATGATAAGTATTTTGATGGATATAAAGTTGTTTAACGATAATATGTAGTAGTTCGCACACTGTACAATGAAAGACAGTAGTGACACCCCAACATGCACCTGAGCATGCTATTTATTCAAGTTGTCTTATTCAAATATTTTCGAATCATGACTTACGGCACATCTAGAGAAGAGCTTATACGATTTATGTCTGCTTCGAGTTGTTTTATGAACGGGAAAAAAGACACGAACGCCTGAAGTGTCTTTATATTTGATCTCCAGGTTTCAAATTTATTAATGATTTGAGTTGTTTTGTAAAGGAGAAAAGAAAAAAACGTTAATGCCTGAAATGTCTGTATATTTGACCTCCAGATTTCAGGTTTCACCCCTACTTTGCGGGACAGGGAATAATCTTGACTCTCACTTTAAAAGTCTACAGAGAACCCTACTGGTGTGTGTGTGTGTGTGTGTGTGTGTGTGTGTGCCGGCAACACGCGATGAAATTAACTGTATTAAAGAAAAAAAGGTAAAGAAACAAAAACAAAGGAAATTACAAGTACTGGAACGGAGTTTACATTCCGTTTACAAAGTGATCTAAGCAAATATAT
>CM031607.1:25439842-25442342 GCA_018398815.1 Conus ventricosus | reverse complement strand
CACCTTGACCCTGTGTCTTTCATCTTGACCGTGTACTTGTTACCTTGTCCCTGTATCCGTCACCTTGACCCTGTATTCGTCACCTTGACTCTGTATCCGTCACCTTGACCTTGTATCTGTCACCTTGACCCAGTGTCTTGATCTGAGCCTTTACACTCTAATTTCCGACACTTCCATATCTGAATCTGAGCATTTGACTTTATCCTCGTTCAGAGTTAGTCTTGATTCGATTCAGTCCATATAACCTTACCGACTCGTCATGACCTAGAAAGGGTAACTTGGCCTTTAACCGCGAGGTGGGTAGCAAATTTTTAGCTTATATGCTGTAGCATAATCTCAATTCCTTCAACACGTTTTTTCTTTTTCTTTTTTTCCTTTCTTTGTTTCTTTTTTTTTTTTTTTAAAGCACTTGACAATTAACACCGTCTCGAATCATTATAACCTAGTCCAGTCCTCTTGACTTCACACATCAATGTGTATCACTATGCCAAAGGTCAGGTCAGCTGACAGTTAATCACTTTTGGGGTCATTCGTAGCTAGTTTCAGTTTCTTGGGTTTTATCTGGAATCTGAGTCACAAAAATTTAGACTGATTTTTCACATCCATCTCTGTAACTAGGACATTTTATTTTTCAGTCACTTTGCCTTCACGCCTAAATCAGGGTCACCGTGACCTATCTGGGGTCACCAGTTCTGTCACATCGATCTGGGTCACTACGATCCATCGGACCACTTGACCTTTAGTGTGGTTTTGGATCGTTCTGGACTGTTGAAGGTCATCTGAACGTGAACTAGCATTTAGATCATAATGTAGATAATTTCAAATCTCTTGGGTTCAGTTTTAACCATACCTCAGGGCATCTGATTTATGTATGACCTTTAACCTCGAGTCATGTGATCATTAACAGCCACCAGAGAAAGAAGGGAGTGGAGTGGTATAGAAGGGGGTGGGGGAGGGAGGGAGAAGAAGGCAGAGTTGAAGTTGGGGGCATGGAACTGGTTAGATATAGACTTGGCTAAAGATAGACCCAGAGGAATCCTGAACTCAGTAGACCTTAGGCCTAAGGAAACAAAGACAACAAGATACAAAACATACAAACGTACTCCCAGTTTTTCTTGAATACAAGTACTTTCTGAGATATTCCCTAAAGAAGAAAAACCGTTTTGGGCCGTTATAGCCGCTAGTAACGGCTATTGTGGAAAACTTAAAACATCGGGCATCTTCCGTGACCCATAATGAACATACGTACACATTTTTAGACAGATCGGCCAGAAGTTTTGTCTGGAGCGAGTGGAACACATTTTGACCACGGACAGACACACAGACAGACAGACAGACAGACACACAGACAGCATGTCTTCGTTCCCATTGTCAAGTACTCCCTGTTCTTTAAGAAGGGGGCGGGGGAGGGGGGGGGGGGGGGGAGTGCGGATAAGGGGGGATGGGTGTGGATGTTAGCGGAGACAGAGCCTATACACTTTGGGAAACGGTAAACCGTGGGAACATAACCCCGGGAACAGCCACCGTTCCGGATTGTTGTGCCTGTTGCCCGTCTATAACTCCTTTAGCCTCCTGCCTAGAGGAAGCTGTTAGATGTGAATTAAGTTTATTGCGTGTTGTACACACACCTAGAGTAGGGATTGGGGATCTATCTAGCACCACACTGACACCACGAGAAAGACACACTGAGAGTGCAGTGGGGATTGGGGATCTATCTAACACCACACTGACACCACGAGAAAGACACACTGAGAGTGGGGATTGGGGATCTATCTAACACCACACTGACACCACGAGAAAGACACACTTAGAGTGGGGATTGGGGATCTATCTAACACCACACTGACACCACGAGAAAGACACACTTAGAGTGGGGATTCGGGATCTATCTAACACTACACTGACACCACGAGAAAGACACACTTAGAGTAGGGATTGTGGATATATCTAGCACCACACTGACACCACGAGAAAGACACACATAGAGTGGGGATTGGGGATCTATCTAACACCACACTGACACCACGAGAAAGACACACTGAGAGTGGGGATTAGGGATCTATCTAACACCACACTGACACCACGAGAAAGACACACTTAGAGTGGGGATTCGGGATCTATCTAACACCACACTGACACCACGAGAAAGACACACTTAGAGTGGGGATTGGGGATATATCTAACACCACACTGACACCACGAGAAAGACACACTTAGAGTGGGGATTCGGGATCTATCTAACACCACACTGACACCACGAGAAAGACACACTTAGAGTGGGGATTGGGGATCTATCTAACACCACACTGACACCACGAGAAAGACACACTTAGAGTGGGGATTCGGGATCTATCTAACACCACACTGACACCACGAGAAAGACACACTTAGAGTGGGGATTGGGGATCTATCTAACACCACACTGACACCACGAGAAAGACACACTTAGAGTGGGGATTCGGGATCTATCTAACACCACACTGACACCACGAGAAAGACA
>CM031607.1:25404842-25429842 GCA_018398815.1 Conus ventricosus | reverse complement strand
AACTGTATCCTGCCATGTCTTCTGAGTTTACGATAGGTTAGCAATAACTGTATCCTGTCATGTCTTCTGACTTTACGATAGGTTAGCAATAACTGTATCCTGTCATGTCTTCTGACTTTACAATAGGTTAGCAGTAACTGTATTCTGTCATGTCTTCTGACTTTACAATAGGTTAGCAGTAACTGTATTCTGTCATGTCTTCTGACTTTAAATAGGTTAGCAATAACGTATTTGTATACTTTAAAATAGGTTAGCAGTAACGTACTGCATGCTTCTGATTTTACAGTGGTTAACAGAAAACTGTATTCTGTCATGTCTTTATTTTAAAATAGGTTGGCAATAGCTGTATCCTGTCATGCTTTGATTTTAAAATAGGTTGCATAACTGTGTTGCCGTCCTCTGATTTTTCAATGGTTAGCGTAACTGTATTTGTCTGTTTTCTGATTTACGATAGGTTAGAATAATTGCCCTGCAGTTTTGACTTTCAATAGGTTAGCATAACTGTTTTGTCATGTTTTGATTTTTACGATGGGTTAGCAATAACTTTTTCCCGTCTGTCTTCTGCCCCTACAATAGGTTAGCAGTAACTGTGTCCGCCATTCTTCGACTTTAAAATAGGTTAGCAGAACTTTTTTGTCATGTTTTCTGACTTTACGATGGTTAGAATAATGTGCCCTGCATGTTTTTGACTTTAAAATAGGTTAGCATAATGTTTTTGTCAGTTTTCGATTTTAGATAGGTTGCATAACGTACCTTCATGTCTTCTGACTTTAGACGGTTAGCAAAACTGTATCTTCTGCTTCTGACTTTACGATAGGTTAGCAAAACTGTGTTTCATTTTCGACTTTACGATGGGTAGCAGTAACTGGTCCACTCATGTTTTCTGACGTTACGATAGTTGTAATAATTGTCCTCCATGTCACTGACTTTAGATAGGTTTAAACCCTTGTCTCCGACTTTACGATATTTTTAACAACTCTATTTACATGTCTTTACCTACGTTAGGTTACTAATGTATCCCCCAAATTTTGCCTTGGGGTAGGCATAAATCATGGAGTCTGAATTGTACATACCTGATCCGAAATCGATCTTATTTTAGTGTTTAAATTATAAAATTTATTTAGATGAAGGTAAAATTTGAAAGCAAACTCATCAAAAAAAGAAAGAAAAAAAGTTTTACAATAACCCGGTCTTTTTTTTGAAGATGCTATGGCCTTGATTAAGTTTAAAGTATCCCTTTTCTCACAGCGCAAACGTTATGGCTACCCCCCTGACGTTCGAACAATTTTTTTGACCCATGACTTACCTGCATTTAATAAACTTGTTCATTATGAAATCAGTCCCTTAGTTTTTGTTTTTGAAACAAAATTTCCCCCAAAAAGGGGGAAAGATCCAACTTCTTGAACCTTGCATTTTTCTTCATTGACCTTTTGATTGTCAGCAAAACGTGCTCCCATTGCCTTTGATTTTAGATTTGGGCGGCAGCAATGTCTTGACAAAGTGGTCGCAGTGATCGTGAATTTTTTATCCTGGGTTTATGATAGGTCAGCCGTAACTGTGTCAATGCTTTTCTTCTGGCTTTATGATAGGTCAGCCGTAACTGTGTCAATGCTTATCTCCTGGCTTTATGATAGGTCAGCCGTAACTGTGTCAATGCTTATCTTTTGGCTTTATGATAGGTCAGCCGTAACTGTGTCAATGCTTATCTTTTGGCTTTATGATAGGTCAGCCGTAACTGTGTCAATGCTTATCTTCTGGCTTTACGATAGGTCAGCCGTAACTGTGTCAATGCTTATCTTTTGGCTTTATGATAGGTCAGCCGTAACTGTGTCAATGCTTATCTTTCGGCTTTATGATAGGTCAGCCGTAACTGTGTCAATGCTTATCTTCTGGCTTTACGATAGGTCAGCAGTAACTGTGTCAATGCTTATCTTCTGGCTTTACGATAGGTCAGCAGTAACTGTATCTTATCGTGTCTTCTCACCTTAGAACAAATCAGCATCCAATCTTGTCTTCTGGCTTGAAATTAAGTCAGTAATAACTGCATTGTTGATTGTCTTCTGACTTTGAGTTAGGTCAGCAACAACTACATCCTATCTTGTCTTTTGACTTTGTGTTAGGTCAGCAACAACTACATCCTATCTTGTCTTTTGACTTTGTGTTAGGCCAGCAATAACTACATCCTGTCTTGTCTTCTGACTTTGTGTTAGGCCAGCAATAAATACATCCTATTGTGTCTTCTGACTTTGTGGTAGATCAGCAACAACTACATCCCATCATGTCTTTTAACTTACTGTTGGGTCAGCAATAACAACATCCTGTCTTCTTTTGACTTACTGTGGGGTCAGCAATAACTACATCTATCTTGTCTTCTGACTTTGTTAGAAATAGAGTTTGTTTAGAGCTTACCGCCAATGACATTGACAAACAAAGCACATGACAAGACACGATGCATTTCAACCACTTGGGTCTTCTTCAGGCGAAAAAATAAATCACATTTAACATGTGGGACAGTACAAACAAAGAACGAAAAAAGAAGAAAGAAAAATGACTCATCCGTTGTCGTCCATGCGGTCGGTGGGCGGAAATGACATGGGGCCAGGGGGATTATGGGAGAGGAAACGGAGGGGGGGGGGGGGGGTTGCGTCGGGGGAGGTGTGTGTGTGTGTGATATGATAGGGTTGTGTGTCTAGTTTATTGGGATGGTGTGGTATCTTTGTGATGGTTGTGGTAATGGTGGATTGATAATAATGGTAAGGGGAGAGAAGGGGGGGGGGGGGGGGGGAACTGAGGGGAAACAAAAAAAAAACAAAAAAAAAGTGGGGGGGGGGGGAATTTAAGGGGAAGGATAAAACAAAATTAGGATTAAATAGATGGAGGGTTGCTGTAACTACTGTATGAAGTGAGTGAAGGGGATGTGGTGGTGGTGTATGTATGTGTGTGTGTATGTGTGTGTGTTGGTAGGGGATATTGCCAACTGATGTGGAAGTGGTGGGTATGTGTGTTTGGTTATTGTTGGATATTGATGCCTTGGGGGTGTAGTGTGCCCAGTTTGGCAATGAGATAGGATTCTTGAGTTGTGCGTTCAAAGCTGTCACTCTGTGACTGCCAGAGTGCCATAACTTTGACATGGTCGATGTTGTGTTGGGTGTGGTTGAAGTGTAGGGCGACGGGTTTGGGTCGGTGGTGGCGGATATCAGCCAGGTGTTCAGAGATGCGTGTTTCAAGTGTGCGTGACGTTTCCCCTATGTAGATCTTGCCACACAGCTGGCAGTGGATGGCATATATGATGTTGCGGCTCTGACATGAGAATGTGCGTTTGACTGTGAAGGAGTCTTTGGGGCCCTGTAAGATGGTGTCTGGTTTGGTGAGGGGGCAGATTTTGCAGTTGGGTTTAGAGCAGGGGTGAGTACCTGGTGGTGTAGCTGTGGTTCTGTTCAAACTGGACCGCACGAGGAGGTCTTTGAGGTTTTTGTCACGTTTGAATGTGATCATGGGTTTGGTATGGAAGGCGAGTTTGTGGTTATGTACAATGGGCCAATTGGATTTGAGGATCCTACAGATGGGGAGGGTGTGCGGGTGGTAGAGGAGGTAGGCTGTGGGTCTGTCTGTCTTGGTTGGATGCTGGGTTTCCAGAGCAGATGTTCTGGATACAGCTATGGTGCAGCGGAGTGCTGCATTGATGATGGAACTGGGGTATCTGCGGTTGGTGAAAAATTGTGACATTTTGGCTGCTTGTATTGTGAAGTCTTCCTCGCTGGAGCAGAGTCTGCGAAGACGGAGAAATTGTGAGTATGGGATGCTGTCTTTAGTGTATGGGTTGTGGGAGGATGAGTAGTCTAGGTATGCATGTGCGTCGGTGGGTTTGTAGAAAATGGAGGTTTTGAGTTTTGAGTTCTGACTTTGTGTTAAGTCAGCAATAACTACATCCTGTCTTGTCTTCTGACTTTGTGGTAGATCAGCAACAACTACATCCTGTCTTGTCTTTTGACTTACTGTGGGGTCAGCTATAACTACATCCTATCTTGTCTTTTGACTTTGTGTTAAGTCAGCAACAACTACATCCTGTCTTGTCTTCTGACTTTGTGGTAGATCAGCAACAACTACATCCTGTCTTGTCTTTTGACTTACTGTGGGGTCAGCAATAACTACATCCTGTCTTGTCCTTTGACTTACTGTGGGGGTCAGCAATAACTACATCCTGTCTTGTCGTTTGACGTTGTGTTATTTACGCAATTACTGGAGAATTTCCTGTATTCTGATTGGTCAGCTACAATCTGTGTTATAACTAGATAGTGGAACCTGCGTGGAATTAAGACTACTGTATAGAGGTCATTTTGCTTTTTAACGTGACAGCAATGTTAATGATAACTTGTTTTTATTGTGACTGCGATGTTAATGATGCTTTTTATTATGACAGCAATGTGAATAATGCCTTTTATTGTGACTGCAAAGTGAATTACGCCTTTTATTGTGACTTCAATGTTAATTATGCTTTATACTATGACTGCAATGTGAAGAATGCCTTTTATTGTGACTGCAATGTTAATGATGCTTTATATTATGACTGCGCTGTTGATTATGCCTTTAATTATGACTGCAATGTTAATTACGCCTTTTATTGTGACTGTGATGTGAAAGTTATCTTAAAATTGTGACTCCAATGTGCAATTTGCTTTGCATTGTAAATGGAATGTGAAAGTCAGATTGCACAGCGACTGCTGTGTGAAAGACGCTTTATATCATGTCAACAATGTGGAAGTCAACAATGTCAGCAAGTATTGTGATTGAAATCAGTGGTTTACCTCCCCCCCCCCCTCTTCCCCGATCCCCACACGCCTTCTCCTCCACAACACCACACCGTTCTCCTTTTCTTCCCACATCCACCCTCCGCGCTATCACTCTCTCAACCCCGCTGCTCTCCCGAGCACCAACGTTTTATTAAACCCCCATCTTTCGTTTCCTGATTAAAGGGAACTTACTCCTGCCTTTGAAAACATCTGGTCACCAGGATTGTCTTTCCTTAGCGCTGTGGTCACAGCGCGTTCATGCACTCGTCACATTGTTCATGGCTCATGGTGGGCACTACACACACACACACCCGCAAACACGCGCGCGCGCACACACAGGCACATACGCACGCGCGCGCCAACCCCCCCCCCCCCCCCCCCCCCCACACACACACAAGTCTAGTTCGGCCAACCTGCAAAATCTGCAAATCGTGACGTTGACAGTTATGGGTCAGCAAGAAACTGTTTGTAGTCTTCTGCGGTACTTCACCATCTCTTGGAATGGTTGCACCAACATTTGAAGTCACCTGTAGTTCATGCAGCGGTGAACAAACACCAGTGAGGCAAGAGCTCGGGAAAGCAGTCTTTGGACTGCGTATCGATGTAAGCAGTCATGAAAATATTAATGGTAACTGAAGTCGGAAAGAATCACCGACTTGCGTGTGTAGAGAGCTTTAAAGCAAAGAGTGTGACAAAAGAGATGCAGATTACAAATTCATCTTTTACTTTTTTTTTAATGGAATGGCCACCAAAACGTACGATTTCAGATCCACATTTATAACCTTGAAAGCACATTTCAATGAAATCTCTTTATCATTTGTTTTCAAATTGTTTCCTATGTATAAAGTCTCTTTTACACTAGGATATTGACCGTCTTGGTTAATCTTTTTTTTAAAAATATATGTATATAGCCGACGCATTCTGCCGTTTAGTTCAGGTTGTCCCGGCAATGTTTTTTTTAAAATACTTTTTAATTTTTTTTTATTTTTACTATTGTCTTACGTAATTCGATGTGCTGATACGGATGACTGAATATACGCAATTCCATGTGCTGAAACGGATGACAGAATATATAATTCTTTAAAAATGGGCGTGCGCGCATGTGTGTGTGTGTGTGTGTGTGTGTGTGTGTGTGTGTGTGTGTGCATGCATGGTGTGTGTGTGTGTGTGTGTGTGTGTGTGTGTGTGCGTGCGTGTGTGTGTGTGCATGCGTGCGTGCATGGCGTGTGTGTGTGTGTGTGTGTGTGTGTGTGTGTGTGTGTGTGTTTGTGCGTGCACATCCATGTGTATATGTGTACCTCGCTGTGCAATGTGTGTGTATTTGAGTTTGTGTGTATATGTGTTTATGTGTGTTAGTGTGTGCGTGCGACACGGTCCCTCCAGGTCCGATCCTGTGAGCTGTTTCAATGGTCGTCTTTCCTGCTTCATCTTCTGTCTCCTCTCTCTGACCCCACTCACACACTGCTGGCTCCTTTCTTCTGCACTATCCTCATCCCCCCCCCCCCCTCCCCATCCGTCTTCCGACTACACACAAAAGTGCATGCGCATACACGCACACACACGCGCACACACATACAGACGTGCGCGCGCGCGCGCATACACACACACACACACACACACACACACACACACACACACACACACACACAGAGGTACACACACATGGGTGTGCGCGCACAAACACATACGCGCGCTCACGCAAGCACTCACAACACACACACACACACACACACACACACACACACACACACACACACACACACACACACACACGCGCGCTCAAGCACACATATATCACCCGGCAGCATACCAACCCAACTCCCACAACGGACGTGTGTTTATCTTTTATTATAAAACGTGGAAAAAGAAACTATTTTGTATTTTTCTATGAATCTGATTACTATGATTCAAGCCAAAGTGTAGCATAGCACACATCTAACATGCAAGATGCACGTGCTTGGTGGTCTAGATGCCCAGGCTATTGAATTGATAAGGCGTATGAATATTCTTAATTGCAATAAAAGTAATGATAATAATCTGATGGAAAAACACAATTGGAATTAAACGGTCTTCATGAAGTAAAAGTGGACTTTGTGTCAACTTGGATGGTACCTGTTTTGTAATATCAGACACAGCAGTTCAAGATACACGTATTAGTATCTAAAACCATCTAATACATGAAGTGAAATAAAAAGTAAACAACAGTTGATAAAGAAGAGGAGGAGGTGAAGGAGGAGGATAAAAAGGAAAAGACATAAAATAGCAAACGTAGCGAATTGTTCACGCACTGTAAAAAATGTATTAAGCATTATATCATCATGATTGAAATAAAGCAAAAGAGTAAATCTGTCATTCAAAGTGGAGATAAGCATTATATCATCATGATTGAAATAAAGCAAAAGAGTAAATCTGTCATTCAAAGTGGAGATAAGCATTATATCATCATGATTGAAATAAAGCAAAAGAGTAAATCTGTCATTCAAAGTGGAGATACTTTTATTCGGTTTTTGAAGACGGAGTAACACAAAAAAGCTTGAACGTTGGAGTTCAGTAACTCTACTGAATTAAATTTATAAACTGGTTCAGCTTCCGCGTTCAAATGCTTAAATATATCAGATTTGCTAGTTTGCCGATCAAGTATTCTTTACTTTGAAAAGTAACAAATGTTTAAAAAAAAAAGAAAGAAAGAAAGAAAAGAAAAAGCATGAAAGTATTCGTGAACATGAAAATCGAGTCAAAAATAGATTTCTTCCAAAACACTAAAGGAATGGCTAGGCAGGATAAAGAAAATCTCAACACGTGCATACAAATGATACACAGAATTAAATCCGTCAAAGTTAAGAATCTCAGACTGTGCTTCATCAATGATCTTGCAAGAGTCACAGAAATACATGTGGAAGACGAGCTAGCACCAGATTTGAGGATTTAAAAAAAAATTGATTTTTTTTATACTGTTGTAAAAAATGACAGTCATATTACAAGGCAGAGTTACTGCACGTAATCCTTCATTTCATCTGTATCTTAAATTTCAATGACAGTGCTTTAAAAAACCCAAGACACTCAGACAAGACAAATACATGGAAAGAGTTTTACTTAGTGTGTGCACAAGAAAAACGGATACAATTAAGAAAAATAATTTGGCGAACAGTAACCCCCGTCATTACGACAGCGACTCGGCAAAGTTAAGAAAAAAATCCTTTAC
The DNA here is from genome assembly GCA_018398815.1 of Conus ventricosus. Lineage (NCBI taxonomy): Eukaryota > Metazoa > Mollusca > Gastropoda > Neogastropoda > Conidae > Conus > Conus ventricosus. The sequence continues at coordinate 25,421,850 of CM031607.1, read as the reverse complement.
GTGTCACACATGAGGACCATCTCAGTCCATCCTGAAAACAGAGCCCTTCATTTGTGCTGCCCAGAAGCCATACGTCCACTGACTGGAACTCATCAGTGGGACATTGCTGATTGTGTCGGTCTTCCATTGGTATCAGATGGAGATCTATCACAGTCTATAATTCTGTGGCAATATCACCACTAAGGCTTTGTAAACAGAATCCAAAGGCACCCCAAAGCAGCCAGTGAAAGCTAGAAAAGTAACGGAGAAAAAAAAGCGCTGTAAGGAAATAAGTTGATGAAAAACAAATCAATATAGACATCAGTGTAGTCTTATTATTTGCAATCATTATATATCAGAGTAACAAACATAGGATGAAATCTCTGTGTGTGTGTGTGTGTGTGTGTGTGTGTGTGTGTGTGTGTGTGTGTGTGTGTGTGTGTGTGTGTGAGTGCCCCTATCTATATCGATGTTTATGTGTACATCTATATGGACCACACAATTTCATATGCATGACGATTCTGGTGACATGTATTTTCAATGAGGGTCAATGAACTACTAGTGGAACCAACATTTGGAAGCGAGGCATTCGAAATCGCTTGTAACTGTTCTAATATGGACAAACTGGACACAAAACAACATTGGTTCATTAAACTTAACTAAACAGTCACTAAGCTAGTGGACAGCAATAAAGAAATGTCAACATACATCAATCTGGCCTTATCACAATAAACAGACACTAAAATACACTTTGACAAAACAGCAGCCATACAAAACTATGAAAGAGTATAAAAAGGGAACTTTGCTGTTCAAGGTAATAGTTGCATTTCAGTCACAAAAGCGACAGTTGCTGTACGTAAAGCTGACCGAAGGCACATCATTTCCAACTGCAGGGGGTAGAAATGTGAAAATTCAGATTTGAAAACAAAATCAAGCTCATCGGTCAGTTGGGAAACTGAATGAAAAATATGCATAAAGTAAGGAGATGAATAAGTAAACCAATAAACAAACAAGTAAATAAAAATAAAGCTGGTTTAAAATTGGAATGCTTATATTCTAGTAACGTAGTTTTGACTGATGTTCTATAAACATTGCAACTTTTGTGACAAAGGCGAAGTCACAGCAGGTTACTATTTACATAAGCCAACTTTCGATATTTCTTAATCTTTCTGGATGTCATTTTACATTGAACCGATTTTTTCTTGCACACAAAACGGATAAGTAGCCTACGCTATCTCATGAATTCATTTAAAGAAAAACAAAGTCAAATGGCGAAACAAAAACTTCAGTACAAATATTCTTGGAAAGACATCCTTAAGATATCAAATATTTTGCCCAAAATTTGGAAATGAAGTATCTGGAACGTGAAAAGGTATGGCTTAAGGATAGAAAGTGAATAGGGAATATGGCGTTGGTGATAATTACTCATATTACTTCTGTTTTTTGCTATTCCACTCATGGTTTATATACAGTCCTGTCATCGTAGAAGCGCACATTGGTAAGATCTGATTGTTTTCATGTACAGGTGTACAATTGAGGCAATTGCAATTCACATCTTGAATGGTTTTTTTCTTTCATTTTGTGCACCTGATCTTTGAGAAGGAATAAGAATGTACACTGCACAGCAAAACTTTTAAGTCTGCTTTGTTTTGAATGAAGTCTATTGACGTCCGCATTGTTAGGACCAGAGATGGCGTGAATATGTGTGGAAGGTAAGGGGGAGAAAAGGTAGATGGTTTCTTAGTAGAAAGAAACTCGTGGAAAGCGCGGCAGCAGAGAGTCCTCAGAAGAGAAGCCCCCTTCAAGCAAGTGTTTCGGTCCTTATCTCCTGACACTCTAGGGGTGTTGGGCCACACCCGGTTCATGACTCCGGATGTCCCTCTGCTGCCCCCTTTTTTTTCCCCCATCTTGGGACGAGCCATGGCTGGGATTCGAACCCATGACCCTCTGGACATGCTCATTTTCTACTTAATGACTCGCGCTTTAACCACTGAGCCACAGGGACACCTGATATTTGTAGGGAAATTAAGCCTTATGAAGTTCACTTTTGTTCGTCCTTGACCAGATCCAGCTTGAACACCTCTCTGCCGCTTCTGCCATTGCTTTCAGGCTCTGGTTTTTTCCTTCCCTGCAACTGAGAGCTGTTTCATGAGGCTGTATGCAGACGTTCGTACAAATCCCCTAGCTCCAATTTCTGCAGTGAGGACTTTGACCTGATAGCCTTCTCTCCTCAGGCTGTTTGCCAGATCAGCATACTTTTCAGTCTTGTAGATTTGAGCTGCCTCCATTCTGTTCTCATATGGCACCGTGAGCTCGATCATGATCAGCTGCTTGGTTGACTTAGAGTGGACTACTATGTCTGGTCTCATGCCACTCTTGCTGATGATCTCTGGCATCTCTGGAATATGTGTGGAAGGTAAGGGGGAGAAAAGGTAGATGGTTTCTTAGTATTGCTATTGAATGAATTTTGGGCGAAATGTGTTTCAAAATTGCTCGTATATAGTATATCTTTTTATGTATCTGTGTATCTATGCATCTTTCTATCCCCTTTTTGTTTTGTTTTTATCTATCACCCCACCCTTTCTTTATTATTATCATTGTCATCATTATTGTTGTTATCATCATTATTATTATTATTATTATTATTATTATTATTATTATTATTATTATTATCATTAAAAAAATGTATTAATTCCAAGGGAGGAAAACTCTCTGAAGCTGCCTGTCTTAAATGACGTATAAATTGACAAACCTTAGCAATGACGGAAAGGAAAGGTGAGGTGTGTGTGTGTGTGTGTGTGTGTGTGTGTGTGTGTGTGTGTGTGTGTGTAGGACTAAAATCTATCACATCCTCAGAGTCACCGAGTCAGAGCACAAGCCTAAAGAGCAGGGTTTTTTTTTGTTTCTGGTGTGTCCTGGAAAAGAGAAGGCGAGAAGAAGAGGGGAGAGGGGGCAGCTCTCCGTTTGCAGAGTACTTACAGTCAGCCGTGTGCAATGCCAATGAGTTGGAGGCATGCAGGAGGGGGGAGAAAGTGTGTGTGTGTGTGTGTGTGTGTGTGTGTGTGTGTGTGCGTGCGTGCGTGCGTGCGTGCGTGCGTGCGTGCGTGCGTGCGTGCGTGCGTGGTGTGTGTGTGTGTGTGTGTGTGTGTGTGTGTGTGTGTGACGTGTACAAGGAGGGTCCTCCAACCTTCATTTTCATGCATTTTTTCTTCTTCTTTCTTTCTTTCTTCTTTTCAATATTACTGGGGCCTCCATCCCCCCATTACGTTTCCATTTTCTTCTTTTCACTGTCCCTACCTATCACATGCCATGTGAGTCTGTTCTTCACTGTCCCTACCTCTCACATGCCATGTGAGTCTGTTCGTCACTGTCCCTACCTCTCACATGCCATGTGAGTCTGTTCGTCACTGTCCCTACCTCTCACATGCCATGTGAGTCTGTTCGTCACTGTCCCTACCTCTCACATGCCATGTGAGTCTGTTCTTCACTGTCCCTACCTCTCACATGCCATGTGAGTCTGTTTTTCTCTTACTAATAGATATGCTCATGTGGATTGGAAAAAAAAGGTGTTTGGTACAAAGCGTCTGGGTTTATATTGTGATCAAACGGTTGGTGTACTGACACTGTCATTTTGTTACCTTGACTGCTTTTTCCAAAACAAAACAACAACAAAAAACCACCAACCAAACAAAAACAATTAAAAAAACCACCCCGAAAGCTAAATAATAATGATAAAAAATGAAATATATAGTAGTAGTGCAAATATGGTGTATACACTGTGTACACACACACACACACACACACACACACACACACACACACACACACACCACACACACACAAATACGATGTGCCTCTGCATGAGCACCATTCACACCTTACCCTCCCCCCCCCACTCCCTCCCCTCTGTCTCTAGAACTGAAAAAGTACCAGTGATCTATAATAGTGAACACTCAGTGTGAACAGTGAAGACACCTCGCAGCCTCTGTTTACTCCACCGACACCGGCTTATTTTGATGTTATACTTCAGAAGTTACGCTTGATGCGCCCATTGTTGGATGTGCCCGTGATGACTGAACCTTCACTTGTTTGATGTGGGTTACCTGGGTAAATGTAGATGTTTGTATCTTTTTAGAAACAATGAAGACAGAACCAAGTTTGCCTTAGACCGTTTTATATGGTTAAACGTTCGTGATGTACTATCAACAAAACGAAAATCATAACCTTCTGTGTTGTTGTAAATCTGGCTGTATTTTTCAAGATCTATTTATATGCTACCTATCTTAGTTCTGCGTTCAGTAAAGTATTTACACAGTGGTGAGAGCATAAGTAATAATGATAATGCGGATATTTTGAATGCTCTGTCTCCACTGAGCTCAGAGCGCTTATCGATAAGCAGATTAAACGCAAGGCATTGATTAATTGATAATGCGTAACAAAAATCCATGCAGCCTAAAAAGGACAGCACTCTCACTAATCCATACACTCAACTTCTGCTGAGTATTGAAAAAACAAACTTTAAAGATCAGATCTCGCTAAGTATAGGATGCTACGTAAATATCAGTTGCAGTAACCGCGTAAGATATCATTCGATATATATCATTATCAGATTGGCGATCAAGAATTGTAATCGATTCCTTTTTTTGTTGTTGTTGCTGAGAAAGTGTCAAATGTTTGATACTGAAAATACAAAAACATGTGAAGTATGCAAATACATCACACTTCGGTTTTCCAACGTGATCAAAATATACGAAAGTTGATGATTCACACGAGGAAACCCCAAATGAAAGTTACTTCGACTTCACATAAAATTAAACGTCATGACTATGTCGACGATAGACTTCAAATACAAAAAAACTCTATATTTGTGCAGTCAAAATAAGTACGTGGCGAAAATTTGGAAAAGACCTGAACCGGGTGGTGGTAGGGGATGGGGGGGGGGGGGGGGGGGGGGGGGAATCAGGGGAAGATTACATTGTAACTCCCTCCTTGCCGGTTGTCCCTTAACGCTCATCTCTAAACTTCAAAAAGTTCAGAACAATGCCGCCCGTCTGATCTCCCGCTCCTCTAGATCTGATCACATATCACCAATTCTGTCTTCCTTACACTGGCTCCCAATTCAGTCTCGCATTGACTTTAAAGTTCTCCTCCTGGTTTTCAAATCACTGAATAATCTGGCTCCCTCCTACCTCTCTGACCTCCTCCATCTCTATGTTCCGTCTCGCAACTTACGCTCATCCACCGATTCTCGTCTGCTTCGGCTTCCCTCCGCTCGCCTGAAAACTTCAGGCCAACGATCTTTCTCTTACCAGGCACCTGCTCTGTGGAATAGTCTCCCTTCTTCATTGCGTAACACGGACTCTTTAGAGACTTTTAAAACCTCCCTAAAGACACATCTTTTCCCTCGGACTGATTAACGATATCCAGTTACCACTGTGCGCGTGTTTGCTGGTGTTGAACGCGCTCCTGTGTCTGTCTGCGTGTGAGAGTCCCCACCCCCCCCCCCCGGCGGTGTGTGTGTGTGTGTGTGTGTGTGTGTGTGTGTGTGTGTGTGTGTGTGTGTGTGTGCGCGCGCGCTTTGAATTAGAGTTATAATTTTTATCATGTTTTTCTGTAATATGCGCTTTGGGCTCTTGCGAGGTAAAGCGCTCTATAAATATCCTTGTACATTACATTACATTACACCAGTCTTTCAACGGCACACAGAGATAACTTTTTTTTGTTTTGGGGGCAGAGAATCAAGAGTTTAATCTGAGCGCATGCGCGAAGATAACACTCGAGATATTGACGATCAGATCACAGGCGCATCTTTTCACAGAAATAATTTGGCACTTTCTTTCCTTGACTGAACTGTGGAGCTGACTGACGAGGCAGCATCACTTTGGGCGTGTCCGCCAGTGACATTCGACGGATAGAAACGGCAGGGGGTCAGTCTCTCTGAACGGCAGGGGGTCAGTCTCGCTGAACGCGAGCTCTTACACAGATTACCTCCCTTGTAGATTTCCAAGCACGGTCCATGACTGGTGTGGCCCTAACTTCAAACTCCATCGCTCCCCCCCCCCCCCCCCCCCCCTGTTATCAGTCTCGTCAATCTGCCGTATGGCAGTGACTGAGTGAGTACCACCGTTCCCGCCACTGGTGTAGCCCTAACTTCAGACCCCCCCCCCCCCCCCCCCCCCCCTGTTATCAGTCTTCGTCAATCTGCCGCATGGGCAGTGACAGAGTGAGTACCACCGTTCCCACCACTCCTGCACTTCTCTGTCTTTCTCTCCCTCCTTCCCTCCCCAAACCCCAGCACAAGTGCAGTCCTGATCTTCAAAGCGAATTGAGCCTATGCTCGGTAATTGATATGCCAGCATCCCACCCCTTCCTTCCCCCTGACCTGTCCCGTCCGCTCATCCTTCGCCCTCCATTCTTCCTTTCCCTAATTCTGGTTATTTGAGTTGATTGACACATGAATCAAAAAGCAAGCAAAGCTAAGCATTTCTAAGTAACTACCGATGTATTGAAAATACAATCCTGAACATAAAATCGTCAGTATGAAAAAAAAGACAACAAACCAACAAATCGTTGGTGAACAAACCAACGAACTATCCCGGTAAATCTACTCCCAAGTAAAACAGGGTGTCAGTAACAAACAAACAAAAAAAGAAATAAAGAATGTAGACACAGATTGTAGACAACGTAACAACGTACATGTTTCCATTTACATGATGAGATCACGCTAGGTACAATAAGGCACGAGGCATTGGCCGTACAAAAGAGCCCTATTTGCTGGGATGACATTTCTGCAATGTGCAAAATCACCCAATGCAGTCTTTCCTGCACCAGACAGCCACGCTATAATGAAATATTGTGGCAGGGAAAGACATGAATGTTTGGAAAAGTACTAAAATGTATTAAAAAACAACAACAACAAAACAAACCAGGAACAGATATAAAAGATGGGACAAATCTAAACAGAAAAAGAAGGAAGAGTACAAGAAGAGGTGGAAAAAGCTAGAAAAGTCTTGAAAAACAAGGAATGAAACGGTAGAAAATGGCAGGGAAAAGAAGAAGAAAAAATGGTATGGTAATGCAGAAAAAGTACGAACAGGTGGAGACAGATAAAACAACACGGTCGGAAATTGGTAGAAGTAAAATGAAGCAGGAAAATATAAGCTAAAAATGGGAAAAGCCTTTCCGACTTACTCACCCAAGCTTGACGATTAACTGGGGAAGGAAAACGTAGACACGAGTATGAAGAGGAAAGAAAGATCAGGAAACACCAAGAACATCAGAAATCAGTAAGAACGAGAATGACAGAGCACGAAGTTGCCAGGAAAGGTTGGAAAAGGTAGGGCAAGAGCGGCAATTTGCCTACGGAACTCACGTGTCACGTCCGTTACGGTCTTATTGGGATAACCAATTGTACACAGAGTACGGCTGTCAATAATCTCACCCAGGCCCGGCACTGCGCTGTCTTGTAGTTCCACTGTCTGCACGGGCAATCCGTGGTTCAGACACCGGAGACGGATAAGCGGGAAACGCAAGCTTCACAGCACAAGACACGAGAAAGGAGGAAACAGTAAAAGAAGATACTGAAAAAATTACGTAACGGTGGGAAAAAGGCAGCGGATGTAGGAAAATCCTACAGTGAAAAAAGTGCACTGGCTGACTCTACCCTTCCTTGACCGTGAGAGTGCCTACGCAAAAAAAAAAGTACAAGAGAAGATACGAAAACAAGTGTACAACTCATAACATATGTACAAGTCAAATCAAAGCGGCGTTGTTCACACAGTTACTGGCACTAAGGGAACGCTGGAACCAAAGCCTTCTGATCCCTGCGTCAATAGCGTGTGTAGCTTCCTTCGTCCTTTTGGCCTTCTGATCCCTGCGTCAATAGCGTGTGTAGCTTCCTTCGTGCTTTTCACCCTCCTTGGCCCCCTTGTCAGGAAGGGTGTCCAGAACGTAGGCGTTCTTCTTCTGGTCTCTGGAACAAAAAACAACGACGACAGCGTGAACATGTGGTGCAGCGGTTGGTGGTCATCATGCTGGCTGTTTATCCCCACCTACATGGCCCTGCTGGTGTCAACGTGGGGTCACTGCTGGTGGTCATCATGCTGGCTGTTTATCCCCACCTACATGGCCCTGCTGGTGTCAACGTGGTGTGGTGGTCATCATGCTGGCTGTTTATCCCCCTACATGGCCCTGCTGGTGTCAACGTGGGGTGACTGCTGGTGTCAACGTGGGGTCACTGCAGGGAGGAATTGAAACAGGAACAATAACAAATGATTGCGCCCCAAAACGATGAAACAGGAGCAATAACAAATGATTGCGCCCCAAAACGATGAAACTGGAGCAATAAGAAATCATTGCGCCCCAAAACGATGAAACAGGAGCAATAAGAAATCATTGCGCCCCAAAACGATGAAACTGGAGCAATAAGAAATCATTGCGCCGCAAAACGAAGGAACAATAAATTATGAAAGACAACGCATCTCGACCTGTTGGGTCTTCCTCAAGAAAGAGAGAGAGAAAAAAAAAACCGTTCAACACAACGAAAAACAATGGACGAACAGACAGCCGAAACGCGTTGTCTTTGTTCGGTGATTTGTTTGTTCCTTCGTTTGGCGGTTGCAGTACTTCTGTTATTGCTCCTGTATGTCCTTGGTTTGGCGGTTGCAGTACTTCTGTTACTGCTCCTGTATGTCCTTGGTTTGGCGGTTGCAGTACTTCTGTTACTGCTCCTGTATGTCCTTGGTTTGGAGGTTGCAGTACTTCTGTTACTGCTCCTGTATGTCCTTGGTTTGGCGGTTGCAGTACTTCTGTTACTGCTCCTGTATGTCCTTGGTTTGGCGGTTGCAGTACTTCTGTTACTGCTCCTGTATGTCCTTGGTTTGGAGGTTGCAGTACTTCTGTTACTGCTCCTGTATGTCCTTGGTTTGGAGGGGTCATCTTCCCCGCATTTGTCCGTCATCCAAGTGTTTGGTCTGCCTTCGATGTCTAACCAGAGCCCACCATCTTTAATTCCACCCTTCACCCCACTCCTAACCCTAACCAAAGGCCATGACACTCCAATCCAATCCAAACTGTAACCAAAGTATTACCACAAGGTAAGAAAAATAAAGCAATATTGAGAGCGATCACCATGTAATTGTCTGAAAGCTTTTTTTTCTTTCATGCTTGTTTTAAAAAAGCGGATGGGGAGAAAAGGGGCCGATGTTTGTGTGTGTGTGTGTGTGTGTGTGTGTGTGTGTGTGTGTGTGTGTGTGTGTGTGTGTATGTGTGTGTGTGTGTGTGTGTATGTGTGTGTGTGTGTGTGTGTGTGTGTGTGTGTGTGTATGTGTGTGTGTGTGTGTGTGTGTGTGTGTGTGTGTATTATGTGTGTGTGTGTGTGTGTGTGTGTGTGTGTGTGTGTGTGTGTGTGTGTGTGTGTGTGTGTGTGTGTGTGACACAGGGTTGTCGGAGAGAATTGGCGGCAGACTCCATGAAAACCCTCTTTAGAGATGTCCCGCCTAACGTGACCTTTGAATTTCTGAAACAGATCAACTTTTTCCAACTGATCTAAGATTTTACGGAAAAAAGATTTGTAACAAAATTTCCGAGGTGTTTTTAGAAGGTACATTTTAAAGGGTTGTGTGAATGAGTACTTTTTTTTCTTTTTTTTTTTGACTTGTGAGTTGACTTCAACCCTGATATGACCCTTTGCGGTCGGCTGGGCTATAGGCAACACTACCTCACACGCGCAAGCACGCACCTGCCGAACATCTTGGCGTCCTCGATGGTCTCTGGCAGCTTCTTGTTGAGGGTCTCGGGCAGGAAGAGAGCGCAGAAGCCAGCCAGCACCGACAGCCCCCCGAACACGATGGCGGGCAGCGCCGTGGAGAAATTGCCGCTCACGTGTCGGCCCTGCACAACAATGGAACCATGTCTCGTCGGAACGGAATTCTCTGTCTGTCTGTCTCTGTCTCTCTCTCCATGACAGACAGACAGACAAAAAGACAGACAGACACACACATACCCACACTTACCACCCCCTCCACACACACACACACACACACACACACATACACACACACACACACACACACACACACACACACACACACACACACATACACGCGCACGCACAAATGTATGCACGCACGCGCCAAGGCTCCTCATTTCATTCTTCATTTCAATGAAAGCGTCAACAATGTGTCCAGATTACTGATTTCTGTCCTGAATCGTTAAGCGAAGCAGGTCATTCCGATTTTTACAAAGGCCCAGACACTCCAACACCAAAAATGTCCTCCTGCTTCTCTGGTTCCCTATTTCCCCGTCATCTCCCATTCTTGCGTTCTACTCTCTTCGTTTCCCATTCTGCCTGTTTCTCACTGCTCTCTGTTTCTCTGTTTCGCTTCCCACCTGACATCTGGCCTATTGCTGAATGCTGCCCCTCTAGTTTGTCATCTGAAACCTCTCGCACTGCTGCCTGCGATTTCTCTCGTCGCCCAGTGCAACTCAATCCACTCCAGACCAACAGAACCCAATCTGGACGAAGTCAGTTCGATTCCATCAAATCCAACCCAAACCAATATTCAGTGCAACCCAATCCTGTCTAACCGGGTTCAGTCCAATCCAATCCACATCAACGCAGTTCGATCCATCGCAGTCGAACCCAGTCCTAGCTAATGCAACCCAACCTAGCCAAAGCCAATTTCACCCGATCCCTTTCAGTCCAATCCAAACCAGTCCGATTCAAACCACTCCAACCCGAGTCGAACCCGATCCAGTTTAGCCCAATCTAATCCAACCCATCTCCGTCCAAGAGGATCCCACCCAGGTCAGCCCAGTTCAATGCAGTATCATTCTGTACGCTCCAACCCAACCCAGCCTACTGCAGTCCAGTGCAGCTTTATTCTATACACTCCGACTCTATCAACTGCAGTCCAGTGCAGTCTCATTCTTTACACTCCAACCCAACCCGGTCTTCTGCAGTCCAGTGCAGTCTCATTCTTTACACTCCAACTCAACAGGTCTACTGCAGTCTCATTCTTTACACTCCAACTCAACCCGGTCTACTGCAGTCTAATTCTTTACACTCCAACTCAAGCAGGTCTATTACAGTCTAGTGCAGTCTCATTCTTTACACACTCCAACCCAACCCAGTCTACTGCAGTCTAGTTCAGTCTCATTCTTTACACTGCAACCCAACCCGGTCTACTGCAGTCTACTGCAGTCTCATTCTTTACACTCCAACTCAACCAGGTCTACTGCAGTCAAGTGCAGTCTCATTCTTTACACTGCAACCCAACCCAGTATACTGCAGTCAAGTGCAGTCTCATTCTTTACTCTCCAACTCAACCAGGTCTACTGCAGTCTCATTCTTTATTCTCCAACTCAACCCAGTCTACTGCAGTCAAGTGTAGTCTCATTCTTTACTCTCCAACTCAACCAGGTCCACTGCAGTCTCATTCTTTACTCTCCAACCCAACCCAGCCTACTGCAGTCCAGTGCAGTATTATTCATTACACTCCAACCCAGTCTACTGCAGTCAAGTGCAGTCCGCCCCCCCACCTCCCCCCCGCCCCCCCCCCACTGTCCTGCACTGACCAGGTCGGCGATGTAAGGGGAGGCGATCCCGCCCACCCGGGCGCAGAGGGAGCTGCTGCCCATGCCAGAGTTCCGCACCAGCGTGGGGAAGAGCTCGGCAGAGAAGACGTAGATGATGGCGAAGGCGGCGGAGATGCCGAACTTGCCGATCATGGACAGCGTGATGGTCACCCACTCCTCGCCTGCACACACAGCGCTCACTGAGTCATCTGGCCTGTACACACAGCGCTCACTGAGTCATCTGGCTGTCAACACACAGCGCTCACTGAGTCATCTGGCTGTCAACATACAGCGCTCACTGAGTCATCTGGCTGTCAACATACAGCGCTCACTGAGTCATCTGGCTGTCAACACACAGCGCTCACTGAGTCATCTGGCCTGTACACACAGCGCTCACTGAGTCATCTGGCTGCCAACATACAGCACTCACTGAGTCATCTGGCTGTCAACATACAGCGCTCACTGAGTCATCTGGCTGTGCACACACAGCGCTCACTGAGTCATCTGGCCTGTACACACAGCGCTCACTGAGTCATCTGGCTGTCAACATACAGCGCTCACTGAGTCATCTGGCTGTCAACATACAGCGCTCACTGAGTCATCTGGCTGTGCACACACAGCGCTCACTGAGTCATCTGGCCTGTACACACAGCGCTCACTGAGTCATCTGGCTGTCAACACACAGCGCTCACTGAGTCATCTGGCTGTCAACATACAGCGCTCACTGAGTCATCTGGATGTGCACACACAGCGCTCACTGAGTCATCTGGCTGTCAACACACAGCGCTCACTGAGTCATCTGGCTGTCAACATACAGCGCTCACTGAGTCATCTGGCCTGTACACACAGCGCTCACTGAGTCATCTGGCCTGTACACACAGCGCTCACTGAGTCATCTGGCCTGTACACACAGCGCTCACTGAGTCATCTGGCCTGCACACACAGCGCTCACTGAGTCATCTGGCCTGCACACACAGCGCTCACTGAGTCATCTGGCTGTCAACATACAGCGCTCACTGAGTCATCTGGCTGTCAACATACAGCGCTCACTGAGTCATCTGGCTGTCAACACACAACGCTCACTGAGTCATCTGGCCTGCACACACAGCGCTCACTGAGTCATCTGGCCTGCACACACAGCGCTCACTGAGTCATCTGGCTGTCAACATACAGCGCTCACTGTGTCATCTGGCCTGTACACACAGCGCTCACTGTGTCATCTGGTTGTCAACATACAGCGCTCACTGAGTCATCTGGCTGTCAACATACAGCGCTCACTGAGTCATCTGGCTGTCAACACACAACGCTCACTGAGTCATCTGGCTGTCAACACGCAACGCTCACTGTGTCATCTGGCTGTCAACATACAGCGCTCACTGAGTCATCTGGCTGTCAACACACAACGCTCACTGAGTCATCTGGCTGTCAACATACAGCGCTCACTGAGTCATCTGGCTGTCAACACACAACACTCACTGAGTCATCTGGTTGTCAACACACAGCGCTCACTGTGTCATCTGGTTGTCAACATACAGCGCTCACTGAGTCATCTGGTTGTCAACACACAGCGCTCACTGAGTCATCTGGCCTGCACACACAGCGCTCACTGAGTCATCTGGTTGTCAACACACAGCGCTCACTGAGTCATCTGGCTGTCAACACACAGCGCTCACTGAGTCATCTGGCTGTCAACACACAGCGCTCACTGAGTCATCTGGCTGTCAACACACAACGCTCACTGAGTCATCTGGTTGTCAACACACAGCGCTCACCGAGTCATCTGGCTGTGCACACACAGCGCTCACTGAGTCATCTGGTTGTCAACACACAACGCTCACTGAGTCATCTGGTTGTCAACACACAGCGCTCACTGAGTCATCTGGCTGTCAACACACAGCGCTCACTGAGTCATCTGGCTGTCAACACACAGCGCTCACTGAGTCATCTGGCTGTCAACACACAGCGCTCACTGAGTCATCTGGCCTGTACACACAGCGCTCACTGAGTCATCTGGTTGTCAACACACAGCGCTCACTGAGTCATCTGGCTGTCAACACACAGCGCTCACTGAGTCATCTGGCCTGTACACACAGCGCTCACTGAGTCATCTGGTTGTCAACACACAACGCTCACCGAGTCATCTGGCCTGTACACACAGCGCTCACCGAGTCATCTGGCTGTCAACACACAGCGCTCACTGAGTCATCTGGCCTGTACACACAGCGCTCACTGAGTCATCTGGTTGTCAACACACAACGCTCACTGAGTCATCTGGCTGTCAACGATTCGGTTTTGTTTTTTCGGTACTTGGTAAAAATCTAGGTTTCAACCATTATATCTTTCTAAAAATGCTGTGCTTCAGGCTGTCATTTAGTGGGCCCATGGTTTTTTTTTCTTTAATGCTTGATGAAGGTTTTATAAACAAACCGAAAATTTGCAGTAAGTTTATTGAGTGTTGGTGGTTTTTTAACAATTCAATTATCTCATTCTATGGGAGTTATGGTTCCAGAACTGACCTCAGTGTGCGGTCAACGCGTTGGTGAGGTATTGGCTACGTCTCTTCCCAATATATATATATCAATCATAATTGCAGGCTATATATGCATATATAAGTCACCTCCTTCACCCTCTCGGAGTTATTCCCCGTCTGCCGTGTCACGTGAGATGCTGCTCGATATAAGCACTCGTCATCATTACCATTGAACACAAAATAACACCAAACAAACAAAGAAGAAGACAGCCAAGCCCGGGACAGGCACGAACACCCAGACCCACTCACTCTCGGAGCCGTAGAGCACGGGGAAGATGATGGCGATGCAGGCGCCTCCGCCGAGGAACATGGTGAAGCAGTGCAGGGGGCGGCGGCCGATGCGGTAGAGGAAGACCAGGCAGAACACGTAGGACAGCGTCTCCGCGATGTTGGCGTACAGGAAGTTGAGGAACAGGTTGCCCGACAGACCGCCCACGTTCAGTCCCAGACCGTAGTACACCATGCTGACCACCGCCCTGTGAAACAACACGTGGATGGATGGACTAACGAACTGTACGACAAACTGCCCACGTTCATACCCAGCCCTCAATACACCATACTGACCACCGCCCTGAAAAACAACACGTGGAAGGATGGACTAACGAACTGTAGGTCAAACTGCCCACGTTCATACCCAGCCTTAATACACTATGCTGACAACTGCCCTGTGAAAAAACAACACGTGGAAGGATGGACTGTAGGTCAAACTGCCCACGTTCATACCCAGCCCTCAATACACCATGCTGACCACCGCCCTGAAAAACAACACGTGAATGGATGGACTGTAGGACAAACTGCCCACGTTCATACCCAGCCCTTAATACACCATACTGACCACCACCCTGAAAAACAACACGTGAATGGATGGACTAACGAACTGTAGGTCAAACTGCCCACGTTCATACCCAGCCCTTAATACACCATACTGACCACCACCCTGAAAAACAACACGTGAATGGATGGACTAAGGAACTGTAGGACAAACTGCCCACGTTCATACCCAGCCCTTAATACACCATACTGACCACCACCCTGAAAAACAACACGTGAATGGATGGACTAACGAACTGTAGGTCAAACTGCCCACGTTCATACCCAGCCCTCAACACACCATGCTGACCACCGCACTGTGAAACAACAACACGTGGAAGGATGGCTGGGTAAGTGGGCGGACTGTGGACAGTAAGACAAACTGCCCGTGCTCAGCCCGAGACCGCGAGACATCAGAATAACCCAGCAAACAGGCATTGCAAGTGTGGATCTTACATGACATCAGAATAACCCAGCAAACAGGCATTGCAAGTGTGGATCTCACATGACATCAGAATAACCCAGCAAACATTTGTGTATGCATGTCTGTGTGTGCGTGAATGTTGACTAAAATGAACTGACACAGTGTGCGTGCGTGCGTGCGTGCGTGCATTCTTGCGTGCGTGCGTGTGTGTGCGTGGATTCTTAAACTCACGTCGCAGATTCTGTGAGAGTTTTCTTAAATCTATGCGAACGACTCTGTGCGAGTGTGGACCATTAAATCCGTATTCAAAGACCGTGTGTGTGTTCTCTTAAACCTATACAGACTCTGTGCGAGTACTGACTAGCCGAACCTGTGTACATCGACTGTGTTAGGGTTAACTCTCAAGTCTATTTATAAAGATTGTGCGAGCGTTGGCTCTCAAATGCATGTACATAGATTGTGTGTGAATGTAGACTCTGAAACTCAAGTACGTAGACTGTACATGAGCGTGGACTCCTAAATTCAAGCCAAAAACTTGTGCATGAGGGTAGACTCTTAAATCCATGTACACAGACTGCTGGTGCATTCACCCCTAAATCCATGGACATAGAATGTGCAAGTGTGGGCTTTTGAACCCATAAACACAAACGTTGTGTGGGTGTGGATTCTTCCTTCTCTATGCACAGACTGTTGAGCACTGACTCTGGAATATATTATGTTCAGACTTCTTCTTCAGCGTTCGACAGCTACGCAGCTACAGTCGGACAGCAAGGGTGGCGGCAAAATCGGCCGTCCGGCGGAGATCGCTGGCAGTCCCCCAGAGTTTTGTCTTGAGGTCCGCCCCTTCTGGCCAGGCTCGCGCTCGTCTCTCCTCATTGAGGGGACAGTCCTGGAGGACATGTGCTGGTGTCTGGTCGGCTTGTCCACAAGGACACAGGGTGAGTCTGTGGCTCCTATCCTGTTGAGGTGGACACGCAGGCCACAATGCCCCGTGCACAAGCAGAAAATGTCTGTTTGTATGTTTAGACTGACTGTGCCTTAGTATGGGCCTTTCAATCCACCAAGACAGAGCGAGTGAGTTAGGAGTCTGTCTTACACACATGTACGCAGACTGTGGATGAGTACTGACTCTTGAATCCATTGCTCGGACAATGCGTGAATGTGGGCTCTTCATTTCAAGTACACAGCCTGTGTCTGAATCTGGACTCTTCAACCCATGCACACACACGGTGTGTGAATCTGGACTCTTCATCCCATGCACACACATGGTGTGTGAATCTGGACTCTTCAACCCATGTACACACATGGTGTGTGAATCTGGACTCTTCATCCCATGAACACACACGGTGTGTGAATCTGGACTCTTCAACCCATGCACACACACGGTGTGTGAATCTGGACTCTTCAACCCATGCACACACATGGTGTGTGAATCTGGACTCTTCAAACCATGCACACACACACGCGGTGTGTGAATCTGGACTCTTCAACCCATGCACACACATGGTGTGTGAATCTGGACTCTTCAACCCATGTACACACATGGTGTGTGAATCTGGACTCTTCATCCCATGAACACACACGGTGTGTGAATCTGGACTCTTCAACCCATGCACACACACGGTGTGTGAATCTGGACTCTTCAACCCATGCACACACATGGTGTGTGAATCTGGACTCTTCAACCC
>CM031607.1:25392342-25399842 GCA_018398815.1 Conus ventricosus | reverse complement strand
AGATTTAGGCCCAGTATCTATTTCTTCAGCTCACTTTTCAAACTGGAGGTTTCCTGAAATGACAGACACATTTAGGCACAGCATCTGTTCTTTCAAGACACTTTTCAAACCAGAGGCTTCCTGAGAATAAAAAGCTGAGAGCATCTACTCTTTCAAATACGAGGTTAGTGAAAATTGGAAGACGTTTTAGGACTGATATCTACTTCTTCAATACACTTTTCGAACAGGAGGGTCCCTGAAATGGAAAGGAGATTCAGGCCTGGTATCTGTTTCTTTCGCCCCCCCCCCCTTTTTTTTTAAACATGAGGGTTCGTGAAACAGAAAACAGATTAAGGTCTATTAGCTATTCCTTCAGCTCACTTTTCAAATAGGGGGGGGGGGGGGGGGGGGGGGGTTCCTGAGATGGAAGGCAGATTATGGTCTATTAGCTATTCCTTCAGCTCACTTTTCAAACAGGGGGGGTTCCTGAGACGGAAAGCAGATTAAGGTCTATTAGCTATTCCTTCAGCTCACTTTTCAAACACAGGGGTTCCTGAGATGGAAGGCAGATTAATGTCTATTAGCTATTCCTTCAGCTCACTTTTCAAACAGAAGGGTTCCTGAGATGGAAGGCAGATTCAGGCCTGGTATCTGTTCCTTGGACACACTTAAAAAGTGAAACTATCGTCCACTTCTCATTTTCTTCTTCATCTCTTCCTCCGCTCTCAAACATGTTGAGCTGTCAAATGGGAGACACACCCACTCCAACACAGGTCATTGTTGTGCCTGTCTTACATCAGTTCACACAGGTCATTGTTCTGCCTGTCTTATGTCAGTTCACACAGGTCATTGTTCTGCCTGTCTTATGTCAGTTCACACAGGTCATTGTTGTGCCTGTCTTACATCAGTTCACACAGGTCATTGTTGTGCCCGTCTTGCATCAGTTCACACAGGTCATTGTTCTGCCTGTCTTATGCCAGTTTACACAGGTCATGTTCTGCCTGTCTTATGTCAGTTCACACAGGTCATGTTCTGCCTGCCTTATGCCAGTTCACACAGGTCATTGTTCTGCCTGTCTTATGTCAGTTCACACAGGTCGTTGTTCTGCCTGTCTTATGTCAGTTCACACAGGTCATTGTTCTGCCTGTCTTATGTCAGTTTACACAGGTCGTTGTTCTGCCTGTCTTATGCCAGTTCACACGAGTCATTGTTCCGTGTCTTATGTCAGTTCACACAGGTCATTGTTCTGTGTCTTATATCAGTTCACAGAGGACATTGTTCTGCCTGTTTTAAATTAGAATGGAAACCTTAGAAGAGAGAAGAGCTTTTATCAAACTTAACATCTTCTTCAAAGGCAGAGCTAAACTAATTGATATTCTAATGGAACAACTAGTATTGAATAAAAGTAGCACCAGGAGTGGCGGTCAATGTTATACCATACCTGCATCAAATATTGACAGCCACTTACATTCATTTTATCCTAGTTCTGTACGGCTGTGGAACTCACTGCCGGGTGCCATCAAGATTGCCACAAATGCAGTCTCATTTGAAAAGCAAATTGATACGACAGTTTTGAGATCTGCATATTGACGATTTTCTATTTTAACTTCCCCAGATATTTTATGGTTACCTGGGCCTGAATCTGGCCATTGCTTTTAACTTCTTGAATATAGAGTGCGACCCCTCGTTGCCAAATTTGCTCCAGGGGCCAACAGACTGAGTCGCACTATTTTATGTTATTTTATTTTACTTTTTAACATGCGCGCTGGTGACCTACTCGTTTTTAATTGAACCAGTAATTTAGGAAGATGAAGAATAGATAATACGCAACTGTGGCGGAAATGGCAAACAGTCGACATAAATAACAGATAATACGCAACTGTGCCCCATCATTAGTGTCAAAACGTGTAACGTGAAAAATGGACACGCACAAAGTAAACTTTTGGTCGTTCCGTGCAGTATTAAACAGCTAAAGAATGCAGACTTTGTGAAAGGAGCAAAGGTTACGTTGAGTCAGTGGACGATGTGCTAGAGCAAGAGAGCTGGGAATTTGAGGGAAAGGGGCTGGGGAATACTATGGTGATGGAGGAACTGTAAATGGAGAAATGTGAATGAAAAGAGCAGACAGATGGGGGAGAGGGGGTAAAGAGTGCTGTGTGTGTGTGTGTGTGTGTGTGTACGTGTGTGTGTACGTGTGCGTGTGTGTGTGTGTGTGCCTGTGTGGTCTGCCAATGTATTTGTTCCATTCATTCATTTTTTCCCATGCTTTTCTTCTTCGGTGTTCCCCTTCCACCCTCACTACTCCTACCCTCCTCTCCATACTCGCTGTGGCATTCCCCACGTCAATCATTTTGAACCCCCCCCTCCCTTCGTTACTTCTCCCACCTCTTTCACCCCACTCCCCTACCACACCCTGTGCGACACACACACACACACACACACACACACACGTACACACACACATACGTACACACACACACACACACACACACACACACACACACACACACACTCACACACACACACACATACACACACACACACACACACACACACACACACACACACACACACACACACACAAAACACACAGACACACTCCCATTCCGATCCCATCACAGCTGCAACACAGCACCCACTGTGAGCAATCTATTTCAGATCGTCCCACGCTAAGCCAGTATGGGGAGCTACCATGCCACCGTGTCACCGCACTGGTGCATTCAGTGAAGCCTCTCCTGGTCCGACGTACGCAGGACACCACGTACTAAGTCCCCCCAATTGACAGCAGCAGTTATCTAGTCACAGAGCCTGACAGAGTGAGCGTCTCCCCCACTTGAGGTTCCCACCACGCGCAACCCGACGATCAACGCTTTGAACTTGTCGGTCCACACACTGTTGACACCAGCACGACACGCCGTGCACGTGGAGAGAAATTTAAAAAAAAAAAAAAAAACCAAAAAAAACCCCCTGAGGTCACACTGAAAGCAGGTCAGTCAGGACTGTTCCGAGAACTTCTTTTTTTTGTTTTTTTGTTTTTTTGTTAATGGCGATCATTGAGGATGATGAGGGTAAAGATCATGTCATGTTTGAACCGACATCACAGGGCTGCGGCACACGATGCTTCCTGTCATGAGACATCCCGACAGTCGCCCAGAACGAGCGTTGGTCTCATGAAATTCTGAGCCGCTCTCTCACAGACGCATCCCCCAAGTGGCCGAATCTCAAAACCAGTAGCACAATTCCACTGTGGGAAGCAGCCGGCACTGCCAAAGAGTCCCACATGTTAATGCCTGTGAAAAGACTTGAACTTACGACCTCGCCTTCAGTCCGCGACGCTAGCCTCTACACCCCAGCGGGTTGGGCGGTACATGTACCCATGTCTTCTCGGTCAGACATAAGAGTTCATGGCATAACACGTTTTAACGATATTCGCACAAAATACCACTGTATATATCTCTTGTCCAGATTCAAAGGAAAAATTCCGCCAGATCACAGTTCATAAGAATATGTTAAATTTGTTTAATTGAAAATGTTGTTTGAAAAGGTAATTACAGGTTTAATGTCGTTTTTTTTGAGTGTGTGTTGGTAACATATTCATTCAAGGAATGGCTGGACGGGCCTGAAATTTCCCGTTCTGCCAAGTTAGGCTGTTGGTGCTCGTGAAAGCCGAGAAAAAGTGGAGAGACAGAGACTAACGCGCGTGCGCTTGCACACAACACACACACACACACACACACACACACACACACACACACACACACACACACACTCACGCACACACACACACACACACACACACACACACACACACACACACACACACACACACACACAGAAGGGAAACTGAAGCAGGATGACTGAAGGCACAAACTTTGCTAATCTGCATGACTTTGAAAGAGTGAGAGAGGAAGAATTAGGGTCGGAGTGAAAGAGTTCACCAGAAAATACCAATTAACTAATTTACCGTGCCAAAGAGTACGCCGCTGCTGCAGCTGCTGCCAACAGACGTCT
Organism: Conus ventricosus; assembly: GCA_018398815.1. Classification (NCBI taxonomy): domain Eukaryota; kingdom Metazoa; phylum Mollusca; class Gastropoda; order Neogastropoda; family Conidae; genus Conus; species Conus ventricosus. The sequence continues at coordinate 25,395,852 of CM031607.1, read as the reverse complement.
GTCAGCCCACACAATTCCAGCGAACACGCGTAAAAGACAATGACACAAGTTCTCGCCTCTAAAATAATTATCTGTGGGTAAAAGAGAAACACGCTGTACGCGGGTATACGGTAGAGACGGGAAACAGGTCATTTAGGAAGACACCACGATAGAAGACCTCGTACTCCCAACACAAACCTAGAAACAAACAAACAAAACAACAACAACAACAACAAAACAAACAAACAACAAAGCCCTCAGTGACGCTGTTAGTTTCCTTTTTTACAAACATCGGCTCAATAGGCGGCGCGATTTCCTTTTGCTCTGTCTAATGTACAGCGAGTTTTAAACCGACTTTCCTCCTCCCTTTTTTGTAGGCAGAGGGCGTTGGGCGTTTGAGATGGTAAGTTTATGTGGAGGGTGGTGAGATAAATGAGGAGGGTGAGTGGGGGGAGGGGGGAGGGGGAAAGGGCTGCTAGAACTACAAATAAAACAAGCAAAGGGTGAACATTGTAATTAGCATCTATATACCTGTAGTTCAAACAGAAACAGGACAGACAAGAAATTCCCACAGAACATGAGATGGATGATCAAGCCTCAAGACACTACGTACAGCGGTAGTCTTTGTGTAGCTTTCACTGACTCAACTCATATTGATGAACATTTCTCTTCGCCGGAGTAAGTGTCAAGACTGGCCCGCATACACTCATCTTACGATAAAACATAACACTATAATAAACAAAACAATATGATAATTACATGAGAAGCCATCAAGATTTTGTTTCGGAACCACTCTGACTAAAGCATTACGCGTGTCATGTCTGAAAACACAAACGACAGTAGTTGCGAGTAACTGGCCTTACTGCGGCTAATGCGACTTCCCCCGTCTCTCAGCCAGTCAGTCTACCTCCTCTCAACATCTCTCTTCATTCCCCCCCCCCCCCCCCCCCCCCCGACGATCGTCCACGCCAATCGTCCGCCGCCGTGCCGGAGGATGGAACTCACCAGAAGTAGGGGATGAAGAGCACGTTGAAGCAGGACACGGAGATCCCTGATCAGGTAGGGATGTTACTCACCAGAAGTAAGGGATGAAGAGCACGTTGAAGCAGGACACGGAGATCTGCAGGTACTGCCAGTCCCTGATCAGGTAGGGATGTTACTCACCAGAAGTAAGGGATGAAGAGCACGTTGAAGCAGGACACGGAGATCTGCAGGTACTGCCAGTCCCTGATCAGGTAGGCCAGCAGCAGGATGATGAAGAGACCCAGGGCCCAGAACAGCTCGATCACGATGCCCGCGATGGTACGCTGAGCCGGCCCCACCAGCTCCATGCCTGTCCGGAGATTATGCAATGCAGTCAGCTGTTTGTACCCGACAGCAATGCAGTTAGCTGTTTGTACCTGACAGCAATGCAGTTAGCTGTTTGTACCTTGCAGCAATGCAGTTAGCTGTTTGTACCTGACAGCAATGCAGTTAGCTGTTTGTACCTGACAGCAATGCAGTTAGCTGTTTGTACCTGACAGCAATGCAGTCATCTGTTTGTACCTGACAGCAATGCAGTCAACTGCTTATACACCTGACAGTAAGGTATCTGGTCATACCTGATTGCAAGGTCATTATCTGGTCATATCTAACAAAAAGAAAATTATCTAGTTATATACCTGACTGCGAGAAAATTATCTGGTCATACCTGATGTGCAAGGCAGTTATCTGGTCATACCTGATGTGCAAGGCAGCTATCTGGTTGTACCTGAGTGCAAGAAAGTTACCTGGTTACATCTGAGTGCAAGGTAGTTATCTGGTTATACCTGACTGCAAGGTAATTATCTGGTTATACCTGACTGCAAGGTAATTATCTGGTTATACCTGACTGCAAGGTAGTTATCTGGTTATACCTGACTGCAAGGTAACTATCTGGTTATACCTGACTGCAAGGTAATTATATGGTTATACCTGACTGCAAAGTAATTATCTGGTTATACCTGACTACAAGGTAATTATCTGGTTATTCCTGACTGCAAGGTAATTATCTGGTTATACCTGACTGCAAGGTAATTATCTGGTTATACCTGACTGCAAGGTAATTATCTGGTTATACCTGACTACAAGGTAGTTATCTGGTTATACCTGACTATAAGGTAGTTATCTGGTTATACCTGACTGCAAGGTAATTATCTGGTTATACCTGACTACAAGGTAATTATCTGGTTATTCCCGACTGCAAGGTAATTATCTGGTTATACCTGACTGCAAGGTAATTATCTGGTTATACCTGACTGCAAGGTAATTATCTGGTTATACCTGACTGCAAGGTAATTATTTGGTCACACCTGACAGCAAAGTAGTTATCTGTGTATACCTGACAACAATACAGTTATCTGTTTATACCTGACTGCAAGCTTTCTGGTCAAACCTGACTGCCAGGTAATAATCTGGTCTTGCTCGACTGCCAGGTAATTATCTGGTCATGGTTGATTGCAAGGTAATTATCTGGTTATACCTGACTGCAAGATAATCAGCTGTTCATACCTGACCACACGCTTTCTGGTCTAACCTGACAGCCAGGTAATTATCTGTTCATGCTTGAATGCCAGGCGATTATCTGGTCAGTATAATGTACTAGTCATACCTGACTGCAAGGTCATCATCTGGTCATTATAATGTACTGGTCATACCTGACTGCAAAATAAATTATCTGGTCATTATGATATACTAGTCATACCTGACTGCAAGGAAATCATCTGGTAATTATAATGTACTGGTCATACCTGACTGCAAGGAAACCACCTGGTCATTATAATGTACTGGTCATACCTGACTGTAAGGTCATCATCTGGTCATTATAATGTACTGGTCATACCTGACTGTAAGGTCATCATCTGGTCATTATAATGCAGTTATCTGGTCATACCTGACCGCAAAGTAAATATCTGTCATTGTAAGGCAGGTATCTATTCATGCCTGACTGCAAAGTAATTATATGGTCATTATAATGCAGTTACCTGGTCATACCTGACTGTAATATCCATATCTAAGAGCAGTGCTGTTATCTGTCCATATCTGAGAGCAAGGCAGTTATCTGTCCATATCTGAGAGCAAGGCTGTTATCTGTCCATATCAGAGAGCAGGCAGTTATCTGTCCATCTGACAGCAGGCAGTTATCTGTCCATATCTGACAGCAGGCAGTTATCCGTCCATATCTGAGAGCAGGCAGTTATCTGTCAATATATGAGAGCAGGCAGTTATCTGTCCATATCTGACTGCAGGGCTGTTATCTGTCCATATCTGAGAGCAGGCAGTTACCTGTCCATATCTGACGGCAAGGCAGTTATCTGTCCATATCTGAGAGCAAGGCTGTTATCTGTTTATATCTGAGAGCAGGGCTGTTATCTGTCCATATATGAGAGCAGGGCAGTTATCTGTCCACATCTGACAGCAAGGCAGTTATCTGTCCATATCTGAGAGCAGGGCTGTTATCTGTCCATATCTGACAGCAAGGCTGTAATCTGTCCATATCTGACAGCAAGGCAG
>CM031607.1:25384842-25389842 GCA_018398815.1 Conus ventricosus | reverse complement strand
TCCATACATTAATTATGTTAATTACTGAACATAGTGAAAAAGGCAGATGTACATTGTTAAAAGCAGAACCCGTTCATCTTCAACGTATTCAAACCAGAGGTAATACGAAACAAACACTGATAATCCCCTAACAAAAACAAACGAAAAAACAAACAAAAAAAAAAAAAAAAACAAAACAAAAAAAACGCAATTTGCCTGTTTTGTCTCGCGTGTGTTATGTCCTTAACATACCAACTGCCTATACTGAAAGAACTGGCTGAGGGAACGAATTACATCCCTCTGCCAAAGAGCTGCAGACAATAGTGGTGAACATGAAAATGAAATGTTGCTTATCACATTCAACAAACCTCGCGTCACCCCTTCCACAACACAGCCCGATAACTGGATTTCAGTACAAACTTTAGACCTATTGAATGATCAGCTTGCTAATAAAAAAAAAATAAATAGAATGGCAAACGATCAAATTGGTCATGTTGAAATGGCATTGTCACAATTCACAAAGTTGTCTTCGCCCAGCCAAGGAAACAGAAGATTTAAAAGCGACGGCGACTGAGCGTGAATGCGTCAAAACCTGCAAAGTACATAACTTATTTTCAATTTCCCTCGTTGGTGAAGAAGACACGCGCACTCGTAACAAGGGAAGTAACCTGCTTCAAAGGATGACTGACCTTTCCTTGAGTGATCGGCCTTTGTTTACATTCACTTGTACGCCCAGCCTTTTCCTAAATGTTCGTTATCATCGATGTTACGTAAAAAAAATTACGTTAAGTCAATTTAGTGCGCAAATTTTGGATTTCCCAATTCTTATTATCAGCGCTTCTTTAAGTTTGCTGTATTTCAGTCAAAAAGGCAAAGTGATCCTGTAGTGTACTGGTATTAAGCTGGCAGCTGTTACTGAGGAAACAAATAAGGCAGTTTACTGTTTCATGTGGCATCATTTGTTTAATACACTATAAATTATAAGCTGAACCTGTGTTATATAAGGCAAGATGCATTTGTTTGTGGCTCATGTTTTTACTGTATTGTAGAACGTGTACTGACATCTGCTGCTCCGCTTGGGAGCAGTTAGGCCTAAATGACCTCATCTTGATGAATACATGCTTTCTGAACTCTTGGTAGAAGAACGGCGGAGTAAAAGTCCAACAAATGAATGACCATGATGAGATTTGAACCCTCAGCCCACAACCTGTGCCATGAACCACTGCAGAGTATGTTTGAGGAAACGGTGGGGCACGCAAATATTTCTTGATTATACACATGTTATGAAATTGCTTGTTTGGGTTTAAAGTGATAACGAATTATTTTTAGTTTTTAAACTCTCTTTCTCTCTCGCTGTCTGTCAATCTGTCTCCCCCCTGTCTCTCTCTCTCTCTCTCTCCCTCCCTCACTTTCCTCCTCTGTCTCTTACTCGTGCATTCATTCACAAACATGCATATACCTACACACATATATCCACATATAAACACACACGTACACACTCACATACAGAAACTTACACGCACGCGCACACTATCACACACACACCATCATCACCACCTCCCTCCCCCTCCTCACACACATACCCGCGCGCGCGCACACACACACACACACACACACACACACACACACACACACACACACACACACACACACACACTTCACACACACACACATACACACACACACACACACACACACACACACACACACACACACACACACACACACACACACACACTATACTTGAAGCCGCTTACATGTCAGACAGGGATCCCAGAATGAGCGACCCTCCCAGCAGTCCCCCCATCAGAATGGAGTTGGCCAGGGTCACCTTGTCAGCGTCCTCGCACACCAGGTTCAGCTGCAACACAGTCCACAGTCACCGCTGACACCAGTGGGGATTTTTTCTTTTTTTTTTCTTCTTTCTTTAAGTGCCTCATCTTTTTTTTTTCTCCTCCGCTGCTCATTCCGGCTTCTCGCACACACAGCTACAACACAGATAATCCTAAATTTAGAAAGACAGGGGGTTAGTCACCGCCAAGGACACAGACAAACAGAGTACAGGACGTCCCGTACTCTGTCTGTGTCCTTGGCGGTAACTGACCCCCTCTCTTTCTAAATTTTGCTTCATCTTCCACCCTCAGTCACTCCGTTTTGAAACTTAGGAAGGCCCCAGCACCACATTCTCAAAGGAGTCATCAATATCAAAGCTGTCAAAAGGCAACTTACCGGAGAAGACACTGCACAGATGCTGAGTCACTTCGACGGCGTTCGCTGGACGTGTTTTGACCTGAGGTGACTCAGCTCTGATATGGCCCTTTGCGGTCGGCTGGGATATAGCAACATTACCTCTCTCTACCTAAAGTAGTCACCAAAACAGCTGCTTAGAAGCTGCGCCAGCGTGAATGAGCGTTCCTGTCCGAACAGTGCCAGCATGTGCATTCCACGACAGTGCCCGTGATTTTGCCAGTACCAGCGACATCCCACGATAGTGCCCGTGATTTTGCCAGTACCAATGACATCCCACGACAGTGCCCGTGATTTTGCCAGTACCAGCGACATCCCACGACAGTGCCCGTGATTTTGTCACTACCAGTGACATCCCACGACAGTGCCCGTGATTCTGCCAGTACCAGTGACATCCCACGACAGTGCCCGTGATTCTGCCAGTACCAATGACATCCCACGACAGTGCCCGTGATTTTGCCAGTACCAATGACATCCCACGACAGTGCCCGTGATTTTGCCAGTACCAATGACGATAACACGAATCTACTTCAGGCACTGAAGTGGATCGACATCAAAACCGAGATCGTTATGAAAGCAGACACATGAAGGGCCACAGAATTTGCGATCTAAAAAAATGATGTCAGTGAGGATGAGGATGATGAAAATGGTGATGACAAGTTTCATTCCGGGCTGCGACTACATGGCAGCGCCGCTAGAGACGTGTTCAGTATTAGCGATCACCCCCGCCGTTGGGGCCGGTGTCGTATAATATTTGGGAACCGTGATATCTGGGAACGCGTTCCCAGATTTACCGTGATATCTGGGAACGCGTTCCCAGATTTCCTGAGCTTCCAATCGTGAAATCTGGGAACTGGTGTGAAAAGGCCTCAGAAAGAGAGTACTTTGTGAAAATCATGCCAAGAAATTAATGGGAAAAAAAGTGACAAGAAGGCCAAAGATTTCAATTGCACCTAAATAAATTGTTTCCTACCTTATCTCGAAAATCCATTCTTTTTTCGTCTTCTTTCTGCCCTTCTGAGCTCTGAAAGACCACGTTCCCAGATATCAAGGGCATTTTGGGAACGCGTTCCCCAAAAAATCTGTGATATCTGGGAAACCTTCCCAGATATCACGTTCCCAGATTTCACGCGACACCGGAATAGCTCATGGTAGAGCACTCGACTCGTAAAACTTGGTTCTTCCCTGGCCGTTTTCAGTACACGGTGTTTTTCCCTCGGAGTTAACATTGGTTCTGACTTCATTTCCCATATAGTCTTTCGAATGAGACTATTAACCGAGGTTCTGTGTGTGAACGCACGCACAACATCTTGCACACACGTCAAATCCCATCACCAACTTTCGGAAGAGAAGTCCAGTTTGGCCGTTGGAATGAATGACACGTTACACATAGCATGCACCTTCCCCGAAGCTGGAGTATGGCTGCCTTAATGGTGGGATAAAAAACCCGGTCATATACACAAAACTCCACTCCCTTTATTTGGTAGATTGGATTAATCTTTGCCTGTCTGTACAGGGAGTATCCGCAGGAGTATCAGCCTGCGTACGCAGAAAAAAAAGAAAAAACCCTCCGCCATTGACATTGTTTTTGTCCAACTCATTGGTTTGCCTCTCTCTTAGCAAAATTAATCAAACACTACGCATCGATTGCCACTAAAAGTGATGGAACTATGCACTATAGCATAAGATCGAAACCACTTCATTGGCGCACTTAGTGTCTCCTACAGCGTTTGACCTACATTAATTTTGCCTACTTTCGTTTTGCGTATTTTTGTTTTGCTCACTTTCGTTTTGCCTACCTACTTTTGTTTTTCCTATTTTTGCTTTGCTGATTTTGATTTTGCCTTCTTTCTTCTCGCCTGTTGTCGTTTTGCCGTAGTATTTCACTACAAGCTGATTTGTTTTGTTTCACCTACAGTGTGTGTGTGTGTGTGTGTGTGTGTGTGTGTGTGTGTGTGTGTGTGTGTGTGTGTGTGTGTGTGTGTGTAAACCGGCCCATGAACAAACCCATTCATTCCTGATGCGGATCCGATCAAACGGCGGATCCGGAATCCGTTCGACCTTGGCCGAGGCTGCCCTCCTGTGTGTGCCCCTTTTGTGCCCAATGTTATCACAGCACTCCATTCCAGCTTCTCCGTGAAGACATGCTGATGGCATAGCAGACCCGAAAGTGCCATTTCAAATTTGCTCGGGGATTTCTCTATCCCACCCCCCTTTCTTCTCTGTCTCCCCTCACTGCTGTCTTTTTGAAGAAAGCTGTTGAGATAGAAAGTCATACAGTTCAAGGGCGGATTACAACGGTGGCGGTGGCGAGGGGTTTGAAACCTACTTATCCCCTCCTCTCAGAAGAAGAAGAAGAAACGGCGCTCGTGTCACACTTAAATTAGGACACAACCGTTACCTTTCGGATTTGGATCTTTAGCTGCCATTGTCCCACCATCTACCCATCCATTCTTTCACATTCTCCCCCCCCCCCCCCCCTGCCCCGAACCTTTCCCTCTCATTCCTACCCCAATTGTCTAACAAAGTTTTATGAACTTGTGACGGTCGAGTGAAGAGCGTCTTAACCCATTTCCCTTCCACCCTGAGTATTTTTTGTTTGAAAAGGGGAGGGCAGGGAGGGAAGGTGTTAGGAAGAGGGCCGGGGCATAGAATTGGGGGTGGGGGTGGACGGGGGTGGGGGTGGGGGTGGAGGAGAATGGAAGCCATACACATGTCCCTCCTCTCCTTTACGACTCCCCTCTTCGTTGGACAATGCCCAGTGAACGCACGCA
>CM031607.1:25352342-25377342 GCA_018398815.1 Conus ventricosus | reverse complement strand
CCACCACCCCCATCCCTACTACCTCTGCTACTACTACTGCTACTACTACAGCTGCTGCTGCTGCTGCTGCTACCACTGCTACTGTTTTAGACTATTGTATTGTTCTAGATAATTGATTATCATAATTACAATCATTATGCTTCTTATTATCATCACTATGATGTTGATGATGATGACGAAGATGCTGGTGGTGGTGGTGGTAATAGTAGTGATACTAATAAGAAGAGGTAAATCCATACACAATAAGGTCATCACTACACCGACAGACATAAGTCATCATACATACAAACAGTGAATAACAAGTTTACAACAATCTTGTGCATGCCCGTGCATGAATATAGACACACACGCATGCGTGTGCAGAGTAACGCAGCACACTAACTGCGATGACGTCATACCATTCAATTCAAATCAGTTCAGTTTTTTTTTCTTTGCCCGGCCAACCGTCAACTGATCAGGTAACAGTTTCAATCAGATCAGCCTCTTCAGCAGTTAGCACGTGACGAATCGACGCGTTGTTTAGCATGACTAATACAGCCAAAGTGTCGGACGTGAGTGTCATTGCTCTGGGCAATTTTCAAGCCATTTTCAACAAGGTTATGGTCAAGAGAGGGTTTCTTCAGCAATAGTCAAGAGAGGGTTTCTTCAGCAATGGTCAAGAAAGGGTTCTTCAGCAATGGTCAAGAGAGGGTTTCTTCAGCAATGGTCAAGAGAGGGTTTCTTCAGCAAGTGTCAAAAGAGGGTTTCTTCAGCAATAGTCAAGAGAGGGTTTCTTCAGCAATGGTGAAGAGAGGGTTTCTACAGCAATGGTCAAGAGAGGATTTCTTCAGCAATAGTCAAGAGAGGGTTTCTTCAGCAATGGTCAAGAGAGGGTTTCTTCAGCAATGGTCAAGAGAGGGTTTCTTCAGCAATGGTCAAGAGAGGGTTTCTACAGCAATAGTCAAGAGAGGGTTTCTTCAGCAATAGTCAAGAGAGGGTTTCTTCAGCAATAGTCAAGAGAGGGTTTCTTCAGCAATAGTCAAGAGAGGGTTTCTTCAGCAATAGTCAAGAGAGGGTTTCTTCAGCAAGTGTCAAAAGAGGGTTTCTTCAGCAATGGTCAAGAGAGGGTTTCTTCAGCAATGGTCAAGAGAGGGTTTCTTCAGCAATGGTCAAGAGAGGGTTTCTTCAGCAATGGTCAAGAGAGGGTTTCTTCAGCAATAGTCAAGAGAGGGTTTCTTCAGCAATGGTCAGAGAGGGTTTCTTCAGCAATGGTCAAGAGAGGGTTTCTTCAGCAATGGTCAAGAGAGGGTTTCTTCAGCAAAGTTTCTAAGAACAGATATCTTGAACAACCAGGGAAAAGAGCCTGGGTTTTATTCGTTCTCCGCAGACAGACCCCATCTTTCAAGACACGTGTAATCACACAAACAGTATAAGATTCGCAGACAAATGCCTGGCATTACAAAGACCGAGGGTCACACCAGTTGGCGGCCAGTGTGGGAGTGTTCCATCACGGCAAGGAGACAGTACCTGCAATCCGTGTAAGGTTAGGTAATCTTGCTTATAGCCCAGCCGACCGCAAAAGGGCCATATGGGGCTCAAAGTAATAAAAAAAACAACCTTCACACACTCTTTAAAATACATCTTCAAAAAAAGAACTAAAAAACCGCTAAATCTTTCTTCCGAAAATCTTAATCACTGACAAAATTTTTATCTCTTTTCGGGAAAAACTAAAAGACAGTAGGGGGGACTCTTAAACATATTTTTTAGGGAGTCTGCTGTAAAGGTTTTTATGTCTACATCGTGCTTCCCAACACTTAAAAGAAGTTTTTCACTGTGAGGGGAATATGCATGGAATGCACCCGGAGCTTTTCCCTTTTTTAAAGTAAAAGGGGTTAAAACGAGGGGCCTGTGTGCAAGCGCACAAGATTTTTGTCTTTACGCCGCCTGGGGAACATGGTTAAAACAACTCAGATTTGGACGGTTTTTAGTTTGTTCCCCTCGCGATTCCCTTCTTTGCCAGAGGTCTTTGAGTAACCTGTGAGCGAAGATAACCCAAAATGCAGTGGGACCCCAGAAAGCCCAACAAAACCAACCAACGGGGCACAGTCCGGCCCTTCGAAACATGCGCTGTGGGAAAACGGGAAAAGGGGCTTTCTCTCACCTGCCCCCACCTATTTTCGGGCTAGGGCGACCCTGAATCCCCCTTTTCCCTGTTCTTGACAAGAAAAGACTTCAAAAACCCCAAAAATAACGTTATCTACAAAAAAACTTATGTGTGGTTATCCGTTTTAAATACTAATTTACAAAACTTTTCAATTTTGAAAAGAAAGATTTTTAATAACCAAAAAATAACGTTTATCTACAAAAAAATAATAAACAAACTAAAGAAAAAAAATCCTGCTTAAATCAAAAAAATTTTTAATGGCTTCCCCGGACACTGTGCACTGTGCAGGGGGGCCTACGGGGTTCGTGAATTGTGGGCGGGCGTATCGGGTTTCAGGGCGGTGGCTCTGGGTGTTGTAATTAGCCACGGGGGGGTTTTCCAGTTCTAGTCTGTTTATGCCCATAAGCCTCTTTCAAAAGGCCGAGCTTAAATCAGTGACATTTTGTGTTGGGGCCACCATACACAGCGCCGCCATTTTACATTTGACAGGCGGGCTGAGGGAGAGAAAAAACTTGTGTGTGTTAAAAACTGGCGAGTCAGGAAGTGTTTTTAAATGCCTTCTGTCAGTGGGAAGGACCTAAATTACTCAAAAAATTTGGATGAAATGTTGTTTTTTCGAAAGGAAAATTTCTGATAAAACGGCGATTTTGTGAAAAATACATTGTTTATCATGGGGCCAGGGCAAAGTTTTTGACAAAGAAATTGGGGGTGGCGAGCCTGTTCTCCCCCCTCAAACCAAAAAGGAAAAGTTTTTTGTTTTGTTTCCTCAAAAAAAACGGACTCTCATTGAAGTTTGACAAATATTTAAAAACACAGTTTTGTGAGTGATTCTGATCCATTGAAAAACCAAACTTTTTGAGAGATCAGCGTCCCCTAGGCGGGTCAAAGGTTATTAGCAGTGGGAGATCAGATTTTTTTTTTGCGCTTGTCGCTTTGCTGTCTACGCGGGCATGAACACTTTACGTGTTAGAACCTGCAGGCAGGATAATTGAGCCCTTTCCCCAGCGGTAGTTTTACTAGCGCCCAAAAAAACTAGGCCAAACGGCAAACTTGCCGTTGACCTACAAAGCCCCCCCCTCCCCACCTACTGGGGCAGCGCCAACACTCCTTCACCCCAAAGGCTGAAACCGATCCTGTGATTATTTATTCAGGACTTTGTTAAGTGCTTTCGGCGGCTGCTTGAATTTACGACGTTCAAGTGTAAAACAAAAAGCCCCCCTTTACTTTTTCCCCCAAACATTCCTTCTATTGTGTGTTTTTTTGTTGTTTTTTTGTTTTGTTGTTTGTTTGTGTGTGGTTTTTTCCCCCCCACGCACGCACGTCCCCCCACCCCCACCCCCCCCACGACCACGCCCCCCCCCCCCCACCCACGCACGCAGTCCCCCCACCCCCCCCCCCCCCCACGCACGCACACTAAATCATCCACAATTCTTACTGAAGTTACCCCAAAATCCTTCTAAAATCTCCTCAAAATTCTTATCAAGTTATCTCAAGTTGTCCTCAAGTTTTTCCCTTTAAATTTATCCCAAGTACCCAAGTCACTTTTAAGTTCTTGATTAAGTAACTTTTAAGTTCTGATTAATCACTCAAGATCATAAAAAAAGTCATCCCCTAAGTACAACCCAAATTTTATTCAAATTTCTTATAATTTTTCAAAAAAAATACAATCTATGTTTTTATCTTAAAATAGAAATGTTAATATAGTACACAACGCCTCAAAAAACGCGTATCGCTAAGAATATCTTGTCGGCGTTCCCCTTTCGCGAGATGGTCAGATAGATCTTAAAAGAAGTTCTTTCACCTAAGCAACGCAGATTACAAAATTTTGGTCTTGGAAATTTTTTATAGACTCCTTCTTTTTTATTGACTTTATCTTTTATAAAAGCCCTACTATTTTTATTAAAAAAAAATTTAAAATAAGTTTTAAAAAATTATTCCATCTGAAATGGATCAAAATGATTTTTGTTGTTTACGGTTTGGCGTGCTTGCCTTTTTATTTAGCGGTTAGTTTTTTTTTATTGCTTTTGTTTCTGTGCATTGTGATTTTTATAACCGTAATAATGCCCCCCACAGCAGCAGGGCGCCAAAAATGGCAACAGTTTTTAAATTCAAAAACCATAAAACTTTTGGGGCTGTGGCCCCCTTTAATACATGGGGTTTTTATAGTGGCATTGAATTAACTTTTTCTGGCTTGGGGGTGTTTTGTTTTTTATGGTTATATTCTGTAACATTAATTTTTTTTTTTCTGTTCCACTCTGCTAATTTTCTTCCTGCTTTAACACGCCCAGGATGAGGATGCTTTTCACTGGTCTCCACCTGATTCAGCGATTTCTGCTGATTTTCTGGCTTGGTTACTTTCTCCACCTGATTCAATGTTTCCTGGTTCTGTGATTTTCCAGCTCGTTCATTTTGAAGGGAAACAAAATCTATATGATTAAAAGTTATTAATCCCATGATTAATGGCGATAACAATGTTCCAAATCTGTAGTATAGATCACATCCTAGAGACTCTAATGACTTTGTTAAAACTGGATCTGCGTTAAATCATACGTAAGATCTTGTTCAGAATCAATGGGAGCAAATCTTTCTGACTAGTTTAGTGTACAACTAAGAACCTTTGCCCCACACTTTTCACCATTCTAGACCCCAGCTGCGCTTCATACCTGTTATGATACTTTAAATGTCTTGCGGCACATCTGTTGAATCTGTTCCATGCTGAATCCAGTTCCGAGGAACTGTTTTGTTTTTCCACACGCTGCCAAAGAATACAGCCTTCCTTTTGGGCATAAATAGCTTGGTCCATCAACTTGGTCATTCATAAGTTCAGGAAGGTTTAGGGTGCCTTGTAGCTGTATAGATCATCACTGTTCATGTTTTTTATTAATTATAATTATTTTATTTTTAAAATGAGCACACGAAAAAACTGTCCCGCCAACCTTGTATACCATTCTGCTGTTATAGGAGGCCTAATGTAGGATACCTCCATGCTTTAGAAAAGCATGTTAAGAATTAAACCAGCAGACCTTGCAAACTAGAACTTTGAGGATTCAGCAAAGCTAATTGCTATCATTGCAGCTTCGATTGCTACGAAAGATTTTTTTTTTTTTCTAGTTATGCAAGAGCATGAATTCCAGACAATATAAATATGTAAGAAAAAATACATTTATAAAAAAAATGGCTCATTCACTCGTAATGATGACACACGCGACCAGTGGTGAAATGGCGCTCGCTTTTAGCGGAAGTAAATTACCAATTAGTAAACTGCGAGATGACGGCGAAGAAAAGACATAACAAAGGCTATTGAGCAACGATCACACAGCACAGACGGCCTATGAAAAGCAAACTTGAGCAGTTAGATTTTATTAATAACACACTGAAAAAACAGGGGCCTGCAGCTTACACATTTAAAGATGTTGAACACGCAATAAAACCATATATCTGTAACAGGCAAACCATCCGAGAACATGCCCCACCAAAAATTCAGTGACTTTTATCAACCATCAGAAAAACAAAAGGATGCAAGTATCGGTTTTATTGTCTTTTGGTATGGAAACCGTTGTGTATTTTGTTGCGGCCATAATATTGGGGGCGTGGGAATAAAAAAATGACCAAAATCTATTAATCGCCCAAAAGGATAATGGAAAGGCATCAACAGCAATTAAAAAGCTAAGCCAAGCAGCGGGAGTCAGTGAACAAACAGCAAAAGAATGGTTACTAAAACAAGCGATTTGGCCAATTTATTTTACCTGCCCTAGGCAATACAGAGGACCACACTTTGTGAACACAATACCGAACGACACCCATAAATGACCTTCTAAATTTACCCTCTGATACAATTAGACGAAAAAGATTTAATACGCACTTACAGTCATGACGTAGCTTCAAGATATAAAGAGCGGAACACACAAACACAAAAGAGTGCTTCGGCTGTTGCTGTTGCCATACAACTGATATACCAACGGGGGGGCCCGCTAACTTATCCTCGCTGATGTCAAGTCGAAGATTGAAAGAAATAAAGGGCTAAGTGAATCAATTATTGTTAAACATAGAGTTACCATTAAAGAGGCATCAGGAGTTCACGATCACAAGGCTTTAGTTTGAAAACTTTAACAAACAGTTAGCCGAAAGACTTTTCTCCTACCAGTATTCACAGAGCGCTGATTGACAATTCCCAGCAACACAGAATGGGTTAGAAGATTGCCCTCAGTTTCTGGCGCTCAATGAATAATGAAGAATTTATAGGACAACCAGTACAGTATCTCTATCAAAAAAAACATAAATTTTTGTTGAAGTAGAGTCTTCATCCGGCAAACTATTACCATTTGGTTGAAGTAAGGTACCTTGATTTTACCGGGGAAGCAGAAGGGGGACACTCGCATAGGGCAACCGATCCAGTTTGGATGTTGATCCATATGAAATAAAAAGAATTTAAAAATGAATTCCGCCCGTGTATTATTTACGAGAAACTGACGACTAACAAAACCAACCAGCACCTCAAAGATCTTTTGCGAAAGAAAACTGCAGATAATCCCACCAGACACAGTTCCAGTTGCTTAGATAATTTTAACGTAAATTATATTTGAGTTTAAAATGGAAGCTCAAAGGAAGCGCAGAATGTAACAAGAAGGTAAAGGGTGCGATAGACACACACACCACCACTGGAATACGGGAATTAACTTCATGCGTCTAATGCTATAAGGAAACATTTCGGGATTAATCAATGCATGCTAAATCATCCAGATCACCTACAACTTAAACCCCCAAATTGGGAAAAGAATATTCTTGAAATAATAAAAAAAATTCGAACGCATCAAGCAAACAGAGACAAAGATTTAAATGAATTGGATGAAGCTAATGATGACTTATAACAAAAGTTGATGAAAAATATAAACCCCCCGTTTATGCGGTCCTCCAGTGCCCCGATTGCATATGAAAAACTCTGGAGTTAACAACATACCTCCGTTTTGTGGTTGTTCTATCTAACGCCTTCTTTGTTACAACTGTTGTGTTGATCTCATGTAATTAGAATCGCAGTTTTACGTTGTCAAAGATGAAAAAGTCTTAATTGCCAAACATGCTTCTTTTTAGTTTGTCATGTATAAGTTGACTGCACAACGCTGCGAGAAATCCCTTTGCTCTAATGATTTTTCTCCTGGCTCGAAATACTGTGCATTTTTTTCCCATTAACCCCCCACATACTCCTTGAATCACCATTCCAGATATTCCAACCTTCAATCTTTCCTAAAACCTCTTGTTAGTAATTGAATGTAAGGCGAGTCTTTAGGGTAATCAATGTATCATACCATCCACTCGCTCCTTTAGCTACTTCCAAATTCCATGTTCTTTAATAAATATCTTCAGTAGGGATATCTATAAACAAAACATCTGTATCTGTGTAAAGTACTCTGGACTCAGATACGAGGGCTTAAATGTAGTCATAAAGAAAATCTAACATCACAAGCTTTGAATAATTCTAAAACAGTAAACTATCTCATAAAACAGGTTTGTCCAATTTGACTTTCTTTTTTTTCAACATTTATGCCAAAAAAGGTGGATCATGAAAATTTCTGAAGTCCTGATAAATAGTTTTGAAAGTCAGCTAATATTGCTTCGTTTCTCTCTGGTGACTAATCTGACATCTTTACGCTTGTGCGGATTCTCCATAGTCTTTCCGAAACAACTGTTGTTCATCAGCTTGAAAAAGTCTTTTTCTGAAGCATCTGTCGGATTTAGTTCTAAGATCAGTGTTCTTCATGATGTATGGTTTCATGAACTGTTCTTGATCAAAAGCAATTATACGATGAACAGCTGTCAACTTCAAACCATGTCTTAAATAAAATTGTAGAAGCTGTAATGACAGACATAATTTTTTTTGCCGCGAAGATTAGGCACAAGTTTAGGTGGTTCTCTTGGATCCATCTTTAGACTTTCTGCTGCTAATGGATAGTCATTATGCAGGTCATGGAGTTCCTGAGGATATTCTAAGTCAACTTCTAGAATGAAACCACGCTGTTGATCAGGCGTTAAATTGCCAACCACTTTAATGCCTTTTGAATATTATTCGGATCGCCGCCTGTGTACATTTTAAAGTTACGTAATGGAAGTGATTGCGCCATTGCCCATCCATACAGATTGTTTGCATCTAAATACATAGATAGTTAGACCTTTTACTTGGATCATAGTCGTCCAAGTATTTGTTGTTTGCTTTACAGTAATGATGCGACGCCATACTAATTCCTCCCGCAATCCGTTTTCAATCATCTGAATCATTGGTAAATCCGACAATAAATCAATCTGTACTCCAGTAAACTTTAAGAAAGCATCCCAGCTCATCCCGGGCGCAGAAATGTAATGCGCGGGATCCAGGCTATAATGTTTCATGCAGGTCTTTCTTAATTTTCAAAGACGTCCGCCAACAAACATACATCTGCCCTTAAGTATGATCATGATAGTCTCCCATCGTTTTACAATCTAACTTCTGCCACGCATCTTGAGCTTGCTGGTAATCAGAATCACTAATGTCCTTTCCTCTGAGACTAGAAAAGAACGCGCCTTTAGGAGGAAGTGTGTCTTCATCAAACCTTTCCCAACTGTTCATGTACTCATAAGGGTAAACGCCCTTTCTAACGAGAGTTGGGTCAAAATATTCTTCGTTATTGGGCAGGACTTTAAGGACATAGCCAGTGACTCTAATGAACCCATCATGTGTTGCATAGAGTCATAAAAAGACATGTTATTTAAGTTAAACACATGTACTTTTCTGATGACTGTGCAATGCATGACACCCTGAAGGCATCGTCCACTGCTTTCATTATAAGATGAGAGTCGTAACCTCGCAAGTTATGAAAGAATAAGGGCAGCTTCCATGTCTTAGGATCAAACTTTAGTTGAAGATTGCATTTACTGTGCGCTGCTCCTCTGAACTTTCCCTAATGTGATCATGGTCTCTTACTGTTGGATTCTCTGCGTCTGATGAGAGACCTAAACCACAAATCCAACAGTGAGTGGCTGCGTCATACTTTTTTGGGGTCTTCGGGCGTCATCATGATTTAAATAAATTCGATTATTAAACAGTCATTACGCACTTTCTGCATGCGTTTTTAAGAAGTATTCTGCAGCATCGGCCCCTCTTTATAATTCGGGTTTTTTGAATAAAACGCCATCCGACCTACAATAATAAAGGGGCAAATAAACAAATCGGGTGATTACTCATATGGCTGTTTTGGGAAGTCTTTTTGGGGGGTTGGGTCCTTCATAAGGAACAAAGAGCGATTCGAAGTTGCAAAACCCAACTTTAGGGGAAAATTTTTGCACCCGTTTCCGGTTTTTAAAACTAACTTTAGACCCGGGGTTGGGGGCTTTAATTTAGTTTGTATTACAGTAAACGGGGCCCATACAATTTTTCTTATGTTCGCAGCAGTTTGAACGAGGGAAATTTTTTTAAAAACTTTTTCTGCAAATTCTTTTTTGCTATGTTTTTTTGTAGTATAACTCAATAATCTACCCCTTGTTCGTATCAATGTTTTAATGCGGTACCCCCGCGGTAAAAGGGCATCAGTTTTAAGTCAACATGTTTTTTGTCTGGTTCCCCTATTTTTGGGACTTTTCTTGGAAAATTTAAATTTTGGCAGTAGATTTGTTTTCCCTCATCCCATGGGTATAATTAACAGTTTTTGGGTTTGTTTGTTTTTAAAAACCTAAATCAATTTGGTCTACACTAACGGGAAAGGGGGGAAAACCCACTAAAGTTAAGATCATTATGTAATCCCAATATAAACACTCTCTCTGGGGGTTTTTTGGGGGGGGTGATGCAGCCTTGCGAGAACACACCACAAAAAACTTTTGGTCGTCTGAATTCTTTATGGTTTGAACGGGGCTTTTTTTGCAACAATCCCTGGAGTAGTGGAATTTTAAGCCTTACCAACAATGGGCCAAATTATTTTGCTGTTTTAATCGATCTCTAAGACTTCCCCCCTCTGACCAACCAGAGCCTCTAATTTGGCTTCTTAAAGCGCAGCGTAAAAACTGGCAAGCAGTTCGTTTTCCCCAACCGGGTTTTTAAGTTTTATGAAAAAGAATAGTCTGTTGTTTATTTGAGACCCAGACTTCTAGATTTTCTTCTTTAAATTGTTACATGTCAATTTTAAAAAAGCTAACATTACTTTAAAAATGGCCGGGTTTTATTTTTAGTTAAACCCGGAACTTGAGAATTGCATTTAGGAAACTTGCCTTTTTTAAAGCCCTTTCTGGACCCCAAAGAATTTTTAAAAAATATCATTTTAAAACTTTGATAAAACCCCCCTCCAAGCATTTTCCCTTTAAACAAATTTGTCCGGTCCTTTATAAAATCTTCCCTGTTGGTTTCTTTTTTAACTCCAAAAAAATTTTTTTAAATTTTAAAAAAAAAAAACTTAATCAAATCAATTTTCAACGGTCTTTTTTTGCTTTGGGCTCATAACTAAAGTATTTAAAAACCCTTCGTTGTTGTTTTCGTGAGCTGTTTTGAAAAGATTTTAAAGTTTTTGTTTTCTTTTTTTTAAAACATTCCTTTTTTTTCTGCTCGGGTCTGGTGTTAAAAAGGTTTTCCTGCCTTTCTTTGAAGACAAAATTTTTTCTTTTGGGGTTTATCAAAAAACAGCCCGTAAAAAGGGCTAAATTTTTCATCCGTGAGTTTGGGGTCAACAAGCGCTTTATTTAAAGGGCAATTTTAAAAGAAAATAAGTTTAGCCGTTATTAAATTGAACCCAAAAAACCCGTGGGGCTTTTGGGTTTTTTTTTAAATTTTTTTCCCGCCGAAATTAAGCTAATTTTTCCCCCGACCGGGGAGCCCAAAGGGCAAAACCCCCAGAGGGAAAGCCGGGGGGTGCGCCTATTTCCCTTGCTAAGAGACCAAAAATCGTTCCTGCCGATCAGCCTTATTGTTGTTTCTCCAGTATTAAAAAATAGGGAAAAGCATTAAAGGGAGCAGAATACCCTTTGTTTTGGGTTTTTCTGTTTTTTGAAAGGGCCTTTCTTAGTATTTGCTGCATTTGGGGGTTAAAGGTTTTTTAATTCCCAAAGGTTTTTTTGTTAGGGGTTGCTACTTTTCCTTCTTTTGGGGGCGCTGTAGGCAATTTGGATAAAATTTAAAAAGAAAATGCTTTTTATAAAAAAAAAATAATTTATAATTTTTATATCTTTTTAAACTGTTATCTTGGGAAAATTCGCTGGGGGCATCTATATTAAAAAAAAAATGTACTTTAAGGGGGTTTTTTTCGGGTTTTTCTTCTTTATCAATTTGAATGTTTATTACGTCTCTCACAGTTCTCCCGCTTCCATGCAACTGATGATCCTCTGTTGACCTTAGGTCAATCCATAAACCGTATTTCGTTGTTAAATAATCATCAAGTCTAACATTGTGAAGATGTAAATCTTTAGACACAAGGTCTGCTGTTAGACTTCTACCCCTCCCACCCCCAAACAATTTTCTTATTTCGTCAAAGTGATGATAAGGTCTAAGCCCACTAGCGTAGTTTTGGGTTAGGACTACCGTCAATTGTACATTGCACTTTCGTTATTTTAGGATTAAAAAACTTTTCACTTGCTCTTTTGAACGGTTCTTCATCTTCGCACAGCAATAAAATACCTTTAAGCGATCTTGCTGCGACACTAAAACTAAAATTCCATATAGCGTCTGCCCTGCTTCTGGGATATGTTGTATGATGAATCACTCTTTCGTAATATATTGCTAATTTTGACTGATATTGTTGCTCAATCAGCCTTGCTAAATTAGGGTTGCTAACAACGTCAAACTCTAACGAGATGTCAGAAATGCTGTACTTTGCTTCGGTGTCTGATGATCTGATAACACGTTTGTATTCTTTAAAAACTTAGTTCATATGACAATCTGTCTTTTAATGCTCCTTGAAAGTATGGCGCATGCGCTTTTAACAACTCAAAATCTAAGGGAATGGAAAAACGATTTCCATACGCAAAATTTACAGCTACAGCCTTTTTGCTGCTTTTAGCATCTGCGGCGACTGCGGCGCCTATTCTAAGTTTTAGTGCTTCTTCATTTTCGATTCCTTGAAACGCAAGATCATCCCCTTTTCTTTCCCGGGTTAGCCATAGATCAAAATTTGGTTAAAAAATAGTCCATTTTTAAAAGAAAAAAATTTCTTGCCCTCAATTTTTAAAAATTTTTTCTTAAAATTGCCCGCCCCAAAATTCGGGACAACTGTCCTTTTTGTGCTGTTGTTGAAGCGAGTACTATTTTGAAATAAACCCAGACCGCACAACCCCTTTCACCCCCTCCTATCTGGAAAATTTTGCAGAAGAATTTGATCCGCATCAATAAGAGGATTATTTGGAACATATATTCCGTTATTTCCTTCACGCCAAGGGGGCCTTTTTCCGCCTTCTATGGGGGTTAAGAACGACCAATGTTTGTACTTTTTTTTAAAAACAAATAAAAAAGTTAATTTTTTAAAAAAACAGGCGGGCATTAAGATGAAGATTAGATTTTTTTGATCCGGAGACGACATGATGAAATGACCCCTTTTGCACAGCATCGCTGGGGCCTTCTTTGCGGCGGAATAACAAAAAAGTAAGGTCAATCTTTATACCAAAGTTTGGGCAAACCTCCCAAATTTATGCCCCAATGATTTTAAGTAAAAGATGACCTTTTGTTTGTAAGGAGCGCCCAAAGGGACAACTTGTTCAGTTTACACTAAACCAGACCCCAAAAAATTTTTAAAAAAGAGTACATTAGACAAAGGCTCATGTGACGAAAAAATCGCCTTGGCATTACAAAACCCAAAATTTAGATAGGGATGCAGTGCAAACTTCAAAAAACCTACAAAAAACCCCCAACAGATAACCAAATACAAAACATGGAAATTCAAGATTTTAAATCAAACACGGGCAAAATAATGCAAGCGAAACCAGTTTTTCCGAAGAAAAAAGCATTAAAACAATTAAGATTCCCCCCCACCCTGGAAATAGCGCCCCCTTGATCACTTGAAAGCATCAGAGGGGAATTTAACAAACAAATTTAAACAAAACTGGGTAAATGATGACTAAAAAAGAGAAAAAGAAAAACTCGGGGGGATGAGCCAACTTGGGGATGATATTAAAAAAAAATAACCCCAAAAACAAAAGACTTTAACAAGAGAGATCACAAGACTAGAATGTTTCACTAACCGAGAAAAATTACGAAATCAATGAGCGAATAAGAGAAACTATTCAAAAAATTTTAAAGAAACACAACGCAGCAAAAGAATAAAACACTGTTTGAAGCAAGAGTCACATTAGCAAGCGTTTAAAACGGCCTTAGATTTTCAATAAAACACTGGTGTTGCATTACAGGCGGCGGTGGTCAAAGTCCAGTGCCTCC
Organism: Conus ventricosus; assembly: GCA_018398815.1. NCBI lineage: Eukaryota > Metazoa > Mollusca > Gastropoda > Neogastropoda > Conidae > Conus > Conus ventricosus. Next base: position 25,363,825 of record CM031607.1, on the reverse strand, counting down.
ACCACCATCGCCTCCACCTGAAAAATCATGGTAAAAAAAACAGCTTGATCATCTTGCGAATTTATTAAAAAAATTAGCCGGTAAAGCTATAGACTCTTTACGGGTATATTAGGAGGTATTGTTAGCTGGCTTTTGTCTACTGCAAGCAAAGTAGTTGGCTTTATGGCCGAGCACTTATGGACATTAGTTCTCTTAATAGTTGGGTTAATTTTTAGTAAGATAAAGACCAAGTAATCCTAGGCCAGTTAATCAAGAACAAAGCGCTGTCTTTTCATATTCATGGTCATTATTTTTGACTTCGCGAACAGAGTCCGCGAGCTTTGCTGAGTCTTCAACGGTCTTCGGGCTTTGGGCCACGGGATTGGATGACTTATTCTTGGAGGGTCATCTTGTTTTTTTACTGCTTGCAATATTACTGGCTCAGAATTTATTTCGTTTTTCCGACTTTCTGTTCATTGCCTGCCACAAGGATTTCATTATTGTAGTTTATTATTGTTCCTATCTGGAGCCTGAGGTCAGAAGGCAGCATGTATAAACCAGTGCCAACAGCAAAGTCTACTTTCGATCTTGCGTACTGTAAAACATTTTGGTACCTTTTAATACTTGAAGGCAAATCAACTGTAGAATTAATGGCGTCCTCTAAATTTGCCAAGTACTGTTTTTGCGCGTCAAAGCCAGTAGAAGGATCAGTTATGACTCGATCTCGTTTGTGCTTGCGAACCTAGCAAAACACCAAACGTAAGTACGAACAGAGTCGTTTATTCGTTCTATTCCTGCTTTAGTTAGGCTCTTAGAAGTGTCTAAGATAAATGTTGTCCATGCATGTTTTATGCTCTTGCTCTATGGACCCGAGGTGAACAGCCGTGCCTGAAGAGAAAGATGTGTAAGGAGGATTCCAGTCATAGTTATATTTCTGTGCACGCCCCAATAATATGGGGTGCCTAAGCCATGATTAAGATCAACTTTTGTCTAAAGTCTGTCTTGATGTTAATATTGAATTCGTTTACAGATTCGTTCAAAAGCCTTCATGTCTATTCTGTTGCTGAAGGGATTAACGGTTTGTCATTTGGCAATGGCGCTTGCAGTTCAGTCAAAATACGTCTGAAGGTGTATAGAAATGAAATCTATACACTGACCTAACCAAGGATTAGGATGATTTAAGTGATCAGCATACGACACTCTGTCCAGGACGGGGGAAATCGTGATGGTATTGCTTAAGTGCACTAAGTTGATGTATTATTAGTCAGGCTTAACACACCAAGGTTATCTTTGCACTCATACACGCATATGCACACTCATGCGCACACCAAACATTCGCCTCTCTCTGGAATGGGATGTCACGCATTCGTCTCCCTCCTAACACGACTGAGAACAAGAAATACATTTCTATGCTACTTATAATTAATCATGAACAATCAAATCACACACAATGAAATATCAGAACATAAAAGATCAATACTTCCTAATCCAGGGTTATATAAAAAAATGGACTTCTTCTGGCCAGGTTTTCACACACACAACCACGCTTTCACACAAACAACAGTTCTTGGAAAAAAGTCTCTTCACGTTTCTTCAGCATGTCTTGATGGTGATGCCCTTGGTTGACTGGCTCCAGGATTCAGGACTGGTCTTCGTGGTCGTCTCTGGGTTCTCGACGTCGAAATCTTCTTCTTCGTCTTCTTCACCCACCTCTGGGTTAAATTCAGTTTGTCTGTCTTCACCCACCTCTGGGCTTCAAACTTAGTTTCCTTTTTCCAGCTTGTCTTCAACATAAGGACTTAGCTGTCTCTTCTATCTCCCAGACCACGTTTCTTCTCGACCCTTCTCTGTCCGGACTCATCTCTTCCTCTCTCTCTCTCCTCTGCCTTCTCTCTTACTCTCTCTGGTGTTGTTCTTCGACACGTCTTCTCACCTCAGTTATATTTGGAGGGGAAACAAAGGATTCCCCTTCGGGGCATGCCTGTGTCACGCTGCTTTCAAACACCTTGTTCACAAGTCCCTGAATTCTCCATCGCGTCATTTCAACACACTACAGCATTTACACCACACCATACCTAATTGATTAGAAACACACACTTAGCCCACAGATGGGAATTCGAAAATTCCCGACCGACTTCGGTGGTCAGTTAACACAGTAATCATCTTAAGGAGGGTTACTACAACCTCCAACGCATTCAGCCAGCTGACAATAAGCAACCAACACAGTGACCACTCGGCTATACATCTGACAAATCCAAGGGCACCCTGCTCTTCACTGACTTGTTTACACAAGAACCTCAGCTGAACCGAGGCATTTAGCACATCACTTGGGGCCCCGAGGTACGTAGGGGTTACACCCTTCCCTTTCGCCATGGGCAGGTTCCGAACTCTCTCCTAGGTGTTGTTTGTCATCTGACCGCTTCGGTCCCCTTGTTTAAGTGGTCAATTACCTATTTGTATACCACGTACGATGTCCCTTTGTCTCCAAGCGTCTAATGCCTTTTGAGAGAGGTTTCCACGCTCCTTGACAAATTCCCCCCTCTCGAAGACCCATGCCTGCATTGGCCTAAAACTTAACATTCATGAGATGATAAACTCATAATTTTCCCATTTAAACCAGTTGCTAATTCGGACTCTCATAAGTACTTACACCCGAGAACGCCGCAAGATTTGTCTTGCAACATTAATTATAGAGAAAAAATAATACATACACATATCAAAGCAAAATATCAACATAAATCAGAAATCTCCACCAGCCTCTAAGTCGTAGTGGCCATATAACAATTATGTTTCTGCGGAAAATTTGCTACCCTTCTCTTCATACACGTGGCCTGCAACCAGCCACGTCACGCATAACAGACACTGCAAAAGATCAACGCACACACTACATTTTTTATAGTGCCGGCTTTTCGCCCAAACCATTTATTTGGCCTTCGGTCAGTCACTCGTTCTTCTCTCTCCAACCAACGTTGTCGTACCGCGCGACATGTGTTGCAATGCGCACAGACCGACCCTGATATCACCAAGGATTACCGGGCCAGTAGTACTCTCGCGTCACTGGCCTTTTGTGAGGCCTTCTAACGAGATGGCCCGAGGCCGGACGTCACATGATTTTCAGACATCACCGCCTTCACTCGCGTTTTGCCTAGGAACGGACAACCTGCTTCTTCGATTTTTCCCGAACGCGAATGAGGTAAAAGTTCGGTACAATATGCGTTGTCTAACTCGATCCGATTGTACCTCTTTCACACCTTTTATTTTGTCCTGTGTGAGCGAACCAACCAGTTTTCTGAGCGAGTAATCGCCCTTTTGTTATTGACCACTAATAGAGTGGGGTTAGTTACCCCGGACACGCTTCCAGTGCTTCTGAAGTGTGTGACCGCCTGGGGCACTTTTCTCTCCCGTGATTTCTTTTCTCTGACTTCAAACACAGAAATCACGGTATGGGTCTTCCGTACCAAACGTGCTCTTGGATTGTTTCCTATCACAGATCACTTACGACGGCGGCTTTGAACAGCAAAGCCTGTACGACTCCACTATAGATTGGTGTATCAATGAAACACCAGTGCCGTTTTGAATCTGCTATTGTTCCATCTATTTGTCTTACCTCTGTGTTTTACCTTGTGAATTGTTCCCTTTTCAACAGGGACTCCTTCAACATTACGCCTGTGCTCCCTGAGAGTCTTATTGCCATTAACCACATTGTCCCTATCTGCATCTCTGTAGCTCTGGCAGCTGCACACTCTGCATCTGCTTTCGCCTTCGTCGCAGCAGTTTTTCGAGGTTCTAAGTACTCTCAGCTCGGCATCCGAGTTCTTTGGACAGCGTCGAAAGCTGTTCCTTTTTCAACTTCCTTCTTTCAGCCCTATCATCTCTCTCAGTCTTATGCTGAGCTTAATGGAATCTACGCAGTTCCTCTCCTGTATATCCCAGTTTCTCCCCTAAACTAATCAGTTCGCAATGGGAGTAAATAAAAAATAACTTTCTAGTCAGCCTTTCTGCTTTTCTGATATGTTTTAGCAACTCTAGAACAGTTACGCTTATTACCGAAAAAAGTCAGTGAAACAGTTTATCTAAACGTTAGAGTAACACTAACCAGTGTAGTGTTCCTAAACACCAAAGGAGCCTTAATCTTAAACCACAGCTTCTGTGAGAGTTAAGATAGAACTCGTCTTAGGGTTTCGCGAACGACCTTTGGTTAATACAACCACCCTACCCAACAAGGTCACTATCAACATCAAAAGAACTATAGGAAATAATTAGAGAAGCGGCTAATTAAAATTAACTTTTAGTGGACGCTTCGCCCCAGTACTACTCTTGTAATAACTGGGTTTCCTCCTGTAACTAATTTGGGCCATGCTATCATCGGAGGCTCGCCACTTGTCCAGGAGACGGGGGAAATCGTGATTGGTATTGCTTAAGTGCACTAAGTTGATGTATTATTAGTCAGGTTAAACACCAAGGTTATCTTTGCACTAATTAACAACATATTCACACTCATGCGGCACACCAAACATTCGCTCTCTCTGGGTAATGGATGTCACGGCATGTCTCCCTCCTAACACGAATGTGAACATGAAAATACATTTCTATGCTATTTATATTAATCATGAACAATCAAATCACACACAATGAAATATCGAACATAAAGATCAATACTTCCTAATCCCGGGTTTTAATAAATGAAATGACTTCTTACCTGGGCCAGGTTTTTCACAAACACAACACGCTTTACACCACACCACGGTTCTTGAAAAAAGTCTTTCACGTCTTCTTCTGCACTGCTTGATGTGATGCCTTGGTTGGACTGGCTCCATGGCTTCAGGACTGGGTCTTCGTGGTCTCTTGGGATCTCGACGTCGAACACTTCTACTTGTCTTTTCACCCACTCTGGGTGCAAATTCAGTTTGTCTGTCTTCACCCACTCTGGGCTTCCAACTTAGTTTCCTTCTCTTCCGCTTGTCTTCAACCTAAAGACTTAGCTGTCTCTTCTATCTCCAGACACGTTTCTCTGACCCTTTCTCTGTCCTGCTCACTACTTCCTCCCCCTCTCTCCTCTGCTTCTCTCTCTCTCTCCTGGTGTTGGTTCATTCGACACGTATTCTCCTCAGTTTATATAGGGAGGGAAACAAAGGATCCCTTCGGGCCATGCCTTTGTCCACGCTGCTTCTCAAACCCTAGTTCACAAGTACCTGAATTCTCCATCGCGACATTCCACACACATCAGCATTTACACACACCCCTACCTAATTGATTGCAAACACACATTAGCCCCAGATGGACATCGGAAAATTCCCGCCGACTTCGGATGGAGTCAGTAACACATAATATCTTAAGGGGGTTACTACAACCTCCCACACGCATTCAGCCAGATGACAATTAGAACCAACACAGTGACCACGGCAAATTACATCTGAACAATACAAAGGCCCCCTGCCTTCACTGGACTGTTTACACAAGAAACCTCAGATGACGAGCATTTAGCACTCATGGGGGCCCCGAGGTCGTAGTGTTACACCCTGCCCTTTCGCCACTGGGCACGGTCCGTACTCGATCCTAGGTGTTGTTTGTCATCTGACCCTTCGGTCCCCTTGTTAATTGGTCTATTACCTATTTGTATACCACGTAGATGTCCTTTGTCTCCAAGCGTCTAATGCCTTTTGAGAGAGGTTTCACGTCTTGACACACTCCACACCCAGTTGATGGCACAACAACTCAGCAAAGTTTTTAACTGGTTCTGATACATCTGAATCGGATGAATGAACACACTTTCCGCGATGTAGTTTTTTTAATTGGGGGTTTAAGATATCTGCTTAATGGAGTACTTACCTTTTTATGAAAGGTGTCAGTCTGGGTCACAGAAATGTCGAGGGTGTCAGTTGTTTATTTTTTAATATTGTTGTGCGGCCAACCAGAATATTGTGCATCGTATATTTGATGAACTCATTTTTAATTTGTTTTAAAAATGTTTTGTAACCAATAAATACTCAAGACCGCCTTCGTTTTTAGAACAGCTCTATTAATAAACTGATTGCGGAACCTGAACGGTCGCGCTCCATGAAATATTCTACAAAGTTCGTATGTTTACATATAAGCAATAGCCATAGGAGTACTAATAAGATTAAAAAAGTTAATATAGAGGCAAATTAGTTAGCCAGTTAACCATACTGATGGTTATTAGGCGTTTTGCTCGTAAAGAAGCAATGAGTAACTTCGTCATTGCTCTCAACTTAACAATGCGAATCTGAAACAATGTTGACCTTTCAACCTGAAGAAAAAGGGGGGGAAATATTGAAAGTAAGGTACTATTTTGATAAAGAGCAGCTAAATGTTAGGATTTACAACTGCCAATCGGGCCCGTCATAGTTTTTGAGTTACGTCAACAAAACTATTATGAGGAGAGATGAAAATCCGCTCGATAGTGCATAATTCATTACTCTATGTTCTATTGGAATGAAGCTGAGATGATGAAAAACTTATATGATGGAAGGCCCTCAATGTTTTAAGAGCTCTTCCGTAGGGAAAGCTGCATTATTGCGATTATGAAATTATACAATTCCCTAATTTACAGTTTTTTTAAAAGATTAGTTTGTGGGAGGTCGGATCATTTAATATAAAAAAAATCAAGACAAAGCGGGGAATGTTGTGGAATGTGATAACTGCACTTGTTTATGGAAATAAAATGTTCTACGTTACTAAAAAATAAGGTCGCTGTGGGCAGCAAATTTCAGGAGTTACATAGCGCCTGTAATGGTGTATAACTTAGAATTAAATAGACCTTTGCAGATGTTGCGGACTTTGAACAGAACGGTGAGATAGGCGCTTGGTATGGTTTTTCGAAGTACACTAATGATTGTGATTATATAACGCAAAGAGGTTAGAACGACAAGCAAAAAGTTTCCTAAACTAGTAAAACTGCGCAATCTAGGGCAAATAATGTTGGCAAGTATGATATGGAATATAAAATAGTTCGAAAACATGACCTCTAATGGCAACTTAGAACCATATTTTAGAATGGGACATAAAATTTGAATTTCATAAGCCATTACATATTTTAGCCGTCAAAAAAGTTTCAGAAAAGCTTCAATCTGGCCCTTACATGTAAGTCTTATGCCGGACGGACATTAGTTCTGAAGAAATTGAAATAACGCCGTATGGGAAACAACAGTACATCCTCCACGAAATTGTACAGTTGTAAAAAAAGCTTCTACAAAATTACAGTTATTCCAAGCAGAATAAATAGGAGGACACGTTTCACAATGTTATTTGGAAATTTTCTGTCTTTAAAGATGTGGAGAGGGATGGGGTTGTGGGCGTTAGTGAGTCTTATATAAGGAATTAATATTAGCTGGCAAAAACTTAGACGTTAAACGCCCTTAACGTTACCATCTGTCGTTCTTAACAAATGGTGAGGAGATTAAGATCATAAACAACAAGCAACAAAATCAATGTTGACTTTAAATAGAAACAATTTACAGAACTGAATTTGGATTAATCTCTAACATTTAGGCTCATAGGGTTTTATTATTACTGAAACAAGTTTTGACGGAGGTATGATAAAAATAATAACTGGATTAGATTAAATTCGTTATTAAAACTATGGAGCAGTTAAACTTTATGATATATCCCCTCATTGTTCAATGATTTGTGGCAGACTGTTGTGGAAAAACAATATTTGTCCTTGACTTATTACAAAACAGTTTTTCGCTATATTTTGTTCATATTGTAATTTTCTGTCCTACACTTAAAAGGAAAACATGCTATTCAGGACGAGAAGGTTTTATGGACAGACAATGTGTTATATTTAGTTAAACCTAGCACTAAACTGAGTGAGTGTTTAGATTACTTTTATAAAGTGTTTGAAGGGAACGCTGAACTTCATTATTATAGATGACTGTTCCGCTGAAAAAGAATATAGTTAAAAAGAGAAAACACTTTGTCAAAGCTGGCTTTCAGCGGATGACATGATGGATAAGTGTGTGGTTTTTATGCCAGAAATATAACTCGGTTTTATAAGACTTTAGTGAACAGGTAAAGACTGTTGTGTTATTTCACATGAAAGACAGAGACTCATTTGAAGATTGTTTGCGCGAAAATGATGTTATTGAAACGATCAAGAAAAAATAGGATTGAACAAAAAATAAATCTGAAAAGTTTAGTAGTAAATTAGTATTGGAAAAGGATAACCCGACACAGTATGTTTGTTTGGAGATAACGTTATTTTTTGGTTAATGAAGTCTTACTTGTCAGGAGTGAACAGGAAAAGGGCATTATAGGTCGCCCTAGCCGAAACCTTGGTGAGGGAGCTATGTGAGTTAGAATGCCCTTTTCCTGTTTCTCTGAGTATCAAGTTAATCTTTTCGTAGATTTGCAGTTTTATTAGGTCATCTTGTACGGAGAAGAAAATAATTCATCTTGTTTAATACTGGGAAACGGAGAGGCGACAGGAAAGAGCACTAGTTATCAAGACTGTCTCAGGGAAGTGGCTCAGCTCTATTTGGAATAGGGGAGTAGTTATGTGGAAGAAATCGAACTCGAAGTTTTGAAGCTGTGAATTTATCATTCAACCAACATTTTTAGCTGAAAAGTTAGATGTAACCGCGTCGGTCTACACTGAAAGGCAATTTATGAAAAAAACTGGAAAAGAAGCGAGAAAACAAGAAGGGGGAGGGGGGGAGGGGTATGGGTTATGTATAAGTACATTTTGCCAAACATTTATTATCATTCATTATTCAGTAACATCCTAAAAAAAATTGATGTGAAGTAGCCATTTCCTTAAATATCAGATTCCAAGTGCTTTTGTATGGACATGTAACTGGCAACCACCTGGTCCACTAAAGACTACAAGTCATGATTAACAATTTCTGTTGATTAAACATCTGCAACAGTGCAAAACAGTATTAGCTTGTCGAGGAGATGGTGGGAATGCACATTTTGTGTGTTTCATGGTTATTCCCCCTTTCGTGGTCAATCTTCTCGCTCTCTTCACATGTTTTACACACACACACGGTCACACACACACACACACACACACACACACACACACACACCACACACACAAAAATGATGGATCCGGGGGTGGGCGTTGGGTGAGGATTCCAGTTACACGAACACAGACACACACACATCGAGCTAATAAATATGAAGAAAAAAAAGCGGTAAAAATTTTAAATGGACCCCCAGAACCCAGCATAAAACTGTAAATTTATAGGGAAAAAAAACCACACACCTTTTGATTGGTGCGGAAACCCCCACCTTGACAAGAACCTGAGACTGCCCCCTCTGTTGGCGGAAAAGTGAGAAAAGATATGCATTGTTGGCTGGTGGCGTTAGGATATCTGGTGTCTGAATGTAACAGAACTGCTGAGTGGAGTGAACCCTCTGGTGCAAGGATTTTTTGGGGAAGGAAAAAAATTGAATTAGCAGTGAATGAACGGGCTTCGGGGGTGGCTGGCAGGTGTATGTCTGCCTGCCGTTCATCACTTGTGAAAATTGATTCCTTTACTTTCTGAGACATGGGGACATGTGTCCCATAAAGTAGTGGAAAACAGTCTGAAGCACTGCATACCAAAACTGGTATGTAATTACATCTGATCTGATCAGGACTTTTCAAAAAAGTCCCATTAAAAACAATGGACCCTCTCCCTTTAATGTAGTAACACCTAATTTTTTAATTATGTGTTCGTTCTTAGAAGGGAGGGGGTCTTTCAATATATAAGAAGGTAAATTTTGAAATTTTACAGAAAATAGCATTAGCAGTTATATATCTCAGAGTTAAGCACCTTTAAAAAGGATGAGAGTCTTATTACTTTAAGGGATCCAGGAAAGAGTCTTATTACTGTAAGGGATCCATGTTGTAATTGCCAGTCATACCTGTATGAAATTCAATATATGACATGAAACCAAACATTGTCACAAAGAATAATGGCAGAAGAAGCTGTATCCAAACTAGCAAGTTTGGGGACAAAGACCCACACAAGTGTTTCTGTTTTTTCAGTTGTAATATTTGCGTTTAGTAGGTTGTGCGTCTATAGAAAAAATGATTTACAATTTTTTAATGTTTGTACTAATCCTACTCCGTCTTGTCTGTGGACAGCTGTACCAGATACTCAGACATCATCGGCATAACTGACTCGATTTTGTGTGGGGCTCTGGAAAGGACTTTCCTACGGGTATTGCTGACATCATGTGCTGTCGTGGAAAATCAGGTTACCTTTCGAGTGCTGACGGCGATACACGGCTACTTGAAACAGAGTGACAAGTTCGCATGCCCCTTGAAAGTAACGTGGAAAACAGTGCTTGATTCCTTTTTTAGTTAGAGATGATTGAGCCATCTTTGTTTCTGGAGAGTTGTGTTGATATAATATTGTATTGTGCATCAACAATGTTAAGTCATGCTTTTTATGGTCGGAATTATTTTTCAAATATTTCATCGAGTCATGGCAGGAATAATAGTTAGAGTATTAATGAAGTATTCACGCCGCGCACAACATTTATGTTTGACAACGGCACAATTTCTTTTTCATCTCAATCCATTCACTTTGGACAGCACTTCCACATATATAAGCCACAACCTAGGTTTCCTTCACAGTTTCAAGTGTCAGTCACTTACTTGTTGTAATGAAGAGCGGTGCTGCTGAACAGCACCTCTTTGTTTGGTTTTTGGGACGGATGCACAATAGGGGGTGGGAATCGCTTGTGCTGCTGATGTTTGTACAAGCACCTGGTTCATTGAAGGTCAGGGCTTCTTGGAAAGCCAACCGGATCACTCGGCTCCAAGTCTATGGACATAATCTGTGGGCATGAAAGCATAATTTGGTTGATGCTTTTCAGCAAAAATGAGAACAAAATGCAGTAGTATGTACAGTAGTTTTTTTTATATATTAAAATCTAAAAAATATCAAAAATGAGGTCTTGTAAAGACATGGATCCTATTAGGGTGTTACTTTTTATGAAGTGGGCAAAACGTCTGCTAGAACGAACGGTCTTGATAGGGAGGTAGTAAGCTTTTTATAATGGGGGTTCTCTGTTACATACTTGAAAGAGCCATAATAAGAAGTGTACTGTGTGCTTTTTGCTCCGTTATCCATACTTTTTGGTTACCAAGTATGGCATTGTGATGCGTGTTTCACATTATAATTTGCCCTTTACACAATTAAAAATTATGAAAATTCAGTCGTACCCCCCACCCCCACCCTATAAAACTTAAAATCGCACAGAATTAGATTAATATGGGAGGGGCTCTTGGGGTGGGGGGGGGGGGGAGGGAGGTGGTGGGGGGTGGAGGATATTTCTAATACTTCAAAGGGCAAACTATCAAGGGAAGTTGGTCTTTAGAGGGAGGGAGTTCAGATAATGGGTCTTAAAATGGGGGCACCAAATTTATATGCAATTGTGGTCTCTCCATTGTCAGACTATGATGAATGTGGACATTTACTTACAAATGTGCATGAATCCTTTAATTCTTGACCAAAATTTGTGTCTCTCATGTAGACTATGAAGAA
>CM031607.1:25318283-25352242 GCA_018398815.1 Conus ventricosus | reverse complement strand
TGTAGGACTACAGCCGGGGTTGAACTGATTATCATGCATAGCAACAAACTCGCTGGAGCAGACTAACTGCGTGAATGCAATTGTCTGACATGGTAAGTATACCAGCCAAACAGGGAGTATAATACAAACTCCCCATTTTTCCTTTAATCAAGTGGTGTAATTGACCCTCAGCTTCAACAATTGTGACACGAAAACACTGGTAGTTTCAAAACGAAGTGACTGAGGGCGGAAAAGGAAGCAACATTTAGAAAGAAAAGGGGGTTAGTTACCGCCAAGGACACAGACAAACAGAGCACAGGACAAGACACTATGCATTTCGACCTCTTGGGTCTTCTTCAGGCTAAAAAGAAACAACATTTAGGACCAGTGAAAACGAAGAACAAGAACCCACTGATCTTCTCATCAACTAAGAATGGATGCGAAGCAAAACTGATATGAGGGACAGTGAAAATGAAAAGGGGCTTTCAGCTTTCACAAGTGACTCGTGTCCTAAATGTTGTTTGTTTTTGTCTGAAGACGACCCAAGAGGTCGAAACGCATTGTGTTTTGTCCTGTAATCTGTCTGTGTCTTAGCGGTAACTGACCCCTTTTCTTTCTAAAGAACAACACTGACAGTCAATATGACTCTCTCGAGTCCTAGGCCCACATTGTTTTAGGTCCTTAGCTTCCTTCATTCTTCCAATGGAACACAGCACACCGCCTACACACGTCTCTTCTGTCTTAGCAGAGAGTCCAGAGGACATGGATGGGATTGTCCCTGTCACTAGGGCATAGCTGAGGGATGTTTAATGGCTCTGGCCGTCACTGGGAACGGGAGGAGGGGGTGGGGGATGGGGGATGGGGAGGGGGGGGTAAACCTGTGTGTTTGGGTTCGCTGCTGTATTTCATTACCGTTTGAGAGAGAGAGAGAGAGAGAGAGAGAGAGAGAGAGAGAGAGAGAGAGAGAGAGAGAGAGAGAGAGAGAGACAGACAGACAGACAGACAGACAGACAGACAGACAGATAGGGTGAGAGAGAGAGAGAGTTAACAACGCACACGTTTTATTATCAAAACAATGGATGTTAAAAAAAGGTCACAAAATAAACTAAAGATACGGAAACAAACATAGACTTTTGCGGTCAAAGCACATTGTCAGAGAGAGAGAGAGCGAGAGAGAGGAGAGAGAGAGAGAGAGAGAGAGAGAGAGAGAGAGAGAGAGAGAGAGAGAGAGAGAGAATCGTGCACTTTTGTAAACTGGTACAAACGGGTCATTGATAACGCACACATGCATATGAACATTTTGTGACACACTGACACATAATTCGCACAGTATCTTACTGCACCCACATACACTTATACCAACACACAAACACACACACACACACACACACACACACAAACACACACACACACACACACACACACGCGCGCGCGCGCGCGCGCGCGCATGCACGCTCGCACGCACGCACGCACGCACAGTGGAGAGGGGTGGGGTGGAGTGGCTAAAGGAATACAAAGGTAGACTGTCCGACCGATCAGTTGTAAACTAAACTCAGAAGATTGAAAAAAAAAAGTGTTTGAGGCTCTTTGTGTGTGTGTGTGTGTGTGTGTGTGTGTGTGTGTGTGTGTGTGTGTGTGTGTGTGTGTGTGTGTGTGTGTGTGTGTGTGTGTGTGTGTTGTGTTGTGTGTGTGTGTGTGTGTGTGTGTGTGTGTGTGTGTGTGTGTGTGTGTGAGTGTGTGCGCGCGCACGCGTGCGTGCGTGCGTGTGTGCATGCATGCGTGCGTGTATGCGCGCGCGTGTGTGTGTTTGTGTGTGTGTGTGTGTGTGTGTGTGTGTGTGTGTGTGTGTGTGTGTGTGTGTGTGTGTGTGAGTTAGTTTCAAATTAAACGTCTATCCACTCTAGGTAATATTAGACGGGTAAAATCCTCATCATCACAAAAACAAACAATAAACCAAACCCTCATGTTAAACCTAGAAAACTACAAATGGTTTTGATATGGGAGAGAACAGTGAGAGGTAGGGGACGGATGAAGTGTGTGTGTGTGTGTGTGTGTGTGTGTGTGTGTGTGTGTGTGTGTGTGTGTGTGTGGTGTGTGACTTTGCAGATCTAGTATTACGCATATGGACTAGTCCGCACGCAGTGGTACCTCTTTGATGAAACTGAAATTGAAACTGTGTCTGTCTGTCGGTTTGTCTGCCTGTTTGTCTATGTGTGTGTGTGTGTGTGTGTGTGTGTGTGTGTGTGTGTGTGTGTGTGTGTGTGCGTGCGTGCGTGCGTGCGTCGTGCGTGCGTACATGCGAGCGTGTGTGTGTGTGTGTGTGTGTGTGTGTGTGTGGTGAGAGAGAGAGAGAGAGAGAGAGGAGAGAGAGAGAGAGAGAGAGAGAGAGAGAGAGAGAGAGAGAGAGAGGAGAGAGAGAGAGAGAGGAGAGCCCGGAGGTGTGGGACTGAGTTTATCGATTGCAAAGACGACAGTTCAATGGTCAAGTCAGTGACCACGTAGATTTCGGGCTGGGCGCGGACTGTGTCTCACCTGTGGTCAGGGGTGGCCATGATGAAGACAGTGACCATGTGTGCAGAGAATGGGGGATGCCGATCAGACTGATCAGGAGGTACTGGTACTTCTGGTACCTCCCCAGGGGTTGATATTCTGGATCACGTCCTCAAACACATGGTGGCAGCACTCAGACCCTGGGCTGTCTCACTGGCTGAGTTGAACGGTGGAGATTGTCAGAAACACTGATGAGTGAGTCCCGGAGAACGCCAATGGTCGGTTTTTGTTTTCTGTTTCTTTGTTGGTCTGTTTATCTTTGCCTCTTTCTTTCTATGTCTGTTTCTTTGTGTTTTTAGCTCTCTCTTCCTCTCTTTGTGCTAATTTATTTTTTTCTATTTCTTATCGTTGATCGATTCAGCACATAAAATCTCCGAACACAAAATACAAACAAATGACAGTGGGAAATTAAACTCTTGCGGCAATCGCTGATGAAGAAAAAAATACACCGATAAATTTCACTGTACAGGAAAACTAGAACAGTTTTTCTTTTACATAAATGAATATAAAAACAACTTTTCGTTCAGCTAGAAATCAGTCAAAGAGCGGACACCATATCTTGAACGAGGAAGGCACTAAAATGGTCAGAAATAAGGTGTCAAGGACAACAGCCGTGTAACAGGACGCCACTTAAATTCAGTCTGCAGCATACAATGCATCCGTATCATTTGACATGAAGAGTTTTTTTTTCTCCTCAGCCACAACTGGAAAATGTGCCACACACAGTGTTGGACGGATTCAAAAGAACAACAAACTTCCGAGAAACGCAGAGTTATCAGTGTCGGAGTTATCTCAAACACAGTTTTGGTATGTAGTTAAAACAAAAATAAATAAAAGGCACAGTTACGAAGATGTCCACGTTGGAGCTATCTCTGCAAAGTTTTGGTTTGCAGGTTACAAAAAGGCAGAGTATTGAATTGACACAGCACACTTGGTCACTCAAGTTCTGGCTAACTCCGCGGACAAGTTCTGAGCCGGCAGCTACACAAATCGCTCTTTGGCACCAGGAAAGACAGCAGACCACTCTGCTGAATATATTCTCGCTCTCATCTGTTGACTTGACGTCCCAGAGGGAACAGCCACCGCCTTCACTGCCGAGGATGTATAAACTATGAGAACGGTTGCACACTGAAGTGTACGTGAACTGATGTGAGTCACGCCCCCTATTAGGACCGCTGAGGGAGGAGACTCCAGAGAGCAACAGCAAGTAGTCCTTAGCTGGTGGACACATGCCGAGAGATCAGCCACTAGTGTGGTGGGACCCTAATACGCAGGTGGCCTCGTGTTCAGACTGCACATAGTTACCTCCCCCTTGTGGCAATATTTGCAGGCTCTAATCCCATCCCCGTGCAAATACACTCCCCCCTCCTCCTCCCCCCCCTCCTCCTACTTATTCCTGTTTTACATACTTCACAGTCTCCCCCAGGATCAAAGGGCACAGCGCGGAACATGACCCCGGTTCAACATCTGATTAGTATTCATGTTGACCTCTGACACGGTGCGGCAGACCATGAATGACGTAATGTATGTATGGTCACGTTCAACGCTGTGTCTGCAGATATCACTGCCGTAGACAGTACTTTACTTGGTGAACCAAAGACGATGCTGTGTAAAGGTTGGTAAACAGGACCAGATGTGTGTGTGTGTGTGTGTGTGTGTGTGTGTGAGTGTGAGTGTGTGTGTGTGTGTGTGTGTGTGTGTGTGTGTGTGTGTGAGTGTGAGTGTGTGTGTGTGTGTGTGTGTGTGTGTGTGTGTGAGTGTGAGTGTGAGTGTGTGTGTGTGTGTGTGTGTGTGTGTGTGTGCTCGTGTATGAAATCTCTTCTCTGCCACCTCTTCTGAGAACTAGTCTGGGGTGTCAGATTTATACCGCTCTCACTCGGAACCAATCACTGTCACGTATATACACCGTGTGAAAGAAGATACAACACATACTTATTTTATGTGTTAGTCAAATACAAGAGGGCTCCTACAGGAACACGCACACACACACACACACACACACACACACACACACACACACACACACACACACACACACACACACACACACTCACAATGGTGAGCTCATGTGTGAAAACCGAACACTGTCATCCCTGGTCAACAGATTCAGACTGAATGCTCTCAGATGCAAATTCAACAGTCATGTTAAGTGCGTCTGTGGTGATGAAATAACACCTGTCCATGTTATTCTACATTGTCAGCATTTGAAATCATTTTTACCCACTTCGATTTGTGATTCAACGATTTCAGATTCATCTTTTAAGAATATTTTATTGAACGATTTGCTTATGCTGGATGTTGTTAAAGGCTTAAAACGGAGCCCAGTTGGCTCATTGATTTAATGTTTACAAATGTTTTGATGTTATTGTTGTTAAGATTTTCATTTTTGAAGGGAAATGGTAGGGAGGTTCAGAGATAGAAAGACGGGAGTTGTTGGTTTTTTTTTTTTTTTTTTTTTTTTTTTTTAAATTTATTTTTATTTTTATTTTATTTTTATTTTTATTTTTCGTCTAATATCACAGCATTGTGAAAAGACGTTAAAGAGAAGAACGAACACACGCACGCACACACACACACACACACACACACACACACACACACACACACACACACACACACACACACACACACACACACACCCCACACACACACACAATCTCAGCTCGCTCGTTCAGCAGAAACACACGTTTGGCGTCGAGTCTCTTCTTCTACTATCTTACCCAGTAATCAAATATTTAAGAATTACTTGTTTATCAATAGTTGTTTAATGGTCTTGTCTTGTTTTGTACATCAATAGCATAAAGTCTGTACTTCCATATAGGTTATATTAATTGTTCAGAGTTCCATGCTGGTTTGATTCTGATGGCTTGTATCTCTGGTTGTGTCCCATACGTTGATGTTCACTGGTAAATATGTCCCCCTTTCCTTCGTCCACTGGGATACAAACTCGATTTCAGCATTATTAGTATTCACATAATAATAATAACAACAACGACAATGATGATAATAATAACAATAATAATGATAAAGCCTAGTAGCAATACAAATGATAATAATAAAAACAACAATGTCATGTGACGTAGCCTCACATCAAGGCATGTGACGCTCCATCACATGTAGTTTAGTGATATGAATCATTCCCCATGCCACTACTAAAAAGGAAGAATATTCATGTGGCTTGACTAGTGTAGCGCGCGTCCCCGAATAATTGTGAGAATAACTCATTAAAGAAAGAAGGGTGGTCATTGGGTGAAAGTGACCACTGAGAGATAGTTTAATAAGGGTTGGTAAGGTGCTGGTCATGTGTTTTGAACACTGAGTATGCACTCACTAGGAGGAGGGAGGAAAGAATCAGTTTTAGCCCAGCAGATGGCCTAGAGACTCGAACCTGTCAGGACGCTGGTCCTCACTGCTGACCAGTCATTACCAGGTGAGCCATAGATAGTTGGGGAAAGCTACAGGGGAAAACCTAAAGAAAAGAGAAAGAAAGAATTCATATGTTGAATTAAGAAGCAGGTTACTTACACGAACCTTATTCGTGTTTCAGCCCTTCACCCTTCGCCCTTCACCCTTCACCTTTCACCCCGTGAGGTGGTTAAAGATGGCCATGGTGTGGGGAACACACCGGTAGTTCAGCCCCTGCAATTAAAGACTCCAGGAGAGGAGTCGGAACTCGTCATCTCTCCAGGGACAAGAGAAGTCGAGGGAGAGGAGTCGGAACTCGTCATCTCTCCAGGGACAGAAGTCGAGGGAGAGGAGTTGGAACTCTTCATCTCTCCAGTGACAGGAGAAGTCGAGGGAGAGGAGTCGGAAATCATATCTCCAGTGACGGGAGAAACCAAGGGGCGATACGATGTCTGAGAGAGACAGGGAATCATGAAAGTATGGAGTCTTATATCTGATGCAGGTATGACATCAATGATTTCAGGAGTTATTTATTCTCCTGGTCTGGATTTTGGGCTAATGTAATGTGAAGGCCATGACTTGAATGAATTAGTTTATCTCTCAGTGTAAAGAGAGATACATGTATAAAATCTGTTTATAAATTGATGTGATTTAGTAAAGTGTTTTCCCGAAGGAGAGGGAGAGAAGAAAAAACATTCGGTAGTGCGCCTTTTGGTTGATTGGAAAGATTGCGTGAGCGTATGGAGTAAATGCTGTCATGAATGCGTGTGTGCAAAAGTGACAGTGTGACAGTGGTGACCCCGACGTAGCTGCCGTTGTTTTCCCCCTGAAAAAAAAAAAGAAAAAAAAGAAAGATATTTGTGCCCTCAGGGCCTGGTAAAAGGATTTTGATTTGTACCCTCAAGGGTTTGAGGGAAGAAAAAAAAAAGAAAGTTTAATTATTTATTGTGTATTTGCATTTTTTTCTCCTGTTTATGTGTGTGAGTTTATTTTCAGTGCGAGTGAGGACTTCTCTCTTATTTCTGACTCTGAGTTTTGCTAGTGTTTTTTGTTTGTTTTGTAAGTTCCTAATTTTTTCCCCCGATCGGTGAGCCCCACCGCTTTTCGCTACCTTGAGCGACTAGTTCAAGAGTGGAGCAGCCGTGATTCCCTATTTTGTCCTTTTCCCCGATCGGTGAGCCCACCGCTTCTCGCTACATTGAGCGGTTAGTTCAAGAGTGGGAGCAGCCGTGATCGCCCTTATTAGGTTTATTTTGTTGTTTTTTCTTTCTCTGTCCTATCGTTTCATTTCTAATAGTCCCCTTTTTCCCAGAGTTTTGAACCGACCTTGTCTCCTTCAACAGGACAGAGGTTGGCAAGTGCGGGGAAAACTCCTCCTAATAAATTTTTTCTATTGTTTTTGCTGGGGTTGTGATATTTTCTTTGCGTTTGGGTGAATGTGCATTTATTTATTGATCGTTTATCATTTTGTATTATTACTGTAGTGTTGTGTATACTGTGAATGATTTGTTTTCCCGTCTCCAGTTTCACGGGAGACAGTGACCATTAGGGTGCTGTCTGAGGGCTTCTTTTGCTGTTCTTGATTTCTTCTCACTGTTCCGATCCAGTGTATCCTTTCATTTCCTTTTCACCCCCTTTTTCAAAATCTCTAAACCTTCTCCTCATAAGCTCCTGTCTAGTTTTCTTTTCAACATTTTCATCTTTTAGGTAGGATTTCCGCTAGTTTGTGTTTCTTCCCCTCTTTTTAATTGTTTGTGATTCCATTTGTTTTGTAAATTTATATTCATTTATCGTATAAGGCGATACATTTGTTTTGTAAATTCATTTGAAATTAAGTAAGAAAGAAAGACTGACAACAAGAACATTTAAGAACTAAAACTTTTATAAAGAATTTATTTTCAGAAAACTTTATTGTGTTTTTTTCCTTTCTTAGGAAAAAACAGATTAGCATTGAACTTCAATTAAAAAAAAAAATTCCAAATTGATAGCAGTTTGCAAAATACTTCTGGAAAAATACATTCCTTGTGTTTCATATCTACCTTGTTTTAGTAAGCTGTTTTCTGTTTACACCGGAAATTGAATTCTTTATTTGTATATATTACAATTACGTTTTTGTGAAACATGAAACATCATCATATATCGCCTTATTTTTATTCATACTTAGAAGTTGTTTTGTGTTTATATTTGTTGACGGTTCATTATGGATGATTTGATAAATATGTTCAACAAGTGGAACGCTTGGGTTTTGATGGAGAAAAACTTACCAACTATGTGCAACAATGCATAGATAGGGCAGACAGGCTAAGAGAGAGAGAAGAAAATCAAAGGAAACTAGAAAGTGAAGAAAATCAAAGGAAACTAGAAAGTGAAGAAAATAAAAGGAAACTAGAGAGAGAAGAAAATCAAAGAAAATTAGAAAGTGAAGAAAGGAAACTAGAGTTTGAAGAGAGAAGACTACAGAGGGAAGCTGAAGTTGAAGAGAGAAGACTACAGAGGGAAGCTGAAGTTGAAGAAAAAAGATTACAGAGGGAAGCTGAAGCTGAAGAAAAAAGACTACAGAGGGAAGCTGAAGAAAAAAGACTACAGAGGAAGCTGAAGATAAAGAACGTCAATTTAAGTTGAGGCAGTTAGAACTAGAGACTGATGCTGAAATTAAAAGATTACAGGCATCGAGAGAACCTCCACCAGTTCCACCAGTCGGTTTCGCAAGAGCGCCTCAACCAAAAACGGCATATATTCCAAAGTTACCGCCTTTTGAGGAAAAAACGGATGACGTCGATAGTTTTCTTTTCCGCTTTGAAAGTCACGCAACGTCTTGTGGTTGGCCAAAGGAAAAGTGGACATTGTATATTGCGTCGTTGTTTAAGGGTAGCGCTTTGGCACTGTACCACACACTCGCGGCGAAACAAAATTTAACTTGGGATCAGTTGAAAGAACTCCTCAAAAAATTTCAATGTTCTGCCGATCGTTTTCGCGAACGTTTCCGTTCTGTGGCGCTTGACAAAGGAGAATCATTTCCGTCGTTTCTAATTCGTATGAGTCATTGTTTAGATCGATGGATCGATTTATCAAAAACGAACAAAACTTTTCAATCACTGCGAGATCTCCTTCTTAGAGAACAACTTTTCCAGAGCGTGAGTAAAGATCTGGCCACTTTCCTTAAAGAAAGGCAATTTGAAAGCGTTGAGGAAAGGTGTCAGATGGCTGATCAGTATTGTATCGCTCACCCAGACAAGGGCGTGGCTAGGAAAGGAGAATTTTCCATCTTTGAGTCTCATTGCGTCATGTACTATCCCATCGGGACAAGGAAATTACAGGAAAGGAAATCGTGGGTCATTTCTGGGTCCTCAAGGATATACCTATCCTAGGAACGGACAGGGATCTTTCCGCGGTTTGAGTGACTTTCGTCAATACCAGTACTCACCGCCGGAAAAACCCGTTGCTCCTCAGCAAACGTTCCGAGGTCGTGGACAACGACCACCGCGTAGACCTTTTGGGCCAGTTCGTGGACAGAACCGAAGTACACAAAATCAGTCAGCTGCCGATCAGACAATGCGATGTTTTTTTGTGATTGCAAGTTCCATTTGAAAAAGAATTGCCCGTTCAAACCAAATGATTCAAAACCCGCATTAGTCTCCACTGATTGTGAAGAAGGCCTTGTTGTGGCACCACATCAATCTGTTGATGGACTGGTGTTAGAAAACGGAGCCATCAACGGTTGCAGGCTTCGGTTTTGCGAGACACTGGGTGCACCACTGCTGGTGTAAGAAAATCTTTCGTGCTTCAAAACCAGTATCTCGACACTGTCCAAAAGTGTAGGTCGTTTGGAGGCAAGATTGAAACGTTTCCGCTGGCGAAAATTTCGGTCGATACACCGTACTACTCCGGATTTCTTACCGCCTGTGTTATCGATAACCCAGTCTGCGACTTGATCTTGGGCAATTTGCCAGGTGTCGCTACAGTACATGGTGGTGCTGGAGGATCGTTCGTTCCTTGTCTTGTGAGTACCAGATCAGACATCATAGAGCAGGGAAAGGCTACAAAGCCGCTAAAGTCTCAAAACTGGATGAACTCCAGATTACCCCAGATGATCTAAAAGAAATGCAGGGAAAAGACGAGACGCTGACGACAATACTTTTCTGCTGCTAAACAGACTGTCACTGACATACCAACGGACAAACAGTCAGCTGATCGAAAACCAGATGTATACAAGGTCTTTGCAGATAAAAAGCAAAGGTACGTTCCTTCAGTGTAGGGGATAAAGTCCTTGTACTACTCACTGATGAACATAACAAGCTTCGTGTTATGTGGAAGGGTCCTTTTCAGGTGGTCGAAAAACTTTCTGCAGTTAATATAAGATCAAAAAGGCAAACAATGAGAAGGTATTCCATGTGAACATGTTGAAGAAGTATGTTGAACGTACAAATGTTGCCATCAACCAGTCAGTTGAGTGGATATGTCCTATGTCAGAAACTGATGTCAACATGACAGACATTATCAGTGATGATTTTGTACCCAATGTAACGTACAGGGACAGATCAAAGGTTGTGAAAACAGCAAGTGTTAACATCTACCAGTGCAGATTTTGTTGTACCCCTTCCTACTCTGTCTATCAAAGGTGAAACCTATGACGATGTGGTTCTGTCGAATGATTTGTCTGCAAGTCAAACAGAACAGCTCAAAGAAATTTTGAAAGACTTTCAGGATGATATGAATCATTTCCCCATGCCACTACTAAAAAGGAAGAATATTCATGTGGCTTGACTAGTGTAACGGGCGTCCCCAAATAATTGTGAGAATAACTCATTAAAGAAAGAAGGGTGGTCATTGGGTGAAAGTGACCACTGAGAGATAGTTTAATAAGGGTTGGTAAGGTGCTGGTCATGTGTTTTGAACACTGAGTATGCACTCACTAGGAGGAGGGAGGAAAGAATCAGTTTTAGCCCAGCAGATGGCCTAGAGACTCGAACCTGTCAGGACGCTGGTCCTCACTGCTGACCAGTCATTACCAGGTGAGCCATAGATAGTTGGGGAAAGCTACAGGGGAAAACCTAAAGAAAAGAGAAAGAAAGAATTCATATGTTGAATTAAGAAGCAGGTTACTTACACGTACCTTATTCGTGTTTCAGCCCTTCACCCTTCGCCCTTCACCCTTCACCTTTCACCCCGTGAGGTGGTTAAAGATGGCCATAGTGTGGGGAACACACCGGTAGTTCAGCCCCTGCAATTAAAGACTCCAGGGAGAGGAGTCGGAACTCGTCATCTCTCAAGGGACAGGAGAAGTCGAGGGAGAGGAGTCGGAACTCGTCATCTCTCCAGGGACAGGAAAAGTCGAGGGAGAGGAGTCGGAAATCATATCTCCAGTGACGGGAGAAATCAAGGGGCGATACGATGTCTGAGAGAGACAGGGAATCATGAAAGTATGGAGTCTTATATCTGATGCAGGTATGACATCAATGATTTCAGGAGTTATTTATTCTCCTGGTCTGGATTTTGGGCTAATGTAATGTGAAGGCCATGACTTGAATGAATTAGTTTATCTCTCAGTGTAAAGAGAGATACATGTATAAAATCTGTTTATAAATTGATGTGATTTAGTAAAGTGTTTTCCCGAAGGAGAGGGGGAGAAGAAAAAACATTCGGTAGTGCGCCTTTTGGTTGATTGGAAAGATTGCGTGTGCGTATGGAGTAAATGCTGTCATGAATGCACGTGTGCAAAAGTGACAGTGTGACAAACAACAGTAATACAGCTGTTGTTGTTGTCGTCGTTGTTATTGTTGTTGTTCTTTCTTCTTCATCTTCTCCTTCTTCTTCTTATTTTTCTTTTATCATTAATCATTACTCTTATTCTTCCATTCAATACTTTCGTTTCTTGGCTATAATGCACATCCAACTACCTCCCAATGTCACTATTCACATGAACATCACAGAATGTGTGTGAGTACACACTTTTCAGACAGGACTTTCCATAAAACTTCTCGTGTATCTCGTTTACTCTTGTACGAACACAATGCACTTCAAATAGCACTTGAAAGCAAAGACTGGAAATGTTCCCTTTTCCAACAACACTGTTAGCAGGCAGCCACAACACGTTTGTACTGTCCACACAGAGGAAATGAAACATCTCACAGAGATGGGATTTTCCTGGGCTTGATAAATTGGACAGCGAAGTGTGGAGTGATGTCTTCATGTGAGAAAGGGACGGCGAGGTGACAGCGACACGCCTTATTAAGTGTGTGTGCGTGTGTGTGTATGTGTGTGTGTGTGTGTGAGTGTGCGTCGTGCACGCGCACGCGTGTGTGTGTGTGTGTGTGTGTGAGAGATGGAAGCGTGAGGGTTGGGGGTATGGGAGAAAAAAAATTGGGAGAAGGAAAGGTTTTCATATACGGGTTCTCTATCCAGGCAAGACAGGTTTTAACTTTGTGGCCCCCTTACTTTGTGGTCCTGTCATTATATGACGAACAAGAAGCAAATGACGAGAGAGAGAGAGAGAGAGAGAGAGAGAGAGAGAGAGAGAGAGAGAGAGAGAGACGCTTTGACGCTTTGATGTTTTATTGCCTTCAGCGAAGCTAGCCATAAAGGCAAGGGGGTTCCACACATAGTTTTAGAAATCGCAATCATTCACAAATCATAACAAATAATAATCATGGTAGAAAACAATACAGTCAAAAACAAATATTACAAAGTTTTTGCGTATTAATGTTGCCGGGCATCTTATACACGTTCATAAGGAGTGACATGAAATTAAACACACACGTAAAAATACTGTCTTCCCTTCCCTATCGCACCCTGCCCTCCCTCCACCCCCACCCCCACCCCGTCCCCCTCCTCGTCACCCCCCACCCACCCCTCCGCTCTTCCCTTTTCCTATCCTGACCCACCAATCTCCTTCCTTTGACCCTCACTCTCTTATCCTCCCCTCAGTCCTCTCTGACATCACGCCACGCATACATGAGAACCAAAAAGAGCACACGCTCACTCATACGCGTACGTCGCACAAACACCGCTCTCCTAGCTTGTCCACCCCCCCCCCCCTTTCCCATCCCTCCCCCCCCCCTTCGTAATGTAACTGTTCTCTCACTCCTCGCGCCGCCCCCTCCCTCCCTCCCCTCTCCATCTCCCGTATCCCTTATACAATTTATTGTTGGCTGGATATGCATCATATTAAAGAAGGAGTATTTTCGACGAATGTCTGAGAACAGTTGACACTGGAAAATAAACTGTGCTTCAGCTTCAACATTCCGACCACACAATACACAGTTTGTGACTTCTCTATCCATACACCAGTGTTTTGCAATACCTAAGCCGTGTACTCTTAATCTAAACCTTGTCAGTGCTTCTCTCATTCTTTTGTTTGTAATTAAAGTTGA
Source organism: Conus ventricosus (assembly GCA_018398815.1). Classification (NCBI taxonomy): domain Eukaryota; kingdom Metazoa; phylum Mollusca; class Gastropoda; order Neogastropoda; family Conidae; genus Conus; species Conus ventricosus. Next base: position 25,338,938 of record CM031607.1, on the reverse strand, counting down.
ATACTTCTCTGGTTCAAACACAGATTTAAATGAATAATACCATAAGTATTTATCGCTAGTTTCAAACTCTGAGTGCCATTTTTGCTTGTAGAATGATATAAGCCTGTCCTTGAATTCTGATACAAACACCTCTTCAATTCCGACATCTTGGCATAGCCATACTATTCCAAAGCCATTTTCTATTAAAATATTCTTTACTCTCGAAGCCCAGTTACAACCATCTGTTCTTAGCCGCATTAGTATCATCTCATAAGCTTGTCTGCATATTCTATTCATCGGCAGTCTAACCAATCAGATCTAGTACTTAACGCATTTCGTTGCTGTTCTGACAGATAGCGGATATCTTCCTATTTCTCCATAAACCATTTTGTTGGAAGAGTGCAATGGAAGTCCCCAAAAACGCTTGATAGCAAAAGTAATAAACTTTTTCTATTTCTGTTACATCTTCCAGCCCCCAGATTTCTGCTGCATCAGTTAAGATGGTTCAATTTGGGCATCAAACATTTTCCAGAATAGAAAGGGATCAATCGTACGTAATCTTCGAAACGATCTCAGGATTTCCATCACTCCCTTCTAACCTTTCTTACTTATTTCAAGCAAAGTAGCACTCGCACTTAATTTTGTGGTAAATACCAAACCTAGGTATTTGTACGTATTTGTTATCTTTATTGCTTCACTTCCGTATGTCCATCGTTCCCTAACTCCAAGGTAGCCTCCTTTACGAAGAACCATGACATTAGTTTTATCTAAATTAACCTCTAAATGCAATCTATCTGCTTTTTTTTTATATAGATTGTTTAGCTGATTGTGTAGGCCTATGACCGTATCTGATAGTAAGATTACGTCATCTGCAAAGAGCAGCAGAAATAGCTCGATAGATCCTGGTACCATCTGAATCCCGTGCTTACCCTCCCTAATTTATTCTAGGGCCAATTCATTGATAAAGAAAAGTAAACATTATCGGACTGAGTAAGCACCCTTGCTTTACGCCTCTCGGGCAGTCGAAGAAATCTGAATACGAATGTTTGTCTCTGACACAAGCTTTTATCGAGTTGTAGACACCTTTTAGAGCTTTATGCAATTTTCCATCAAAACCAGTTTTACGTAATACAGACCATAAAACGTTTCTGTTGACAGTGTCAAAAGCTTTTCTAAAATCAACGAAAGCTACATAGAGTTTTGTATTTTTTGCTGGATGTTTATAGACAATAGTGCACAGAGTAAAAATGTGATCGACTGTACTATAACCTACCCTAAACCCATCCTGTTCTTCTGCTAATTTTCCTTCTTGTTCTGCCCACTGAGTGAGCCTCCTATTCAGAATGCGTGTGTACACTTTGCTGACGACATTCGTTAGGGCTATCCCAAGGTAATTATCAGGTACATTAACATCCACTTTCTTGTGGATTGGAACTATTATAGATTTGCACCATTCTGCCGGAAAGGTACCCTGTTCAAAAATCTTATTGAAAAATTATACGAGAAAGGTAACAGTAGCATCGTTTGCATTTTGCAGCATCTCGCCAACTATTTTATCAATGCCAGAGCTTTTGCCCGTTTTTAATTTTCTAATACTAGATTCAACTTCCTCCTTAGAAATAGGATTGTTAAAAAGGGGTTAATGCGACTCACTGGTCGGGTCATCAATTACGATTTCCTCTTGTTCCAGATCAGGAGTTGCTGTGTTAAAAAGATTATAGAAATGTTCAAACCACTGGGCCTAAGAAATATTGTTATATAGCACTGTTTTTCTGTTCACTGATCTGATGTTTTTTCCAAAATAACTTTGGGTCATTAGCTGAAAGCTTTAGCTTCATTATTCGTTCTTTATCAAATTCTTGTCACTCGGAAAATAAAAGGTGTTTATATTGTCTCCTTTCTTCTACATATTTATCCCCATAGGTTTCATTAAGTTTTTTTTATCTTTGAAATAGTTCAAATACCAATTCACAGTTCTCTTCTATAGAGCACATTCTTTATCATACCATCCAATTTTGCTTTTTTTCTTGTTGCCAACAGTTTGAATCATGGAGGCTGCAGCTTTATATAACGTTTTGACAAATATATCCAGAGAGGCATTTATATCGACAGAAAGAGACTGAAGAGCTTTTTAAATACAACATTTACAATCATCAGAATTAAGTTCACGAACATATTCTAGTAAACAATCGTTTGACCAAACAAAACATTCTTCTTCATTCTCCATTGTCATCGAATTGACCGTACGTTTAACATTTCGTAGGCTAAATTCGACAGACAAATGCCATGAATCGATCCGGTCACTGACATGCAAATGACATTCACACAAAAGCAACTGTTTTGAAATGACAAAAATAGTCAATAACACTATTTCCATGTGGAGAAGTGTAAGTAAATTGGCCATCACCATCACCAGAACATGTACCGTTTACAATAACACAATCTAACATGTAGCACAAATTCAATAAAGATTGACCAAAATTATTCACACACTTATCCCTTTGACTGTCTGCTAAAGTCATGCTAGTCGTCGTCGTCGTCATCATCATCATCATCATCATCATCATCATCATCATCATCATCATCATCATCATCATCAGAAACAGGAGAATAACAAAATACTTCATCCCAGCTGGGCTGTTCCTGACCTGTCTTAGAGTTGAAATCTCCACATAGTAACAGGTATACATCTTCATTATTTAGAGTTTCAAGAATGTTTTCTTCTAACAGAATGATTCCATCTTTTTGTATTTTGTTGCTATAAACAGGACAACTTTCTGGAGCGACGTACGTTGCAATCATCAGTATGTCTTTATCAACTTGAAACACGCATTTATCTAGGTTTACTGCCACAGTATTTTCGCAATTAAAATGTAACCTCGTTACATACATGCATATGAACATTTTGCGACACACTGACACATAAATCGCACAGTATCTTACTGCACCCACATACACTTATACCAACACACACACACACACACACACACACACACACACACACACACACACACACACACACACACACACGCACGCACAAGCGCACGCGCACACACACACACACACACACACACACACACACACACACACACACACACACACACACGCACACACACACACACACACACACGCGCGCACGCACAAGCGCACGCACACACACACACACACACACACACACACACACACACACACACACACACACACACACACACACACACACAGAGTGAAGAGGGGTGGGGTGGAGTGGCTAAGGGAATACAAAGGTAGACTGTCCGACCGATCAGTTGTAAACTAAACTCAGAAGATAGAAAAAAAAGTGTTTGAAGGTGTGTGTGTGTGTGTGTGTGTGTGTGTGTGTGTGGTGTGTGTGTGTGTGTGTGAGTGCACGGCGTGCGTGCGTGTGTGCATGCATGCGTGCGTGCGTGCGTGCGTGCCTCTGTGTGTGTGCGTGTGTATGTGTGTGTGTGTGTGTGTGTGTGTGTGTGTGTGTGTGTGTGTGTGTGTGTGTGTGCATGTGTGCATGCGTTCGTGTGTGTGTATGTGTGGTGTGTGTGTGTGTGTGTGTGTGTGTGTGTGTGTGTGTGTGTGTGTGTGTGTGTGAGAGAGAGAGAGAGAGAGAGAGAGAGAGAGAGAGAAAGAGAGAGACAGAGACAGAGACAGATACAGAGAGAAAGGAGGGTGGAACTCAGTTAATCGACTGCGAGGACGACAGCTTAATAATCGAGTCAGTGACCATTGGTTTAGGGCTGAGGCGGACTGTGTCTCACCTGTGGTCAGGGGTGGCCATGATGAAAACAGTGACCATGGTGTGCAGAGCGACGGGGACGCCGATCAGACTGATCAGGAGGTACTGGTACTTCTGGTACCTCCCCCAGGGGTTGATCTCCAGGATCACGTCATCAAACAACATGGTGGCAGCACTCAGACCCTGGGCTGTCTCACTGGCTGAGTTGAACGGTGAGAATTGTCAGAAACACTGATGAGTGAGTCCCGGAGAACGCCAATGGTCGGTTTTTGTTTTCTGTTTCTTTGTTGGTCTGTTTATCTTTGCCTCTTACTTTCTTTGTCTGTTTCTTTGTGTTTTTAGCTCTCTCTTCCTCTCTTTGTGTTAATTTATTTTTTTCTATTTCTTATCGTTGATCGATTCAGCACATAAAATCTCCGAACACAAAATACAAACAAATGACAGTGGGAAATTAAACTCTCGCGGCAATCGCTGATGAAGAAAAAAAAAAACACCGATAAATTTCACTATACAGGAAAACTAGAACAGCTTTTCTTTTCCATAAATGAATATAAAAACAACTTTTGGTTCAGCTAGGAACCAGTCAAAGAGCGGACACCATGCCCTGAACGAGGAAGGCACTAAAATGGCCAGAAATAAGCTGTCAAGGACGACAACCGTGTAACAGGACGCCACTTAAATTCAGTCTGCAGCAGACAATGCATCGGTATCATTTGACATGAAGAGTTTTTTTTTCTCCTCAGCCACAACTGGAAAATATGCCGCACACAGTGTTGGACGGATTCAAAAGAACAACAAACTTCCGAGAAACGCAGAGTTATCAGTGTCGGAGTTATCTCAAACACAGTTTTGGTATGTAGTTAAAACAAAAATAAATAAAAGGCACAGTTACGAAGATGTCCACGTCGGAGCTATCTCTGCAAAGTGTTGGTTTGCAGGTTACAAAAAGGCAGAGTATTGAATTGACACAGCACACTTGGTCATTCAAAATCTGGCTAACTCTGCAGACAATTAGGAGCAGGCAGCAACACAAATAGCTCATTGGCACCAGGAAAGACAGTGGACCACTCTACTGAATATATTCTCGCTCTCATCTGTTGACTTGACGTCCCAGAGGGAACAGCCACCGCCTTCACTGCCGAGGATGTATAAACTATGAGAACGGTTGCACACTGAAGTGTACGTGAACTGATGTGAGTCACGCCCCCTATTAGGACCGCTGAGGGAGGAGACTCCAGTGAGCAACAGCAAGTAGTCCTTAGCTGGCGGAGTCCTGCCGAGAGATCAGCCACTAGTGTGGTGGGACCCTAATAAGCAGGTGGCTTTGTGTTCAGACTGCACACAGTTATCTCTCCCTTGTGGCAACATTTGCAGGCTCTAATCCCATCCCCGTGCAAATATACTCCCCCCTCCTCCCCCTCCTCCTCCTACTTATTCCTGTTTTACATACTTCACAGTCTCGCTCGGAATCAAAGGGCACAGCACGGAACATGACCCCGGTTCAACATCTCATTAGTATTCATGTTGACCTCTGACACGGCGTGGCATGCTATGAATGACGTAATGTATGCATGGTCACGTTCAACGCTGTGTCTGCAGATATCACTGCCGTAGACAGTACTTTACTTTGTGAACCAAAGACGATGCTGTGTAAAGGTTGGTAAACAGGACCAGATGTGTGTGTGTGTGTGTGTGTGGTGTGTGTGTGTGTGTGTGTGTGTGTGTGGTGTGTGTGTGTGTGTGTGTGTGTGTGCGTGCGCGCGCGCGCGCGTGTGTGTTCACTTCACTGTGACGTATATACACCGTGTGAAAGAAGATACAACACATACTTATTCTATGTGTTAGTCAAATACCAGAGGGCTCCTACAGGAACACACACACACACACACACACACACACACACACACACACACACACACACACACACACACACACACACACACACAGAGTCTCAGCAGAAACACATTTGGCGTCGAGTCTCTTCTTCTGCTATATTACCCAGTAATCACATAATTAAGGAATTACTAGTTTATCAATAGTTGTTCAATGGTCTTGCCTTGTTTTCTACATCAATAGCATAAAGTCTGTACTTTCCATAGAGGTTGTATCACTTGTTCAGAGTTCCATGGCAGTTTGATTCTGATGGCTTGAATCTCTGGTTGTGTCCCACGCGTTGATGTTCACTGGTTAATATGTCCCCCTTTCCCTCGTCCACTGGCATACAAACTCGATTTCAGCACATTTCTTCAATATTATTAGTATTCACATGATAATAATAATAATAGTAATAATAATGGTAAAGGCTAGTAGCAATAATAATAATAATAATAATGATGATAACAACAACAACAACAGTAATATAGCTGATGTTGCTGTCGTCGATGTTATTGTTGTTGCTCTTTCTTCTTCTTCGTCTTCTTCTTCTTCGTCTTCTTCTTATTTTTCTTTAATAATTGATCATTACTCTTATTCTTCCATTCAGTACTTTCTTTTCTTGGTTATAATTCACATCCACTTACCTTCCAATGTCACTATTCACATGGACATCACAGAATGTGTGTGAGTACACACTTTTCAGACAGGACTTTCCATAAAATTTCTTCTCATGTATCTCGTTTACTCTTGTACGAACACGATGCACTTCAAATAGCACTTGAAAGTAAAGACTGCAAATGTTCCCTTTTCCAACAACGCTGTTAGCAAGCAGCCACAACAAGTTTGTACTGTCCACACAGAGGAAGTGCAACATCTCACAGAGATGGGATTTTCCTGGGCTTGATAAGTTGGACAACGAAGTGTGGAGTGATGTCTTCATGTTAGAGAGAGACGGCGAGATTGCAGCGACACGTCTTATTAAGTGTGTGTGTGTGTGTGTGTGTGTGTGTGTGTGTGTGTGTGTGTGTGTGTGTGTGTGTGTGTGTGTGTGTGTGTGTGTGTGTATGGAGGAGGAAAGGAAGAGATATTTCACCAAGTTAAACCAACACCTAGCTCAGACTGGCATTGATGATGAAATCACAGAATCTGAAGTGGATGACGCAATAGCTAGATGCACTAAGGATAGTGCTCCAGGACCAGACAAAGTACGGTATGCAGATATCAATCAGCTCTCCGAAGAGGAGAGAGCCAAACTCTTCAGTCTCTACCAGGAGAGTTTTAATACAGGCTATGTCCCAGAGGACTGGACACACAGCTACCTGAAAGCTTTACCAAAACCAGGCAAAGATCATCATCAGGTAAATGGCTACCGCATACTCACTATGCAAAATATAGCAGGAAAGCTCATGGAACAAATCATAGCATGAAAACTCGCAAGAGATCTTGAAAGTCGACAAATCCTCCCATCAAATCAAGGATGCTACAGAACAGGTAAAAGTACATGGGAAAATGCGGCCGCTTTTGCCTATGAAGTGTACGAAGGATTCCAAAGAAAGGAAGAAACACTAGCTGTTGCAATAGATCTGGAAGATGCACACAACGAAGTCCAGTTCTCGCTTCTTATGGAACTACTCCTTGACTATGGTGTCAGCAAGACACTTAAACGATGGATAGCAGCGGCACTTCGGGAGTGAACCGTCATTCTACGATTTGGAGACTGGACTTCTGAATCTCATAAACTTTCTATGGATTACCTCAAGGTTCTCATCTTTCCCCTGTTCTGTACAATGTCTACACAAAAGGCCTAGTAGACCTCAACAGAAACGGAATTGCTCGAGTGATGACATTTGCAGATGAGGGCCTGATCGACAAAACATCAAAGAATGCTGAAGAAAGAACGACAGCAGTTCAGCAATAGTTGAACAACATTGCTCAGTGGTGTCAAGAAACTGGATCGTCCATCAACCCTACAAAAGCCCAGACATTAGTCTGCACTCTCAACAACAAGACATCAGGACAAGTACCCTCACCAGCTTCCTTCAATGGAATACCAATTGAATCAACTAACAACCTACCCTATTTGGGTGTAGGCTTTGACAGAATGCTAACCTTTAGAAAGCATCTTGAGAATATTGTTCTTAAATACAAAAAAGCTTATCTGCCATGAAAGCAATGGCAGCTAAAGGCATTGAGCAGCGCCATCTCTACCGACTGTATCACGCATTTGTACTCAGTGTGATAGATTATGGATTAATGCTTACAACACTGTCCAACAGCAACCTTCTCAAATTAGAAAGAATTCAAAATAAAGCAATGAGATTGATCCTGGGAACCACAAAGGACACACCAGTTCTATGCGATACCTGCTCGACCTTCCTTCAATGCAGACACGACACAAGCTGAAACAGGTGACGGCATATTTCAGAGCCCTTGAAAATCCCCAAAACCCACTTCATGCGGCTGTCAAGGAAACAAAAGGCATTCGGCTAGGACGTGGAACATCATGGATGGGACAGGCAGGAGACAGCATACAGCTTGTGTGTCAATTAGCAGAAGTCAAAGAAACCAAGGAATGGGAGAAATATCCAGACCACTTGAAGCACCTCTACCAAATTGCCATCGCTCCTGAACTTGGACGACGTTGTCGAGAATGGCCAGAAGGCAAAACCAACGCAGAAATTCAGATGCTGGTAGAAGACCTTTGCACAAAATATGATATTTCAGTATACACTGACGGTCCTGTCACCAAAGGTTAGTCAGGCTGGGGATACACAGTGAAGCAAAATGGCCGAACTATTCAGAAAGACAATGGTGCACACAGTTTAACAACTTCAAGTCTAACAATGGAGGTAGAAGCAGTAACAAAAGCACTCCACTGGCTTTCATCCACAAGCCAGTTTCAAACTCAACAAGCCATGATACTGACTGACACCATGAACCTACTTCAGAAAGTGAAAAGTGGAATGGGAAGCCCTGCTTGGAATGAACCCATGCGCAGCCTTCCATTGGAGAGATTGATATTGGTGTACTGCCCTGGACACGCTGGAGCTGAAGGAAACGAGAGAGCAGACACACTGGCTGGCAAGGCAACAATAAGAAATTTATTTTGTGGTCATGTCATTATATGACGAACAAAATGCAAACGACGAGAGGGAGAGAGAGAGAGAGAGAGAGAGAGAGAGAGAGAGAGAGAGAGAGAGAGAGAGAGAGAGAGACACTTTTTGACACTTTGACACTTTGACATTTTATTGTCATTACCTGAAAGGTCTATTGACAAGGGGGTAGTAACAATGCCTCAGTTTTATCGACAGAGTAATTGATCTTTAAATAAACAGTTAAAGATTCAAGAAAATTTGCTTAGGAACAATATCAATCCGCAATTCTCTTGCACAGCATCATACAACATAACGAAAACCTTATAAAAAATAAAATAAAAAAAAAAGAAAAAAAAAAAAAAAGAAAAAAAAGAAAAAGAAAAAAAAGTCACATTGTATGAAAAAGAGATAAGGAAAAATGCGTATGGTACCAGGTCTCGACCATCCACAAAAACTAAGATGTCGTACTGACGTAATTTCCAAACACTCACATAGTTCGAAGTCATCATTAAACATTTTCATCACCTGGTTTTGTCTTTAGCTGTGTCTGTCGTATTTTTTGTGCTTCAGCAATAAACTTAGCAACTGAATTAATTACAGTCTCATCGTCGGACATTAACAGTGAAGCAACGTCTTTCCTCTTAGTCACGTCTAAATTAAATTTTGCAAATTTACATTTTTGCCGCAACTCATCGTATGCTGAACTTTGGGAATAAAAAGTGTTTTTCGTCATCAATACTGAATCTACAGAAAGGGCATGGTGGTTCTGAGGACGTTCCGGACTGATACCATCTCTTATTCGCATTAAATCCAAGTGTACGTAGCCTAAATCTTGCATAATTTACTCTATGCCATTTATGTGTAATAACTTTTAAATATTTTTCGGGTTGAAATACGTTCTTAAATGAAAAAAAAACAACTATATTTTTCTTTATTTTCCATATCTGAATGCCAGTTCTGTTTAAAGGAACAAATAAGTCTGTCTTTAAATTCCGCAACAAATTGCTGTTCATTTCCTACCTCTTGAAATATCCATACAATGCCAAAACCATGTTCCGACAGAACTTTCTTTACTCTGTAAGCCCAATTTTCTTTATCTAACTCTAGCTGCATAAGCAGCATGTCATACGCTTGCCTACATAATCGTGACTGTGGAAGTCTTAATAATTTCAACCAGTACTTTATACATTTAACAAATGTTCTTATATATAGCGGGTATCTACCCGTTTCCCCATACAACAATGTATTTGACGAATGGATTGGCACGTGTAGAAAACGTTTTATGGCATAGGTATGTACTTTTTCGATTGGCAATTTTCCGCTTAATCCCCACACTTCAGCTGCATATGTTAGTAAGGGTTCTATTTGTGCGTAAAATAGTTTCCAAAATAAGCTACAATCAATACTGTTAAGTTTTCTTAAAGATTTCAAAATTTCCATGACGCCTTTTTTGCCCTTTCTGCAAGATTCTTCCCATGTATAATTCAGACTTAGTTTTGTTGAAAAAAACATTCCCAAATATTTATATGAGTTGACTATATTAACTTCTGCATTTCCATAAAACCATTTTTCATTCACAGATAAATGACCACCCATTCTGAATACCATGATATTTGTTTTATTTAAATTCACCGTCAAACCTAAGCGATCTGCTTCGTGTTTCAAATTTCTTAACTGGTTTTGTAATCCTATAACAGTCCCAGAAAGAAGAATAACATCATCAGCAAAGAGTAATAAAAACAATTCGATAGCTCCAGGAATCAACTGAATACCATGTTTACCATTTCTTGATAATTCTACTGCTAATTCGTTTATGAAGAAGGAAAACAACAGGGGACTTAGGAGACATCCTTGCTTTACACCATTTGGGCATTGGAAATAATCTGAATACACGCCTTTCACACGGACACACGCAAGCACCGAGTTATAAACACCTCTAACAGCCGTGTATAGTTTGCCAGTCACACTACTTTTACGCAATACATTCCACAACACATTTCGATTAACCGAATCGAAGGCCTTCCTAAAATCGACAAAAGCTACATATAGTTTCTTATTGCCAAGTAAGTATTTTTCTACAAGTGAATATAACGTGAATATATAATACGTCGTGCTATAATTAGCTCTAAAACCTGCTTGTTCTTCCGTTATCTTTCCTTTATTTTCAGCCCATTTTGTCAATCGTCTGTTCAAAATAAAAGTATAGACTTTACTTAGAATACTAGTAAGTGAAACTCCACGATAGTTATCAGGGTCGTTAATATCTCCTTTCTTGTGTATTGGAATGATTATAGATTTTGCCCATTCCAACGGAAATTGTCCATATTGAAAAAGTTGGTTAAATAGTTGAATAAGAAAATCAATTACTGCCTCATTAGCATGTTTCAACATTTCGCCAACAATTTTGTCCGGTCCTGCGCTTTTTCCCGATTTTAGATGTTTAATACCAGCAATAACCTCTTCTTTACTTATAGGATTATTAAACAATGGTTCAACTTCGAGAGAGAGAGAGAGAGAGAGAGAGAGAGAGAGAGAGAGAGAGAGAGAGAGAGAGAGAGAGAGAGAGAGAGAGAGAGACGGAGACGGTAGGCAGGGGATGGTGAGGCTATAGAGATGGAGATGGGTGAAAGAAAGAGGGTAGGTGAGAAGTAGCAGACCCAATTCACACACACACACACACACACACACACACACACACACACACACACCGCGTTGGAATATTCATTTTGAATATATATTAACAAAGGCTAGGAAAAGTTTGAATTTACTAAAGATCATAAGCAGACTACCCTGGGGAATGGATTCAAAAACTCTACTTCATCTTTCTATTGCTCTTGTCAGATCAAAACTTACATATGGTCAAGAAGTGTATTTTAGCGCTCCAAAATTTCTTCTAAAAAAATTACAAAGTTTGGATTGCAAAGCCATTAAATTTGCTCTCGGTATCCCTATGCATGCCTCAAACGCAAAGACATATAGAGAAGCTGGAATTTTGCCCCTTGATGATTATCGTGAACTAGCTGCATCAAAATTTGTCATAAAATCGAGAGCTGGCGATAATTACATTCAAGAAGATTTAAAAATTAGATCGGACACTGACTTTCCAAAAAGGGCAATTACGATTAAATCGCAAGAAACAATAGCTACATATACTTCTGAATTGATTAAATGTTCAAAAATAGATATTAAAGAAGTGGCTAAAAAACCATCTTCTTCATCTATTCCACAATGGGAGATACCAAAACCTATTCTTGATACTGGTTATTCAGATATTAAAAAAGGGTAAATGTTAATATCATCACAAATTTAGCAAAATCACATGTATACGAAAGATATCAAAATCATTTTCAAGTGTTTACTGATGGTTCCGTTATAGATGATGGAAATGTTGGTGCAGCATTTGTTATTCCTTCCCTTAAAATTCAAAGATCGTTCTTTCTGGTTGCAATTTATCTATATTCACAGCCGAATTAGTAGCTATAATGATGGCAATGGAATTTCTAACAGATCTTCCCATTAACTTCGCTCAGATAGTTTTCTTTGTAGATTCAAAATCAGTCCTACTTGCCCTTGACTCCTCTAATATATCGACACGACCCGACCTTGTGTTTGAAATTAAATATCTTTTATACTGTCTGGTGTCTAAAGGCATTATTATAGAATTTTGCTGGATTCCTTCGCATACTGGTATACTTGGAAATGAACTGGCTGATAGGGCTGCGAAAAAAGGTGCTAGAAAAGTAGGGTCATTTTATGAGTTGAAAATAAAACCGTCAGTAGTGGAATGTTATCGTACCCTTGAATCGACTGCACGGAAGAGAGCTCAAACAAATGTTGATACGTCAACCGAGATTTCATCCAACCAATGGGAAGCTTTTCCAATAGACCTTGTATTAAGAAAATGCCTGATCTTCCAGTTTATTATTCCAGACAAATATCTTCCCTTATAATTCGATTAAAGCTAAATGCTTTGAAAACAAAGTTTAGTAAGAATACTAACTGTATTTGTGGTAAAGAAATAACACTGAACCACATTTTATTCAATTGTCACAAGTTGACTACTTTCTTACCAACATCATTACGATCCAATACTTTTTCTGAAAAAAACTTGCCAGATCTACTTTCGAATCATTCTCTGCTGATCGAAATTGCTGAATACTTGATACATAGTCCGATTGGAGTTTTTATTTAGATACTTTTGAGCTAACTCATTTTGTTTAAGATAGTGAAGGATTTTTGCTTTCTTGCTATATGTTTGGGTTTTTTCCCCCACTAATTGTTGTATTTAAGATTGTTGATTTGTTTATTGTTCAGTTTAGACACACATACAGATACATACACTTACACACTCACATACAAATGCCTTCATTCATGCTTACACAACACATAGGCTTATTCATTTAACCATTCAGTCAGTCAGTCACTCTCTTCTTTCATTCACGTCTAATATCACTCAAAGTGAACAGACGTTAAACAGAAGTACGAACGAAGTACGAACGAACACACACACACACACACACACACACACACACACACACACACACACACACACACACACACACACACACAGAGGCAGGGAAGTGGAAAGGAGGACACACACACATATGCAGGCCCACACACAAACGCATAGTAATTAACATATACACACACAGTTGTGTGTGTATGTATATATATATATATATATATATATATATATATATATATATATATATATATATATATATATATATATATATATAACAAAATAAAAGACTCGGAATCCAGGTAACCTTGGCTTCAGGATTTATTCTAAATTTTCGCCGTAGCTTCTTCAGAGCTGAAACAGGAACCACGCATCGCAACTGCAATTAAAACAATAAAAGGGAAGGGGGGAGGAGGGGGGGAGGGGGGGGAGGAGGGGGGGAGGGGGGAGGGGGGGGAGGGGGGGGGGGAGGGGGGGGGGAGTAGAAGGGGAAAAGGAACACTTTGGGACACTGCACACTCTCTCTCTCTCTCTCTCTCTCTCTCTCTCTCTCTCTCCTCTCTCTCTCTCTCCTCTCTCCTTTTTTTCTCTTCTTTCCTCTCTCTCTTTCTTCTTTCTCTCTCTCTCTCCCCCCTTTCTTTCTCTCTCTTTCTTCTCTCTCTCTCTTTCGCTCCTCTCTTCTCTCTCTCTCTTTCTCTATTTCTCTCTCTCTCTCTCTTTCCCCTCCCCCCCCCCCTCTCCTCTCTCTCTCTCTCTTCTCTCTCTCTCTCTCTCTCTCTATCTTCCCCTCTGTCCTGTTTTGGTATCTGGTGGGGTTCATGCTGAAATCCTTGATATTGCTGGAATTGTTTTTTCCTCCCAGTGGATAGATTCTGTTATAACACATGTGCTGTTACTAAGATCATAATAGGAGAATGACAGTCATTTTAACAGAAGAAAGCGGCAAGTATGAAATGTTGTGTGCATTTGTGCAGTGTCCCAAAATGTTTCCCCCCCCCCCACCCTTCCTTTCTCTCCCCCCCCCCTCCGTATAACCTTTGACAACAATAGACACCAATCCCTAAAGACAGGAATATTTAATCTGTGCAAGACATATATGAGGGTTAGCACTATTTTCTTGCAAAGTTATTTTCTTGCAAAGTATTTAGTAATAAGATAGTTCTCCTAGTCTCTCTCTCTCTCCTCTCTCTCTCTCTCTCTCTCTCTCTCTCTCTCTCTCTCTCTTTCTCCCCTCTCTCTCTCTCTCTCTCTCCCTCTGTCCTTTATGATATTTGGTGGGGTTTATGTTGAAATCCTTGATTATTTTCCTCCCAGTGGATAGATTCTGGTTTGTACATGTGCTTTTACTAAGATCGTAATAGGATAATGACAGTCATTTTAACAGAACATAGCTGCAAGTGTGATATGTTGTGTGCAGTGTCCCAAAGTGTTCCTTTTCCCCTTCTACTCCCCCCCCTCCTCCCCCCCCCTCCCCTCTTTTATTGTTTTAATTGCAGTTGCGATGCGTGGTTTCTGTTTCAGCTCTGAAGAAGCTACAGCGAAAATTTAGAATAAATCCTGAAGCCAAGGTTACCTGGATTCCAAGTCTTTTATTTTGTTGTTCTTATCAAGTCTTAGGACTTTCAACTTGGCTCCTTGGCCACGAGTGCTGGTGCGGCAGTGGGTGAGTTTTTTCTTGTGTTATATATATATATATATATATATATATATATATATATATATATATATATATATATATATATATATATATATATATAAATAAAATTATAAAACAAAACTCGCTCTATGTCTTAGATTGAAGAAATAGGGGGATAAGCATTCATATCTGCAGTGGTAGTTAAATCTGCCTAACTAACAGTATGTGCTTGAGAGGGCGAATGGGGAATAATAATTGCTTCTCAAAATGAGCCTTCAGCAAGCTTATAGTCTCCAAGGGGAGACAATCTCCAATGGGGAGAAACTCACTAACATATAAATCCTGGTCAGATACCGGTATTTCGAAACCTGATTGTTTCTCCTCAGTGACCACGGAAAGTGGTAACTTGACTCCTCTGCCTTTTCGATTTTAAGAAGAATGCTATCCAAGAAAAAGGCTGGTGTGCAATACCGTAGCATGTTTGTCGAGTTTTCAAAAAAAACCAACCAAAGGTGCCACCTAAGAAGCAAAAGAAAATCATGAAAGAGCAAATCAAGCTACATTTTCTTGTGAAAAGTAGAAAATATAAAAAGATAACCTCTTAAGACACAAGTGCTGAGGGCCAGTTCTTGGAATGAATCTGCAAGGGACTAAATTATAATAGACTAATAAATTCTAAGGATAAGTAACCGAGCACCATTCCAGCAATTTACAGAGCAGCTTGGTGTTGCAATGACTGCAAGAAATATTCAATTATAAAACAAAACTTGCTCTTATGTCTTAGATTGAAGAAATAGGGGAAATAAGCATTCATATCTGCAGTGGTAGTTAATTCTGCCTAACTAACAGTATGTGCTTGAGAGGGTGAATGGGGAATAATAATTGCTTCTCAAAATGAGCCTTCAGCAAGCTTATAGTCTCCAAGGGGGAGACAATCTCCAATGGGGAGGAAACTCGCTAACCTATAAATCCTGGTCAGATACGGTATTTCGAAACCTGATTGTTTCTCCTCAGTGACCACGGAAAGTGGTAACTTGACTCCCCTGCCTTTTCGATTTTAAGAAGATTGAAGGAAACCCGGGAGGTGGAGGGACAGGGATGAACGATAAAATCCGGGAAGATGGGGTAAGAGGAAACACAAGGGGGAAGTGGATCACTGAAGAGGGGACCTAAAGTGGTACCGACATCTTGTCAGGGAAAATGAGGGGGAAGGAATAGTGTAAGAAAGAGCAAGAGAGAGAGAGAGAGAGAGGAGGGTGTTGGAGTGAAGGGGGGGGGGGTAAAAGAAGTGTGAGAGAGAGGAAGAAGAGAGAGAGAGAGAGCGGGGGGGGGGGGGGGGGGGGGGGAGAAAGAGAGAGTGAGTGAAAAAGGGAGAGTGGAGGAAGGGGCGGGGTTTGATAAGGGAGCAGTGTGAGAGATGGAGAGATACTGGGAGAGGGGTAGAAAACACAGAGGAGGGCGAGAAGGAGAAAAAGAGAGAATGTGGGGTGGGGGAAGATTGGGATGGGGTGGGGGTGGGGGGTCATGTAAATCAAGAGAGAGAGGCCCGGCAATGAGAGAACCCGAGGAAGAGACAGAGATAAACACAGAAAGAGAGAAGAAGAGAGAGAGAAGGGGGCGTTGGGCGGGAATGAAGTTGGGCAAAAACGAGAGAGAGAGAGAGAGAGAGAGGGAGAGAGAGAGGAGAGAGAGAGAGAGAGAGAGAGAGAGAGAGGAGAGAGAGGAGAGAGGAGAGAGAGGGACGAGAGGAGGAGAGAGAGGGAAGAGAGAGAGAGAGAGAGGAGAGAGAAGGGGGGTGGCGGAGGGGGAGAAAAGGAAGAAATGTGGACAAATCAAGAAAGATAGAATTGTGGTGCAGGTAACACGAATAACGAGAGAAGAGGGGAAGAGGGAGAGAGAGAGAGAGAGAGAGGAGAGAGAGAGAGAGATAGGGGAGAGAGGGGAGAGAGAGAGAGAGAGAGAGAGAGAGAGAGAGAGAGAGAGAGAAGGGGGTGGCGGAGGGGGAAGAAGAGGAAGAAATGTGGACAAATCAAGAAAGATAGAATTGTGTGCAGGTAACACGAAATAACGAGAGAGAGAGAGAGAGAGAGAGAGATGATTTTATATAACAGGCCAAGGCCCTAATGAAGGGGTGTGTGAACATACAAGTACAATGGTTACATGAAATCAAATTACGGAACGAAACAAGAATAAAGGGCATTTTAAGAAGTGAAAATTTCTCTATACTTAAAGGCCTTGTACAAAACAAAGAAAAATTCTTAACAACTTCTGCAGAAGTAGATGAACAAAGTAGGCTCAGTTTAAACAAGGATGCTGGCTGTAATATTTGGGCTTAATAAACTTTTCTCTGATGCTCATGAGAGCTGGACAGGACAGGACGAAGTGTAATTCGGTTTCAACTGATTTTTTACATAAAGGACAAAGCATATCATAATCATTACATATGCGATATCTAAAATAATGAGTGGCCAATGCAGATATTCCTAATCTGAACTTTGCTGTTACATGTTTTAGGTGCTGTCCATATTTAAGGTTAAGTACGTTTTCAAGTCATGAACATCACAAAGGTCCTGTATAAATCAAATCTGTCGCTGGTATGAATTATGATCAGCCCATTTCTGCCATCTGCAGTCAACCAACCGTTGACGAAAAAACACATACAAAACTCTTTAGTATTACCAACCCTTGATTCAGCCAAACAAATCAAATCCGTATTCAAATAGACAATGGCGCACTTTGGACACCCAGTTACTTTTGCCTTTAGCATCTAAGTCATACAACATATTGTACGCCTTACGAGGAATTCTAAGTCTTCCATTTGTAACAGTTTCAGCCAGTAGCGGATACATCTGACAGCAGAGGTAATGTAAATGGGAAATCGATTAGTCTCACCGTAAATTAGATCATTTGGAGTCCGTCTATCTACACCAAGAAACCTTTTCAGAGCAAACATTTGAACAGATTCACAATGGATAGCAGCTTTTTCTAGTCCCCATAGCTCAGAGCCGTACTGTACAATGGGTTTTTGAACCTGAGAATCAAATAGCTTTATAAACAACATGATAGTGAAGAATTATTAAGAAACATGTAACTTTTTCATGATACAAAGCACAACATTTTTTGCTTTACTTGAAAGGTCTTTGCATGCGCCAACAAAACTCAAACGTGTTTGAGAATAATATTCCTAAATATTTATAAGCATTGACAATTGGCATAGGAGTACCATCGTATACCCACCTTTCCCTTACACTTAAATAACCACCTTTACGAAATACTATAATATGCTTTTTTCCATGTTGACTTTCAACTGCAAATGAACTAGCGGCACGGTGCAAGCTATTCAATTGTGTTTGCAACCCTATAACAGTTTCAGACATCAAACAACAATCATCGGCCAACAGAAGGATAAAACAATTCAAAAGCGTCGAGCGATAATAAAGCACCATGTTTTACCATTGTTGATTACATCAAGAGCTAACTCATTAATAAACAAAGAAAATAAGATAGGGCTGCATGCATCTCCCTGCTTGACTCCTCTAGAGCAATTAATATAGTCAGTAAGTTTTGTTCCACAACGGACTCTGGTTCTTACTCTATCATACAATACTTCTAATACATCTATGGAGTTTACCTTTAACACCATTTTTGGTCAAAATGGGCCAGAGGAGATTTCTATTAATGGAGTCAAACGCTTTTTGAAAATCTATAAAAGCTACGTATAACTTCCTATTGTTAGAAAACTGCTTCTGCACAACCGCAAGCAATGTAAACATGTGATCAATAGTTGAGTAAACCCTTCTTAAAGCCTGCTTGATAATCACCTGTGATATCATTTTCTCTACCATTCTTGCAGTCGATTATTAATAATTGTCCCAAGATTTTACTACTAATATCCTAATAGAGATCCCTCTGTAATTGTTGGGGTTATTAACGTCGCCCTTTTTAAAAATGGGCAAAATAACTGATTCAGTCCAGTTTTCTGGGAACGTACCTTTATCAAATAAGATATTAAACAGTTTCAGAAAGAATGCATTACCTGATCAGAAGCATGTTTAATAGTTCACCAATAATACCGTCAGGGCAGCCGCTTGCGATTTTTCATTTTCTACACGCTAATACTACTTCGTCTTGTGTAATTGGTCGATTCATATAACTATCATTGTTGACATCAAGTGTTTGGTACAACACACACGTTACTAACGTCAGACTCTAGTAGAGCCTGGAAATGTTGAACCATGTTTCAATTACTGATGTTATTCCTGGGCTGTTTTCGTTTGAAAGAAATCCTCTGAATAGTATCCAAAATTCCTTTTGACAGTTTATAGATGATACAAGTTTTTGAACTAAGAATTGTTGAAGTCTTTCTCTTTTCTTTTCAATAAATGTTTATATTCTCGCCTAGCAACTGAGTAAGCATTTCTGTCCTCGATCTTTAAAGTGCGACGACTGATACGAAGTAACCTCATGGTTTTCCTTTTACTAGCATCACATTCTTTATCATACCAGTCACCAGGTACTTTGTTACTATTAATATGTATATACATCTTCTCATGCAGTCTGCACTTTCCTTCATGCCATCATTAAACATGTTTAGCGCATAATTTATATCCACATCTAATAAACTTATAGCAGCATCTATCTTTGTACGAATTCCATCACTACATAATGTACTACGAAACAAACTAGCGTGTTCATCATTCCAGACGAGTTTTTCTATAACAAGATTTTCTGTCTTGTTACTGGCATGTACAGTATTTTCTTTAGGGAAAAGCAATAGAAAGCGATACAGGTAAATGGTCAGAATCTATGCGTTCTAAAACTTAAGCATACATGAATCATACAAAAGAGCAAAAATGTTCTTTAGAAAATATGAAATAATCGACAACACTGGCCCAGTATCAGACATGTATGTATAGCGACCTTCAAGGTCACCTTTACACACGCCATTAAGAATGCACAGATCTACAGTAGTGCACACATTCAGTAGCAATTTTACCATAATTATTCAATGTACAGTCTTCGGAGTGTCGATTAATACTGAGAGGCCGGCTATGGAAATGCTCATCAGGAACATCGCTCACAAATATGTCTTGTGAAATGTTTGAGGTTCTGCTATTGAGGTCACCATTTAATATAACATAAACATCCCTAGGTAACAATAAATCAACGAGACATTCTTCTAGTAAATTAATACCATTATCAATGTCAAAATGGGCATAAAAAGGTGAACCTTCTGGAGGTATATAGGAACAAAAGTACAAAACATCCTTATCTATTCCAAATAATCTTTTATCGATCAAGAACACCACAAAAGTTTGAATGATTAACGTCGAGAAGTTTAACAAAGGGAGACAATTCTTTTCTGAATAAACAAATTCACTCCGCCTGAACGCCTCCCTTGTTTAGAAAATTTAACTGCACGATTTACAAAAGACTTCATACCAACAAACATATCAGCACGACATTCGTCCATAATGTTTCAATCAAACATATGAAATCAAAATCGTAAATAAACGACATAAAATCACGGTCGGTTAGTTTTAGAAAATAAGCCATTCACATTCCACAACAGGAAGAAAAGGGTTTCTTTACATCTGTACACGCTGTGCCGTTCACTTTTTTGCACGTGTTTTTCACAGCTTGTCGGAGTCACCTCTCTGACCCACAAAAAACGGTTCACGCTGACACTGCCACAAGTGACAGGCGATTTTACCGGTGTAGCATTTATTTCAGTACCTTCTTCTGCCACACAGGTGTAGGTCAAATTTTCATCAAGTGGCCGGCCACCCCCCTATCTAGATTCAACTAATCCGCTTTGGTCGTCGAGAAAATACTTAGTCCCGTCAATGAGGAGATGATCAAA
>CM031607.1:25305783-25308283 GCA_018398815.1 Conus ventricosus | reverse complement strand
ACGTATTCCTTGAATAACCGTTTTTCTCATTAACTGCCTTATCGCAATCTTCAGTCCACCAAACATTACCGAGATGTTTACGCCCTTTAGATCCCTGATTCTTCAATTTAGGAATATATAAATCAGACACTTTTAGAACAGAAGTACAAAACGTGTCATACATTGTATCAATTATCATCATCTGGAGACAAGCTTATATCTAGATCTTCAAGTGTCTTGTAAAATTGAGACCATTTGGCATTTTTATAATCAAACCTTGGGATTGTATCATCAGGTTTTGTGTCTTCAAAATTATGGGACTGATTAATTGTAATGACGATTGGTATGTGATCACTCCAAGAGTTTCAGTATAAGTTTCCCATGCACACGACAAAGCCATTTTAGGCGAGGCCCAAGTTAAATCAATAGCAGTAGATCTATGTGTAGATACATCAGGAACTCTGGTATAAGAACCATCATTGAGTAACATAAAGTTGAGTCTACAACATTTTCCACAAACCTATTACTACTGACCTGTGTGCACTCTTTTTTCCCAGAAAGGAGAATGAGCATTAAAATCCCCTCTACTAACCATTTATCATTATCATTCTTGATATTTTTCATCCATTCAGTATTAGCTTCATATCTGGACCCTTAGGTAAATATACAGAAGCACAGTTTACTTTTAAGGAGTCCGAAAATTTGACAGTTACAGCACATGAAAAAATCCCACGTAATCCACTAGGCACAGGTGATTGTTTGTCACAATACTGTAGTCCAGTGTGAATGTAGATAGCGCAATTTACTCTATCACAACTGTTATCTGTATCTACTACTGGTGGATAGTAGTACTGTTCCAGTCTAGGTTAGTTTGTTCTTACTGATATTAACAGACTGGAATAAGAGAACGTGGCAGTCAGATGACACTAAAAATTGACGTAAGCAGTCAATATTAGATAGAGAGAGCGGCAGTTCCATGCGCGGTGTGTGTGTGGTGTGTGTGTGTGTGTGTGTGTGTGTGTGTGTGTGTGTGTGTGTGTGTGTGTGTGTGTGTGTGTGTGTGTGTGTGCGCGTGTGCGCGTGTGTGCGCGCTTGCTTGCGGGATGTGTGCACATATTTGCATGACTGCGTGCATGACTGCATATGCTTTTCGCCCGCATGTGTATATGTACACATGTGAACGCTTGCATGCGTGTGTGCCAACCAACAACAGCACCTGTGCACACAGGCCTAAGTGTGAGGGCAGAGTATGCATGGACCGCTGTGTGTCAACTAGCGGGCCAGGGGGCACTAAACTAGTTCAAGTTATTGCCGGGTTTCAAAAGGAAGGACAGACTGACGGGTACATATACACACACGTTTCCCACACACGATCAGTCCCATCACACTGACGCACACCCGCCATACAGGCAAGTACTTGGAGGAGGAGCAGGCAGAACGACCGCCTTTCCACTGCTCCTCCTCCCCCTTCCACCACGAAACGTGGAACACACCCACCGGTGAGACAACGTACCCTCCCTACCCATCCCCATCCTTACTACAACCTCCCCCATCTCTTCCTCCTGTCAGCTCTCCCAGCCCCCCCCCCCCCAACACACATGCAAAAGTGCGTGCATACGGACGAGTCCAAGATCAGCGTCTCCATCTCTCATCCCCATCCAACACACGTACACAACTGTAAAAATCACCACACGTAGCACACAAGTTATATGATATCTCCATCCTCCTCTCCATCCTTTACGATTAAAAAAAAACCGCTAAGAACATTAGATATAGATAGGAAGTTTTGCCAGTCCGTTAATCTAATGACGTAGAAAATGATAACCTGCATTTGTTTTCCCAAATGTGAACTTGGTTTAATACACTATTTGGTCAATCATGAGGGGGGGGGGGGGGGGGGGGGGGGGGGGGGGGGGGGGGGGGGTTGCAGTCTCACGATTCCACGGAAATGCTGTTCGGCACAATTCCTAGAGGATAGATAATGTCAGGCACTCACGTGACTGAAATGCTTGGGTTGGTTAATAAACAGCAGAGCTGACCACTCTGACGGTTGACACCTTTTGATCTCGCCTTGCATCTTACATGGATCCTCAAGCATGGGCTCAAATTTTCCTTATATATTCACACT
This sequence comes from Conus ventricosus, assembly GCA_018398815.1. Lineage (NCBI taxonomy): Eukaryota > Metazoa > Mollusca > Gastropoda > Neogastropoda > Conidae > Conus > Conus ventricosus. The sequence continues at coordinate 25,306,176 of CM031607.1, read as the reverse complement.
CTTTACATATGATTTTTAGGTTTTGGTGAGTTGATAATTTCTTACAGCTTTCCTTTTCGTTTTGCTTTTCTGCCTTTCACCGTTCGATTCTGTTTGGACATTTGGTGGTGACAATACCACAAAATGACAGACTTGTAAGCCTCTTTGATGCCAAGGGAGCTCAGCTATCAGCCATGTCTCGCTTGACGAGTCTGAACCAGTGGACGAAAGGCCTCCGAGCGGCGATATAAACGGTCTTTCTCAAGATGCACCCATTGTCCCAAGTTACTGAAGGATTTCATTGTATTACTCATGAGTTTCATCCACACATACTCCTGTTTTCCCTTTCCCCCTTTTTTTGGGAAATTAAAATTTTTTAATTACGGAGATTTTTTTCCCCCTTTTTTTTAAAAA
>CM031607.1:25286869-25305683 GCA_018398815.1 Conus ventricosus | reverse complement strand
CATTGCTCATTGATTTGTGGGCAGACTGGTTGTGGAAAAACAATATTTATCCTCGACCTGTTACAAACAGTTTATCGTTATAATTTAATCATATTGTGGTTTTCTGTCCAACACTTAAATGGAACAAAGCATATCATGATAGAAGGTTTATATGGACAGATGATGACATATATTTAGTTAATCCTAGCAATAAACTGAGTGAGTGTTTAGAACAGTTTTATAGACTGTTTGAAGGAACGCAGACACTATTTATTATAGATGACTGTTCGGCAGAAAGAGACATAGTTAAAAAGAGAAACACTTTGTCGAAACTAGCTTTCAGCGGAAGACATGCTGGGATAAGTGTGTGGATTTTATGCCAGAAATATAACTCGGTTTTAAAAAAGACTTTAGAGAACAGTTAAAGACTGTAGTGTTATTTCACATGAAAGATAGAGACTCATTTGAAGAATGTTTGCGCGAAAATGATGTTATTGAAAATGACCAGGAAAAACATAGGATTAAACAAAAACTGAAATCTGAAAAGTTTAGTAAATTAGTATTAAAAACGGATAACCCTGCACAGTATGTTTGTTTGTAGATAATCGTTATTTTTTGGTTATTGAGTCTTACTTGTCAGAGAACAGTAATATGCTGATTCTAGGGCACTTTCGCCCGAAAACTCGGTGGAGGAGCAAGTGGGGTAGAGTCGGCATATTACTGTTCTCTGAAGCGCTTTTAAATACATTTTTTTTCAATCTGAAAGTAGACTGGCGAGAACTTCAGAAATCCTGAACAACAATCTGCTTTACTGTTACGTGTGAGCACATAGCAGGTACGTCCTTGGCACATTCGCAAGCGTCATTATAAATGAAATATATGCTTTGCTCATTTTGTGTAGCCAGTTGCTCTACATCTCGTGTTTAAATCACTGTCTAGGGTCCAGTTGCTATTAACAAGTACATTTAACAGTTACATCACAGTCCACCGATGATCGCAAAGTGGAACGGACTCAGATATTGCTGGATTAGACCATGTAACTTGGGTTTGCTGAAGCCAATTCCACGGTCAGTACGTACTCGTTGTTATGACTCCTGTGATGAAATCCATTTCACTGTCAGTACGTACTCGTTATGACGGCTGTGATGAAATCAATTACACTGTCAGTACTTACTTGTTGTTATGACGGCTGCTGTCCCCGGCCCATGTGCGTGGATAATTGTAGTATCCCCAATGGCCACCTGGCATCAATGCTTGACCAACGGCCAGTTTGGCCGACATGATCCTCCTGCCAGCAATGAACACAGTGTCCGAGACCTCTGTCACACACCTCATTTGCATACTCTCAACTACAAACACAGCATGTGCACTCCATACACTGGCATCTACTCCATTCATTCAAAGGAGAGACTGAGCGAACAAGAATTCACTTTTTGGCTCCCTTTACCAAAAAAAAACAAAACAATTCCACAATAACAATCAACACCACATATAATGCACATTTTCGTGTCCAACTTTAATGTTCATTTACTATGTTCAGTTAACTAGATAAACATTTCCAGTCCCTTCCTTCTGTTTTTTTTTTTGTTCTGGATAATATTGGATGCAAAAACTCGTTCTTTGTTAAGATCCAGTTGCAGGAGGTAGGTTCAATCCACTGGTTGGACGCTGAGGTTTTCCATAGGGAATCAATATTATTATAACAAAACAAAATCCCAAGCAGACTTCTGTCTGCACTACATCAGCGACCACTCTCTGGTCGCTCGGAAACAGTTCCGTTTCAACCCCCAAGGTTTAAAATAATTATCTATCTTTCCTTGACCCAAGTCAAGAGACCTATCCTCCTGTCTGGCAACTCCTGGTCTACCATACAGATCGGGAATACGCCCCCGTTCCTCCAAACAATGAGCTTATCTCACCCATCACGTGCTTCAGTGTCCAATCAACATAAAGAAAAGGTTAGGGATTTAAGCACTGTTCATTGTGGTTATACTAAAAAAAAAAACTTCTCGCTTTTCAAAAAGTCCACCTGCACACCTCAACATAAAAATTCACTTACACAACATTACCGGTCATCACACGCGCACACACACACACACACACACACACACACACACACACACACACACACACACACACACACACACACACACACAGAGTCACTCACACTCACACGCAAACGCACACGCAGATTGGCATCTCTCTCACCTACAGTTATTTACAAAAACCAAAAGTGAAAAACAAGAAAAGGCACAGAGAGTAGAGAGAGTAGACAAAGAGGACCATAGATACAACGCAACAGCACGTAGAGCAAAGAAACAGTTCCCAGGCAGTACTGCTGGTGACGTGTGCCTCTGGAACCTCCAGGAACTGTCCCTGATGAACATATCTGTACCCTGGAAAAACACTGAACCAGTGCCAGACAGGCACCTTACAGTGATGGGTGGAGAAGGGTGGTAAGAGGTCTTGTCCCCTGCACACACACACACACACACACACACACACACACACACACACACACACACACACACACACACACACGCGCGAGCGCGCGAGCGCGCGCACGCACGCACGCACGCACGCACGCACGCACGCACGCACGCACGCACGCACGCACGCACACACACGCACACACACACACGCACACACACACACACACACACACACACCTGGCAGCCTCTTCCCACTCCTGTGTCGCCACTCGCCACACCCGGGATGAGTTGTAGTCAGGATGACGACGTTTCACCAGCTCCAGGGACTGGGTCCTGTACCGTTTGAGGGAGCCATAGTTGGTGATGAACACCGCACGCCAGGCCTCAAAGTCCAGAACCCCCAGACCGGAGAAGTTGGCCACTCTGTGCCGGCGTAGGCCTCTCCATGTTTCACTGAGAGCGGTGTCGTTGAACAGCTGGGACATACATAATACGCACGCACACAAATACTAGTGCACAAACGCACGAACGCACGCACACGCGCACGCACACACACACACACACACACACACACACACACACACACACACACACACACACACACACACATACTCACACACGCACGCACGCACGCACGCATGCACGCATGCACGTATGCATGCAAGTGCGCGTGCACGCAGAGACGCACACACACACACACACACACACACACACACACACACACACACGCACACACACACACACACACACACACACACACACACACACATACACACACACGCACGCACGCACGCACGCACGCACGCACGCACGCACGCACACACACACACACACACACACACACACACACACACACACACACACACTTACACACACACACACACACACACACACACACTTACACACACACACACACACACACACACACACACACACGCGCGCGCGCGCACGCACGCACGCACGCACGTATGCATGCAAGTGCGCGTGCACGCAGAGACGCACACACACACACACACACACACACACACACACACACACACACACACACACACACACACACACACACATCACCCAACTCTGCCAACTCCACCCCCTCTACACACGCATTCACTCGTCAATCATACGTGGCCTTGGAAGGTATCGTTACGGTCAAATGAACGCCTGTGCCTGAAAAAGGCACGACACAGACACTGAACCAAAGCTGTGAACCTATATTCAAATCATGATTATAACCACCACCTCCACCACCACCGTCACCACAACAACAATGATAACAACGATTACATCAACAACAACATCAACCATAAAATAGCAGAAGACTGAAGAATTATTTTTTCATTCAAAACTGATCCAATGGTGTGTTTCCGTCAGTGGGTGGCCTCCTTGCGCCCTGTTACTGATAAGTTCCTGCTGCTCTAGAACTGTGACAGGACCAACGAAGTGTGATGCGCCCTGTTACTGATAAGTTCCTGCTGCTCCAGAACTGTGACAGGACCAACGAAGTGTGATGCGCCCTGTTACTGATAAGTTCCTGCTGCTCTGGAACTGTGATAGGACCAACGACGTGTGATGCGCCCTGTTACTGATAAGTTCCTGCTGCTCTGGAACTGTGATAGGACCAACGACGTGTGATGCGCCCTGTTACTGATAAGTTCCTGCTGCTCTGGAACTGTGACAGGACCAACGACGTGTGATGCGCCCTGTTGCTGATAAGTTCCTGCTGCTCTAGAACTGTGACAGGACCAACGACGTGTGATGCGCCCTGTTGCTGATAAGTTCCTGCTGCTCTAGAACTGTGACAGGACCAACGACGTGTGATGCGCCCTGTTACTGATAAGTTCCCGCTGCTCCAGAACTGTGACAGGACCAACGACGTGTGATGCGCCCTGTTACTGATAAGTTCCTGCTGCTCTAGAACTGTGAGAGGACCAACGAAGTATGATGCTTTCCTGCTAAAGGTCGGATACATCAAAGAGAATTGTAAACAAAGCCGAAAAAAAGCCGCGATGCTACTACACTTTGGTTTAGGTGGGATCCAATGAATGTTTCTGTTTATTGCAAGCCCTACAGTCAAATCACATTGTACGAATATTTAAGAGGCACATGCAATGTTTCTGCAAGTTGTTCCATCTGTAAAATACTGAAAACGGACATAGAAGAAGGTAACATGGTCACCAGTTTCTTGGAGTTTAAAATATATAACCGGCCATAATTTATATTTAACAACACCCTTTGTTGCATTTAATGCGTAAAACTTTTATCTTGTATGGATGACATTATTTTCATTTGCCTGTAATATTTACTTGTATTTACTGAAACTACTAAAGAGATTGTGGACGAAGAAGAGATGAAAGAAATACCTGAAAACAGTAGATATTATGCCTACTCTTTCTTACATGTTGTATATTATGGCTACTCTTTCTTACATATTGTAGGTCAGTTGGCATAGTGGTGGCCATTGAAATTCATCTGCAGCCTTACGTTTCTATTGTTAACAATGCTCTGATCAAACAATGTTCTATGGCTATCCGTTGACAGACAGTTTCCATCTCATGATAGGAATTGATTACTTGGTGCAGTTTATACACCATCTGAAGTATCCTGATATTGTATTGTATAACGATTTAACCATATCAGTGTATTGTTGGCGTGGGACACAAAGCCAGATAAATGTTAAGAGAAATACTCAGTGCATAATATTGAGCAAGGTGGGAAAGGAATATTAGATATAAGGCACTTTGTGCCGGACCACATTGTTCCAGCATTGTGACTCTCGGGGATGAGACCACTAGCCCAGGCTATGTGAACTACTGTGATTCTAAAAGACTGCAAAAACTAAATGTCATACGTTCTTGAAAGACGTATTCTCACCATACAACTTTAATTTCTGAACAGAGTTAAAGAGTGCAAATTAAGTTTCGTCTGAACTGTTATGTTACATCTTAGAGTAACAACAAAGAATTTTGCTTTAAAGACTGGGACAGATAAGCATAATTTTGGTAAAAGATGTTCTGAATAAGATTTGCGACTTTCTATGTCACCAAGAATTTCGATAACATTAATTCCTTGAATCATCATCGTCATCACCTGTTGTTCTTTCTTTTATTTTTTTAAATACAATCTGTGTTGTGGTGTGTTTTTTTACTGAATACGGCAAACCATTTGATTCCGTTTGGTGTGGTGCTTTAAGAAGCAAATGTGTGCAGACTAGTACACGTGGTAAAGTACCCCATGTTGTTAGCATGTATAAGGATATGAATGTCATGTGTTTTCAGAATGGTATAATGCCTTTTTATGACAGACAGGAGAGTGCGACAAGGTGAACATCTATTGCCACTTTTTTATTCATTATATCTGCATGATCGAAATGAGAGTCTGATGGAAAATGGGTGCTCTTTCTGCACGTTAAATGGACAATGAAAACGGTCTCTGAGATATTTTTTCAACGGTTTGTGCTTTTGAATGCTGACGATGTCATTCTCTCATGAGACACCCCCCAAGGTGTACAGCAGCTACAGATGCCTTGTCTAACCATGGCCACCAGACACCCCGCAAGGTGTACAGCAGCTACAGATGCCTTGTCTAACCATGGCCACCAGACACCCCGCAAGGTCTACAGCAGCTACAGATGCCTTGTCTAAACATGGCCACCAGTGGAGTTTGGAGGTAAATTATCAAGACTAGAGTATTTGTTTTCCAGAACCGAAAAAAGGAAGAAAACTGAGTTTTCATTCTGTTCATGAATATCCTAATTACAAATTCTTTGGGGTATTTAGGTTTAATGGTAAACTAGAACAGAAGTTTCAATACGGCCAAAAAGGCCTGCTTTGATAGGGGACATAAAAAACAATGTTTTATCATCAAAACATGACCCAAAGCGAAATATACACAAGTAAAAGGAAACAGACAGACCGACAGACAGTGAGAGAGAGAGACAGACAGACAGACAGACAGAGAGGGAAAAGAAGAACTGTTTACCTGTGGTAGGCCCCCATTGTGGACTGTCCCGTCTCTAGACGAGGTGGGCCAGCGCCCCATGTTCTTCATGTACAGGGTCTGGATCTCCTCCCCCAGGAACTGCCGAGCTTTGTTGAAGGTGAAACCATAGCGGTCCAGGTGAAGAGGAATCCTTTTCCTCTCGCAGTTGTCCGGGTGGTTCCACACCACCTTGAAGGGGTGGTCAGGTGGTGGCAGACCTTCTCCACAACCATCTCCACCAGACGCTGGTGGTACATGTGAACCGTGCACATGTGAACAAGGTGGTAGAGAAGCATCATGGATAACAGGCATGGTCCTAAGGGATATCCTTTTTTCCATCCGTATGTAAACAGAATGGAGAATGAGAGGAGGGGGGGGGGGGAAACAGAAGAAGAACAGAGAACACAGTACAAGAGAGAAGAGTGAGCAGGACAGTAAGGGCAGAAACAAACGTGGTCTGGGCGGCAGAAATGGCAACAAGGTCTTAGGTGTAAAAGACAAGCTGAGAAAGAAAGACTGAGTTCGAAACCCAGAGGTGGTCAAAAAAGACAAAGAAGATGATCTCTACCTCGAGTCCCAGAGACGACCACGGAGACCCAGTCCTGGGACCTGGTGCCAGACAACCAAAGGCGTGACCATCACCCAGTGCTGAAGAAAATTTGAAGTGACTTGTTCGAGAACTGTGGTGTGGTGTGCAAGTGTGTATGTGTGGAAACCTGGCCAGGTAAGAAGTCGTTTTAGTATAAAACCCCTGAATTAGGAAGTATTGATCTCTTATGCTTTGATTCTTCCCTTTAGCGTATTTGTATTTTTTCATGTGTAATTGTAAGTAGCCTAGAAACTGTATATCTTTGTTTTCTGTCGCACTAGGAGAGCAGCGAACACAATATCCCATTCCCAGAATATGGTGAATAGTTGGTGGCTGCATGAGTGAACATATGCGTTTATGAGTGCAGAGATAACCTTGGTGTGTCAAACCTGACTAATACATCAACTTACTTGACTAAAACAACACTATCAGCATTTCCCCCATCCTGAACAAGTGTTTCAGTGTGTTAGTATGTGTGTGTGTGCGTGTAAGTGTGTGTGTGTGTGTGTGTGTGTGTGTGTGTGTGTGTGTGTGTGTGTGTGTGTGTGTGTGTGTGTGTGTGTGTGTGTGTGTGTGTGTGTGTGTGTGTGTGTGTGTGTGTGTGTGTGTGTGTGTGTGTGTGTGTGTGTGTGTGTGTGTGTGTGTGTGTGTGTGTGTGTGTCCCAGGGGCCACGGGGAATGATCTTTGTTGTACATCGATCAAAGAGCTTGTTTACTGATAATCTGATACCAGTTGGCCACCCATTACTTTTGTCTTCTGAGGTGTGACAGACGCTGACTCATGGTCGACCAGAACCTTATGCACATCGCAGATAGCCAGATTTATTGTGGAACTTACCTACAGACCATAGCACTAGTATGGAACCAGACCTAATCCATTTCAAAAGATATCTGCTTGTTCTCTATTGAAAGGCTGTTTAAAACATCTTATTGGATGAAGATTTAGATCGCGAACGTACAGCTCACATCATCCATTTCAAACCATACGACAATATCACCGTCAGTGACACACCCCACACATTGCACACTGCCTCTCAGGTCACCTCGATCACATCGCAGCGACTGACTCAAACCAAATGTTCACTTTAATAGTCCAGGACGGGGGATATCGTGATGGTATTGCGTAAGTGAGTTTTACGTTGACGTATTAGTCAGGCTTATGCACACTCAAGCACCCACCAACCATTCGCCTCTCTCTGGGAATGGGATGTCACGCATTCACTTCTCTCCTTATATGACTGAACAAGAAATACAGTTTCTACGCTACTCATAATTACACATGAAAAATACAAATACACAAAAAAGAATAATCCAAGCATAAGGGATCAAAACTTCCCAGTCACAGTTTTTTTAGTATTGAAAAGCCTTCTTACCTGGTCAGGTTTCCACACACACACACACACACACACACACACACACACACACACACACACACACACACACACACACACACACACACACACACACATACACACTTGCACACCACACCACAGTTCTCGAACAAGTTCTTTTCTAATTTTCTTTGGCACTGGGTGAAGGTGACGCCTTTGGTTGTCTGGCACCACATTCCAGGACTGGGTCTCTGTAGTCGTCTTCTTTGTCCGTTTCACCCACCTCTGGGTTTCAAACTCAGTCTCTTTCTCAGCTTGTCTTCTGCGCCTAAGACCTTGCCGTCACTTCTGTCGCCCAGACCACGTTTCTTTCTGCCCTATCTGTCCTGCTCACTCTCCTCTCTCTCTCTCTCTCTCTCTCTCCTCTCTCTCTCTCCTCTCTCTCTCTCTCTCTCTCTCTCCTCTCTCCTCACTCTCTCTCTCTCTCTCTCTCTCTCTCTCTCTCTCTCTCTCTCTCACTCTCTCTCTCGTGATGTTGTTCTTCGGTTCTCCAGCTCTCATTCTCCATTCAGTTTATATAAGGACGGAAACAAAGGATTTCCCTTTGGGCCTTGCCTCTTGTCCATGTTGCTTCTCTCCCACCTTGTTCACAAGTGCACTGAATTCCCCTCCAGCTACATCCTTCCACGCATCAGCATTTTCACACATTCCTACATAATAGCTTAGCAAAGAACTACTTCATAACAAATTGACATCTAGAATTCCCGTCAACTTTGGGAACCACTTTTACACAGTAATTATCCTACAGAAGCTCCGACAACGACGCCCACACACATTCAACTAGCCTGACAAAACATCAACACACTGGCCCACAGCCATACCTACTGAACCAGCCCACGATTCCTGTTCTTCAAGCTCTGTTTACATATCAACTTCAGATGACTGGCCTGTAGCGTCTACTTGATGCTCTGAGGTCCTGGTGGATAAAGTTTCCTCCCTTTTACTATCGGGGAGGTTTGAACTCGGGAGGGGCCCTAGCTACCTTAGGTTCTATCTGTCACGTGACAATCAGTTCCCTGACCACTTCAACCTCCTTGACACAGTTTGACCATATGCGCTTGGCGAGCGCGCTACTGTTAATTGGGCGATTAACTATTTCACCTCTACGTGCGGCATTCTCGTCGTCTAAAGCGCTTAAGGCCCTTGGTGAGAGGTTTCGCTCCCTTGACATTACGCTACCCACCATCGACAATATGCAAGTCATGCCCCGTTATCAGTTGCAGCATGCCAATATACAAGACATATTTCAGGAATCCTGACTCATTGCCAGGCGAGGAACTGTTTTCCAACCCCAAAAACACCCCCCACCCCCACCCCCACCCCCTACCAGTATTCTGGAGCGCCTGCATTTTTCCCTGACATCATCTGTTACGTTTTTGTGGTCGTTCATAAGAAAGTTTGGATATTACCATGATATGAAAGTTTGGGTATTACCATGATATGAAAGTTTGGGTATTACCATGATATGAAAGTTTGGGTATTACCATGATACGAAAGTTTGGGCATTACCATATGAAAGTTTGGGTATTACCATGATATGAAAGTTTGGGTATTACCATGATATGAAAGTTTGGGTATTACCATGATATGAAAGTTTGGGTATTACCATGATAAGAAAGTTTGGGTATTACCATGAAAGAAAGTTTGGGTATTACCATGATAAGAAAGTTTGGGTATTACCATGATATGAAAGTTTGGGTATTACCATGATATGAAAGTTTGGGTATTACCATGATGTGAAAGTTGGGTATTACCATGATATGAAAGTTTGGGTATTACCATGATATGAAAGTGTGGGTATTACCATGATTTGAAAGTTTGGGTATTACCATGATAAGAAAGTTTGGGTATTACCATGATTATTCAGTTTCATATTCAAGGGAAGCTAATAACTGGTTTTTTCCCCCGTGATGTTTTTTTTATTACATGGCTTGCATGATGGACAGTAGGGAATACAATCTGGACTCATCCTTATACCCGTTATTGGGTTTTACTCTGATTCACACATCGCCACAAGCATGAAAGAACAAGGACCACGCATTACATGTCCCTGTAAATAAACTTCTTACTGGAAACTTCAATAACGAGACTACAATAAAGACTCCCCTTATCAACCCATGACACCAACTCTGACAATCTCAGCCCCCCACTCCACTTCTTACTGGAAACTTCAATAACAAGACTGCAGTAAAGACTCCGCTCATCAATCCATGACACCAACTCTGACAATCTCAGCCCCCCCCCCCCCATCCCCAGTCCCATCCTCCTGCTGTACACAGAGATATATCTATATCATAGCTATATTTTTATCTGTCTCCCCTAACTATCTATCTTTATATATCTATCTTTATATATCTATCTTTCTCTTATCTAATTATCTATATTTATGTATCTATCTACCTGTCTATCCATCTATCTATCTGTCTATATGTGTGTGTGCGTGCGTGTGTGTGTGTGTGTGCGCGCGCGCGCGCGCGTTCGTGTGTGCATGCGTGAGTGCGTGCGTATGAGCGTGTGTGTGTGTGTGTGTGTGTGTGTGTGTGTGTGTGTGTGTGTGTGTGTGTGTGTGTGTGTGTGTGTGTGTGTGTGTGTGTGTGTGTGTGTGGTGTGTGTGCGCGCGCGCGCGAGTGCGCGGACGTGCGCGCCTGTGGGGGCTCGCGTGCAAACATGTGTATACTTTTCAGTGATGCTGGTGCCGGCTGTTGCACAGACGCCTTGACGTCACAGAAAGTGATCCCGACAGCCGATAAGATGAACAGCAGTGCTGCAGACTGCATTCTATCCAGACACGTGGTCATTGGTTCTCCTGGATCACAGACCTTGATGTGTAGAAACAACAAGAGAGAGCAATTTGCCTATTTAATTCACAGGTAACGAAACCATGTGACAGCGAGATAAAAGGCGTGGGGTGGGCGGGTAAGGAGAGGGAAATTTACACACACTTGCAACTTGACAGCAAACACAGACAGTGTACATGACACTCAGCACTAGCAGTAGTAAATGACTCAGGAAGTTCTCTCACTTCTAAGGACACCAGTTGTCAAAAGTCATTTCCTCAATAACCTTGGCTCTGTCAGCCCACCCTCCCACTTCACTCCGCTTTCCCATCATTCCTTTCCTCATCCTTCTCGCCCCCCCCCCCCCCCCCCCTCGACTTTTTTCCCTTCTCTTGTCCCAACAGTGGCAATGGGACACGTCCTGATTTCAATGTCCTTTGCTCTATCGGTAAGTGACACAAGACCACTTTCCGCGGCGCCTAAGGAGGTGAAAAGTTCATCCCAAAGATCTATGCCTATCAGACGGTTTGGTCTCAGTTCCATACGAATAGGTCGCCTGCATTTTGAAGGGAAAAAAGTTATTATGAGCAAGATGAATGTTTTGACGTAGCATGACACCAAGCTATGTGCGTGTTGTCAAAGTTCTACATTCAGAGATACGTTTTAGAAGTCATGAAGGTGAAATATGGAAGCCACATAACACCCATAATGGCAACATTTCAGTTTATTTAACCTTTCTCAAGCCACACTGGCCAACTGACAAACAAAACACTTTAGATTTATGTGGTTGTGTAATTGAGAAGAGTTCACTGGAAAAGAGTTATAGAGGTGGTATGAAATGGTCTGAACGTGACATAATGTTACCTAATGCCTGCTACTTGTTACCTAATACTTGGTACTACATTTGTATATTGAACATGCATTTCTTCAGTATATGAAACAATAATTGTATATGATCACAAGTTTAGGAAAATACTGTATTCGTGTTTATATAATATTATATATATATATATAAATATATATATATAATATATAATATATATAATATATATATATAATATACACACAGAGAGAGAGAGAGGGTGCGTGCAGTGTGTGGTGTGTGTGTGTGTGTGTGTGTGTGTGTGTGTGTGTGTGTGGTGTGTGTGTGTGTGTGTGTGTGTATGTGTGTGTGTGTGTGTGTGTGTGTGTGTGTGTGTGTGTGTGTGTGTGTGTGTGTGTGTGTGTTGTGTGTGTGTGTGGTGTGTGCGTGGTCAGAATGTTAACACACAATGTTCGGAAATACTCAAGGAGGTAACACGCGTTAGGGCTCGCGTCAGAGACAGTGACCCCTGCGTTTTCCTGGGACAGAGGCCGCTGATAGACACACCCAAAACAATGTTGCCCCATCAGCCGCCGCTGACGGACACACCCAAAACAATGTTGCCCCATCAGCCGCCGCTGATGGACACACCCAAAACAATGTTGCCCCATCAGCCGCCGCTGATGGACACACCCAAAACAATGTTGCCCCGTCAGACACCGCTGATGGACACACCCAAAACAATGTTGCCCCATCAGACACCGCTGATGGACACACCCAAAACAATGTTGCCCCATCAGACACCGCTGATAGACACACCCAAAACAATGTTGCCCCGTCAGACACCGCTGATGGACACACCCAAAACAAGTTGCCCCATCAGACATCGATAATGGACACACCCAAAACAATGTTGCCCTTTCAGCCAGCTGGACAGGTCGATCAGAGAGCGAAAGTACCAAGACATGGCTGCGAGGTTTGAGACGACGCGCCGATAATGCAGCCAGTCGCTATCCGTCGTTATCCTGGCAGTCGATTTCTCCATCGTTATCCTGACAGTCGATTTCTCCATCGTTATCCTGGCAGTCGATTTCTCCATCGTTATCCTGACAGTCGATTTCTCCATCGTTATCCTGACAGTCGATTTCTCCATCGTTATCCTGGCAGTCGATTTCTCCATCGTTATCCTGGCAGTCGATTTCTCCATCGTTATCCTGGCAGTCGATTTCTCCATCGTTATCCTGACAGTCGATTTCTCCATCGTTATCCTGACAGTCGATTTCTCCATCGTTATCCTGACGTGCTCTTCAGATCAAATATTTGACCAGCTAGGTTTGTGTGCTTGACCCATTAACTGAGAAAAGGCGAATCTCTTTGCAGTGGAAAGGCAGACCTTATTTTACCTGTTTCCCGGAGAGGTCTGTTGCACATTTCCGACTGTTGTACATCAGTGACAGTTTCACTGAAGGGGTGGCTATGTATCAACATAGTGAATCATGCCATCATGTCCAGTTTTACTAAGATCTGGACTTGCTGAGAAAAAGCCAGCATTAAAATTTTACCATGCACGCGCGTGCGGGTAAGCACATGCGCGCATTCGCGCACGCACGCACGCACGCACGCACGCACGTCCGCACGCACATACGCACGCACATACGCATACACGCGCGCGCGCACAAAGACACATAAAGTTTGCAATGAAATTTGTCTTTTCACATGGACCTCTTGCAGAAACCTTCTGTGCCTGTTAAAATCAACCTTAATTTAAAAAGAAAAAGGAAACTGACGCGAAGGACAAACTCCTTGATGATAAAGTTTAGGTTGCTGATCTGGATCAAACAGTGGATCTTGGCTCATTCAGCGGACGGTAGAACGACAAGAAATAATTGGGCATATGATATAAAATGTTTGTTTTGATAGATATGGATTTTCTGAAGTGTGGTTAGTGGGTGGGATCGGAAATGTTAATATATTTAAGAAGATTTTTAGGCAAAGGATGGTAGACTGTTATCAGCAAGATTGGGTTAGCAAATAGAAGATTTTTAGGCAGAGGATGGTAGACTGTTATCAGCAAGATTGGGTTAGCAAATAGAATATTTTTAGGCAGAGGATGGTAGACTGTTATCAGCAAGATTGGTTAGCAAATAGAAGATTTTTAGGCAAAGGATGGTAGACTGTTATCAGCAAGATTGGGTTAGCAAATAGAAGATTTTAGGCAGAGGATGGTAGACCGTTATCAGCAAGATTGGGTTAGCAAATAGAAGATTTTTAGGCAGAGGATGGTAGACTGTTATCAGCAAGATTGGGTTAGCAAATAGAAGATATTTAGGCAGAGGATGGTAGACTGTTATCAGCAAGATTGGGTTAGCAAATAGAAGATTTTTAGGCAAAGGATGGTAGACTGTTATCAGCAAGATTGGGTTAGCAAATAGAAGATATTTAGGCAAAGGATGGTAGACTGTTATCAGCAAGATTGGGTTAGCAAATAGAAGATTTTTAGGCAAAGGATGGTAGACTGTTATCAGCAAGATTGGGTTAGCAAATAGAAGACTTTTAGGCAAAGGATGGTAGACTGTTTATCAGCAAGATTGGGTCAGCAAATTAAATTCAAGTGATCGCTTCAAACACCTATTATTCATTTAAGTCTCTCTTACAACCAGAACCTTATCTAACCTTTAAAACGGTTAACAAATTTAAAATGTATTTCACGAGATTTCGTCTTGGCTTAAACGACCTGAATATAAACAACAGATACAAGAAAATAATCAAAACATGTCCTTTTTGCAACCAACTTGAGAGCGAACTCCACTTTCTATTGAGATGCAATGCTTATTATGCCTTTCAGAGAAAAACACATATTGAAGCACAGACAATTTCAGAACGTGAACTCAGTTGAACTAAAACAATTACTTGCAAACGAAAATGTGCATATTACAAGCGATATTGCTATGTATATTTATTATGCACTGAAAAAAGAGAGAAGAACTCGTATCCCACACAGTATGAATAATTTAGATACCCTCATAAATTAGCATTATTAGTACGTCGAAAAGTATACTTTTGTCGTCATTTCTCTTTATGTGTCCACTGCACCTCACATTGTTATAGGCCGGAGGCCTGAAACATTAAAATTGTGTTCAGCTGTGTTCAGTTGTGTTCAATAAGTATATGGGGTGTCATTTCTTCAGTCCGTATGAACTGTTTACTTCCCTTGGCAAGAAAAGGAGAAACACTAACAAACAAACATAAACAAAAGGAAGAAAAGAAAATCAAGGATCTGTTTTCATTATTACTAGAACCTTTATAACATTTCCATTAAATATAAATACGGTTGTATTATTTCTGTAAATTCAAAACTATCTAGAAAATAATACATTTTCAAGGAATAAAAATCATTTATGTCATATAAATGTTGATGTTTAGTTTCATTTTGCATGCTCTGTTAAAGCAAGGTTCTAAGACAACAACCCGTTATGTCCAAATCAACGATTACTATCGAGTAGAAAAGAAATGAACGATCAGTCACGAACCAGTTCAGTGAGCAATCCAAGAATCGTTCAATCTTTGCGAAGATATGTGATTTCCCGACCGACCTTCTTGGGGTTTGTTGTTGTTGTATTTTTTATTCCATGCCCTTCCAGTTACGTTACCCCCCATATTGCTCATCCTAGCCTCCCTACAACTAAAGCTTGGCTAGTCCTGACAAGGCCCCACATCACTACAACTACACCCTGACAAGGCCCCAGCATCACTACAACTACACCCTGACAAGGCCCCAGCATCACTACAACTACACCCTGACAAGACCCCAGCATCACTACAACTACACCCTGACAAGGCCCCAGCATCACTACAACTACACCCTGACAAGGCCCCAGCATCACTACAACTACACCCTGACAAGGCCCCAGCATCACTACAACTACACCCTGACAAGGCCCCAGCATCACTACACCCTGACAAGGCCCCAGCATCACTACACCCTGACAAGGCCCCAGCAGCGGCAGGCAACAGTCACTTCAGACTGTCTTCAGGCCCCTGACACGAGGAGACACCGCACCGTTGCCGGGAGTCACTTCTGTTGTGTTCACTGCTGCCCGTTCTGATCTCACAGCCGCAGTGCCACCTACACTCAACCTATCCGAGAGTCTTGAAGACCGTCGGGGCGCCACAGAGAACTTCGCCCGCTCTCACACCCACTCTTTTCAACATATACAGTACAAGATCTACAAAACTCCCTACTGACGACAACAATTGCCGAGTCATGGAACCTGCGTGAGGAGGAGCTCCCCCCCCCCCCCCTCACCACCACCACCACACACTCCCCCAACCTCCGCAATGCGCCATCGCGTCTGTCCAACGACAGTGACCATGAAGCTGCTGATGCCGGTGACCCCGACAGGAACTCGCCATAGCCACAGACGCGGAGAGGAAACCGGAACTGAGGTCACATTGAGAGCAGAGTGCGAAGGGTCACCGAATATGAATTTTTTTTTCTTTTTTAATGCTGATCAGTCAGATTGAAGATGATCAAAATGGTGTTATGGATTTCTTTTCTGGTCTGACACGGCACTCTTCGCGTGTTTTCGTAACATACTCTGGCGTCGAACAGGCCCGAGAGATACAGACACCTGCACTTTTGGTCAGACAATGTATCAATGTTATCAACACTCTCAGAAACGCGACTATTTAATAGATGAAAGTCGATTGTGTGGATTCAACCCCCCCCCCCCCCCCCCCCCCCCCCCCCCCCCCCCAGCTGACCCTGTAGAAAACTCAGCTCTGGACAGGAAGCGGTCGCGAGGAAAAATCCCACAAAACATGACTCGGATGGGATTCAATTGGCGACTCTAACACCACGGAGCCCCAAGCGCATCTTCGCCCTTTTCGTGGTTTAGTGCAATGTTGCTAAACCACCTGCATAAAATGTGCCAGATTGATTGATGAAACGAGTACGGGCTCTAGAGGCGAATGCAAATCTGAGAAAGACTGTATGCATTTGGAGGTAAGAAGAACGTCGAGTCAGAAGATAAATCATTCGTGTGCGAGACTGGTTTCCTAATTTAAGAAGTGTACACTGTCTTTTTAATTCTAACGGGTAACACATAGATCACATCCCCCTTTTTTGCATCCCATCAAAAACTAAGAGTTGATACATTCACAGAAGCAGCTAATTCCAGTTTCAGTTTCATGAAGAAGGTGTCACTGCGTGAGGACTAGTCCAAAACTGCTACATCACATCTGCTAGGTTTCTACATCACATCTGGTAAGTTTCGAGACCACACTGCGCATGACTTAAAGCTGATGGATGAATCAATAAACGACTCAGATGAGAGAACTGAAGAAGAGGGTCTCGTGGCTATGACTTAGCAGGTGTCTGACCTATGCATTACCCCCAACGCGCTGGTCAGACCTTGAGTACCAACCTAAGACTGGCTGTGCCGTTATTGTCATTGCATTTGTGAGTGTCTGGGTGTATGGCACAGGCCCATGTGTGCATGTGTGTGCCAGAGTATGCGTTGTGCGTGTGCACATGTGTGTGTGTGTGTGTGTGGTGTGTGTGTGTGTGTGTGTGTGTGTGTGTGTGTGTGTGTGTGTGTGTGTGTGTGTGCGTGTGTGTGTGTGATGTAAAGAAAAAGAAGCGTTGCCGTTGTTGCTTCCTTGAACAAGATCATTTGATCTTCAACTAGAGCGGACACAAAACACCACACCGGTGAAGACTACAAAAACAAGAACGTGCCGTGCCCTGGAGATAATAAGGAAAATTCGAAGAAACTAAACTCACAGTAGGAAGAAACTGTGGGGAGACCTGACAGCAGAAGGTCTTCAGAGAAGACCCCCCCCCCCCCTCCCCCCGTCAGGTAATGTTAACTTGCACACAGATTTTTGTATGGGCAAGATATTTAAAATGTCCACAATGGAGCGAAATACACATGCAAATTGAAAGCAGAGTGAAGCAATCCTTTCAGCATGAATGAGACGTATTGAAAATCATCCGTTATATGAAGAGAGACAGACAGCGATAACAAAGGGGGTAAATACACCAAGAAAGGCAATGACATAAGTGACACTGCTGAAGAATATTATTCAGATCCCCTCCCCCCTTCCCTGTCAAATATACCCAAATCATCTCTTCGTTTCTTCACTTTGTCAACATTTACATTAATTTGTGAAAGACTTTGTCACAGTCTGTAAACCATTGTACAATATCCGCCTATTTGAATACTAATAATGTCTCGTCTGTATAGCGCTAACTTGAAGATCTACTAGTTTAAGGTAATTATAAGAAGCAGCGTAATAACACCTTTAAACTTGAAAATCGAAAACGTTTTGTTTAGCTCATTGTCTAAAAAGAGAAAAAAATTCTTGTGTCGAAAAAGAATCACAGGTCTTTTGAAACTCAATGACACTGCATTGCTGCTGGATTCATTCAAGGCTTGCAAATGCTTTCCAATATTTTAAAATTTGGCACAATCCCAAAAGATATCAAAGATACAAAAAAGTATATTTGTTATCATTTTTACACCAATTTTGTTTGTATTGACTTTTGTAACTAATGTGTGCCAATCTGAACTTCTTTATTTAGTTTCTTTGATTTATTTTGTTTTGAAAATAATACAGTTCCCTCCCATGCGACACAAAGATTCAATTTACTGTTTATTTTCCGCAGCCGTTTGGATATTTGTTACCTACTGTTAAAATATTGTTAAAGTGTATTGCACCTTTTTGACCTAGCACATGGTTGTTACTGTTTGTTTCGCCTCAATTTGATCTGCTAGCACCAGCACTGATGTCAGTGGTTTGAACGTTTCATCACGTTAATTCTTGGAAAGTAATGTACCCTGTCCATACTAAAGTCATGTTTT
>CM031607.1:25274369-25281869 GCA_018398815.1 Conus ventricosus | reverse complement strand
AGGGTAGTCAATAACTTCATGCAAAGGCACAAAGAAAATATACAAATGGTAGTCAATAACTTCATGCAAAGGCACAAAGAAAATATACAAATGGTAGTCAATAACTTCATGCAAAGGCACAAAGAAAATATACAAATGGTAGTCAATAACTTCATGCAAAGGCACAAAGAAAATATACAAAGGGTAGTCAATAACTTCATGCAAAGGCGCAAAGAAAATATACAAATGGTAGTCAATAACTTCATCCAAAGGCACAAAGAAAATATACAAATGGTAGTCAATAACTTCATGCAAAGGCGCAAAGAAAATATACAAATGGTAGTCAATAACTTTATGCAAAGGCACAAAGAAAATAGACACATGCATGGTATGTCAATAACTTCATGCAAAGGCACAAAGAGCTGCTCGTTTTAAACACCAGTAGACACAAACCAAACACGGATAATTGTATAAGGAAAACCAGTATTTCCCGTTCTGTCGGTTTACAGGAGCGTCATAAATGTTTTGTTTATATGAATTAATCGGTTAGATCACCGTGGAAGATGTCGACAGTTATGTTAATCATGATATGGAGGAATTCTCAACTAAACCATCAGCCACAGATGAAGTTATAGGAACTGTAAAACACAGACACGCGGACGCTTCTTATACTGGTAAAACTTTGCGGCGAGTATATGAAGATCAGATTCCTTTATTGACAACATCCTATAAATCAAAAAGAAAAGGAATTATTATTATTCCGCCGAACAAAGGAGACAAACAGATTACAAGACAAAACGTGCTGTGACCTCTTAGGTCTTCTCCAGGCAAGACATTCAGGACAACGAAAACGAAGACCGAGCAGTTACCTCCCTTCTCAAATTAGCCGCAAAATGGGCGCTGAATGAGAACGAGGCCTCAACGACACATAATAATAATAATAATAATAATAATAATAATAATAATAATAATAATAATAATAAAATAATAATGTATATTACTTATATATATATATAGCGCATTTCTTGTTGTACAACTCAATGCGCTTAAGCTAAGTCGGATATGATTTATTCGGCTAATTCCTTCTCTGAACATTAACATTTGTGGTCAGGCGGTAAGTATGACCAAGAAACTTTTAGTATGCAAAACAGGGTAAATTACTGTTCATATTTTTTTTTTAGATGAACAGTTCAGATGCTGTTCGTCGCTGCTAAGTTTCGAGATCTCTGAAGAACGATGAGAAGATGGCCTCTAGGCTATCATTTGATCAGCCACATGTCAGAACGTTTCAGCCAATTGTGTGACCCGTCCACATACGTTTCACCTTAGTGCAAAACACCCTTCTGTAGAGTTCTGTTGACAGCATACCTTTATTGGTTTTGTTGGTCGAAACTTGTTGGGTAGCTACTCTTTTCCGTCTGACTTCTGATAGGTCTCGTTTATAACTAATGAAAATGTCCGTGATTATCGTCATTGAGTCGTTTACCTTTTAAAGCGCATTCATACTTGATCGTATAATTGAAGAAATTGACCTTTTCGATGTTCATTAAAAATTTGAAGACGGTGATTTCGTCGATCATGACACAAATCACTTGTTCACTAAAGATGGATCTGACTGACGGAACTCAGAGTTATGAAAGATGGAGCCAGTTTGTGTGTGTGTGTGTGTGTGTGTGTGTGTGTGTGTGTGTGTGTGTGTGTGTGTGTGTGTGTGTGTGTGTGTGTGTGTGTGTGTGTTTACACTTCTTCTCTTACTGTATCATAAGTCTAGACATGCTATCCAAAATGTAACCGCGGGTTTTCTTTAAATTATAATAGAAAATTTTCCTTTGGCTTCTTTCATTTTCAAACTGTCGAATTTGACTCGGTACAGGTGAGCGTGTCTGCATGCCACCGTGTCTACGTCACCGGATCTGTATGTCACCGTGTTGATACGTCTGACCCTAGGCTAATGCACACCCTTACCCTAACCCAACCCTAACCATGACCTAAACCTAACCCTCACCCCAGCCGAACCCTTGCATTAACCTTCACCATCATAGGCCTATTACACAGTGGCGTGGCGACTTGGTGACACATAGACATGGTGACGTGTAGACAGAGTACATAGGCTACAGGCTACACACAATGACATAATTATGTTATGGGCTGACCCCCAGTACAGCATTGAAAAGGAAACAGGTGTGACGTCATATTATTTGGTTTGCGTCATGATCTTAGGCGACATATAAGCATTAGCCTACGCTTTTGATTAGGCCTGTACACTAGGCCTCGAGCTAACTGACATTCTCATCAGCCTGTTGGGCGCGTGTGCTAAGAGGATACTCGCCGTAACTGGATGTTTTGTGCAGTCATAACCATGAAAATGATTTACCAGGGGCCGAGGTCTTGTCGGATGCGTATCTGAAAGTAGTTACGCTTCAAGTTACGAACGCGGAGAGCCAACGCACAACGTAGTTCCGCAAATGCGTATCTTCGTGGTCATGACGCATACTTAGTTGTTTGCGGAGTTACGTGCAACGTTTTGGAGCCTACGTCTTGCGTCAAGCTAAAAATAGTTAGCGCGAACGGCAAAACCCGGGGATTCGGTTTTGTTTCACATCACGCGTTATTGCTTTTCAGCCAACATGGATGCTTCCAGGCAAAGAACTATCAATTTTACGGAAGAGGAGATTCGCTGCTTATTGGAACTTATCAAAGAGCGTGGAAATGCGTTGTTTTGTAAACTAAACAACGCTGTGACGATCAAGAAAAAGCAAGCACTGTGGGATGACATTACACATCACGTGAACGCCAGAGGAAAGACCCACAGACCAACACAGAAAGTAAAAAAGAAGTGGTCCGATTTACGGTTGAGCGCGATTCGCCTCCGGAGCAAAGTAAAAAACCCACCTACAGGTGGTGGTCCTCCTCCCGAGATCCCGTGGTGGCACGATGTCGTGTTGGACATTCTGGGAGACGAGACATGTCTTCTTGAAGGCATTAAACGTAAGCATACCTCTCTCTCTCTCTCTCTCTCTCTCTCTCTCAGAGAGTGTCAGTTGGGGAGGCGGGGCAATAGTAGCCATTAAATGTGCAGGCTACCGAGTTTTAAGGCATTTTTTATATGGTAATATTATAAACGTTGTTTAATACCCTGTTCAGAATAGGATGTGATTATCATTGATTTAGCACTCATGGTATGGTTTCCCTCATATTTCTTGTAGGTGCAGCTTTTGCACAACACTGATTCAATAGATCTAAGTGGGTGTTGTTTTGTATAATAATCTCAAATTAAAAGCGGCTGTTTTGTTCACATAGATCTAAAATACAACTCAACACAATAAATTGCTCTTGAATGTAATTTAATTAACAAATGGAACAGATCAAAAATTTTCAGATAAGAAATACACAATATAGATCTAAATTGATAACCTAAGCTCGAACTTAACTATACTTATATTATTTGTAGATTCAAGCTGAAATCTTAAGTTGGTAATTGTCAAGTGAAGGACATATGTGTTGTGCTGATGTGTGTTTTGTTTAATTTCAGAAGGGAAAGAGTCTGATGATCCACAAGGCTAGCAGACTTTGCAGAGGTCGGATTTGTGGAATATGGTATGTTACCATTATTTGTTAACACATGACAACCAACAACGATGATGGTGATGATTATGGTGACGATGAAATGATGATGATGATGATGATGATGATGATGATGGTGATGATGATCATGATCATGATGATGGTCATGATGAAACGAAATGAGAATTTAAACGAGTTTATTTCACATTTTGTTGACGGATCACTGCAAAACACAAGACAACATCTTATGACTTTGATCTATTATTGGAAATAAAGCACACTCAACTGACGCTAATATTCTTTTTCCGTCAAAAATTGAATAGTTTCCACATTGTTTTGTTCGATTTTTGTCCAGCCTTAATACATTGACCTCGCCACTTAGCAGTGATGTTGTATATATGGACAAGTCCGCACGCAGTGACACTTCCTTGATAAAACTGAAACTCTTTATAGTGACCGAGTGGTTCATGTTGAACAAGGGATGTATTTGTCAACTGTGGTTCCACAGCTGTGGTCATCTTCTATTTTCAGATGCTACTGAAGCAGTCTCAGTGGACAGGGCTGCCACAGCAGGGATCACACGTCCTATTACTTCCACAGCAGGGATCACATGTCCTAGTACTTCCACAGAAGGGATCACACGTGTTTCTCCGGCTTCCACTCCAACAAGTGACATTCCCAGCGTCTCGCAGACTGAAGATGCCCCTCTCGTTGACCTAAACAGAAAGAACAAAAGACAGTCAGCACACGGTGGCCTTCAAAGTGTGTTGGCATTGAAGAAAAGAAGAGTGGAGCAAGAGGCCAAAAGAAGTACAAAGGACCTGGAGCAGGAGCTTGCAGCAACAGAAATAGGACGAGTAGAGGTAGAAAAAACCAAACTCAAACTTGAAATAGAAAAAATGACAATGGAGAAGGAACTTATCGGGCAGAAGATTGCTCTCACAAAATATCTCACGACAAATGCCCAACTACAACAGGCCAACCTGTTCTATGCACTGAGAAAAACAGAGACAGAGATGGGATTGCCACCGGCAGTCATTGAACTTGACATTTCACTTCTCCCTGAGCAGTCCAGTTAGTTTCAAATAAAACAGCACAATTCCCGTCTAGACTTGAGCGGACGCAGTCTGTAAATTTCAGTTTATGTCTAATTAGGACCTTGAATTCAAAAGGATTCTTTCACCGGTTTAAAGTTTGAGTCTATTTTTGTTTTTCTTCATTAATACACAGATAAATACAGTAAAAGTGTTTTTTTTATGATTTATTTGACTTATTTGAAGTTTTCACAAGACAGTTGCTTTCAAAAGGATTCTTTCACCGGTTTAAAGTTTGAGTCTATTTTTGTTTTTCTTCATTAATGCACAGATAAATACAGTAAAAGTGTTTTTTTTATGATTTATTTGACTTATTTGAAGTTTTCACATGACAGTTGCTTTTCATCACTTTGACACTGTCTGTCATAGAAGATGTAGGTTCACATCATGGTAAGATTTGATTCTTCTGTTGTAAATAGCTGCTGCTTGATTGTAGTCACTGCTTTTTGAAGTTTTACTTTGGATTTCTGTCTCCTATAGCTTTCCTTCTTCCCCTGCTTGTTAATGTTCGTTTAGTTTGAATAAGAAGAAATAGTGAATTCTTAATCTGTTGTGTGATTGTGTACTTTTCTGTGATTGTGTGCTTTGTGCATGTAAAAAAATCAAACACACACACACTAAATGGGTTAATATAGCTGTGAATTTAGTGTAAACCTTTTACCAGCCCATTACTTTGCTTACTGACGTGGATGGGTTTTACTTTTTAAACTATATCATTTCAAACTAGAATATGACAGCTTCACCCAAGGGGAAGAACACAAGAACACATGCACAAAAAACCTTATTCATTGAAGAGGGCTTACAGTGCAAAGTGTGCTGAGAATCCTGTCATCAATTGAAGTACTGCTGGACCAGCCGGTTTCTTGCCATTTGTCCAGCCAGCACACGGCGCCTTTCACAGACATTATTGTAGTCCTCTTCGTCATCATCGCTGTCATTCTCTTCATCGTCAGGGTTTTCATCATTGGCAGGTTCAGGTTCTGGTAGCCTCAAAGTTGTGGCAATGTTGTGTAGAACAATGCAGGCCATTATTATCTTGCAAGCTGCTGCAGGATTGTATCTGTGGGCAACAAAATTATAAGTCAACATGAACAAAATTAATTTGTACATGTTCTCTCCTTCAAAGTACCATTAATCATAACTGCAAATGAAAACAGTATGGGTGGAAGGAATGATTTGGAACTAGTCTGTTGATCTGAAGTAACAATATGCAATAATTGAACACACCCAGACACTTCTATCGATAAAGCTACATGTAATCAACACTCTATACTCCTTGAAAAGAATGCATGGTACTACAGACACAAAAAATACACTGGAAGAAATTATGCCAACACATCAAGTGATTTTTAATTTTGCTTTTCAAAATAGCCAGACTCTCTCTCTCTCTCTCTCTCTGTCTCTCTCTCTGCTCTCTCTCTCTCTCTCTCTCTCTCTCTCTCTCTCTCCTCTCTCTCTCTCTCTCTCTCTCTCTCTCTCACACACACACACACGTGCGCACGCGCATACATACGTACATACATGCATACATACATGCATACATCCAACCATACCGCCATATCTCAACACTTTATTCTCTTTGCAAAGAATGCATACATGCATCTGCACACACACACATACGCCGTCACACTCACACGCACGCACGCACACACAGTGGTATAAATGACATACCTGAGCTCACCATGGAGACAATGCCATCTTCTTTTCAGTACACCATTTGTCCGTTCAATCACACTCCGAGTTGAACAGTGAGCAGCATTGTAGTTTTCTTGAGCTCTGTCAACTGGGTTGAGAAATGGAGTCATGAGCCAGGGGCGTAACATATATCCGTTGTCTCCAAGGAAGACACCCTGCAGTGGATTCTGCGGTCCTTCAAAGTTCCGAAAGAGATTGCTTTCACGCAAAATGCGAGAGTCATGTACTGATCCTGGCCAACGGACAATACAGTTTATGATCAGCATATCTGCATTGCAGATGAGCTGCACATTAATTGTGTGCTTGCCTTTGCGGTTGACGTATTCAAATTCATTAATCACAGGTGCGATGATTTGAATATGTGTACAGTCAGTGCAGCCCAGTACACTGGGAAAACCTGCAATGTGGTAAAAACTGTCTATCATCACATCTGCTTCTCTCTGTAAAACCGGAAGCTTCACAAATTCTCCCAGCCGTTCAGACAAGACTGAGGAGAATCGGGCAATAACTCTTCCTACAGTCCGTCGGTCAATGTTGAACAAATCCCCAATCGTTTGCTGAAATGCCCCTGTTGCAAAAAAACGTAATGCAACTAACACTTGCATCAACGGAGGTAGCGAACCTCCTCTCGGGAGAGGGTGTTCCAACTCATCTCCAAACAGATCGACGAGCGTAACGATGTCTTCTCGCCGAAAACGAAACCTAGCAAACAGTTCCACGTCATCATAAATATCAAACGGATTTGTACGGTCACGTAGAATCCGTTGACGTCTGAAATTCCGCCGCAATAATAACCTAAAGTATACTCTGTCTGCCATGTTTCTTCGACACACGTGTGCTACGCAAAGGGTTACACCTGGGGGGGAGCTGTCGTAGCGGTACGATGAACGTAGCAGCGAAATTTACACTCCGCACGCGTCATGCCCACCGTATTTTGTGACAACGTTGTACGTACGGTCTCCGCACATGCGTAAAGCTGCTACGCATCCGACAAGACCTCGGCCCCAGATGTGACAGGCACGCTACTAAATTTGTTTTGAAAATCAAGCGAAGCTTCCGATTGGAGGTGGGTTTGTCCGATCTTAATATTTTCTTTCCACGTACGTAAATGTACTAGGTGTTGCATGCTGGACGCAAACTTAGTAAAAATGAATTAAAAAAATAGTAG
>CM031607.1:25264369-25269369 GCA_018398815.1 Conus ventricosus | reverse complement strand
TCTTCTTCTTCGTCTCTTCTTCTTCTTCTTCTTCTTCTTCTTCTTCTTCTTCTTCTTCAAATTCTTCAAATTCTTCTTCTTCTTCAAATTCTTCTTCTTCTTTTTCTTTAATGTCCGTTTGTTTGGGTTTTTTTTTCTCCTTTATGGAAGATGAAACTAATAGCTGATGATAAACAAAGTAAAGAGAAAAGGACATATTGGTAAAGCTTTCTTTAGGTGGGGGGGGGGGGGGAGGGAGAGTCTTGAAGCGGTGATGCAACATGTGCAGTCATGAATGTACGTCTAGAGCTAAACGCTGGTAGAACAGGGCTTCCCTAGACAGTGCCAGAGAACCTTGGTAACGAAGCATGGGTGCACTCTACATTTAACATGCTCTGTTTCTTTTCACCCTCCTCCCACACCCAGGAAACCCTGGAGATCACCCTGGGTCTGCCTGCAGAGATATGAGCCTCAGGGGTAGTGATTTGGGGCAGCTCCAGCTACTACAGAGATCCTCAGCAGTGCAGCCGACTGCAGGAACACCTACGTACTGTGGTGTCCTGAACCTGACGCAGTTCGCTGCCAACTGCAGCACAACTCTGTGTGGAGGACAGGGGAGGTAAGTGATGTGCTGTGAACTGCTCTGTCTGCCTGTCTGTCTATCTGTCTCTCTCTCTCTCTCTCTCTCTCTCTCTCTCTCTCTCTCTCTCGCTCTCTCTCTCTCTCTCTCTCTCTCTCTCTCTCTCTCTCTCTCTCTCTCTCTCTCTCTCTCTCTCTCTCTCTCTCTCTCTCACTACGTTGTAGTACACTTACATATGTTTCCCAGCCCACCTCACTCCCTACCCCCGCTCTCTCCTTCCTCTTCATTATTGTTATTCTCATTTTTATTTTACTTTATTTTTTTGTTATTATTATTTTTTGTTGTTTTGTTTATTATTATTCTTATTTTTTGTTTTGTTTTCATTTATCTTCTATTTTCATTTGATGTTCCTCTATGATTACATGACCGCTTTGCTTGCTTCTTTGATTTCTTACATTAATTGATTTCACTGCATGTTGTAGTCCATACTCAGGGCGAGGACTGGATGTAAAAAAGCACGTTAGTGCTTACCTATTATCCTCGTAAAACAAGAATTTCGTCTTGTCTTGTCTTGTCTTGTCTCTCTCTCCCTCTCTCTCTCTCTCTCTCTCTCTCTCTCTCTCTCTCTCTCTCTCTCTCTCTCTCTCCTCTCTCTCTCTCTCTCTCTCTCTCTCTCTGTGTGTGTGTGTGTGTGTGTGTGTGTGTGTGTGTGTGTGTGTGTGTGTGTGTGTGTGTGTGTTTCATACACACGCGTGCACACGCACACACACACACACACACACACACACACACACACACACACACACACACGCGCGCGCGCGCGCGCGCGCGCGCGCGCAATCTGCTCCCTTATCAATCACAGTTAAGTTAAAATCCAGCCAGTCAATATCAAAAGAGCTCTTTTACAGAGAAAGGCAGTATCGTATGTGTATGTGTGTTTTTGTTTTGTTTTGTTTTGTTTTGTTTGTTTGTGGGCTTTTTTGTTTTGTTTTGATTTTTCATGTGGCTTGGTATGGAAAAACGTTTTCAAGAGTTATTCAAATCATCTTTGAATACCTACCTTTCTTTTGTCATTATCAACGATATGCTTAGCCTAAACATATTGTTGATGATGACTATTAAAACGCACAGTTATTTTTATTCATTTAAATGTGTTGAGAGTTGTTTTTCTACAGACAACCAAGAGAAACCCACTGACCAGACGGGACAGAAACCAGAGGACTGCCACGCCGCGCCATGGTGACGCACGATCGGTCAGTGTGTCTGGGTGTGTTGGACGATCGGTCAGTGTGTCTGGGTGTGTTGGACGATCGGTCAGTGTGTCTGGGTGTGTTGTAGGTGTGTTCACAACGCCCGGGACTCTCTTCTGAAGGAGACGGAGTCACGACGACTGTCCGGCCTGTGCGCCGTTCGTGACTCCCGCTTCCGTGACTACCACTGTCGGTGCTACACTTCCTGGGCTGGCGCCTGCTGCCAGACCCGTCAGTCGTCACGGTGCCAGGAACAGCGGACTGCCAGACCCGTCAGTCCTCACGGTGCCAGGAACAGCGGACTACCAGACCCGTCAGTCGTCACGGTGCCAGGAACAGCGGACTGCCAGACCCGTCAGTCGTCACGGTGCCAGGAACAGCGGACTGCCAGACCCGTCAGTCGTCACGGTGCCAGGAACAGCGGACTGCCAGACCCGTCAGTCGTCACGGTGCCAGGAACAGCGGACTGCCAGTCGGACAAACGACTCTCAACACAGCCCAGTTTCTACGTAACCCAATCCCGCGATGCCCTACAGTATCACGTGACTGGATACGTGGTCAGGCGAATGTTCAGTTCCAGTCCGTTGTGATTTTATCCCTTGTTTTTTAAAGCCATTCTGCTTCCCTCTCCACCACGAATGGCTTTTTCTTTATTGTTTTACCCGATACTCCCCATTCCACTATTTTATTTTGTTTTGTTTTGCAACTGTTCCTCTGGTTATACTTATTACTTTTCCTTTTTCTAATCTTTCCCCCACCTCCTCCTGCTTCGTGTTTTTCAAGTTTCTTTATTCTAATCTCTAGTTTGTGTGCTTGTTCGTTGGTTTCTTTGTTTTTTGTAGAGTTTTGGTGTCAGGGGGAAATCGGTCATTATTAAAGGAGTCCATAGCATCAAGAAAACGAAGACTACTGCTGATTTCTTGTGTTTGTGCTTTTTGCGTGGTGAGGTTGAGGTCAGGGTGGTGGGGAGAGTCAGACATGGGGGAGGGGGGGGAGGGGGTTACATGAACATGTTCTATATACTCATCGCGCCTCTCCTCACCTCTCTGCTTCCCTGTTGTAGTTCTCCTTCCTCCTCCACCTTCTTCTCACGCTCTGTTTCTTCACATTTCTCTCTTTCTACCTTTGGTTTCACCCTTAGCTACAGAAGAAGACAAGATACACCGAAGGTGCCAATGGGATCCAGAGAAGCTCTGTGCTCAACTACCGACCCAGCCAGCTGGGAGCACTCCTGTTACGCTCTGTGAAGCCTGTGCTGTGTACACACAGAACGCAGCAACATTAGGCATTCCACAAGACGTCAAGAGACATAATTGCTCCCTGGCAGATGCCATTGTTTCATGGTCACTGGACGTACACAACAGAACCTCCAGGAAGCGTCTTTATGGGTGTATCAGCCCGTGTTTCATGACAACGGTGAAAAACGCCACCATCAAGTGAACTGAGGCGCGAATCTCGCAACCGTACTCGTCGCTGTATAGCTGGCAGGTGAAAAGAGTACAACTTCAGGCACAGCCAAGCTTCCGCCACACGGCCTTGAGTGCCCCCTGATGACAACCCCGCAGTGCAGTCTTTCCGCCCTGAGTGCCCCCTGATGACAACCCCGCAGTGCAGTCTTTCCGCCCTGAGTGCCCCCTGATGACAACCCGAAGTGCAGTCTTTCCGCCCTGAGTGCCCTCTGATGACAACCCCGCAGTGCAGTCTTTCCGCCCTGAGTGCCCCTGATGACAACCCCGCAGTGCAGTCTTTCCGCCTTGAGTGCCCCCTGATGACAACCCTGAAGTGCAGTCTTTCCGCCCTGAGTGCCCCTGATGACAACCCGAAGTGCAGTCTTTCCCACTGTCACCAGGACTTTCTCCGTGGTCAGTCCCATCAAGTCCCACGTAAATCCCGACAATCGGTACCTTTCTTCTCAGCCCACTTGAACTCCAATCTCTGGCGCCACCCCCCCCCCCCCCCCCCCCTGCCCCACCGCCCATTCGCATTTCCACCACTGCCTCCGCGTTCTGCATATGTAAATGGAAATGAACAAAGGCGCATACACCTAAAACAAATATTCTGCAGAAATATTACCGGAAATGGGCAAAGGCGCTCAGAACAAAGGCTATGTACATCCAGAACAAAAATTTTGATATATTACTGGCATTCTACGAGGCTATGTACACCCAGAACAATGATTCTGATATATTACCGGAATTTTACGAGGCTATGTACATCCAGAACAAAGATTCTGATATATTTCTGGAATTCTACATGGCTACGTACATCCAGAACAAGATTCTGATATATTTCTGGAATTCTACATGGCTGTGTACATCCAGAACAAAGATTCTGATATATTACTGGAATTCTACAAGGCTGTGTACATCCAGAACAAAGATTCTGAACAAGTATTACTGGAACAGGTCAAAGGTACGTCCAGACAATATACACACCCTAGACAAAGGTAACAAGTAACTGGAAACATGAACAATGCACACCCAGAATATTGACCCTAAATTAATACATCGATCTGTTTGCTAGATTTTCTGCAGTACTCTAATCTATAAAACGGTGTTAAAAAATAGTTGTAACTTACACGTCACTAATATAACAGAAAGGATTTATATCTAGTTGCAAAGCGAGACGACTGCAGGCGGAAATCTAAACAAATCTTAAATAAATGTTAGCGAACCGCCCAGAGAACGTGGACAAACGAGTCACAAGACAAAACACGACGCGTTTCGACCTCTTAGGTCTTCCTCGGGTGATACATAAACGAATAAAACAACGAAAATTCACTTTGCTTTGATCGCTTCAGATCGCTTAGGGTTCAGCGCAAGGAAGAAGGCGTTGAATGAGAACGAGGCTGTTGGAAGGGAAATAGTGAGTGAGTCAAAGTCGTAATGATGATAATAATATTACTGATAGGAATACTAATAATGGTCAAAATATTGGAAAAAAAAAGGGACAAGATTACTACCAATCTTGGTGTCAATAAGTATGGGTATGGGAGAAAGGAGAGTGGGTTAGAAGATTCTTAAACAGCAGGGTTGCCGTGGCAACAGTCCCAGAGGCGAAGGCGATGGTGATGTCAATGCTAGTGGTAGTATCAATACTAGCAATAGTATTACTGAATGATACTGCTAACAACGATAGTGAAGGTTAAGGTAACGAAAGCATGATACAGAAATATATTTAGAAAATACTTT
>CM031607.1:25259369-25261869 GCA_018398815.1 Conus ventricosus | reverse complement strand
TGCAGTAAAAACGTGTCGCCTCTTCCAGCTTCTTCAAGCTGTACATCGCCCGCAAGTCTTGTTTCACTCAGAGCCACTGTGTCAGTCTGGTAACGGCCTAGCATCTTGGCAATCAGAACGGCACGACGCTCTGGTCTGTTGTCTCTGTCCAGTAAGGTTCGGACATTCCATACCCCAAGTGTCAGAGGCATCTTCCTTTTCCTGTTTATGGACTTTCGGCCACCTTGTTGGATGACCAGGCAGGTGCGGTCACCTGTCAGGTAGAGTGAAGGGCAGGCTTTGATTAGGGGGTCCTTTTATCTCCCCCTCCCCATGGGAAGAGAGCAGTGCTGTCCCTGAACAGGGCTGCTCTGTTGCTGTAGGAGGATACGAGCTTCGCATCTGCCCTGGTGCGCGATGAACGACCATCAACCTATAGCCGCCTACGTGCAGTTGTAGCTGGGGACCTTCAGCAATATCCAATATAGAAGAAGAAAAAAAAACATGTGCAGATTAGAACAATATGTCGACTTGGTTGCTTGTGTTCCTTTATATACTTGTGATCGTAGAGCACGTAGTCAAGATGGCGTTAAGCGCGCGCATTCACCGACGCAACACGCACCATGGAAATCATGGAAAGGGGAGAGTGAGGCGGGATGGCGGAAACGACCAATTCGCCTGCAAAGGGAGACAAACTCCGGTCGGTGGTGCGAGGGTTGCTCAGAATGAGTTTTTTCCCTTGTCCTGCTGGATCTTGAGTGCTGGTTTGCACGAGTGCTCGTCTTTCTGATGAGGCAATAAATCATACTGCTGTTTGCAGCTTACATTTAGTGCACAAAAAATCCCACAACTACAGGGAGGTTGTCGTCGGCTAAATATTGCAGAAAAAAATCCACTTTACTAGGTTAACAAAGATATGTTTAGGCATTAGAGAAAGAGGTTACCTAAGATATGTAGTCATTGGAGAAATAGGTTAACAAAGATATGTACAGTCATGAGAGAAATAGGGTAACAGACATATGTTCATTCATTAGAGAAATACGCTAACAAAGATATGTTCATCCATTAGAGAAATCGGTTAACAAATGTATGTAAAGTGATTCGAGGAAAAGGTTAACAAAGATATGTCCATTCATTAGATAAATAGGTTAACAAAAATATGTATAGTCATTAGAGAAATAGGTTTTTAAAAAAGATATGATAATTCATTAGAGAAATACGGTAACAAAGGAATGTTCATCCATTAGAGAAATCGGTTTACAAAGATATGTTCATTCAATAGAGAAACAGATTAGCAATAATATATACAGTCATAGAAATAGATGAACAAGGCTACATGCAGTCATTAAAAAAAACAGGTTAACAAAGATATGTACAGTCAGAGAACTAGGTTAACAAACGTATGTTCATTCATTCAACAATATATGCAGTCATTAAAGAAATAGATTAGTAAAGATATATACAGTTATTAGAGAAATATATCAACAAAGATACATAGAGGTTAGCAAAGACATATGCAGTCAATAGAGAAGTAGGTTAACAAAGATATGTTCATTCATTAGAGAAATAGGTTAACAAAGATAAGTTCACTCATTAGAGAAATAGGTTAACAAAGATAAGTTCACTCATTAGAGAAATAGGTTAACAAAGGTATGTTCAGTCATTAGAGAAATATGTAAAAAAGATAAGTTCACTCATTAGAGAAATAGGTTAACAAAGTTATGTTCAGACATTTGAGAAATAGGTAACAAAGGTATGTACAGTCATCAGAGGAATAGGTTAACAAAGATCTGTACAGTCCTTAGAGAAAAAAGATTAACAAAGATATGTCCATTCATTAGAGAAAGAGATTAACAAAGATATCAACAGTCATTAGAGAAATAGGTGAACAAGGCTACATGCAGTTATTAGAAAAACAGGTTAACAACGCATCAGAATTGCTGCAGCTGAGCAGCGCAGGATGATCAGGTAGACCAGTGTCAACAGATCTCCAGCTGCCGCCACCATCCCCTGTCCATACTGTGATAGGTCTTTCCAGGCGCAGATCGGCCTGACCAGCCATCTACGCACTCACCCCCGATCCCAGGATGACCAGATGGTCTTCGTCGTCTCGACGGACAACAGCAAGGTTAATAAAGATATGTACAGTCAGAGAACTAGGTTCACCAAGATATATCCATTCAATAGAGAAACAGGTTAACAACGATATAAACAGTCCTTAGAGAAATAGGTAAACAAAGATATGTACAGTCATCAAAGAAACAGGTTAACAAAGGCATGTACAGTTATTAGAGAACTAGGTTAACAAAGGCATGTACAGTTATTAGAGAATTAGGTTGACAAAGGCATGCACAGTTATTAGAGAACTGGATTAACAAAGGCATGTACAGTTATTAGAGAACTAGGTTAACAAAGGCATGCACAGTCATTAGACAACAAAATAGAAAGTGCAGGTGGTGATGTACAACGACACAGTGCGCTCCGTAGCAGTATTTATTTCACATGGTGTGTGTGTGTGTGT
>CM031607.1:25226869-25246869 GCA_018398815.1 Conus ventricosus | reverse complement strand
TGGAACAGCTGCGTGTCCTTGCACTGGGACCCAAGTTTTGCCCCACCCCCCAGAACGCTGGACCACCGACTTTTAGTTGAAGACGTCAAGGAGGGATGTCGCGGGCTGAGACTTAAGGAATTGTTTTATTCCGAGGATAGCCCTCAAGACCCACCACCCAAATTTTACAATAAAACGTTTTATAAACCACCTTCAGGAAGAGATAAGATTGTAGACATTTACTGTGAGTCCCTCGTCAATCGTGTCTTCACTTACAATGTATCCAAACAACCCAAGGATAATGTGAAGAAGACAGAAAGAAAGGCTCTCAGTGAGCTACGCCAGCTCGTTTTAGACAGAAGTATTAGAATTAGCACGGCTGACAAGGGTCGGGCGATAGTCATCCAGAACACCAAGGACTATATCGATGAAGCCCTGAGACAACTGAACAACCCCCAATATTATTTACAGGTAGAGAAAGACCCCACAATAAGTATTGCTAGACAGTCTAATACCATTGTTAAAGATCTTCATGCCCTAACATATATTGATGATAATACCTACAAATGGGCCCTTACTGAAGTTAAAAAATGTCGTCCCCATTTATTTGATACTTTGCCTAAAATTCACAAAACTCTTATCCACCCCCCAGGTCGTCCTACAGTATCTGGAGTTGGAGGGCCCACAGAGAAGTAATCTAAATTAATGGACAGCTGGTTGCAGAGCTTTGTGACTGATCTGCCCAGCCACGTTAAAGATACCACTCATATGCTCAACATCTTACAAGATCTCAACACCAAATATGGTCCCTTTCCCCCAAACACACGGCTCGTCGCTATCGACGTCGTTAGTTTATATACTAACATTCCCCACCCAGATATAGAGACCACACTTCGTTACTTTCTATCCCGCTATCATGAGATCAGTATTCCCCCTGCCAAGTATCTCATTAATATTGCCCAACATGTACTCATGAATAATTTTTTCCATTTTGAAGGTAAGGTTTATAAACAGGTATCTGGAACAGCAATGGGCACACCAATGGCACCCGCCATCGCTAATCTGTTTATGGGGATGTTAGAAGCTTCACTACTTAACAACGCACCAATGCCCGTTCCCAGTGACTTCTTGCGTAGGTTTATTGATGATATTTTTCTATTATGGATAGGTTCAGCAGACCACTTACACACCTTTTGTCAGTACATCAACCCTGTCCATCTCTCTATTAGTTTTACAGTTCAGTCATCCCCTTCTGAAATATCCTTTCTTGACTTAACAATAAAACTGCGCAATGGATACCTAGAAACCGACATGTTTTATAAACCTACTGACTCTCACGCCTATCTCCACTTCAACTCCTGCCATCCCAAACACTGCAAGAAAAACATCCCCTACAGTCTTTTTCTCCGAGCATGCCGTACTTGTTCACTTCCTTCAGATTTCCTGAAAAGGTGCACAAAATGACTATGTTTCTCTTACAGCGTGGGTATCCTAATGATATAATCCAAGCTGCTGTAAACCGAGTCCATTCTACACAGAAACACTTCAATACAGACCCCAAACCACCTCCAGTAGAGTACTTTTATTGTGACCCATAATCCCTCTAATCCTCCCCTGCGCAAGTGGCTACAGGAGTACCACAGCCTTCTCCACACCAGCCCAAGGATGACGAAGGCAGTTCGTGAGGTCCCCCCCCCCCCCTTTAACTATGTCACGACCGACCCCTGGAGGTCTGCCCTGACAGGATCGGTCTAGATGGGAGTGAAGGGAGTGACTGACCTCACACGCCTCGCAAGATACCACACAAGAAAGATTACAATACAATACACCATTTATTCACACCAGCACACACATAGTCACAAATAAGCATTCCAACACACACAACATGCACAATCACAATTAAGCATTCCAACACACACAACATGCACAATCACAATTAATCATTTCAACACACACATCATACACATAGTCACAAACAAGCATTCCAACACACACAACATGCACAATCACAATTAATGATTACAACACACACATTCCTTTCCGTGCTTCATGTGATTCCCCCACACCTCTGTCTCTCCAAAGTCCTCCGAGAGTATCGGGTCGACTTAGGTGCCCCAAACCGGGTCTGTTCCTGAATAGAGTTTCAAGGCCGACACCCTTG
This sequence comes from Conus ventricosus, assembly GCA_018398815.1. Classification (NCBI taxonomy): domain Eukaryota; kingdom Metazoa; phylum Mollusca; class Gastropoda; order Neogastropoda; family Conidae; genus Conus; species Conus ventricosus. The sequence goes on along the minus strand of CM031607.1, from coordinate 25,244,729 downwards.
ACACACACACACCCAGATTGCACGACACTGAGCTAACCACGCCGGTCACGCGCTCTGCAGGAGGTCCGTGGACAGTGGAGAACGCCTCCCGTGGGACGAGGCGTTGTCGCGGAAAGTCCCGGACAGGGCAAGGAACATCCAGCAAAGTCCACGTGCTCTTCAACCAGTGCGCGGCCCCAACAGCGCAAGCTTCGGGTGAAGCCCCCGGGAGGAGAGTACACGGAAGGAACTGGAAGGAAAGAAGAAAGAAGGGTACTGGAACCCCGCAGTCAGTACGGTCTGATATTTGCTGCTCAATCCTAACAGCCACTCGCATGATGGGCGAGGGGAGGTGTTTGCTAATTAAATTAATAACATCAGCTCAACACAGACCTGAGCATAACAGTCAACAAACCAAACAAGGAATGTTCGCTAAAGGTCTCCTCACACGAAGCAGGTAGGTTACATTAACAGGCTAAACAACCAAATATCAATTTATATCTTCATCCTTCCCTCACTCACGTTCAACATTTTCCTTTCTTAGGAACTGAACTAATACAGCAACCGCTGCTCTATAACTGCCACCACATTCGCAAATAATAATAACTCAATGGCACAATTATCCACACATTTTATAACAACATTTCAAAATGACACAATTCTCCAACCACGCATCCAAACGACTAATCATGCATACACACGCTCGCAAACATAAAACTCTCGTTCTCCTTGCACGCACAAACAGACGGTGGCCGAAGAATGCGAGACCGGCAATTGTGACAGGGGCGGACGAGCGAGACCAAGCAAGTACCAACCCTGAATCACCAGGTTCTCCCCCATCCCGACCGACTACCACATCACCAGATGCATATAAAGGAGAAAGACTTTTGGATATAATTTTGACTGGCCAGGTTAAAGATTGAATTAACCAGAAAAAGTGGTCTCAAACAATATTTCTTTTATAATTTTGAAAACCAAAAGAAATTGCGCAAAAGAGAATTATTAGCCGGCTAAACCAACAAAAAAAACAAACAAACCACGAAACTGAGTTTACCAGCTACCCGGGGGTGACCCAAAGTGGCGGTCAAGCGACTCTCTGCCCTCTTGTCCAGTCGATAGGACCAGCAGAGCAATGCGGAAAAGATGACGTGATGTGATGTCCCTCCTACAGGGCCGACTTAGGAATGAAGGTACCGACCGAAACCTTCGACGAATGGTGGAGAACCAAAAACAGAGCAGGCGCTCTCAGGGACTTTCTTCCACTCGAGTGAAGAGAAAACCTGCCTAAACGATGGCACCAACATGCCACGCCACCCGTCACAGTGAGCATACCTCAAGCCTAAGAGGAATGATGCACGTGCGGCAGGAAAAAAAGACAGGAGAGAGGCCGAAAAGAGACAGCCAGTTCAAGCGAAAATTACCAGCCACCCGTAAACCCTTTGCAGGATGAATTGCACGGGCAGTGGAATTAGAAGAGAGAGAGAGAGAAAGTAAACCTACCTGAGCTGAACGACATTAAGGTGCAAACGCACCACAAGCCACATTAAGGGACGGATACAGACAACAACAACGACAATAGTAAATGAATAATTCCCACCACCCTAGATGGGTCAATCGTCATAGGCCTTGTGACAAACTCGTGACAAACCCCCCTTCTAAAAGCATCTGTTTTCTCTGAGATACATGCTCTTTTGAACCTTGACGCATGTGCAAATTCACAAACAATGGGACCGAACCCAACACTCTGTGATCGACAGAGTACGATAAACCGATACAACCTTTCCACGATAGAATTACACAGGGAGATACATAATTTTACATTATCAAACAACTAAGCAAACCTTCCAACAATAAAAGTAGCGGTCCGAACCAGTGGTGATTCACCACCGTTAACATCACTGAAGTGAAAACTGTCACAAACACCTAATACAGAGACAAAAAGGGGATATAACCCGGGTTGAGGGAAGTGTTCCTCTGACTGATTTCTCCAATGTGCTGACTACGGAGCTCGGCTGAGATAGTCACATCCGTATTGCTGAACCCTTGATATGGCGAAAAGTGAAAGCTTGCTCTGCATTTCCACTGCCTAACTCATGAATCGACGACTGACTGGCCGGGATCCGGTCCAGGCACGGAGAGGATGATGATCGCTCTCCAGTACAAACTTCCGGCCGTACTTCTTTTGGGCCACGCCAGTGCGCGTCCAAATCTGCCAGCGAGCCTCAGCAACAGAAAGGGAAAATCGATAGTCCTAGGGGGGATAGCCTCTGGGTATCGAGTCACGTAATCTACCACTACCAAAAGTAGTGGTGACCGCGATCGGATGGTGGATTAATTGGTCCCACCAGGGTCAACCTCAACCTTGCTGAATGGCTCCCCAACCAGTGGCACTGACCCTAGGGAACACGCTTCAAGCGACCCTTAGGCGTTGTCCGGGGCAGACATCGCAACTGCGGCAGTACTGCCTAACCTGAGAATTCATCCCCGGCCAGAAGAAGTCCTGTCTTACACGCTCGAGATCCGCTTTGAGCCCATATGACCTGCCATATGTGAATCATGGGCCTGCCGGAAAACCCAGTTTCTCTCAAGTTTTGGGGGAACTACTAGCTGCTTGCCACACGATCTGCCTGAGTGAAAACCCTAAAGAGGATCCCCTTGTGGAGCTGAAGCTCACCTTGGCGTGTCGGCAGACTGACGGGAGATCTCCCAGTTGTCGCAGGCTTTGGGACATCCAAGTCCCTGGCCTGAAGAGGGACCATGGTAGCAGGATGGGCCCTTGCCAAACCTCGTCAGAGATGGGCCCTGAAGAACGGGACGCAATCCTGTTCCGCTTCTTAGCTTTGGGCGCGTTTGGTAACTCCCACACACCCTGTACGGGCAGATCCGTAGACAACGGACTGACTGCGTCCGTCTGCAAAGGTGATAGTATTCCCTATGAGGAGGGAATACATGGGTCGCTCCACCGCGATGGCCCATACTTCGCCACAGAAGTAGGGGGGGAGATAGGAATGAGTAACGGAAGGACGGGTGGAGGTAAAACCAGCCCCCAAAACCCGCACACATAACTGGCGCCCTGCCGGGCTCAGGGGAAACCAAAATCCTTATCCACAAAGAGCGTGATGCTCCCGAATCCCTGATGGTGTCGACCAAGGATGAACCAACAACAGAAAGAAACACTGGACACTCGGAAACCACCAGAAGCTGGGATGGACCCCACTTTAGCCGAGAAACGAGGACGCTGGAAAGGACTAGCCCCATGACTACCGGCGGCTTTAGGGCAATCTTTCCTAATGTGGCCGGGACGACCAACAAGAAAACAGTCGGGGTGCTGAGGTCCCCGATGAACTCCCCCCCCCTGCCTTTGTTCGACCCGCTAGCGGTCGTCGCGCCTTACTGCCCCCTAAATCCTGTGAGAGTCTTCCTGTCCGTATCTGGGCGGTGCCCATAAGCCCTACGGGCTTCAGCAAACACCTCAGCGTATGAATCGCAGCCGCGAAATCCTGTGGTGCTGTCTCGCCTATAGGGAAACCCCAAAACCCTCTGGGGACACGGTGTTGTAAGCTGTTCGATGAGAATAAGATCCTCAAGCTCCAGCTTAGCCAACTGACCCCAGTACCCTAGCGTTTTGCGCAGCCTATCTCCAAACTGCACGAAGGTCTCGTCGTTATTCTTTTTCATGGCCCCTGAACTTCCTCCGTACGTCTCTGGAGTAAGGTGGAAACCTTACGCAGAACCAACTGCATGTCTGCATAAGACGCGCCTTTCGTTTAGAGTAAGCACACACTCCCTTGCAGCACCTGATAATCCAGAAAAAAGGTGCATGGCCTTTTGTTCCTCGGACAATTGGTATGAAGTAGCTACCTTGTCAAAATGCTCTAAGAACATATCAATGTCCTCACTAGGTCTGAACTCTGGAACTTTAATTTTGGGCCTCTAACTCTATCACTTGCCTGTTGATTAACCCCCCCTGATTTAGAGATGCGGAGTCCGCGAAAGAAGTTGTTCCATCTCTTCCCTACGCAGAGCTTCCTGTCTGGCAGCCTCCTCTCTGCGCAGATCTTCCTGTCTGGCAATCTCCTCTCTGTGCAAGTCTCCACCCTATCTAGCTCCTCCCGACGGGGGGCTTCCTGTCTGGCAGCCTCCCCCTTTATGCCGAGTTTCCTCCTCCCTACGCAAAAGGTTTCCCTGCCTAGCAGCCTCTTCCCTACGCAGATCTAACTCTTCCCGACGGGGGGCTTCCTGTCTGACAGCCTCTTCCCTACGCAGAGCCTCAATCCTCTCGTCGCTTGTCGCTCCCAGAAACATAAGGACGGAGGCGATGTCCTGGGCGGGATTTACCACTCCCGACACGGGAGGATGACCCGTTTGACCCGTCCCTTGGGTCTCGACTTTCCCATGGGAAAGTCTCCCGGGGCATACTCCTTACGAGGGGAAGCATGGAGAAGAGAGGGTTTGGATTTCTGCGACTCAACAGAAGCCCACAGTTGCTTCGCTATACTCTGATGCTTCCGAGCGGAAGTGCCAGTCGGGGGCTCAGCAGGAAAATCCCCAAACGGAGAAGTAATGAAAGTACCCCGCTGGACTATCGGTTACAGCACGGGAATAAGTGGAAGTCACTGTGGTCGAAGTACGGTAATAATAGTAGGGACTACATTTTAAAACCTTTCTTCTTCGACGCACGCGTCGCCATAAAAACCACCAGCACCGACGTTGCCATGACAACTAAATCCTAAAGGTTTCTCAAAAACAGGGGAAAGACCAATCCACTTGAAAGAAACAAATACCCCTCGGATATGTTACTCTCTTGGTGACTGACTGAGAAACAGCAAATAAAAAAAAAATGCAACGTACAATGTCCGGCTGCTCCCACTCTGGCAACACCGCGCTCTACAACACGGCAACAGTGCGGTGGGGCTCACCGACAAAAAAAAAAAAACAAAAAATATGTACAGGCTGCTCCCACTCTGGCAACACCGCGCTCCACAACACGTAGCAACAGTGCAGTGGGGCTCACCGACAAAAAAAGTATATATATATATATATGGCAGAAGGAATCCGGAGAAAAAAATGTGACACTAACGTCCGATACATCCCCTGTACTCAAACCCCCGGTTAAGGAAAACTGTTAACCACAAAACAGGATGGCAGGACTGAGTGGGGAACAGAAGGAAAGTCTTACGGCCGTATCTCGTGAGGCACCCGGCGGAAAGAGGGTCGGACGCGGTTGATTCCCCTTCGTCTCGACCCCGACTCCCCAGTCACACCGGATGTTCTTTCGAAACCCCCAAAAGATCCCTACACTGAGTCACCAGCAACACCACAAACAAACACGACAAACAACTAAACCTATACAAAACAGACAGGACTGGGCAGGTCTACTACTCCCGCGAAACCCAAGAGAGACAAGTAAAAACCCTTCAAATTCCCGGACAGCCCCCACAAATGTCACGACCCGACCCTGGAGTCGCCCGACAGGATCGGTTCTAAGGGGAGTGAAGGATGACTGACCCCCACACGCCTCGCAAGAATTACCACACAGAAAGATTACAATACAATACACCATTATTCACACCAGCACACACATAGTCACAAATAAGCATTCCACACACACACAACATGCACAATCACAATTAAGCATTCCAACACACAAAAACATGCACAATCACAATTAATCATTCAACAACACACATCATACACATAGTCACAAACAAGCATTCCAACACACACACATGCACAATCACAATTAATGATTACAACACACACTTCCTTTCCGTGCTTTATGTGGTTCCCCACACCTCTGTTTTTCTCCAAAGTCCTCCGAGAGTATCGGGTCACTTTGGTGCCCCAAACCGGGTCTGTTCCTGAATAGAGTTTCAAGGGCCACACCCCTTGACACCACACACCCAGATTGCACGACACCGAGCTAACCACGCCGGGTCACGCGCTCTGCAGGAGGTCCGTGGACAGTGGGAACGCCTCCCGTGGGACGAGGCGTTGTCGCGGAAAGTCCGGACAGGGCAAGGAACATCCAGCAAAGTCCACATGCTCTTCAACCAGTGCGCAGCCCCAACAAGGGGCAAGCTTCGGGTGAAGCCCCCAGGAGAGATACAAAGGAAGGAACTGGAAGGAAAGAAGAAAGAAGGAAAACTGGAACCCCGCAGTCAGTACGTCGATATTTGCTGCTCAATCCTAACAGCCACTCGCAGATGGGCGGGGGAGGTGTTTGCTAATTAAATTAATAACATCAGCTCAACACAGACCTGAGCATAACAGTCAACAAACCAAAAAAAGGAATGTTCGCTAAAGGTCTCCTCACACGAAGCAGGGAGGTTACATTAACAGCTAAACAACCAAATATCAATTTATATCTTCATCCTTCCCTCACTCACGTTCAACATTTTCCTTCTTAGGAACTGAACTAATAAGCAACCGCTGCTCTATAACTGGGCCCCCACATTCGCAAATAAAAATAACTCAATGGCACAATTATCCACAATTTTATAACAACATTTCAAAATGACACAATTCTCCAACCACGCATTCAAACGCTAAACATGCGTACGCACGCTCGCAAACATAAAACTCTCGTTCCCCCTTTGCACGCACAAACAGACGGGGGCCGAAGAATGCGAGACCGGCAATTGTGACAGGGGCGGACGAGCGAGACCAGCAATACCAACCCTGAAATCACCAGGTTCTCCCCCCTCCCGACCGACTACCACATCACCAGATGCATATAAAGGGGAAAGACTTTTTTGGATATAATTTTGACTGGTCACGTTAAAGTTGAATTAACCAGAAAAGTGGTCTCAAACAATATTTTTTTTATAATTTTGAAAAACCAAAAGAAATTGCGCAAAAGAGAATTATTAGCCGGCTAACAACAAAAAAAAAAACAAAAAAAAACCCCGAAACTGATGCTTACCAGCTACCCGTGGGTGACCCAAGTGGCGGGTCAAGCGACTCTCTGCCCCCTGTCCAGTCGAAAGGACCAGCAGAGCAGATGCGGAAAAGATGACGTATGTGATGTCCCTCCCCTACAGGGCCCACTGTAGGAGTGAAGGGACCGACCGTACCTTCGACGAAGTGGTGGAAAACCAAAAAAAGAGCAGGCGCTCTCAGGGACATCTTTTGCTCGAGTGAAGAGAAAACCTGCCCAAACGAGGCACCACATGCCACGCCACGTCACAGTGAGCATACCTCAAGCCAAGAGGAATGACGCACGTTCGGCAGGTAAAAAGACAGGAGAGAGGCCGATAGAGACAGCCAGTTCAAGCGAAAGGTACCAGCCACCCGTGAACCTGCAGGATGAATTGCACGGGCAGTGGAATTAGAGAGAGAGAGAGAGAAAGTAAAACTAACCTGAGCTGAACGACATTAAGGTGCAAACGCACCCCCAAGCCACATTAAGGGACGGATACACGACAACAACAACGACAAAAAATAAATGAATAATTCCACCACCCTAGATGGGTCAATCGTTTATAGGCCTCGTGACAAACTCGTGACAAACTACAATATTCACACCATTGCCCTCGTCCTCTGTGTGTGGGTGTGTGTGTGTGTTCGTGTGGTGTGTGTGTGTGTGTGGGGTTTCTACGCAGGCGCTCGGCGTTTGGGTATTTGTGAGCATGTACACATTGACGTGAGCTCAGAACAATGATGGGTCTCGTGCGTGGTCTCCTTTTCTTCATCCCCCATTGGGAAACAGGCACCTGGGGAAAGGGTTATTCTTTTTTTCTTCCCAAAACGTGGAATTCCACCCCCCCCCCCCCCTCCGCTCCCCTCTCTCTCTCTCTCTCTCTCTCCCTTTTCTCTCTTTTCTCTCTCTCTCTCTCTCTCCTCTCGCTCTTTTCACTTTTGCATATGAAAGGGTTCGTGGTCTGGGGTTGGCAATCAAATTTAGGAAAAACCTTTTGTCAATCCGCATTTTTGGGGGGCCCCCTCACCCTTCACCCCCATCCTAATTGTAATTTTTTCCCTTTTTAAGAAATGTTTTAAAACCAACGTTTTATTTCAAAATTAAAACATTTTTAAAATTTATGGGGCCTTTTTTCCCCGCTGCATTTCATTCGTGTTTGTGTTCAGGGTCTGGGGTTGGGGGAATGCGAGCTTTTTACTGTACAGTTTTGTACCCCCCCCCCGAAGGAAAAAAAAGCCGAAAAATTTTTTGGGTATTTTAAAACTTTTTTTGTTTGGAAAATTTTTTCTAAATTTTTTAAATAATGATTATTTTTCAAATTTTAAACTGAGGGTATATATATATATATAATTTTTATAATTTTTATATATATTATAATATAGAGAGAGAGAGAGATGAGGAGAGAGAGGAGAGGAAAAGAGAGAAAAGAGGGAAATTGTGGTGGGGTGGGTCTTTTTTCTGTGTGGTCATCACCCGTAATTTTCACACTGAATCCGGTGGAGGGGTTTTCGTTGAAAAAGGACAAAAACAGAGGGGGGGGGGTCCCCTTTATTTTTGTAGTTGGGTGTCCACCCTTTCCCCCCTTTTTCCCCCAAACTGAAACGTGCATTCTTTAGGGCTGTTTTTATCGCCAGATAAACCCTAGTTGGGCCCCGGGGCATCAGCAGGGCACCTTTCTTTGGGGCAAGGGGGGGGGGGGGGGAGGTTTGAAAAGTAGGGGGGTGTACAAATACTTCGGGGGGGCGCACAAAGAGACTGAAAAAGGGGGCATGAAGGAAAAGGGGGGGGAGGGGGGGGGGCATTGATTCAGGAAATTTTACCCATTTCCCAACCCAAAAAAGGGTTATTTTTTACAAGTAATGTTTGAATCAGTTTGTTTTTAGAAGAGGTCAGCCCCCCTCCTGCATAAAACAGACCTGGCAGTGTGGCAGGAATCCTGGCGGTGGCAGGAATCCTGGCCCGTTGGCCCGGAAAACCTGGCCCCGCGTGGCCCGAAATCCCGGCAGTGTGGGGAGGAATCACCTGGCAGTGTGGGAGGAGCACCCGGCAGTTTTTGGGCAGGAAACACCTGGGAGTGTGGGGGAGGAAACCTGGCAGTGTGGGGAGGAAACACCTGGCAGGTGGGGGAGGGGAAACCTGGGATTTTGGGGGAATCCTGGCAGGTGGGCCGGGGAAACCCGGGATGGGGGGCAGGAGTCACCCGGCAGTGTGGGGAGGAATTTTCCGGGGAGGGGTGGGGAGGAAACCTGGGAGGGTGGGCGGGGGTCACCTGGCAGTGTGGGCAGGAATCCTGGCAGTGTGGGCAGGAATCCTGGCAGTGTGGGCAGGAATCACCTGGCAGTGTGGGCAGGAATCCTGGCAGTGTGGGCAGGAGTCACCTGGCAGTGTGGGCAGGAATCCTGGCAGTGTGGGCAGGAATCCTGGCAGTGTGGGCAGGAATCCTAGCAGTGTGGGCAGGAATCACCTGGCAGTGTGGGCAGGAATCCTGGCAGTGTGGGCAGGAATTACCTGGCAGTGTGGGCAGGAATCCTGGCAGTGTGGGCAGGAATCACCTGGCAGTGTGGGCAGGAATCCTGGCAGTGTGGGCAGGAATCCTGGCAGTGTGGGCAGGAGTCACCAGAGCGGGGCTGTTAAAGGTCATTGCCTTTTTTTGTCCTCTTGTTCACTCGATGGCCTTCGGTTCAGTTCTGGGTTATGTCTTGCTATGAAAGGTATTTTTCAACATTTATCTGCCTGTATATCTAACATTTTAAACCCGAGTGAATTCCACATGGCGGTAGAAGCACATTTCGCACAGAGAGAGAGAGAGAGAGGGAGAGAGAGAGAGAGAGAGAGAGAGGGAGAGAGACAGACAGACAGACAGACAGACAGACAGACAGAGAGAGAGGGGGGGGGAGAGAGAGAAAGAAAATTACATACATACCTGAGCGAGAACGAGACAGACAGACAGGAACAACTTGCATACATATTTCAGAGAGAGACAGACAGACAGACAGAGAGACAGAGTAACAACTTGCATACATTAATATCTCAGAGAGAGAAAGTAATATCTTACCTACATATGTCACACAGAGAAGAGAGAGAGAGAGAGAGAGAGAGAGAGAGAGAGAGAGAGAGAGAGAGAGAGAGAGAGTAACGTACATACATATCTCACATAGCCGTCAAGTGAATAGCGCTTCACACAGACGTAGTTCCACTCGAACTCAACGACAACGGTTGGTCACTCCATTGGTGTTCCTCACGGCAAAGCATCTAAACACTTTTCAATACCATTCATTGTCGTGTGTTGTGTGTGGTGTGTGTGTGTGTGTGTGTGTGTGTGTGTGTGGTGTGTGTGTGTGTGCGTGCGTGTGTGTGTGCATGCGCGCGCGCGCGCGAGCCTTAGCAGGCTTACGTGTTTTCATATATGTGTGTGTGTGTGTGTGTGTGTGTGTGTGTGTGTGTGTGTGTTGTGTGTGTTGTGTGCGTACCTGCGTACGTGTGTGTGTGTGTGTGTGTGTGTGTGTGTGTGTGTGTGGTGTGCGTGTGCGTGTGTGTGTGTGTGTGTGTTGTGTGTGTGTGGTGTGCGTCTGTGTGTATGTGTATGTATGTGTATGTGTGCGTCTGTGTGTATTGTGTGTGTGTGTGGTGTGTGTGTGTGTGTGTGTGTGTGTGTGTATGTGCGTGCGTGCGTGCGTGCGTGCGTGCGTGCGCGCGCGCGCGCGCGCGCTCGCTCGCCCTAATCTCTTTTTCTTCCTCGCGTGCCTTGGACAGATCCCACAATCACACGAAGAGAGGTTTTCTCAGCTCCATGGTGCATTCCCCCCCGTGGGATTGCCGGGTGTGCCTATGGAGGTGGCACTGCTAGAATTCAGCGCCCTGCCAGTCACCAGGCATGTCGTAAGAGGCGACTAAGGTGACACTGGTCCTCCAGTTGGGGTTGGGCACAGGGCTAACAACCCTGTCCCTTAAAAAAAAAATGATTGTTACAGAAACCAATACCAGAGCATCCGACACAGATGGCGACGGCAATGAAGCACACCAGGCAACTGGACTGATGACGGACGACAGCCAAACCCGAGAGGGAGCTGGCCCCCGATGGTGGATTTGCTGAAGCCGAAACAGAAGATGAGGGTGGGGTGCTGGAACGTCCAGACCTTGTACCAGACTGGCAAGATGCCCCAACTAGTCAAAGAGTTTGACAACTACAGCCTGGACATCTTGGGAGTCAGCGAGGTCAGATGGACCGGCACAGGAAAGAGGAGACTGGCGTCAGGACATACCATTGTCTTCTCTGGAAGATCAGATAACCAACACTCTGAGGGAGTAGCACTTCTCCTCAACAGAAAAACAGAAAAAGCATTATTAGAATGGAAACCATTTGGACCAAGACTTTTGAAGGCAAGATTCCACTCCAAATACACCAAGCTGACAGTTCTAGTTTGCTACGCACCAACCGAAGATGCAGATATAGAAGCCAAGGATGCATTTTACGATCAGCTCCAAGCAGCAGCGGAGAGTATTTGCGCCCATGACATGGTGCTGATCCTCGGCGATTTGAATGCAAAGATGGGCAGTGACAACACCGGGAGGGAGCATGTTATGGGCAAACATGGAATTGGTACCCATCAACGACAATGGAGAAAGACTAGCAGACTTCTGTGGAGAGAACAACCTTTTGATTGGAGGCACCCTTTTTCAACACAGAGATATTCACAAAACAACCTGGACATCACCAGACGGGACCACCAAAAACCAGATAGATCACATCATAGTCAATCGAGATGGAGGAGCTCCCTTCAAGATGTCAGGGCCTACAGAGGAGCAGATGTTGCCAGTGATCACACCCTTGTGTTGGCCACCGTTTCCCTGAAACTACGCCCGAACACGAGGAAGACAGGCACGTCAGCAGAGAATAGACTCTGACAGACTGAATGAGACGCTCACCAAACAAGCTTTCGTTGTGGAAATAAAGAACAGATTCCAGGCGCTAGGGAACAACAAGAGTTAACAATAGACAGCTCAACCAGGCCTTGCGGGAAGCAGGAGAAAAGTACTGGGCTTCCGCCGAAAGAAGAAGGAAGAGTGGATAGGGAAAGGAACCTGGGAAAAGATAGATGAAAGAAAGCTGACAAAGCAGAAGATCAACAACACCAGATCAGAACGCTTGAAAGAGCAGCACAGAAGAAGATATGCAGAATTAAACAAAGAGGTAAAGAAGATGACAAGAGCTGACAAGAAGACTACATCGAGAAACTGGCAGATGAGCAGAGGAAGCAGCTGGTAGAAATGATCTAAAAACGCTGTACAAGATAAACAAGCAGCTAAACAATGGGTTTCCAAAACAATGATGTACCAGTAAAGGACAAGAATGGGAAGGTCGTTGAGGAGAGGCAGAAAAACTACAGCGCTGGAAAGAACATTTCGAGTCAGTTCTGAACAGACCAAACCCCCCTCAGCTAGCAGATATCCAACCGGCAGGTATAGACCTGGACATCTGCATCGATCCACCGAGCCTAGAAGAAGTGACAGCAGCAATCAAAACAATGAAGAATGGAAAAGCACCAGGGCAGATGGGGTAACGCAGATATGTTGAAAGCAGATATTAATGTGACAGCCCCTATTCTGACGGAGATCTTCAGACAGGTTTGGGAAACGGGCCAGACCCCTGAAGCGTGGAAAACTGGTCTTATCTTCAAGTTGCCCAAAAAGGGAGATCTTGGAGATTGCAACAACTGGAGGGGCATAACACTTCTTTCTCTCACTAGCAAGGTATTTAGCAAGGTTGTGATGTCAAGGCTGACGAAACCCTTGAGAGGAATCTCCGTCCACAACAAGCAGGCTTTCGCCCTGGACGATCCTGCTCAGATCATATCTTCACTCTGCGCCAGGTTCTGGAACAGAGCAATAGTGGAACACGCCTTTGTACATCAACTTCATTGACCTGGAGAAGGCATTTGACAGCATCCACCGAGAGTCCTTATGAAATCCTGAGACACTACGGAATCCCTGCAAAACTTGTCCGGGTCATTGAGATGCTGTACAGTGACTTCAGCGCACAAGTGATCTGCAACACGGAGCTCACAGACGCCTTCAATGTCGGCACGGAGTGAAACAGGTTGCATCCTATCGCCTTTCCTCTTCATCCTGGCCATGGACTGGATTATGAAGAACGCCACAGACAGAGAGAGGAGGGGAATCAGATGGACCACGACAATGGTGGCAACAACAACACTGGAAGACTTGGACTTTGCTGACGATATTGCCCTGATGTCACATCGCTACCAAGACATGCAGGAGAAAACAGATGCCTTGGCAACAACAGCTGGAAACCTTGGCTGAAGGTCAACACCAAGAAGACAAAGAGCATGAGAATGAATGCCAGAGTCCAAGACAACATCAAACTGAACGGAGACGAAATTGAGGAAGTTAGCGACTTCACCTATCTTGGATCCAAGATGTCAATACAGGGATGGGAGGTGGAGATCCGGGCTCGACTTGCAAAAGCCAGCCAGGCCTTTGCCTCACTCAGGAGCACATGGAAGACAGGAATATCCGCCTGAAGACCAAGTTACGAATCTTCAAATCAAAAGTAAAAAGCACCCTTCTTTATGGATCAGAATCATGAAGATGACCAAAACCATCAGCAACAAACTAGATGTCTTCCAAAACAGATGCCTCAGACGCATTCTACGCATCTATTGGCCGAATACCATCACCAATGAAGAACTCCACCAAAGAGCAGAAACTGAACCCATCTCAACGCAAATCAAACGAAGGCGTTGGCGATGGATAGGCCATGTGCTCCGCCAGCAGACAACAGCCATTTCCAGAATCGCCCTAACGTTGGACTCCTGATGGCCGAAGAAGAAGAGGACGCCCCAAGGAAACTTGGAGGAGAACAGTAGAGAGGGAGATGAAGGACAATGGTTGGACATGGGGCCGTCTGGAACGTGTTTCAGCCGACCGACATCAGTGGCGGGCTCTGGTCGAGGCCTTATGTGCTACCAGCACAAAGGGACTAGATAGATATGGTGCATTCCATGTCATGTGCCACTCACAATGAAACATATTCTTTTAGAGTGTTCGGACTTGCATGATGTGAGACACAACCATTTTACAGCAATTCCATGAAAACCTGTTCAGAGATGTTCCGCTTGACGCGATCTTTGAATTCTTGACAGGGATTAACATTTTTCATCGGTCTGAGATTTTACCGTGGAAAGATTTTAACAAAATTTCGGATTGGGTTTTAGAAGATGCATTTTAAAGAAATTGTGTGAATGAATGACTTGTGAGTTGATTTTAACGTGGTGACAGCCCTCATATGGCCCTTTGTGGTCGGCTGGGCTATAAGCAACATTACCCTACCTTACTTACTTCAGCGGCATTTCCCCCACACCGCTCATTCCAGCCACCCCTTCACAACTCTGTGTGCCGTGCAGCTCTGGCACCGGGAATCCAAACGACAGTGTCAGTCGCCTGGAGCAACCCACCAAGGGACACTCCGCACTGCTGTGGCATCAGTTCAGCGGTGTTCGGATGTACCAGCATACGTAGACATCACAGGGAATGAGCGCCTCTCCCTCCCCCCCCCCCCCCACCTCCCCCATCCCCCCACTGAAGGTCGCCACCAGCGCCCATCCAAAGACAGTCCTCGTGAACTTGCTGATCCTGGTGATCTGGACAGCACATCATCAAGGACATCATCAAGGACATCATCAAGGTCATCAACATGGACAGCACATCATCAAGGACATCATCAAGGTCATCAACATGGACAGCACATCATCAAGGACATCAACATGGACAGCACATCATCAAGGACATCATCAAGTCATCAACATGGACAGCACATCATCAAGGACATCAACATGGACAGACATCATCAAGGACATCATCAAGGACATCAACATGGACAGGACAACAGGGACAGCACATCATCAAGGACATCAACATGGACAGCACATCATCAAGGACATCATCAAGGACATCAACATGACAGCACATCACAGGACATGAACATGGACAGGACATCATCAAGGACATCATCAAGGACATCAACATGGACAGGACAACAGGGACAGCACATCATCAAGGACATCAACATGGACAGCACATCATCAAGGACATCATCAAGGACATCAACATGGACAGCACATCATCAAGGACATGAACATGGACAGGACATCATCAAGGACATCATCAAGGACATCAACATAGACAGCACATCATCAAGGACATCATCAAGGACATCAACATGGACATCAACATGGACAGTACATCATCAAGGACATCAACATGGACAGCACATCATCAAGGACATCATCAAGGACATCAACATGACAGTACATCATCAAGGACATCAACATGGACAGCACATCATCAAGGACATCATCAAGGACATCAACATGGACAGCACATCATCAAGGACATCATCAAGGACATCAACATGGACAGCACATCATCAAGGACATCAACATAGACAGTACATCATCAAGGACATCAACATGGACAGCACATCATCAAGGACATCAGCATGGACAGCACATCATCAAGGACATCAACATGGACAGGACAACAGGGACAGCACATCATCAAGGACATCAACATGGACAGGACAACAGGGACAGCACATCATCAAGGACATCAACATGGACATCAACAATGGACAGGACAACAGGGACAGCACATAATCAAGACATCAACATGGACATCAACATGGACAGCACATCATCAAGGACATCAACATGCACATCAACATGGACAGCACATCATCAAGGACATCAACATGGACATCAACATAGACAGCACATCATCAAGGACATCATCAAGGACATCATCAAGGACATCAACATGGACGGCACATCATCAAGGACATCAACATGGACAGCACATCATCAAGGACATCATCAAGGACATCAACATAGACAGCACATCATCAAGGACATCAACATGGACAGCACATCATCAAGGACATCATCAAGGACATCAACATGGACAGCACATCATCAAGACATCATCAAGGACATCAACATAGACAGCACATCATCAAGGACATCAACATAGACAGCACATCATCAAGGACATCAACATGGACAGCACATCATCAAGGACATCAACATGGACAGCACATCATCAAGGACATCAACATGGACATCATCAAGGACATCAT
This sequence comes from Conus ventricosus, assembly GCA_018398815.1. Lineage (NCBI taxonomy): Eukaryota > Metazoa > Mollusca > Gastropoda > Neogastropoda > Conidae > Conus > Conus ventricosus. The sequence continues at coordinate 25,228,674 of CM031607.1, read as the reverse complement.
CAAGGACATCAACATGGACAGCACATCATCAAGACATCAACATGGACATCAACATGGACAGGACATCATCAAGGACATCAACATCGACAGCACATCATCAAGGACATCAACATGGACATCATCAAGGACATCAACATGGACATCATCAAGGACATCAACATGGACAGCACATCATCAGGACATCAACATGGACATCATCAAGGACATCAACATGGACAGCACATCATCAAGGACATCAACATGGACATCAACATGGACAGCACATCATCAAGGACATCATCAAGGACATCATCAAGGACATCAACATGGACAGCACATCATCAAGGACATCAACATGGACATCAACATGGACATCAACATGGACAGCACATCATCAAGGACATCATCAAGGACATCATCAAGGACATCAACATGGACAGCACATCATCAAGGACATCAACATGGACAGGACATCATCAAGGACATCAACATGGACAGCACATCATCAAGGACATCAACATGGACAGGACAACAGGGACAGCACATCATCAAGGACATCAACATTGACAGCACATCATCAAGGACATCAACATGGACAGCACATCATCAAGGACATCAACATGGACAGGACAACAGGGACAGCACATCATCAAGGACATCAACATGGACAGCACATCATCAAGACATCATCAAGGACATCAACATGGACAGCACATCATCAAGGACATCAACATGGACAGACAACAGGGACAGCACATCATCAAGGACATCAACATGGACAGCACATCATCAAGGACATCATCAAGGACATCAACATGGACAGCACATCATCAAGGACATCAACATGGACAGCACATCATCAAGGACATCATCAAGGACATCAACATGGACAGCACATCATCAAGGACATCAACATGGACAGCACATCATCAAGGACATCAACATGGACAGAAATGGAACTGTGGTCACATTAAGAGCATGACGTGAAGGGTCACAGAACTTGAATGTTTTTAAGCTCATCGATAAAGATGGGATAATCACAATGATGGCATGGAGTTTCTGCTTTGGTCCTGAGACGGGGCTCTTCTCTACGAATACGTTCATGATAGATACCAGCGTGAAAGCCGTCCCGGGATGTGCAGAGACCTGTAATGTTGGTCAGAAAAGCCTACCAATATTCTCAGAGAGGCATCTATTAAGTGGATGAAACTGGACCGTGGGGTTCTACTCTTCACAACTGAATCCACCGCAAGTTCATTTCTGGGAAGCATCTGGTCCGGGTCGACAAATCACACAAATAAATGGCTCTGATGAGAATCGAGCCTACGACCTCCCAGCCCCTGTACTAGCGACGCTAACCACGGCGTCATGTCGGCTGGTAATTTGATCTTCATTATGTGGATGTTTTTTTTTATTAAGCGTGTTGCTGAAGTTTCATGAGCAATGCTGTGGGCAAGGGTGCAGAGGCTATGGTATTGGTTACCAGCGGGATATACTATGAAAAGAAACACACAGCCCTGTCATATACTTTAAGTCAGAGTGCTTGATCAGTGGGCCTACTCAGCATCCACACCATTCTGATGCTGTCTCAGCAGGTCATGTAGTTCGCATGCCAGACCACCGGTTGCCCAAGAGACTCTTTCATGGTGAGCTGCAACAAGGAGTGAGTTTCCATGGAGATCAGAAGAAACGCTTCAAAGACACTCTCAAAACATCCATAAAAAACCTGTAACATCAACCCTGACACATGGGAACAAACTGCTATGGATCGAGCTAGATGGCGCTACTCTCTCCACAAAGCACCTGTTTATGTATAGAAACGAGGA
>CM031607.1:25201869-25219369 GCA_018398815.1 Conus ventricosus | reverse complement strand
TGAAGTTCCTTGGAATATTTGGACGTCTATTTGGGATGTTTGGACGTTCCTTGGGATGTTTAGACTTAGACGTTCATTGGGATGTTTAGACCTTCGTTGGAATCTTTAGACGTTCACTGGGATGTTTGGATGTCCACTGGGATGTTCATACGTTCATTGGAATATTCAGATATTTATTGGGATGTTTGGATATTCATTGGAATGTTTGGACGTTCCTTGGAATGCGTGGACATTTATTGGAATGTTTGGACGTTTATTGGAATGTGTGGACGTTCATTGGATGTTTGGACGTTGATTGGAAGTTTGGACGTTAATTGGATGTTTGGACGTTAATTGGATGTTTGGACATTTATTGGATGTGTGGACGTTCATTGGAATGTGTGGACGTTCATTGGAATGTGTGGACGTTTATTGGAATGTGTGGACGTTCATTGGAATGTGTGGACGTTAATTGGAATGTGTGGGCGTTCATTGGAATTTGTGGACGTTCATTGAAATGTGTGGACGTTCATTGAAATGTGTGGACGTTAATTGGAATGTGTGGACGTTTATTGGAATGTGTGGACGTTTATTGGAATGTGTGGACGTTTATTGGAATGTGTGGACGTTCATTGGAATGTGTGGACGTTCATTGGAATGTGTGGACATTCATTGGAATGTGTGGACGTTTATTGGAATGTGTGGACGTTCATTGGAATGTGTGGACGTTTATTGGAATGTGTGGACGTTCATTGGAATGTGTGGACGTTCATTGGAATGTGTGGACGTTTATTGGAATGTGTGGACGTTCACTGGATGTGTGGGCGTTCATTGATATGTGTGGATGTTCATTGGAATGTGTGGACGTTCATTGGAATGTGTGGACGTTTATTGGAATGTGTGGACGTTAATTGGAATGTGTGGACGTTCATTGGAATGTGTGGACGTTTATTGGAATGTGTGGACGTTCATTGGATGTGTGGGCGTTCATTGGAATGCGTGGACGTTTATTGGAATGTGTGGACGTTCATTGGAATGTGTGGGCGTTCATTGGATGTGTGGGCGTTCATTGAAATGTGTGGGCGTTCATTGGAATGTGTGGGCGTTCATTGAAATGTGTGGACGTTCACTGGATGTGTGGGCGTTCACTGAAATGTGTGGACGTTCATTGGAATGTGTGGACGTTCATTGGAATGTGTGGGCGTTCATTGGATGTGTGGGCGTTCACTGGATGTGTGGGCGTTTATTGGAATGTTTGGAACGTTCATTGGAATGTGTGGACGCTCATTGGAATGTGTGGACGTTCATTGCCACACTTGCTCATTCCTGACTTTATTTGGCCATGGGATGTTTAAAATGGACATCAGACAGGGGTTAAGGACCCTGACTTTATTTGGCCATGGGATGTTTAAAATGGACATCAGACAGGTGTTAAGGAACCTGACTTGATCTGGTCATGGGATGTTTAAAATGGACATCAGACAGGGGTTAAGGAACGTGTGTTGTGTTTTACATCGTTTTAGCTTTCTTCCCTTCTCAGGGCATATACAGCAGAACAGTTTGACGTTAGCGAAGAATGTAGGTAGTCGTGTGGCTGTGATGATTTTCTCTAGCGGGTTGTGGTTTTTCTTGTTTTGTGTCTGTTTGGTTGGTTTTATTTTGTTTTGGGGGGTGTGTGTGTGTATGTGTGTGTGTGTGTGTGTGTGTGTGTGTGTGTGTGTGTGTGGTGTGTGTGTGTGTGTGTGTGTGTGTGTGTGTGTGTGTGTGGTGTGTGTGTGTGTGTGTGTGTGTGTGTGTGTGTGTTGTGTGTGAGTGAGTGTGTGTGTGTGTGTGTTTGTGTGTGTGTGTGTGTGTGTGTGTGTGTGTGGTGTGTGTGTGTGTGTGTGTGTGTGTGTGTGTGTGTGTGTGTGTGTGTGTGTGTGTGTTTCTTGGGTTCCCCCCCCCCTTTTTTTTTAGCATTGTCAGAGGTGGCTTGTCTCTAGCCTAACTTGGCAGTGACTTCTTATTCATTACTCTCTCTCCCTCCCCCCCTACCCCCCCCCCCCCCCCCCTTCATTTTTCCGCCCCCCTGTTCCTGACACCTTCGTGCCTATCAATGCCGCCCAGGTTTACTGAAGGCTCTCCAGATTTCTTTGGAACTGGTTATGCTACCTGAAATGAACCACGTCATACAGACCAGCAGTTTGCTGAATGCCAGCCCCACCAGATATTGATCAATTTGATCTCTTTTTTTTTCCTTTACTGCATGCCCCCTGGCTGCTCTCCAGCTGTACAGGATCCAAGTGAGCGGCAATTTCACAATGGACAAATGCGAAGGTTCCTGTCTTCTTCTTCTTCTTCTTCTTCTTCTTCTCCTCTCCTCCTCCTCCTCCTCCTCCTCCTCCTCCTCCTCCTCCTCCTCCTCCTCCTTCTTCTTCTTCTTCTTCTTCTTCTTCCAATTCTTCAAATTCGTCTTCTTCTTCTTCTTCTTCTTCAAATTCTTCTTCTTCTTCTTCTTCTTCTTCAAATTCTTCTTCAAATTCTTCTCCAAATTCTTCTTCAAATTCTTCTTCTCCTTTAAATTCTTCTTCTTCTTCTTCTTCTTCTTCTTCTTCTTCTTCTTCTTCTTCTTCTTCATCAAATTCTTCTTCTTCTTCTTCTTCTTCTTCTTCTTCTTCTTCTTCTTCTTCTTCTTCTGTCTTTTGTTTTCTTTTTTTTTAATAAATTAAATTAAATGGGAGGCTAAGCTAAACCCTTACAGCGCCCCCCTGGTGTCAGCAGACAGCTGTATGTGCCGATCATAATAACTTTGCTTGTTGACACAACTCGACAAGCCATCAGCCCGTGTCACTGACAGCCACACGAAAGGCGATAAAACGTTTTGATTATTTTACCTCGAAAGAGCCCAAAGCGCATATTACAGAAGAAAAAAAAACCCTGATAAAATACTAATTCTAATTCAAAGCCACACACACACACACACACACACACACACACACACACACACACACACACACACACACACACACACACACACACACAAACTCACACACGCAGACAGACACACGAGCGCGTCAACAACAGCAAACGCGCACAGTGATAAGTGGATATCATTAATCAGTCTGAGGGAAAAGATGTGTTTTTAGGGAGGTTTTTAAAGTCTCTAAAGAGTCTGTGTTACGCAGAGAAGAAGGCAGACCATTCCACAGAGCAGGTGCCAGGTAAGAGAAAGATCGTTGGCCTGAAGTTTTCAGGCGAGCGGAGGGAAGCCGAAGCAGACGAGAATCGGTGGATGAGCGTAAGTTGCGAGACGGACATAGAGATGGAGGAGGTCAGAGATGTAAGAGGGAGCCAGATTATTCGGTGATTTAAAACATTGATGAAAAGATCGGACAAATCTGTGTGGTTGAAAAAAAAAACAGGGTTTTTTTGTTTGTTCGTTTGCTTGGGAAAGTAGGAATAGTCAACTAGGAGTTTGTTATTTTTTACTACCCGGTAATATTTTTGAAAATGTCTGTTTGTCACAACAGCATACAAATAAAGGCACAAAAGAAGATTTTAAAAGATCTGTTCAGATTCTATTTCCTTGGAGGAAAAAACTCGCTTACAAACTCTTCTAAAGGTCTGTTCAGATCATGTTTCCTAGGAGGAAAGAGCTCGCTTACAAAATCTTCTTCCAGGACTACGTGCTTTTAACAAACATCAAAATGAAAATCTGTGATAATAATTTTGTGTTTGTTCAGATTTCATTTCCTGAAAAGCTTGTTTGTAAAATCATGTCTTTTTTTTATAGATCTGTATATTAAAACATGGCCAAAGCGTACCAAATCGGAGCTGTGTTTGTGCATAATAATCGTTGTTTTTTTTAAATAAATGAATAAATAGACATTAAGGTATGAAATATATAGATAAATATTCCGTAAACAAATAAACATTACGTAAACAAGCACATAAATGAATGAAAAAGTAAATGAATGAATGAATGAATGAATGAATGAATAAATGAATAAATAAATAATTGAATGGATGAATAAAATGAAAGGAAACATGGTTGTTTGGCAATTGAGCTGTTCTTCTTCCCGGAAATATCCGTCTAGTCCCTATCAGTTCTGAATCTCGATTCCACAACGGTTCAGTGGAGGGTGAAAATTGCATATATACAGACTGGAGTGCATGACATTATTAAATGTTTACATTAGTCACTGGAGCGGCACGAACCTAGCTTGTGTTGCCAGGGGAAGCAACCCAGGCTGCATGTCTATTTCGCACCATAATGGGAACTAACTTGTGCTGAGGCCCATTAGCAGTTTTTTGCCTTTCTTTTTCATTTTTTTCTAGTTGTTTTTTTTTTGTTGTTGGTTTTTTTTTTTCACTTTGACAGAAGTAAGTGAATATGCTGACGTTTGTCGCGCTCGCTCAGGCGTATTGGAGAGAATGTAAATATGTTCGTTCAAGCTCACCCTATCTTATTTTGCACGAAAACCCCCCTTTTCACATCCAAGTCACGTCCATCTCATATCAGTTTTGGCTAAAATTAACACCTTTTAACAAACAAAAATTAACACACAAAAACCTCTAAAAATTGACGTAATCAGCACATTAAAATGGGGGCTTACGTGCAAGATGAGATTTGGTGATCGTGAACAAACATATTTACATTCTCTCCAGGGATATAAAATTTAAAGGTTTAATTAGCTATACTACTTCCACCGCTATTAACACCCGCGGGACTGAGTCCTTACTACTTTTCTAATATGCTCTTCTACCTCAAGCACTATTAATAAATTAGAACAATCAACTGGCTTTCCGTCTTGTTTAATATTTTTACATCCAATGAATTTAAAGAACCCTCAATTAATTCTTTAAATTACTGTCTCCGCCAAACCTGTATAACTGATAATCGCAAAACCCTGCTTTAATTGACGGCAGTGCTCGTAGAACAGTAGATGGATAGCCATTAAACAAATTAGTATCTGTTCTTAACTGTTGTAAATGGACATATAAAATTGGGTTTACGAGAAAATCGGATGCTCTATTACCTAAATACTCATAAATGTCCCATTCTACAAGGCCGTGTGTGCTGAAGCTATATGTTACGCCACTATTATAAAAGCCCAAAATTCGAGCCAGGCTTCTTGGAAAAAACATACTCCCTTTTTTCTTTAAGTTCTGGAAAATTTATAGTAATTATAAGATTTGCCTCATTAATTTTTAACTTAATGCTAAAATTGCTAAATACTTCTCTTAAAGAACAAAAGTTGTAGTAACCATCAGGTATTTTTAAATGTTTTTTTAATAGATTGCCTTGCTCGTCCATAATATCCACCCAGTTATTCTATCTTTTTCAGATATGTTAATCCATTTTACTTTAAACCCAATTTCTCTAAGGGGAACCCTACAATCACCGCGCCTATTTTCAATTGGTACGTTAAGAACACACGCTTGTTTTGTTGGGTTATATAGATGTACATCCTTTTTATAACTATTTGAAAAACTAAATTTAAAAAAATGGAACCTTTCAAATATAACGAAAGTGCTGCTTACAATGAAGGAGCGTTTTATAATGCCAAATATTTAGACTCAGCAATCTAACCATTGCAGTAGATGAATATAATGGCTTCCAAGTCAGACTTGTAAACCCGCTAACTAGATATTTAAATCCGCCAATAAATAATGATAGAGTGCCATCAGCATGTCATCTCGCCCTATGGCTTTTTTCCAGAATCAGTTAAATTTTGCCATTTACTGCGCAACTACTGGCTGTGGTGTTTCATATGCAAACCATTTAAACCATCCTAATCTCTTAGTAAGGTCAGTATATAACTTTCATGTTTATTACCAGTACAGGCGAATACTAACTAAAACTAAACGTAGTCCTCCCTAACGACAGCATGTTTAATGCATTCAACAGCCCAATGGACAATAATGTATATGAAGAATCTGCAACGAATTTAACATTAATCCTTCAACTGATTTTAGACAAAAGTTAGACCGCAATCATGGGTTAGCACACTGTATTTGTGGGGCGCAAAAAGAGAATATAATTATGACTACTGGCCCGGCCACACCTCTTTTCAACCAGACAAACAAGTTCGATTAGGATCCATAGAACAAAAACATCCTTATGCTTGGGCAACATTTATCTTAGATGAAAGTAAAGGCCTAACAATGCCAGGAGTGCAAAGACTTAATGACTCCATACGGACGTACGTTTGTGTCTATTAGGAGCACAAGCACAGACCAAGTCTAGCATACTAGATCAGTCTACAGGGTTTGATGCTAGAAAACAATTTCTAGCTAATTTAGAAGATGCTATTAACTCTGCTGTTGATTTGCCTGCCAGCATACAAAGGTATCAAGACGTTCTTGCGCATGCTAGGTCAAAGGTTGACTTTGTTGTAGGCCATGGATTATACATGCTACCCTCTGACCTTAGACTACAGATTGGCATGATACAGAATTATAACAATGAAATCCTCATAGCTGGAGACGACCAACACTTAGGACACAATCAAAGCTTAAACACAAGGCCTGCTCCATCCATTTTAAAAGAAAGTACCTAGCCCTGAAGAAAGCGATCCAGTTGTAAGCGCCCCAAAGCCAGAAAGCAGCCCAGAAAGCACACCGCCTAGTTAATGTACCTCGCACTGACAGTCACACTAGCGAAAAGACAGCCCTTGTTGTATTTTTAACTTTTACTGGATTAGCTATACTTTATTCACTAAAAATTAATCCAGCAGCTAGCACTCCTAACGTCCATAGATGGTCAGCCATATAACCAGCTACCTTACCTATAGTAGACAAAACCCAACTAACAACACTACCTAATTACGCCAGGCAGAGCATCAAGCGCTTTGGCAGCTAACTTCTTTAATAGGTTTGCTAAATGACGCAATTGTTTTCTAATCCAACTTTTACCAGGCTGAGGCGTTGGAGGAGTTACTGGCCCTGTCGGCGCACTACCAGTTAAAGCATAAACGAGTGTAGAGATAGCAAACCCAACAGCTGTTAATATACTAACTATTGTAATCCCTTGTTCTCTGAACAGAGTCCTTATTCTTTCAGCTAGCGTAGTGTTTTCATAAAGTATTCTGTTTATAGTTTCTCTTATTCTGCTTGTTTGTGATGCTAGCTGCGCTCTGTTAGTAGACAGTACTTCTAACCTAGCCGCCCTTTGTAGCATTAAATCTAGTATTTTCTGCTGTATTCTAGCCTTTTCTTCTCGCCCTAAATTGTTATCATCTGCATCAGCCAGTTTATTTTTTTTCTTTTATCTCTCTATCCAACTCACCAAGTTTTGCTAAATTGAGCGCTAGTTCCTCCCCTACAGTTGTAAGAGCATTCTTAATACCCTCAAGTTCGCGCCTAAGCTTATCGTTTTCACTCCTAAGAGCCTCAATTTCACCAGTGGGTTCAGAATCGTCAATTGTTTCTAATGTTTTTCTGACTGTCTCCTCACTTAAACTCGTTTCAATTTCTGCTATTATTTCATCTGCTTGTTGACTTAAATCTTGAAGAGTATGTTTTGTATTTTAGATTGTGTTGGCAACTTTTGCCCCAAGTTCTGTAAACGACTAACGGCTTCAGCTCTAAGCTCTAAAGGTTTAATTGTTCTGCCTTAGCAATAGGGAGTTTTCGCCTAATTGTGCTTTGTTTTAAAAACTTGTTTGGGTTTTGCATTGAAGTAGCATTTACACGACCTCCAGCATCAGTTTTTATATACAAATGCCCGCCATCTTCCTCAAAATCGTTAGGATCAGGCACTCCTGGTAGCTCTCGTCCTATGCTTTTATAGAATGATTGAATTCTTTCTCGCAATAGTTCTTGGCGGTGTCTAGGGAGTAAAGAACCCGCTCCTTCAATCTCTTCTTGCAATGAAGGACCCAGTTCTTCATCTTCTTCTTCTTCAACAGGATCAGGCGCGTCAAAATCTTCATCCATATTTTTTATTTATATTCTTTTTTGTTTTATAAAAAATGAACTCATACGGTTGTGACCTCGATCCATACAGAAAAGAGAAGGAACCTCATGGCGTAAAAGGTATAAGGCAGACTGTAATTAGTGTAAATACTCCATCAACAGTTGAGGCTGAACAAATTTAACAGTCAAGTTCCCTGATCTTGGCGCTGATGATGTTATAATGCCAGGCACTGCTAAACAATCATTCAAAATAGGTATTACATCGATAGATCCTAATGCTAGTGTTGTCGCTAATTTAGCAGAGCAATCGTTAAACATATAGCAATCAAACTGGAGGGCACAGCATCTTTGTACTAGGCGAGGCAGACATTTTTGCTCTCTATTCTGATCTATGGCTGCCTAAAAAAGAAAGAAAAGAGAAAGTTTATCAGGGAATACAAAGCCCAAACGGCCTTAAGCACAGGCTTAAAGCGGGGGATGCAAAGAATGATGTTAAAGATGAGGCAGTAGCAGAAGCATTTGGCAATAGATTCTGCATCCCTCTAGATTTTGAGCTGTTAAAGACGCATATGCCATATTACCAAAAGAAAAACTTACTTATGAACTAACATTTAATCCTAGCGGTTCTGTCGTTCTGTCTGAAGACCCTGAAGCTAAATACACAGTCAGCGACATCTCTCTTGAGTTTGATGTTGTTACTAACCCTGGACTGGCCAGAACAATCTTAACCCAGTATAAAAGTAAAACGGTTATTTATTATGAAAACGTTACACACTTCACTACAGAAAATAGAAACAAGCGAGACACTCTTTGGAACATATATCTAAATAAGTCTTTAAAGTTTTTAAAAGGAATTTTGTTCTTGTTTACTGAAGGAACAACTCCTTTTCAGAGAGAATCAGAAGCGTTTTATAATCCAAAAATTGAGAAGGTTGACTGTGTAATAAATGGCAAGTCTGATCAGTTGTATTCAGGGCGCAGACTTTTACATCACCAACACTTCGATGAAATAAGAAAGTTGCTCGCTGGAGGTAGGCAAAGGGATCCTGCAGTTGATCGTGTACGTAAAAAACTTCGCCTTTATGATGTAAGACTCGAAGACTACTTAATAACCAAATATGGGCTGTGGCTGGATTTTAGATCCACATTTGACAACAGATTGTTTGGCAGTGGAGAAAGGGTAGGGCAAGATGGTGTAAAAATAAATATTCACAAGAAAGCAGACGGAAACGCCCCCAATAAAAATGCATGTTTTATGGTTTGTGATGCTCAGTTAAACATTGAAGAAAACAGGCTAAAAGATGTGGCTTATTAAAATGCAGAAGAAATATTCTAATAAAAACAGATGGATAGTTTGAAGTTTCTGCCCAAAGATCCGCACTGTTCTCTTATCTGCGGGATTACTGGGTGTGGGAAAACTGTCTTCGTACTTGATTTGTTACAAACAATATACAGGTTTCATTACGAGCACATTGTTATATTCTGCACAACCATTAAGCACAACAAGTCTTACAAAGAAAGGAAGTTTATTTGGACAGACGATAATATATTTTTAGTTGATCCTAGTGACAGGCTAAGCGACTGTTTAGAACATTACTATAGACTATTTGAGGGAACTGAAACACTGTTTATTATTGATGACTGTTCAGCTGAACGAGACATTGTTAAAAAAAGAAAAGCTCTGTCAAGCTGGCCTTTAGTGGCCGCCACGCCTTTGTTTCTGTGTGGCTCTTAACTCAGAAATATAATGCTGTCTTAAAAGACTTTAGATCGCAGTTAAAATCGGTTGTATTATTTTACACTAAGGACAAAGATAGTTTTGAAGAATGTTTAAGTGAAAATTATATAATAAGGGACAAAGATAGTTAAAAAAAATAAAAAGACCAGTTAGAAAAATCTAATCACGCTAAGCTATGCTTACGAACTGACCCCCCAGTTCAATACGATTGTTTATTGTAGATTGTTTATTATTGATTGCTTATAACAATTTGTTTATTATAATTTTTATATTATAAAAAGAATGTCTCGAAGGCCAGAATCAAAAGCGCAGCTAGCTCCTAAATGCGTTGCAGTAGAGCTAAAAGACCTAGGAGACACAACCGAGTTTGATCTAATAGAGTGCCAGGAAATGTTTATGGATTTGAGTACACAGATGATGGGTTTACAAACGAACAGAAATTGAAGACAAAAAACGGCAGCAATATCCTACCCTAGAAGAGATAAGAAATTAAGGCTAACGACTTTGGCAAACATGAATACAAACTTCATAAAAGAGAATGCTTGGGCTTGCTTCCTGAAATTGCTTGGAATTTAAAGTTTGAACTGCGAAGTGCCTAATGTATACTTTGATAAGGAAAACAATTTTAGAAAAGCTTTAAATGAAGGGCCCATTCTTGTTAGCCTAGTTCCAGGAACACAACAGAAAAAACAGATTGAAATAACTAAGCGAGGTTCTGAATATATGCTACAGCGAAAGAAGTCCTTAGCTGATGTCGGGGTGACTGTCAGCTTAGAATTTAACCCAAAGCTACTGCCACTACCTAGGCAAATGACGATGATTTTTCGCTTATTTATTACTCCGAGGGAGGGCGATACTAGTTTGCCAGAACATACGTTAATCAGAGGTATACAAATAAAGGCTGAAAACTTAGATGCCCCTCTTAAGCTCAGTATTGCAATTACTAAAAACGGAGACAAAATAAACACCCATGTATCATCTGACAAGGTTACTGTGATGGTTGACAAAGACAAACTAACAGTACTTGACTTTATTCTCATTAAGTATGTTGATTTTATTGCGTTTTACTCTGTTAATGAAGTGCTGCCAGAAGGATTAATAAGAAGATATGTACAAGATTAATTTTAAAAATAATCTTATTTAAAAAATGGAGGTTCAACAGTTTAGATTAAAGCAAATAACTGAACTTCAAAAGGAAATAGAAAGCGACTTAGATAAGTATAGGCTTACTAGAAAGAAATATGCTAAAGCTTTAAATACTCTTTCTTATGTAATTACTGGTTCATCAGCTGTAGCTAGCGTAAGTGCTGGGTCTAGTGTTGCTGCTTTAGCTACTGGGGTTGGGGCGCCAGCCTCTTTAGCATTAGGAGGTCTCGGGTTAGGTTTAGGCGCTGTGTCTATGATTGTAAGCGCTGTTTTAAAAAAATTAACTCCTAAATTACAAAAGCACACTGCCATTGTGGCCCTAGCATCAGCAAAACTTTGTTCATTAAGATTAAGAATAAGCAAATCATTACAGGATGAAAACATTACAGACGAAGAATTTCAGAAGCTTATGGCTGACGGTGAGGATTACAGACGGCAAAAAATTGAACTTCAAAAGGAGTGGAGAAAGACGTTTACTTCACGACAGGTAGACACTGATGCAATTAAACAGAACATTGAAAAACAAACACACGATCAGTTAAAACCAAAATAGGCAAAAAAAATGGTTTACAGACTTAGCCGTCCTGGACTGAATGACTGGCTTGCAGTTCTCACCGGCTCGGTTAATATTGATTTCAACTCCCACCACCACTGATTCACTTGTGCGCTTAGCCGATATTGATCGCAGGCCCAGAGCAGTCGTCTGCTTCAGCCGGTCCAGAGTTTGGCGTCTGCTTCAGATGGACATGCGTAGTGATAAATTCTGTCACGCTTTTCCTGTGAAAAATATTTTTCGCAAGTGAGTTGACCTAATTCTGTTTCTGAAATTTTGTTAACCAGAAAAGGCGTGACAACTTTCCTCACTACGCATGTGCTAGCCTCATTAACATGATGAAATCGAAACAGCATTTGTGAGTACGCATGCGCTAATCTTAGTGAATACAATAACATGATGAAATCGAAACAACATTTGTGAGCGCGCATGTGTAATATAAATTAGGATATTAAAATCGAGTTTTCTAGAATTATACACATAGATGAGTCTCCTACGCAATCTTACAAAAGAAGTAAGGGCAACAGAGGCGCAGATAGACTAAGTTACTCAAGAAATATCTTCGTTAAAATATTTGGCAATGAGTTCTGATTCTCAATCACAGTCCCAGTGAAGAGCATAGCGCCAATATTCTCCGTAGAAGTCAGTGGGGAAGTTATTGATTTTTCCCTCTCCACAGCTAAGCATGTGTTGTGTTGCAGTGCGCGTGTGTGAATGAGAAAGAGGGAGAGAGGTGGAGACAGACAGAGAGATGTTGTGGATTACTTATTTTTTTTAATTTTTATAATTTTATTCTGGTTTAAAAATGAAGCCCGAAGAAGTTAAAAAGCTTACTAATTACTTTACAAGTTGAATTGAAAGGCCGATAGAGAAGAGTTAAGGAGCAGGTTGAAAAATCAATTACTGATCTTTTTAATCACATAAAAGATACAACCAAGCGTGAAGAAGGCCATCAGTGAAATACCAATTCTTGGCCCCAACCGGCTATAAGGTTGTTTGCCGTTTTAAGTTTGATTATATGGCTTCTAAAGATGTTGTTTCTACTTTTTCTACCAGCCCTGAAGGAGTGACTATTCGTTTTAATGAAGATTAGGTTTTACGATTATAAAAGACTATGAAAAACACTGAATTACAATTATTTTTTTATTTTTTTATTTTAGTTTTAAAAAAATGGCTGCTGAACTCAGTGAATCTGATTTAAAGAATTGTAATGAACAAATTTTGACGAAACAATGAAAGTATTAAACATTGATTTTAGTGAATTTGGGTTGAGAATGATGTAAACAATATAATAAAAGATCATAGTGAACTGTTTAACGAAGCAATCAAAGTGATGAACATTGACTGTAGCGATTCAGAAAAAGCTAAAATATTGGGGGGTGTTATTGTAACGGTTAACGTGTCTTGAAGTTTTGCAACGTTTGGGCGAAGAAAAAAAAGCACGTTTTTACTTACTTTTATATACATTTATTTTTTAATTTACGTAAAAATTTTTGAGTTAAAAAATGAGCCTCACAAACCGTCTGAGTTTGAAAAACAAACCACCAGCGCACTGGTGAAAGGTAGTGACAAACAATTAATCAATATGTTTAGCGAAGTAGACATGGACATCATTAACCCCTCGAACGTTCATGAAAGCGTAGCACACGCTATCTCTAAAATCCCAGAGTCTCTTCAGATGGAGCCCGCCAGTAAAAGTGCTGTTGGCCGTTCTGATTGATTATATAACGCCTGATGATGACTTGGCATGGGAGTCTGGGTTTCAACTAAACAGAAAGAAGTTTTAGCTATCGCGACTTTAATCTAACTGGGCTGACTACATGCTTACGCAGTTTAACCATGCAAGTGAAGAAGAAAAAATTGCGCGGTTACTGGATGGTCTGAAGGGACGGTCCTTGAAATCAAATTGAGACAAACAAAGTTCTATCCAAATAGTTGGCAATTCTCACCTTCCTCTCCCAAAAGAGTTAGGTTTAAAACGAGCAGTCTTAAACAAAAAAAATTTCTGACAACATGTTTTTTATGTGGTGTGTTTTTAGCACATTTACATCCTTTAAAAAGAACGCAGAAAGAGTTTCCAATTATGAACAATATAAGCAAGAGCTGAACTTTGATAACATAACCTTTCCAGTGAGTATAAAAATGTATATCTCATTTGAAGAACAAACAAACCGATCACTGTAAACGTATACACTGGTCTGTAGTGCCTCTAAGGGTTTCTCCCAATGCCCTACTTTTGGCGATCCACTTAACAAACATGTAGACTTGATACTGTTTGAAGATAGTACAAAGAGTCATTATGTATTAATCAGAACAAAAAGCAGACTTAGGGCCTATACATCAAAGAATCATGCTATACAAGGGCTTTGTAAAGGTGTCTGGTTAAATCCCAACTATAGAAGCGCTGCCATCATAGAACTCATTGTAAAATTTTTTGTAGACTGCAAAACCAAACTCCTACACCTAACCCGGGTCTAAAGTTATTTTAAGAATATATACAAAATGCAGATGAGCCCGTACGTGGTTTATGCTGACTTGGAATCAATCTTGCCGCAGTACTATGGCCCACACCAAGAACAAAAAACAACCTTATTAACCCACCATCAGATCTGTTCTTATGCGTTATTGTTGTTAGGTCAGGCAGTCTACCACAACACCCGAGTTTTACAGGGTCCCAACGCAGCTAGTAGATTTTTAGAGCAGATGAAACAACTTCGCAATCGATTATCTAATGAACTGAACCTTTCAGATATTGTTATGACTCCTGAAGACCAAGAACGTTATGACTCATCACACACTGTTGTTTTTTGGGCTTAGAGCTAACGCCTAACAGTAAAGACGCGACAGTGAGAGACCACGATCACATAACTGGCAAATTTAGGGGAGCCGCGCACAACAATTGTAATCTTCAACTTAAAGTGACCCCAAAAAATGGAAACTGCCCATCTTCTTTCATAACCTACGAGGCTACGATTCTCATTTTATCATGCAAGCAGTGACTTCTGAATATAAGGGGGTTACCTGCTTTTGAAACAGTCTTTCAGAAAAGACATGACTTTTACTCTTGATTGTTAACCCTTTTTATGACTCTGCCCAACATCTATGGCCTAGTTAGATAAGTTAGGGGATCGCTACAAGACTTTCCAATCACTAAACAATATTTTGATCCATCTTTGGTGCGTAAAGCGTCTATCCTTAATGAAAAAAATGAACTCGGGGGACAGGTTTGACGAAGACTCGCTTCCCTCCTAAAGGCGCTTTCTTTTCTAGTCTTAGAGGTAAAGACATAACGACTCTGACTATGAATACGCCAGAAAGCCTTGACAAATTACACTGTGAAACGATGGGTGACTATCATGATCAATATTTTTTGGGCTGACGTGTGTTTATTGGCAGACGTCTTTCAAACTACAGATCTACATGCATGAAACATTACAACTTAGACTCATCACATTACATCTCTGCCCCGGCCTTTTTTGGGGATGCTTTCTTAAAGTCTACAAACATTCAGATGACTTAATATCTGATCTACCCACACTCCAGATGATTGAAGAGGGGCTGAGGGAGGTATTAGCATGGCCTCACATCCTTACTGCAAAGCCAAAAACCAATATTAGACGACTATGACCCAACTAAACCGTCTAACTATCTAATGTACTTAGACGATAACAATCTGTATGGAAAGGCTATGAGCCAGCCGCTTCCATTACGTAACTTTAAAATGATAAAAGGACCTCATGATGTTAACACTGTGTTAAGTAGTGTCACAGCTTACGCCTGATAATCCAACCGGACTAATCTTAGAAGTGGGCTTAGAATATCCTAAAGAATTACACGATCTCCACAACGATACCCCCTAGCCGCAGAAAGATTAAAGATGAGTCTTATCGAACCACCTAAACTTGTTCCCATCTTCCCCCACAAAACTAAATAAAGTGTGTCATTACAGACTCCTACAGTTTTACTTAAGACACGGACTGAAACTAAGAGCTGTTCACAGAATCATTTCTTTTGATCAAGAGCCTTTTATGAGGCCAACATCAAGAAGAATACGATCTTAGAACCCAACCACTGATGCTTCAGAAAAAGACTTCTTTAAACTGATGAACAACAGCTGTTTGGTAAAACCATGGAAAATCCAAAACAAACGTAAAGAGTAAAATTAGTTACCCAAAAAAAAACCAAGCAATTAAGTTTGCCTCTAAACCTAACTATCAATACTTTAGAAGATTTAACGACAGCCTGGTTGGCATTATATGAAGAAAAAGATGTTAAGTTGGACAAGGGCCCGGGGTTTATTGGCTTTACTGTATTAGAGTTGTCAAAGTATTGATGTTAGAATTTCTGTACGACACTTTAAAACCACTGTATCCAGAAGCAAGAGTACTTACACAGACACTGACTCTTTTATTCTAGACGTCCCCACAGAAGACTTCTATAAAGACTTGAAACAGAAGTAGCTAAAGGAGTTGATGGGTGGTACGACACATGCACTATCCTAAAGACAGTCCCTTTTCATTTAACTGTGAACAAGAAAATGATTGGAAAGATGAAGGGTGAACTTAATGGACAGTTATAAAAGAATATGTGGTTTGCGGTCAAAGATGTATAGCGTTTTCTAGCCAGACTTCTGTATGAAAAAAGCTAAGGGGATAAGTAAAGAAGTTGTCAAAAAGAATAACTCACAATAACTACAAGCAAGCTCTCTTTGAAAACAAAGTATTTTTTCACACAAATGTTAATCGCGCTCTACCTTCATCAAGTAAACACAACTGCTGTTAACAAAAAATCACTAGTCTCTAACAATAACAAGAGAACTTACGTCAATCCTGAGTTTCATATGCTGTAGGGCATTGGAGAACTTTAAAAGATTTAAATTTAACTGACTTTTACCTTTACTTAACTTAAGAACCTAACTAGTACTTATTTAAAAACCTAGCTAGTACTTTATAAAGAACCTAACTAGTACTTAAAAAAGAACTTTTTTGTACTTTACTTGTAAATTTACTTGCACTTAACTTAAAAAGTACTTTCTTACCTAACTTAACTTGTACTTATCTGGTTCTTAACTTGTACTTTATTTAGTTCTTAAAAACTATTCCATAGAAAATGGATCTACAGCAGGAGGTTGCATTTATTTTGCAGAAGCTGGCCCCTTCTTCTTTTACTGGTTTTGTGGGGGTTGTAACTTTGCTGCTAAGTATGGCGTTAACATTTGTATGCTAAAACTCCCCCCCCCAACAACAACAGCACCCAATACATAATAATACATCTTATCGTTTGTTTGTGATTGTTTGTTGTTAATTGGGTTGTTGTTGCTGGTTGTGATGTTGTATTACTATCTAACAATTTTTGGTTTACTGATTTGGGTTTTCTTTTTGCAGTCTGTTCCATCAGCTAATTTACGCCCACCTCAACACGTCCCCGGATTTTAGTTTAGTAACATTACTCACTTGTGGGACATTCACCTGTGGTGCATTCCCTGTGGTACATTCTGCTCCTGCGGACTGTCCTGCAGCGTCTTCCCCGCTCATTTTTTTTATTGCGATTAAATTAATATGATCAAAATTAAAATGATTAAAAGTAATTAACTCCATGATGAATGGGCATAACATCGTCCCAAATCTGTAATACATGTCACATGGGAAGAGTTTCTAGTGACTTTTTTAAAACCTGGATCTTGTGATAAGTCATATTTTAAAATCTTCTTCTGAATCAACTGGCCATCTTACTTACTAACTTAGCATATAAACTAATCATTGTCTGACCCACTGACTAACTATTTTTTTTCCAGCTGCGCTTCGTACCTACGTAGTACTTCTCAACGTCTGAAGTAGACAGTTGCTGAATCTGTTTGACACTTAGTTCAGTGCCTAAATACTGTTTATTTTTCCGCACGCAGCTAAAGAGTATAATCTTTCTTTATGGCAGTGGTCTAACGGAGTAGTCGCTTGCTCCTCACACTTTAATAGTTCGTCACAATCCATTTTTTAAAAACAATAAAAAATAAAATAATACTTTTAAAACCAGAGTTTAAAGTGGGTTTAATTATGCAGTGCCTTTGTTGGTGTTATAGTTTATTCAACCCTTGCAAAAGTTTGTAGGGATAAAACCGCCCAACATGGGAAAGATAGAAGATTCGCCAAAACTATTGCAACTTTATTTTTAGCTTTAACAACAAAAGA
>CM031607.1:25186869-25189369 GCA_018398815.1 Conus ventricosus | reverse complement strand
TAAAGTAATTCCACTTTATAAATCTGGTGATAATCAATTCCATCAACATAGACCAATTTCTATTTTATCTGCTTTATCTAAACCTATTGAAAAACACTTGCAAAATTTACTATATTCTTACCTTACTAAAAACAATTTACTCCACGACGATCAATCTGGTTTCCGTAAAAATCATTCCTGCCATACAACCCTTGTACAGCTTATTGATAGCCTCTTATGCAGTATAAATGAAAATAAATTTACTGGTATTCTTTTTATAGACTTTCAAAAAGCTTTTGATGTAATAAATCATTCTCTCCTGTTGCGTAAACTGGAACTCTACAAATTAACTCCAGAATTCATAAAATCTCATGTCCTCATTCCTATGTAATAGGAAACAATCAGTAACAGTCAACAATAAAACGTCAAAATTTAATGTCTATCAAATATGGAGTACCACAAGGCTCTGTACTGGACCCTCTACTGTTTACTGTCTACGTCAATGATTTACCTTATTTTCTTGAAAGTAAATGCGAAATGTTTGCTGATGACACATCTCTTCATTCCAGTGATTCAGATCCATATAGATTAGCTAGTAACCTCCAAAATGATGTTAAAAAACTTATCGAATGGACTCAGTTGAACCAAATGTCCTTAAATGCAAGTAAAACCAAGTGCATGTTTGTATGTGCCCGACAAAAAAGACAAAAGATGAAGTCAAAATTTCCACCATTGTTTATATCTGACCAAAAATAGAAGAAGTCGACTCACATAAAATACTAGGAGTAATAATAGATAAAGATTTAACATGGACCGACCACATAACGTCAATGGGAAATGTCTCTCAAAAAAATTACTTCAATTAGCCAAGATTAAGAACTTCCTGGACACCCATTCTCGAAAGCTCTTTTTCTGTGCTCATATTCTATCAATCATTGATTATGCGTCAACCTATGGGATAACTGCAGTGAAACCAACTTGAAAATTATTCATCGAATGTATAAAAAGAGCATTAAAATTAGTATTACTAAAACAAGCACCCTAACAACAGAAGACTATAAACAACTTAATATGTTAACCTTCTACAACAGACTTTTGTTCAACAAGGCAGTATGCATGCATAATGTTACAAACGGATATGCTCCTAAAAAGATAAGAGATTCATTTACAACTAACACTTATAGACATAGTCATTTATTATCCTTTCCTAGACCAAGAAATAATCTTTATAAATCTAGTCTTTTGTACTCCGGTGGAAATGTATGGAACAAGCTACCAATCACTTTGAAAAACATAAAGAACAAAAATCAGTTTAAGAAAAATCTGAAAAAGCATCTCATGGATGTTAGCAATCAATATTTTCTCAAATTCCTTTGAAATAACTTTTCAGTGATTTTACATGATGTATCCTTGTGTATATGTTTATGCCTATGTACATGTCTGTTTATGCGTGTGTATGCTTTGTAGACAATGTATTGATATTGTACATATTTTAGTAGAGAATTAAAGGAAGTGAAGGAAGAACTCCAAAGCAATGTTAAAAAAGATGTTGATGAAAGTGATTCTGTTGTGATTGAGAAAATGATGTTCAGTCTTTTTTCAAACGTTTAAATGTGAGAAAGGCAATGGGCCCAGATAATATCTGGGAAAATTGTTGAAGGTGTGTGCCTCTCAGCTCTCCTATGTTTACAGTCGTTTTGTTTACCTGGTCACTAAGAGAATGCATCATTCCTGTTTTATGGAAAAAATGCCACTGTATGTCCTGTTCCCAAAAAACGCAACCCAAGCTGTTTAAATGATTACCGACCAGTTGCCCTCACATCTGTTGCAATGAAATGTCTTGAACGAATTGTCCTCTGTTCTGTTTTAAAAGATACCACACAGTACCAAGACCCGTTTCAGTTCGCATACAAACAGAACAGATCAACAGATGATGCCACACTCACACTTCTCCAAACATGCGTTTTCACACCTCGAAAAACCTGCCTCCTTTGTACGCATTCTTTACATTGATTTCTCATCAGCATTCAACACCATACAACCACATCTGATGGCAAAGAAACTCATTAACATGAATGTTGTAAACAAGCTAATTCTTTGGATAATAGATTTTCTAACAAAGAGGACACAGTCTGTGCGATAAACAGAGTGTTGTTTCGTCTTCCAGAGTCATTTCAACTGGCGCACCTCAGGGTACTGTTTTATCTCCAGTGCTTTTTACTCTGTACCAAAATGATTGTTCAGGAAGTGATTCAACTTTGTACATTAAATATTCAGATGACTCAGCACTTGAGGATCTTTCCAACTCTGACTCTGTTTACTTCAAGGAGGTTCAAAGATTTGTTGACTGGTGCGATCACAACTATCTTGATCTGAATGTAACAAAAACGAAAGAAATGTTGATTGATTTTAGAAAGAATCCAAAAGTTGTACCACCGCTTTTTATCAAAGGTGCTGAAGTAGAACGTGTTGAATCATACAAATATTTAGGAACTTTTATAGATAATAAGCTGAATTTTAA
>CM031607.1:25177662-25180869 GCA_018398815.1 Conus ventricosus | reverse complement strand
TGTGTGTGTGTGTGTGTGTGTGTGTGAGTGTGTGTGTGTGTGTGTGTGTGTGTGTGTGTGGTGTGTGATGTGTGTGTGGTGTGTGTGTGTGGGTGTGTGTGTGTGTGTGTGTGAGTTGTGGGGGGGGGGGGGAGGGGCTGGCGGGGAGGCGGTGGGGAGGGTTGAGAGGGCGAGGAAGACGGCTGAGTTGCCACACTCGACTATCTTTGAGTTAGTTGGTTTGTTCACGCCCTGTGCTGTACACTGTGTACCTGCCTATTTCTTTTATAGTGTGTGTGTGGTGTGTGTGTGTGTGTGTGTGTGTGTGTGTGTGTGTGTGTGTGTGTGTGTGTGTGTGTGTGCAACACATGATACCCTGTTTTTCATTGATCACTGCTATCTTCTCTCAACAAACATCAGCATATTGATGCCAACACATTATTTCACCTGTTACAATGAACATCATCCCACAGCATTGTTTACTTTCTTTAAACAACACTATTTGTATGAACCTCCCAAACCCTCCTACCCCCATCCCCACCCCCCACCCCATAGTGGATGAAGAGATATGAGCTCCCTTCCCTTGCCCTCCTTCCCTCCCCCCCACAGTACCCGCCTCCCCGCCACCCTACCCACCCTTTTTCCTTTAACTCCCCCCCCCCCAATTATACCTTATCACCCATTTATCTTCCCATCCCCTTCCCTCCCTTATTAACATTTCCCACACACCTTTCACAACTACCCACGCATAACTCTACCACCTCTTTCATCACCCAGCGAAATCATTTATTTTATTCATCTGAACTTTTTTTCTTTTTTTTCCCTTTTTTTAAAAATACAGTTTCTTTCATTCTGTTCATGTACTTATATATATATATATATTATATATATATATATATATATATATATATATATATATATATATATATATAAAATGTTCCAATTTCTTCCCCCCCCACCTCCCCTCACCCCCCTCTTACCATTATTACCAATCCACCATTATCACAACCGTCACAAAGATATCACACCACCCACTAAACTAGAAACACAACCCTATCGTATCACACACCCCTCCCCCCTCCCCCACGCAACCCCCCCCTTCCTTTTCCTCTCCCATAATCCCCCTTGTCATTTCTGCCTGACGGCTATTCTCCCCACCACATGGACAACAACAGATGAGTCATTTTTCGTTCTTTGTTTGTACTGTCCTAAATGTTAAATGTGCTTTACTTTTTTGCCTGAAGAAGACCCAAGAGGTCGAAATGCATCGTGTCTTGTCATGTGCTTTGTTTGTCAATGTCATTGGCGGCCCCTAACACCCTCTCTTTTTCTAAAAATTGTGAATAGATTGCTTATCACTTGTTTCGTTTTTGACTAAGATCAGGAGGACAACTGACCTGTGGTCAGGGGTGGCCATGATGAAGACAGTGACCATGGTGTGCAGGGCGGCGGGGACGCCGATCAGACAGACCAGGAAGTACTGGTACTTCTGGAACCGCCCAAAGGAGTCGATCTCCTGGAGGATGTCGTCGAACTTCATGTTGATTCTGTTGGAGGTTGGGTGTCGTCTGCACCACACACACACACACACACACACACACACACACACACACACACACACACACACACACACACACACACACACACACACACACACACACACACGCATGCACGCACGCACGCACGCACGCACGCACGCACGCACACACACACACACACACACACACACACACACACACACACGCACACACTGTTTATGTACACATCTGTTCATTAAAGAAATGTTTATAAAAAAAACACACACACACACTGGATTCATTATTGAAACCTGGAAGGACATTTCATACGGATTTCAAATGGGACAGAAAAAAAAATAATTATCGATATTTACAATGGAGGTATAAATAACTCCTTAAATATTTGTTAAAGGCATAGGCTCGAAATCAATTTTTTACACCCTCCAAACGAACACAGGTCTACAGTGAGACAGAATCTCATGACCCATAAACTATTAGGCTGTGACGTCCTATCCACTAGTGCCTTTGATCAGTAGCAGAGAGGAGTAAGAGGGGTTCTTTAGCTCCAGAAACCCTGCGCTTTTCCTGCGCAGATTGTAGGGTCAGGGACATGGTATTGATGGCATTGGTACCCCACTGAATAAAAAGTGTTGTAATTGTCTCTTTCTCTTCCGTTTCGTTTCCTCCGATCCTTCCCTCCCTTCCATCCCTCCCTTCCATTCCCTGCCTTCCACTCCCTTCCTTCCATTCCCTGCCTTCCATTCCCTCCCTTCCCATTCCCTCCCTTCCATTCCCTGCCTTCCATTCCCTCCCTTCCATTCCCTCCCTTCCATTCCCTGCCTTCCTTTCCCCTCCCTTCCATTCCCCTCCATTCCGTTCCCTCCCTCCCTTCCCTCCCTTCCATTCCCTCCCTTCCATTCCCTCCTTCCATTCCCTGCCTTCCTTTCCCCTGCCTTCCATTCCCTCCTTCCATTCCCTGCCTTCCGTTCCTTCCCTTCCGTTCCTTCCTTCCATTCCCTCCCTTCCATTTCCTCCCTTCCATTCCCTGCCTTCCATGCCCTGCCTTCCACTCTGGGACTACACAATAGTATCACTGGGATCCAGTACTACAAACTTCCGAACAAGTCACAATTTATTGGACTCGTCCCAGAGACATCCATCCAGAGGAGCAGGGTGGGGTGGGGTGGATAAATATCATCATTTTCTGTGGGGTGGATAAATATTATCATTTTCCTGTGGGGTGGATAAATATCATCATTTTCCTGTGGGGTGGATAAATATCATCATTTTCCTGGAGTCACACTACTTCCTGTTGATCTCGTTGGCTTTGTGTCCGCTTCCTTGTAAAAGGGACTGGCGACTGTTGACAACGTCAAGTTTGAAGCACACACACTGCGGTGTGCACACGAAGAAAAAAACTACGTGCCGACAGTGCGCCGCCCGCGCTGGACAGAAGAGGAAAACAAGATAGCAGACGTCGTTACCTGAGGAGGCGGCCCAGCCAACTGAACAATTCTATCGTGCGAAAGGGTGGCGAGTGGATGCCGGATGTGGCCACTTGCCCGGACGAGCTAGCGAACAGGACACCGACAAAGGCGAAGAGATGGATAAGAAACGAGACACTTTCCCCGTCCTCTCGCCATCGTTTACTCATTCCAAAGCCCTTGCAGGGAAGTTGGACTGGATCAGTGTGTTTGTGTGGCATTTGTGC
>CM031607.1:25162662-25172662 GCA_018398815.1 Conus ventricosus | reverse complement strand
TACTTGCTTTTAAAGGCCCATTTTGGTTCAACTGAGTCCATTCGAAAAAGTTTTTTAAATCATTTTGGGGGTTTAAATAGAAATCTTAGGGATCTAAATTTCACTGGAAGAAGAGATGGTATCAGCAAAATTTGGCTTTTAAATTTCAAGAAAAAAAGTTTCTTTTGAGGGAAGACGGGAAACGGGTAGAGGGCCCAGTCCCGGCCTTGTGGTACCCCTTTTGTAGACTTTAAAATTTGACGTTTTATTGTTGTTTTTTAATGATTGTTTCCTTTTCCATAGGTTTTGGGGACATGAGATTTATGAATTCTGGAGTTTAATTTTGTAGGTTCCAGTTTCGAAAACCAGGGAGAATGAATTTTACTTTCAAAAGCTTTTTAAAAAGTTTAAAAAAAAAAATTCCCCAGAAAATTTTTTTAAATTTATACTGCTTTAAGAGGTATAAATAAGCTGTAAAAGGGTTGTATGGAAGGGAATTGATTTTTAGGAAAACCCAGTTTTGGATGTCGGGAGAAAAATTTTTTTTTAGAAAGGTAAGAATTTAGTAAATTTTCCCAAGTGTTTTTCAATGGGTTTAGATTAAAAGCAATAAAATAGAAATTGGTCTTAGTTTGAGGGAAATTTTGACTTATCCCAGTTTTATAAAGGGGAAAATTACTTTAGTTTCCCTTAAAAATTCAGGGGAAAAAGGTTTTTTTTTCTCTATGCAAAAAATTTTTAAAAAATACGTTAGTTTTTCCCAAGAAATTTTTTTTGGGACACGAAATCTTTAGTATTTTTTCCCCTTTTTTAAACCATCTAAAAGCGTGTACCGATTGTTTTAAAAAGAAATACTTTTATTTAAATTTCCCTAAAAAGTCATTGGTTGGAGGGTACAGGAAAAGCTAAATCTTTTAAAAACAAAGGGAGTGTTTTAAAAGCTCAAGGGGGGGTTTTTTTAAAATTTTTATTGGGGCCTTTATGTAATATAATTTTTTTTTTTTGTACTAGCAAAATGGTTGTTTAGTTTTTTGCAGTTCCCTCTGTGATAATTTCCCGTTTTTGAGATTTTGGGGTTTTTATTCAACATGTTAAAGGGCCTTTCCCCCTCGACGTGAATCCTTTGGGAGAAAATTTTAAAATCTTTTGAAAGAATTTTTGCTTGAAAATTTTCGTTTCCCCCGAGGGTTTCCCTTTTTTCTTTGGGTTTTTGGAATTCTTTATTTGTTTTTTGGAATTGCTTAATGATTTCTTATGTTAATTTCGTTTTCTTTTCTTTTGTTATCCCCGGGGTTTTGCTTTTTTGTTGACTCTTTTTTTTGTGAAAGGAGGGTGTTTGTTATTAAAACCGTAATAAATGTGGGTTTAAACCAAAAAATTTAGTTTTTTCTCAGGTTTTATTTGGTATTTATATTCCAAATTTTGCTGTGGCAAGGGTTTTTAAGGAAATTTCTTCCTTTTAAAAAATTTTTTTAAAATCCTATAATATATAATCTTGTGCCCTACTTTTTTGGGAAATTTTTTTACGGTTTTTTGAACCCGTCGAAAAAACGGGGTTATGATCGTACATCCCCATGGTTTGGGGAGCATTTCAATGATGGATGTTTTGGTTTGTATTTAAAAGTGATCTTTTTAAAGGGTTTTTATGCCCAGTTATACGGGTTGGGAGTCAATAAAATGTTCAAGAACCCTTGTAAGGGGTTTTTTTTTTATGCCCTTGGGTTTAGGTTTTTATTAAATTTATTAAAATCTCCAAAAAAAAAAGTTTCAAAAATTTTTTTCATTTTTTACTTATCCATTTTAGCCCTGAAAAAAAATCTTTGGGGTCCGGTTTTAGTGGATTTCGGGTTTAAAAAAAACCCATAATTTAAATGGTTTTTTGTTTTTCATACTGGTTTTTTAATTTCCTTTCAGATTCAATCCCATTTGTTTTCAAGGTTTTTTGTTTTTTTTAAATTTAAAGAAGATGTAGGTACACAAGTAGGGCCGTACTTTTAGGTTACACGGAAACAAGTTAATTATTTTTTTAATCCCGGTTTGCTCATATCAGCATTGTTTTTTTCTGAGGACAAAAGGGGGTTCCGCAAAACAAAATAAATGAAAGGTGTTACCACTGTTTGGGGAATAGTTGCGACATTTGTTTTTTTTTTCTTGAGGGTTTTTGATATTAAAAAGGGCCCTTTTGGAGTCCCTTTTTTAGAAAGGGAATTTGGGCCAAAGTTAAAAAATGTTGCTTAGTTTTGGGACTTAGTGAAGAACAGTTTTCTTAAATTTTAAAAATATAGGACAAAAAAAAGGGAAAGGAAATTTTTTAAAAATATTTTTATATTTTATTTTTTATATATATAAATATATATTATATATATATATTATATATATATATATATATTATATATATATTTTTAATTAAAATAAAATTTTCACACATATATTATCACCATTTCACACTTTGCTGAGCCCCGAGGGAAGATACCGGGCCTCGAGCAAGTCTTATAGTCAGTCCCCAACCCAAAAATTTAAAAAATATTCAAAGAAAAGGGCTAATATAATTTTATTAAAAAACAAACGAAAAACGAAAATAAGCGAAAATTTTCCATCAAAATGGGAATAGGAAAAATTTTGTCTATAAACGTTTTAAAACGGGAAAAGTGTTCGTTTGAGAAAGCAAGAAAAATTTTAAAGTTTGTGAATTCTCAGGGACATTTCAACAATACTTTTATGACACCATTCGTGGAGCAGTGGGCCCAAAGCAAAAAGTCTACACAAAAATTTAAATTTTCTTTTTTTTGTTGTGACTCCACCACAGTCCAGGGATGCCCAACCCCAAAGAACCAAAATCCACACTGTCTTTTCCTTTTTTCCCATACTATATCATTACTTTCACCATCGCATGTATTTATAAAAAATATACTACACACACACACCAACACCCACACACAACCCCACACACCCACACCAAAACCAAAACACACACACCCCACCCCCCAAACACACTTAAAATATTAAATAACCCCAAAATAAAAAATTCCAAGGATAAATACCCCCCCGTTCCCGGGGAAATTACGAGCAGCTTGGTGTTGCAATCACTTTCAAGGGAAAAATTGAATTATAAACAAAGCTTGCTCTTATGTCTTAATTGAAGAAATTGGGGGAAATCCCCAAATTTATATCTGCGTGGTAGGGTGATTCTGCCAAAATAACAGTTGTGCTTTAAATGGGTGAATTTGGGGAAAAAAAAATAGTGCTTCTCAAATGAGCCTTCAGCAAGTTATATTCCCAAGGGGGGAATCCCCCAATAGGGGGGAAAATCCTAACTTTTTAAAAATCCTGGTCCCTTACGATATTTTTGAAAATTGGTGGTTTTTTCCCCCAGTGACCGCGGAAAATGGTAATTTGATTCCCCTGCCTTTTCCGTTTTAAGGAATACAACCCAGAAAAGGGGTTTGGGGTGCAATTCCGTAGATGTTTGTTGAGTTTTTAAAAAACCAACCAAGGGGCCTTTAGAAAACAAAAAAAAAATCATAAAAGAGCAAACAAAAAACCTTAAAAAAGGGAAACAAGGGAAAAAATAGCCCTTTTTTTGCTTTTTTGATTTTCTTTTGGTTCTTAGATGGCCCTTTGGGTTTGGGTTTTTTTAAAAAATCAACAAACATTCTTCGGTTTTTGGCCACCCCAACCCTTTTTGGGGGTTTTATTTTTTCTTTAAAAAGGAAAAAAGGGGGGGTAAATTCCAAATTTCCGCGGCACTGAGGAGAAAACCCCAAATTTCGAAAAATCGGTTTTAAAGCCCGGAGTTTTATGTTGTGAGTTTCCTCCCTTTTTGGGGATGTTCCCCTTGGAGGGAAAATTTGCTTGGTTGGGGATTTTTGGAAGATCTATTTTTTTTTCCCCTTCACCCCCTTAAGCCATTTTGTTAGTTAGGCGATTCACCCACCCGGGAGATTTGAGGTTTTCCCCTATTTCCAAACTTTGACTTAAGAGCAAGCTTTTTTTTTAAAAATTTCTTTTTTTTTTATCTTTTTTAATTTTGTGTTTTTTTTTTTTTATTTATCCCACCCAAAAACACCCCACCAAAAATTTATATTATATAATTTTTAATTTTTATATATATTTTTTTAAATTATTTAAACTATTTATTATTAAAAATATTTCTTTTAAAAAATATAAAATACCCCACTTTATATAATCATGATGGAAAAATAAACCCCACATGCCCCCGGGCGTGCTCGCACACACCCACACAACACACACCACACACACAACCCACCCACCAACACACCACCACACACCACACCCCACACAACACACACCCTTGTTTTTTTCAACGGGGGGGCAAGGATTGACCTGGTTTTTATTTTAGTGTTGACCCTTTGGATGGGCTTTAAGGGGTTTAACAAAAACTGGGCGAAGGGGAAAAGTGGGGGTGGGTTTTTTTGGTCATTTTCCCCGGGATTTTTGGATTTATTACTGGTTAAAAAAAGGTTCCCGTGGCAAAAGGAGAAACGGGTTTGTTACCCGGGAAAGGGGGGGATAATGCGGTAAGCTTTGGTTTTTCTGGGTTGGTTTATCGCAGTTAAAGAGTGGAGGGGGGTGGGGGGGAGGGCCCCGACATGTAAAATCAGAGGGACCTGAAATTTGTGTCGGCAGGTGTTTGTTTTGGTGATAAAGGGGAGGGGAGTGGGGAGTGGAAGGGGGGGGGGGGGGGGGGGGGGGAAGGGGCCCTGAAATGAACCCCCGAGGCGCCTTTAAGTTTGTGGGCGGCCTTTAGGTGTTGGGCTGTGAGAAGGGGGGGGTAGTTTACATGGATTCCATTTGGGGGATTTCTATGAAGGGGGCATGGTTTGCTGGGCTGTGGTTGTTGGGAAAAATTTTGGTTTTGGGTTTGGTAGGTGAGTTTTTTTATTATGAACTGGACGGTTAGAACTAAACTGCGAAGTTGGTCCCTTTCGTTGGAGTTAAAATAAAGAGATTTAGATTTAAACATAAACTGCTTAAAATGAATTGCCAGTTTGGCAGTGCCTGTTTTGCTGGGTGAATCAAGTTGCTGTAACATGCTAATTTAGGGTTTCCGTTTGTGTTGTGAATGTATTGTATTATCAATGAATTCTACATTCAGCATTTCGCAAGCTTCTGCATATTGAGATTGGTGGGGGAAATAAAGGTATTAAGGTGTGTTTTCCTCTGCAGGTATTATAGAGCTAAGGAATATTTTAGCATTTGGAAAAGTGTGAGAAGCCAGGTGAATAAGGTCGCACCATGTCTGTTTGGAGACTTCTCCTGTCGTTCTACATCATTCACACCCACATGCATGATCATCACATTGACATCAGGACATCTACTATGGTCTCGTAAACAGTCAAACACGTCACCAGTACACATGTGTGTGTGTGTGTGGTGTGTGTGGTGTGTGTGTGTGTGTGTGTGTGTGTGTGTGTGTGTGAGTGTGTGTGTGTGTGTGCTTGCACGCGCGCTCGTGCGTGTGTGTGTGTGCGTGTGGTGTGTGTGGTGTGTGTGTGTGTGTGTGTGTGGTGTGTGTGTGTGTGTGTGTGTGTGTGTGTGTGTGTGTGTGTGTGTGTGTGTGTAAGGTAGAGGAAGGCGGGAGCGAGAAGGGGAGTGGGATGTCATCAAAGGTGAACACCAACGAACCCAACACTGAAAAAAAAGTAGTAATGAGAGTCACTCGAGGGATTCCAATAGTGGTGTGTGACCATGGGGATCAACTATGTGTCAATGTGCAGAGAGACATTAGATACTTGTTGTTTTAACCCTTTCCGTGTCACTTTGACCATACGACAGCGTCTTGCGTAACAGTCTGTCTGCTTACAGGTCAGTGTGAACTCTCATTTTTCAGTGTGTCTAGGTTACTGTTTGTTGAGTGACAAGTCCATCTGCCAACATGACAGTGTTAACCCTCTCACTGTTAGTGTTTCAAAGTGAGGTGAGGGCAGCAGAATTGAAACAAACCTACAAGAAAAATGTCTGTTCTGCTGAACGAAAGAGACAAACCAATTACAAGACAAGCCACGACGCGTTTCGACCTCTTTGGTCTTCTTCAGGTACGAAACACAATTTGTTTTTTACCTATCTCCCGAAACTGGGCAACATCCATATTACGCTCAGTTTTAGGAGATAAAGGACTGTTCGTTCTTCGTTTTCGTGGTCTTGAATGTTGTTTGTCGTGCCTGGAGAAAGTCAAAGAGGTCGAAACGCGCCGTGCTTTGTCTCTTGATTAGTTTGTCGCTTTCGTTCGGTGGAACAGTAATTTTTCGTTCACGTTTTTTTTCTGACTGTGACCCTGAGTCGCTGCTCGCTGATGACAACTTGTCAGTCTGCCCACCAGTGTTGACGCTTTCACTGCTAGCCTGAGTATTAACTTGTTGAATGCCGATCTGTCTACCTATATGACAGTGTCAACCCTTGACTCTTTCACGACGTCATAACTTGTTGAACGCCGATCTTTTTACCTATATGACAGTGTCAACCCTTGACTCTTTCACTACGTCATAACTTGTTGAATGGCCGATCTGTCTACCTGCATGACAGTGTCAACCCTTGACTCTTTCACTACGTCATAACTTGTTGAATGCCGATCTGTCTACCTGCATGACAGTGTCAACCCTTGACTCTTTCACTACGTCATAACTTGTTGAATGCCGATCTGTCTACCTATATGACAGTGTCAACCCTTGACTCTTTCACTACGTCATAACTTGTTGAATGCCGATCTGTCTACCTATATGACAGTGTTAACCCTTTCACTGTCTGCTTGTCTCAGTCACTGTTTGATGAGTGACAGTCTCTTTTACGACATGACAGTGTTTATTTCTTTTACTATCCTTCGGTCGGAGTTACTGTTGGTTCAGTGATAGCTTGTCAACCTATATTACAGTGGTAATGCTTTCACTATTAGACTAGCTTCAGTTTCAGTTTCATCAAGGGGGCGTCATTGCGTGCGCACTTAGTCCGTATACCCTACACCACATCCGCTAAGTTTTGAGACCACACTACGCATGATTTGAAGCCGATGGATAAATGAATTGATACATAAATGAGGGAATTGAAGAAGAGGGTCTCAAGGCTACGACTTCGCAGGTGTCTGACCTACGCATTAGCCCAACGCGCTGGTCAGACCTTGAGTGACCTACCTAATATTGGTTGTGTTATGAGAAGATAAGTGGTTTTTCATTCTTCGTTTTTTACTGTCCTAAATGTTATTTGTTTTGCCTGACGAAGACCCAAGAGGTCGAAATGCATTGTGTCTTGCCCTGTACTTTGTTTGTGTATGTCCTTGGCAGTAGCAACCCCCTGTCTTTCTAAATTTTGCTTCATTTTCCGCCCTCAGTCACTCCGTTTTTGAAACTAGCATTACATTGTTAACTCCTTCATTAATCGCCTACGTCACTGCTTGTTCAATGATAGTCTGTCTGCCTGTATTACATGTTAACTATTTCACTGTCAGCTCATTTTCACTACTTGTTCTGTGACAATCTGTGCACTAACAAATATTGTTTAAACTTTCGTTTCTTCGCCTAAGTCCCTGCTTGTTCAGTGATAGTCTGTCTACCTTTATTACAGTATTAACACCTTTCACCATCAGCCTGTCCTAGTCACTCCTTGTTTGAGTGACAGTCTGTCTACCTCTATTGCAGTGTCAACGCTTTCACCATTAGCCTATGTCACTGCCTCCTGACTGACAATATGTCAGTGACAGTCTGTCTACCTTTATTACAGCATTAGCCCTATCACCGTCAGCCATGTCGAGTGATAATCTGTCGACCGACGTTAGTGTTATTAACCCTTTCACTGTCAGCCTAAGTCACATCTTCCTGACTGACTGACAATTTGTCTACATGCGCCACAGAGTGTTAACCCTTTCACGCTCATCCTGTCTGAACCGCTGCGTGGTGAGCGACAGCCTGTCTACCAATGTTATAGTATTAACTGTTTGATTGTCAGTCTGTGTTCGTCACTGCTTGTTGAGACTTGTCATTTAACTCTGTCATTGTCCGCCTGCTTAAGTCATTGCTCGCTGAGATAGCCTTCTCTCTCTCTCTCTCTCTCTCTCTCTCTCTCTCTCTCTCTCTCTCTCTCTCTCTCTCTCTCTCTCTCTCTCTTCGCTCATGTGAATAATAGTGAAACAGATGTTGATAATTGATGTGGTCGAGCGGAAATGATGTATTACTGTGAATATGTGTGCCTGTGTGTGGAGCACGTGTGTTTATGATTATGCTGTTACTAACTGAAACAGCAACAACAGCAACAACAACAACAACAACAACAACAACAACAACAACAACAACAACAAAAACAACAACAACAACAACAACAACGACGACGACGACGACGATGAAGACACAACGTCATCATTTTGAGTGATGAAAAGTACTTTTATTTTCAATAACATGCTTTTGAATCCTGACATTAACATTTGCATAATCAGTTACAATTTTGCTTTATTTTAGTTTCTTTTGCATTATGCACATATTCGGCGCTGCAGATGCGAAAGTATACCCCCCCCCCTCCTCCCCTTGACATAAAGGCTTTTTGTGGGCCATTGTCAATACAAAAAAGTATCTGAAGCGTCTGAATTGTGTGTGTGTGTGTGGTGTGTGTGTGTGTGTGTGTGTGTGGTGTGTGTGTGTGTGTGTGTGAGTGTGTGTGTGTGTGTGTTGTGTGTGTGTGCGTGCGTATGTATGTGTGTGCTCTGTGTGTGTGGTGTGTGTGTGTGTGTGGTGCGTGCGTGCGTGCGTGCGTTCGTGGTGCTGCGTGCGAGCGAGCGTGTGTGTGTGTGTGTGTGTGTGTGTGTGGTGTGTGTGTGTGTGTGTGTGTGTGTGTGTGTGTGTGTGTGTGTGTGTGTGTGTTGTTGTGTGTGTGTGTGTTTGTGTTGTGTGGTGTGTGTGTGTGTGTGTGTGTGTGTGGTGGTGTGTGTGTGTGTGTTGTGTGTGTGTATGTATGTGTGTGTGTGTAGGTGTGTGTGTGTGTGTGTGGGTGTTGTGTGTGTGTGTGTGGTGTGTTTGTATGTGTGGTGTATGTGTGTTTGTGTGTGTGTGTGTATTTGGTGTGGTGTGTGTGTGTGTGTGTGTGTGTGGTGTGTGTGTATACAAAACCTCCAATCAGTCAACATTGGTAAGCTCCTGCCTCGCAGTGACGCCTACCGACCAACAAAGTCGTAACGACTGCGAAGAGAATATATGAGTCCTAATCGACCTTTTGTGACCCCCCCCCCCTCCCCCCAGTTGCTGTATGAGCATACCGCTCTACCCTAAGAATTCAACTGCATTGAAAGGGATGTCGTTAGCGGTCACTGACACAGACTGTGACTCTTAAAAAAATCTTTTTTTTCTTTTCTCTTCTTTTCTTTTTTATTTTCTAGTTTGGATCCCATTGTGAAAAGGAGCGGTCGTAGCAGGGTGGAGGGGGAAGAGAGGCTGGCGTGAGGGCGAGCGACAAGGCGGATGGGGGTGGGCTGGGGGTGGGGAAGGGTGGGGTGGGTGGTGGGTGGTGGGTGGTTGGGGAATGGGAATGAGGACGCGTGTAAGCGACAGAGAGAGAGAGAGATGTTCAAGTAACGCCTAACTGAAGTTAGTACACTACAAACTCTTGCAGAAGACATAACAGATAACTACCTAACTACCCAACTAACTAACTGAAATAAATAAATAAAAACAGAAAAGAAGAGAAAACGAAAAAAGAAAAGAAAGAAAGAATGAAAGGGAAAGAAAGAAAGAAAGAAAGAAAGAAAGAAAGATAGAAAGGAAAAGAAATGGGAAAAAAAGGAAAGAAAAGAAAGAAAAAAAAAACGAAAAGAAAAGAAAAAAGAAAAGAAAGAAAGAAAGAAAAGAAAAGAAAAGAAAGATAGAAAAAAAGAAAAGAAAAAAAGAAAAGAAAGAAAGAAAAGAAAGAAAGAAAAGAAAAGAAAAGAAAAAGAAAAGAAAGAAAGAAAGTTAGAAAAAAAGAAAAGAAAAAAAAGAAAAAAAAGAAAGAAAAGAAAGAAAGAAAAGAAAAAGAAAAAGAAAAAAAA
>CM031607.1:25118770-25162562 GCA_018398815.1 Conus ventricosus | reverse complement strand
CGTCATTCAGACAACACAAATCCAAGTCTGAAAGGACATCTTCAATCAGCAGACCTCTGGGTGACGTACCGGCACTACCCCAAAAGAGGGTGTTGTGACCGTTAAAGTCACCCAACAGCAAAAAAAGGTCGAGGAAGTTCTCCCATCAGACTGACAAGGTCCTGACGACAAACCGGGACAGACGGTGGAAGATAAAGGGAACAGATTGTCACAGTCTTGTGAGGAGTGACTCTCGCAGCTACAGCTTGAAGATAAGATAAGATAATGTTGCTTATAGCCCAGCCGACCGCAGAGGGCCACATCAGGGCTGTCACCACGTTAAAATCAACTCACCAGTCATTTAAAAAAAAAAAAAAAAAAAAAAAAAAAAAAAACTTTCACACATCTCGTTAAATGACATCGTCTACAAACGAACCAGAAACTTTGTTAAAAGCCTTCTTCCGTAAAATCTCAAATCAGATGAAAAATGTTAATTTCTCTCAAAACCCAAGGATCACGTCAGGCGGGACATCCCTGAACGAGGATCTTCATGGACTCCGCTGTAAAATGTTTGTGTCTCACATCGTGCAAGTCCCCAACACTCTAAAAGAACATGTTTCATTGTGAGTGGTGCATGACATGGAATGCACCCGGAGCTTCTTCACTCTTTAAAAGGTAAGAATGGGTAAAATTCGAATGGCCGGTGTGCAGCCGGCACAGACCGTTTCCTCTTTACGACCACCCGACGTAGATGGGAGGAAGTCTTTAAGGTTTGGACGGATCTGAAAGAGTTTGTTATTCGTCTGTGTGTTCCAATCCTCCTGCCAGAGGTCTCTCACATAATCGTTAATTTGGGTTTCACATCTGAGCGGGGGATATAAGTGTTGGACAGTTTCTCTCTTGTGGCGTTCTTGGCTAAACGATCAACCATTTCGTTCCCGACCGATGCCAACATGGCCAGGAACCCAAGCAAGAGTAATGTTGTAACCGTCCGCCTTCAACTTGCTAAAAAGTTAAAAAAAAAGTAAAAGTTCTGGATGCTGAAGGTTGCGGCCAGCTATGGCCTCCAAAGCTGACAGCGAATCCGACAGAACCAGAAAGTCCCTCCTCGAAGAATGGGAGATTATCTTCAAAGCCAGTACTAGAGCAGTAAGTTCAGCAGAATAGACAGAAGCATAAGAGATAAGATAAGATAATGTTTGCTTATAGCCCAGCCGACCGCAGGGGCCACATCGGGCTGTCACCACGTTAAAATCAACTCACCAGTCCATTTAAAAAAAAAAAAAAAAAAAAAACAACTTTCACACACCTCGTTAAATGACATCGTCTACAAACGAACCAGAAAACTTTGTTAAAAATCCTTCTTCCGTAAAATCTCAAATCAGATGAAAAATGTTAATTTCTCTCAAAAACCAAGGATCACGTCAGGCGGGACATCCCTGAACAGGATCTTCATGGACTCCCTGTAAAATGTTTGTGTCTCACATCGTGCAAGTCCCAACACTCTAAAAGAACATGTTTCATTGTGAGTGGTGCATGACATGGAATGCCCACGGAGCTTCTTCACTCTTTAAAAGGTAAGAATGGGTAAAATACGAATGGCCGGTGTGCAGCCGGCACAGAACCGTTTTCCTCTTTACGACCACCCGACGTAGATGGGAGGAAGTCCTTAAGGTTTGGACGGATCTGAAAGAGTTTGTTACTCGTCTGTGTGTTCCAATCCTCCTGCCAGAGGTCTTCTCACATAATCGTTAATTTTGGGTTTCACATCTGAACAGGGGATATAAATGTTGGACAGTTTCTCTCTTGTGGCGTTCTTGGCTAAACGATCAACCATTTCGTTCCCGCCGATGCCAACATGGCCAGGAACCCAAAGCAAGAGTAATGTTGTAAACCGCCCGCCTTCAACTGCTAAAAAGTTCAAAAAAAAGTAAAAGTTCTGGATGCTGAAGGTTGCGGCCAGCTATGGCCTCCAAAGCTGACAGCGAATCCGACAGAACCAGAAAGTCCCTCCTCGAAGAATGGGAGATTATCTTCAAAGCCAGTACTAGAGCAGTAAGTTCAGCAGAATAGACAGAAGCATCTGAATGTATATGTTCCAAACAATATCTGAGAAGGAGCCCAGGGCAGTAGGCTGCACAGGCCACTCCATCCTCAGACTTGGAACCGTCAGTGAAAACTTTTTGATAGGATGGGAATTTGGAACAGAGCTCGGCATACAAAGCCTTGTACGCCAGAGAGCCGGTAGACTCCTTACGGAAGCTGCGAGATCAAAACGAATCTCTGGTTGAAAAAGGTCCATGGAGGTTGATCCGGAAACTTGGAAAAAAATCGGAAACTACTCCCAGGTCTATACCTGCATTCCGCACGTGAGGCTGCATACGAAGCCCAAACGGCGGAATACATTTCAGGTTTGTTTCAAACTTACTTTGGAACGGAGGGTCAAAAAACACAGTCATAGCAGGATTCTGCGGTTCTGAGAACAGTCGGATGTAATAATTCAAAGACAGTTTCAGCCTGCGGTTGGACAGAGTGAAGGTTCACCTGCCTCTGCGTACAGGCTGTACACAGGGGTGGTGCGGAACGCTCCAAGACAGAGACGAAGCCCTTGATGGTGGATAGGGTCCAAGAGTTTGAGGTAAGATGATCTTGCGGAGCCGTACACAGCACAACCGTAGTCCAGTTTGGAACGGACCAGGGCTCTGTAGAGGTGCAACAAAGTTTTCTTATCAGCGCCCCATCGTTCGGTGTGTGCTACGACCCGCAGATATTCAGTGCCTTTTGGCAAGCAGTTTTGAGGTTTTTAATATGGCTGAGAAAGTTAAGTTTTTGGTCAAAAATGACTCCCAGAAATTTGGCCTCTTTAACAGCTGGAATGGGAGATTTCCCTACTTGAAGTTCCGGATCTGGAAAAAACTGACGGAAATTATGGAAGTGAATACACTGGGTTTTTGTAGCAGAAAAGGTGAAACCGTTTTCATCCGCCCACCGATGGATTTTATCTACGCAAAGCTGGAGCCTGCGCTGGACACTCGGGTACAGGCTTCCAGTTGCGTAGACAGCGAAATCATCCACAAACAATGAGCAGTCTGAAACCCTGCTGAACTGATTGAACAATGTTGTTGATCTTAATACTAAAGAGGGCAGGAGATAGTATGCTCCCTGTGGAACACCCAATCCTGCTCGTGGACATCAGAGAGAGTGGTGCCAACCCGGACCTGAAACTGTCGTTCTGCCAAAAAATTTGAATAAAAAGCGGAAGATGACCTCGAAAACCCAGATCGTGGAGATCATGAAGTATCCCCGACTTCCAGGTGGTATCGTAGGCCTTCTCCAAGTCAAAGAAAATTGCCACTGCATGCTGTCTGTTTAAAAAAGCGTTCCTAAGTGTAGATTCCAGACGAATCAAATGGTCACTGTACTACGATGTTTGCGGAAACCACACGTTCTTTCGCCAAAAGGCCATCGGTTTCGAGTTTCCACATGAGCCTAGCATTGACCATTTTTTCCATCAATTTACAGACACAGCTGGTCAAAGCTATGGGACGGTAGTTAGATGGATTAGAAAGATCTTTTCCAGGTTTGGGGATGGGAATAATGAGGGCTTTTCGCCAAGAGGGTGGAAAGCAACCTGTAGTCCACACGTGGTTGTATACCTGTAACAGGATGTTCAGACCTTCTTGCGGAAGATGTTTCAATAGTTGATAATGAATGTCATCTATACCTGGAGAGGAATCGCTGCAAGAGAGTAAGGCAGATTTCAGCTCGTTTAATGTGAAAGGAAGATTGTAGTCTTCCATGTTGTCGGATGAAAAGTTGCAGGGTGATTTTTTCTTTTAGGGCTTTGTTTTGACAAAAGTGACTGATTTATTAGAAGAGGAGGAATTCTTTCAATGGTTGAAGCAAGCAGATTAGCAACTGCTTTCTTCTCTGTTATAAAGAATCCCAAAACTTGAGAATGGTTCACAGTGGGACAGGTGTTCTTCCCTTTGATTTTCTTAATGATGTTCCACACTTTTTTCTTAGAGTTTTTGATGTCAGCCTGGAGCAGAAGCTTCTCCAGGACCGACGTTTAAATGATTTTAAAAGTGTGTCTTATTTAGCACGGAGTTTTTTGATGGGCTCGAGCGTTGGGACCCGAAGGTCGTTGGTATACCTGACGCTGAGCCCGTTTTCTAACTTTGGAAATTTGTTGGCAAATTTTGAATCGAAACCAGGGTGTTTTTGGCATTTGAAGTTTACCGGAAGACACTGGAATACAGGCTTTAGCACATTTGATCATAGTGTTAGTCAGTGATTCAGCTGGATCCGGACTCTGAAAAAATCAGTGTCCTGGAACTCCTTAGAAACAGTGGCTGCAAAGAGATCCCAGTTTGCTTTCTTATAATTTAGATGCTGAGAGACAGAGATGTGTTCAGTTATTACAGGTTGTAGAAGGACAGGGAAATGGTCACTTCCGTGCAGATCGTCATGGACAGACCACTCATAGTTTCCCGGACCAGCGAGGGATCACAAACCGACAAATCTAAACACGAAGTGAACCTGAGGAAGAGTGGAGATAAGTTGCAGATCCGTCATTCAGACAACACAAATCCAAGTCTGAAAGGACATCCTCAATTAGCAGACCTCTGGGTGACGTACCGGGACTACCCCAAAGAGGATTGTGACCGTTAAAGTCACCCAACAGCAAAAAAGGGTCGAGGAAGTTCTTCTATCAGACTGACAAGGTCCTGACGACAAACCGGGACAGAAGGTGAGAGATAAAGGGAACAGATTTGTCACAGTCTTGTGGAGAGTGACTCTCGCAGCTACAGCCTGAAGGGAGGTAGACAGAGTGACAGGACTATACAACAAGGTTTTGTGTAGGAGAAGGGCAACACCGCCCGACAGTCCCAACGTGGATGGTTGTGCAGGTTTCGAAAGAATATTAAAGCCAGAAAGAGTAAAGGTCTTCTGGCATTGAATTTGAGTTTCTTGAAGAGCCACGACGGAAGGTTTTAGAGACTGACACAGAAGCTGCAGCTCTCGAAGTTGGAATTTAGACCACGGATATTCCCAAAGGAATATTGTACAATCCCTGGTGCAGAGGCGAAAAGGAGAGAAAAACAGGTCATCTCCTCTTCAACGTCCGCTTCTAATGGAGCGAATTTATAGTTAGTTTCACTGGACTGTGGTGGTCTTTGGACATGCTGGCAGACTTGCCCGCAGGTGACAAAGGCCTGGAGTTTGGAGATGGTGGAGGTTCTGGATTTGGGAGATGGTGGAGGGGTTCTTCCTCATCTCCACCATCTCCACACTGGGTTTGAACTCCCTTGCCCGCACGGGCACTGGACGAGGAATTCGAGTTGCGGGTGCTGGTTTTTTAATTGCCCAGCAGCAGATGTTGTTAGACTGCTGGGCAGTCTGAGGGGTGGCGGATTTTTTGCCTCCACCAGGGGCATTCACTGTGGGTTGGGAGGTGGTGGATCTGCTCCACCAAAGCTTATCTGTCTTCCTGGCAAAGTTTTAGAGAAAGTAAAATCGTCAGTCTGGCAGCAGACTGAACGTGTCGATACTTTTTTTTACCGCCGAAGCGTATGAAGATGCTGTTGGCGTCTGAAATGCCAACAACTTGCCTGCGGGCTTCAAAAACGAGATCTTCTTTTCTGTTTTTACCTTTTGGATGGTCGACTCTTGTTTCCAGACAGGGCAGTTGCGTGAAGAGGAGGGGTGGTCGCCACCGCAGTTTGCACAATGCGCCGGGTCTTTACACGGCCCATCATGGGTTGCCTTGCAACAAACCCCACACACCTCCTGCCCAGAACAGCGGTCTCTGACATGACCAAACTTCTGGCATTTGAAGCAACGCATTGGAGACGGAACATACATTTGTATACGGACATTCAGATATCCTACCTTGATGACAGGAGGCAGCACAGGATTGCAGAATGTCAGAAAGAGGGTGTTGGTGTCCACTCTTTCTACACCTTTTTTTCACTGTCACCCTATGCACCTCTGTCACACCCTGGGATGCCAGTTCGCTTTGATCTCTGCCTCTGAGACTCTCTAAGATCTGGGCATCGAATGACTCCCTTAGAGGAATTCAGCTGTTTATGGGGGGTCACCCGGATCTCTCGGTCTACAAGCTTTGTAGCTTTCAGCAGCTGCACTGATTGTTTTTTTAGTTTTACACTGGATGAGAAAGGTGCCGTTTCTGAGTCGCTTTATGGACTGTGGGTCTCCTGCAATACCTTGGAAGCCCTTCTGTATTGCAAAAGGGCTTAGTGCAGAAAGAGGTTTGTCCTGCTCCTTACTTTCCATGATCAACCCAAGAAGACCAAAATCCTGACAACTGCCTCGTTTCATTTTCAGAATCAGAGTCTCCATCGGACTCCTGTGACGACCTTTGCGAAAATGACGGAACTTTCTTTTTTGGGGGGGATGATGTTTAATGGAAGTCATATTTATAGGCAAAAATTTCATCTCTCCCTTACCCACCCACCTTGGAGTCCAACTAAGGGGCCAGGGCCAAGAATCACTATCTTGACCCCTTACAGGCTTCAGGAGAGACATACAACAGACAAAAACCTACCAACCCTATCCCCCCTGATCATGCTCAACTCCCGGGAACAGAGAGCTGAGCACTGCAGGGGTTACCTTGGCCAGCCGGAGAAATGCCTGTTTTGACCCAGCCCCAAGAAGGGGAGCCGATTAGTACACCCCGGGGCCCAAAGTGTACTCCCTGTCTAGGAGAGGTCCGAGCCAAAGTGATGTGTTGAGAGCGCTGGCCCTCTCAATCACCAGGATCTCATTCCCCTCCGACACAGGTCGCACCGCACGGCAAACGCGGCGGATCTTAAGGAGACCACAGAGAGAAAAGGAGTGTGGAAAAGAAGACTTGAAGGGGAACGAAGACAGAAAGGGCCAAATAAGGGAGGCAGAAAACAAGAAAAGGAGAAAGGCGGGTTACTCTTAGTCAGGATCCTCACCCTTAGCCTATCTGACATGGGAAGCCCTACCAGGGGCATCAACTCCTTACCACGTTAACGCTTAGGCCAAACAGCATCTGCACCTCTCAGGCTAGAAGCAGTATGAAAAAAAACAGCCTATCTCCAAGTATGATGCCCCGCCAGCAAGAGCCTAAGGGATCACTGGACCACGCAAACCCTCCGACCACGACAAGGTCGCAACCCCCGGAGGGGTTTTATGTACATAGACTGTGTAAATAATAGCCTTGGAATGTAATGTTTCGTCCACCGCCTCTCTCTTCTCTCTCGTTTCTCTGTATGAATTACATTACTTGTAGGATCCAATGCCAAGGCTCTTGGTACTGCAAATGTGCAGCAGTTCATGGTACACAACAAACAAGTTTTTTGTTCCAGTGGTTTGTGATGCAGACCTTCTGTTTATCAACGTGGTTTCAAATTGACCTGGACAAGTGCACGATGCCAGAGTGCTCAGACATCACTCTTTTTCGAGGGGATTCGAAAGAAACCAGAG
Source organism: Conus ventricosus (assembly GCA_018398815.1). Lineage (NCBI taxonomy): Eukaryota > Metazoa > Mollusca > Gastropoda > Neogastropoda > Conidae > Conus > Conus ventricosus. Next base: position 25,155,104 of record CM031607.1, on the reverse strand, counting down.
GCATCTTCAAGGGATATCTAGGGACAGTGGATACATGCTCCCTCCATGGCTGATGACACCTCTGAGAAACCCTCGAACTGGCAAGAAAGGCAGTACAATTACACACACACCTCAACTCGAAACAACGATTGAGAGATGCATTGGCGTGGCAAAACAGCGCTTTCATTGCTTGCGAGCAGGTCTCCGACTCGAACCAAAGAAAGCTTGCAAGGTCATTGTTTTTCTGCCTCATGCTGACAACAGAGCCAGGTGCGTTGTGCAATCAGCTTTTTTGACGTCACGGGTTCCACAGTGCAGACGCGGTGCTAATGTTCGCGGCATATAGCTGACTTAACATTTTCGCTCATGCTATCTATGTTACAATGTTCCCTTTATAGAAATTCATTAAAAGAGTGGGGCAATAATGATGAAAATATTATTACCCAAATAAATATAGGTACATAACACGACGGATTGCGAACATGCGAACATAACAAACAGCTTGGGAACAGCTATATGCTGAGTTCTTGAGTAACATTTACAGGATAGATTCCTTTTCGCGCCTTGTCTACCCCCCCCCCCCCCCCCCCCCAACGCTTCTCTGACCTCAGCCCCCCTTCACCCCCCCCCCCCCCCCCCCCCCCCCCTCCATCCCTGACCTTTCTCTGCCCTAGCTATTTCTGCCGGAGGCCTAGTTTGGAAAGTTTTACAAAGTTTTTGTTGCAAGCTAAACGTTAAAAATGCCAGGAAGATGTTCCTTTCAGGTTAACTAGTTATCTGAAAAGGTTTATTGTGAGTGGGTGAGAAGGGATGCTGTGGACAAGCATTCTGCTCGGTGCCTTTTCTGTGGAGTTTCGTTGAAAATTGTATCAATAGGAGAGAGTGTCCTTAAGCAGCATGCCAAGACCAGATAAGATAAGATAATGCTGCTTATAGCCCAGCCGACCGCAAAGGGCCACATCAGGGCTGTCACCACGTTAAAATCAACTCACAAAGAAATCCTTTCACACATCTCTTTAAATGACATCTTCTAGAACGCACCAGAAACTTCGTTAAAAATCTTTCTTCCGTAAAATCTTAAATTAGATGAAAAATGTTTGGGCCTAATCTCTCTCAAAAACTCAAAAGATCACGTCAGGCGGGAGACAAGGTAAGGTAATGTTGCTTATAGCCCATCCGACTGCAAATGGCCACATTAAAGCTGTCACCACATTAAAATCAACTCACAAGTTATCAAAAACAAAAAAATAACTTTCACACATCTCTTTAAAATACATTTTCTAAAAACGTACCAGAAACATTGTTGAAATCCTTCTTCCGTAAAATCTTAGATCAGATGAAAAATGTTAATCGCCCTCAGAAACTCAAAGATCACATCAGGTGGGACATCTCTGAACAAAGTTTTCATGGAGTCTGCTGTGAAGTGTTTCATCGTGAAAGTCCCAACATTCTAAAAGAATATGTCTCGCTGTGAGTGGTACATGACATGGAATGCACCACGGAGCTTCTTCACCTTTTAAAAGATAAGAATGGGTGCAAAACGAGTGGCCTGTATGCAAATGGTACAAGACCGTTTCTTCTAGTGCCATAAGGTAAGGTAATGTTGCTTATAGCCCAGCCGGCCGCAAAGGGCCATATCAGGGCTGTCACCACGTTAAAATCAACTCACAAGTCATCAAAAAACAACAACAAAATAAAACTTTCAGACATGTATCTCTTTAAAATACATCTTCTAAAAACATACCAGAAACTTCGTTAAAAATCTTTCTACCATAAAATGCTAGATCAGATGAAAAATGCTGATCTCTTTCAGAAACTCAACTGGCCTGTGTGCAAGCGGCAAAAGACTGTTTCGTCTTTACGGCTGCCTCGGGAACATGGTAAAAAGTCTTTCAGGTTTGGACGGATTTTAAATAAGTTGTTATCCGTCTGCACGGTCCATTTCTAAGAATGGGTATAAAACGAGTGGCCTGTGTGCAAACGGCACAAAACTGTTTCTTCTTTACGGCCACCTCTGGAACATGGTATAAAACTCTTACAGGTTTGGACGGATTTTAAATAGTTTGTTATCCATCTGCGAGTCCCATTCCTCTTGAACAGACAGAAGCCTGGGTTTGGGGTTTCAGATTAGTGTGAGGGATAGACAATCTGCTCAACTTTTTCTTTGTGGCATTCTTGGCAAGCTGATCAACAATCTCATTGCCTCAAATGCCCACATCAGCAGGAACGGGAGATTTACCCTTTTGGATTTCAGGATCAGCGAAGAACTGTTGAAATTTATGAAAGTGAATGCAGTGTGTCTTGGTGGCAGAAAAAGTAAAGCCATTTTCTTCTGCCCACAGATCTTTAGACCCCATTTCAGATCCACATGGAGTTTACAGGACCTACACCAGACTTTGTATCCTATGTCACAGTAACGAGTTCATCCCGTGGTTGACAGATGTCTGGCACTGACTGCCCTCAGTCGGTGTATGGGCAGCTCCAGTGTGGAGAGTGGACAGTGACCCCAAACGTTTCAGGACCTACACCTGACTTTGTATCCTATGTCACAGTAAGGAGTTCATCCCGTGGTTGACAGATGCCCGGCACTGACTGCCCTCAGTCGGTGTATGGGCAGCTCCAGTGTGGAGAGTGGACAGTGACCCCAAACGTTTCAGGACCTACACCTGACTTTGTATCCTATGTCACAGTAACGAGTTCATCCCGTGGTTGACAGATGTCCAGCACTAACTACCCTCAGTCGGTGTATGGGCAGCTCCAGTGTGGAGAGTGGACAGTGACCCCAAACGTTCCCCTCCGTCGTAGCTGCAGTTCCAGACACTGATTAAACCTCTTCGGTCTCCTGGCTGCACTTAGCGACACCGAGTCAACCCCTTTGGTCTCCTGGCTGCTGTTTCAGACACCGAGTCAACCTCTTCGGTCTCATGGCTGGAGGTCCAGACACTGAGCGTACCTCTTCGGTCTCTGCCTGAAGTCACCAGAGAGATGGACGAGACAGTTCCAACAGATGGTAAAGGTAATGTAATGTAATGTAATGTAATGCTGGTAGAAGCCAACAGCAAAGGGCCATATCAGGGCTGTCATCACATTGAAGTCAACGCACCAGTTGTTGTTTTTTTCTGAACATTCACACATCTCTTTAAGGTAACACACGGCAACGTATTTTCATCACAAACATTCAAATTTTCAATTTTTTGTTTTTGACTGATTCTGCACCTTAAGGAGAATGTCACAGTCATGCATAGTAATGAACAAATGAACGATTGCAGTTGGCTGAAAGTAATCACATGATCACTTCGGCTTGCCTCGGCTTAGTAACTTCACTTGTTCCAAATCATTTCCGGTCAGCTCTTTCAATCGATTGTATTGTTTTGAATCGGCGAAATGCAGGAAGATTTTCAAATTTCGAAGCCGAAAAGGACCCCTTTGGGTGGAGGGAAGCGTTCTCGCAAACAACACTGCAAGAAAGCAATACAGGCTCGATGGAAATCAAAGCTTGCTAACGAACAACAGTCAGAATCGACGGCAAACGATAGTGATGTGCAGGTGCACACAATTTATGTAAGTGGCGATGCTGACGATGGTTGTAGTCAAAATCAAAACCTTGATGGTCAAGACAACTTGATGCAGCCTGAACATCCGGATAACCTGTCCACTGCCAGACGAAAGTTGACTATTATGCAGGAGTATGTCGACGCTGCAGGCGACACAGACAACAACAAAGAACGTTGCTTCTTTGAACTTGGCAGTTTGAAAGAGCTGTTTTCATGGGGAACGTCTCACTAGTCCAAGGGTTCACTAGTCTGAGGGTTCACTAAGATAAGATAAGATAATGTTGCTTATATAATATAGCCCAGCCGACCGCAAAGGGCCACATCAGGGCTGTCACCACGTTACAATCAACTCACAAGTCCTTCATTCACACAATTCTTTAAAATACATCGAAAAACCATCCGAAAGTTTGTTTAAAAAATCTTTCCACTGTAAAAACTCAGATCCGATGAAAAATATTAATCTCTTTCAAAAACTCAAACATCGCGTCAGGCATCTCTGAACAAGGTTTTCACGGAATCTGCCGTAAAATGGTTATGTCTCACATCGTGCAAGTCCCAACACTCTAGAAGAACATGTTTCATTGTGAGTGGCACATGACATGGAATGCACCACAGAGCTTCTTCACTCTTTAAAAGGTAGAAATGGGTAAAGGCCCGGTCCCACTGGCCAATGGACACAAAACATATGCAAAAAAGACACAGCGGACGAGCACATTTCCAGGGTTGGCTCCAGCCGTTTTCATCCGCTCCAGAAATGGACAAAACTGGTGAAAATTTGCGAAAACAGAACGGAAAAGAACGGACGTGGGTAGTATGTAGCGGGGATGTTAAACAGATGTTCATCGGAAGCCTAGCGGATGAAAGCGGATGGAAGTGGATCACAGCTCCGAAGGGGTTACCGGGAATAATTGCAAAGCGGACGCATAGCGGAAAGAGCGGATGCATAACGGATGAAGCGGATGCATCACGTACGCCTAACGGAAACAAAGGGGATGCCACGCGGATGTGCATAGGATGCAAACCGTTCACTGCGCATGCAGGGGGTATGAATTGCGTGTGCTCCGCAGATATAAAGGGATGAAGCATGCACGCAGTCAGCATAAAGCGGAAAGACGTGTTGGCAGCTACATCGACACATCTGTACTACATCTCGTTATTGAAGAAGGCTGCATTGATACATGTCTACTACATCTTGTGTCAAAACCTTGCGTCAGTTAGGCAAGAAAAGGAAGTCTGTGCCTACTCGTTCAAGCCCTGGCAAGGTGAAGAAGGCCAGAACTACCACCCCACCCCCTAACACTGGCTCTGATAGTGAAGCTGCTGGTGTTGTGGTGGACCAGCAGGGCCCTGATGTTCAAGCCCCTGAAGGCCCTGCTGAAGCCCATGAAGGCCCTGAACAAGCTCCTGAAGGCCCTGATGCTCAAGCCCATGAAGGCCCTACTGAAGGTCCTGAAGGCCATGAACAAGCTCCAGCCAGAGGGAAGAAGAGGCAAGGGAAGAAGAAGGGAGGGAGGAAACAGTACACCATTTCCGAGGAGCATGAGGACGATGTGCTGGAATGGCTGAGGAAGAACGAGTACCACTGGAGAAAGGGCCACAGACTGTATCAGGACACCAAGAAGAAGCAGGCAGCTTGGAGAGACAAGGCAGAGAGCCTGGGGTACACTGCAGAAGTATTCCTTGGATGGTGGATAAGATAAGATAAGATAATGTTGCTTATAGCCTAGCCGACCGCAAAGGGCCACATCAAGGCTGTCACCACATTAAGATCAACTCACAAGTCATTCAAAAAAACAAAAACAAAAACAAAAAAAAAAAAAACCCCACCTTTCACACATCTCTTTAAATGACATCGTCAAGAAACGTACCAGAAACTTCGTTAAAAATCTTTCTTCCGTAAAATCTTAAACCAGATGAAAAATGTTAATCTCTTTCAAAAACTCAAGGATCACGTCAGGCGGGACATCCCTGAACAGGATCTTCATGGACTCCGCTGTAAAATGTTTGTGTCTCACATCGTGCAAGTCCCAACACTCTAAAAGAACATGTTTCATTGCGAGTGGCACATGACATGGAATGCACCACAGAGCTTCTTCACTCTTTAAAAGGTAGGAATGAGTAAAATACGAATGACCGGTGTGCAGCCGGCACAGAACTGTTTCCTCTTTGCGACCACCAGACGTAGATGGGAGGAACTCCTTAAGGTTTGGATGGATCTGAAAGAGTTTGTTATCCGTCTGCGTATTCCAATCCTCCTGCCAGAGGTCTCTCACATAATCATTAATTTTGGGTTTCAGATCTGAGCAGGGGATATATATGTTGGACAGTTTCTCCCTCGCGGCATTCTTGGCTAAACGATCAACCATTTCGTTCCCTCCGATGCCAACATGACCTGGAACCCAGGCGAGAGTAATGTTGTAACCATCCGCTTTCAACTTGCTAAAAAGTTCAAAGAAACGTAAAAGTTCTGGATGCTGAAGGTTGCGGCCAGCTATGGCCTCCGAAGCTGACAGCGAATCCGACAGAACCAGAAAGTCCCTCTTCGTAGATTGTGAAATTATCTTCAATGCCAGAACCAGAGCAGTAAGTTCAGCAGAATAGACAGAAGCATCTGGAGGTATATGTTTTAACAGTATCTGAGGAGCACCAGGGCAATAGGCTGCACAGGCTACTCCATCTTCAGACTTGGAACCGTCAGTGAAAATTTTCTGGTAAGATGGGAATTTTGAACAGAGGTCAGCATACAAGGCCTTGTATGCCAGAGAGCTAGTAGACTCTTTACGAAAGGCTGCAAGATCAAAACGAATCTCTGGTGTGAAAAAGGTCCACGGAGGCTGATCCGGAAACTTGGAAAAATCCGACACAACTCCTGGGTCTAGACCTGCATTCCGCACGTGAGGCCGCATACGAAGACCAACGGCAGAATACAGTTAGGGTTGGTTTCGAATTTGTTTTGAAACTGAGGGTCAAAGACTCAGTCAAAGGCAGGATTCTGCGGTTCTGAGAACAGTCTGATATAATAATTTAGAGACATTTTCAGCCTGTGGTTGGACAGTTAGGGTTCACCTGCCTCTGCATACAGGCTGTACACAGGGGTGGTGCGGAATGCTCCAAGACAGAGACGAAGCCCTTGATGGTGGATAGGGTCCAAGAGTTTGAGGTAAGAGGGACTTGCAGAGCCATACACAGCACAACCATAGTCCAGTCTGGAACGGACCAAGGCTCTGTAGAGGTTCAGCAACGTTTTCTTATCAGCGCCCCAGTCAGTGTGCGCTGCGACCCGCAGAATATTCAGAGCTTTCTGGCAAGAAGTTTTGAGGTTTTTAATGTGGCTGAGAAAGTTAAGTTTTTGATCAAAAATAACTCCTATGAATTTGGCTTCTTTTACAGCTGGAATGGTGGACTTGTCCAGATGAATTTCAGGATCAGCAAAGAATTGACGAAAATCGTGGAAATGAATTGACTGAGTTTTGGTACGTGAGAAGGTAAACCCGTTTTCCTCGGCCCACTGTTGAATCTTGTTGACACAAAGTTGGAGTCGACGCTGTACGCTGGCATAAGAAGCTCCAACTGCGTAAAGCGCGAAGTCGTCAACGAACAGAGAGGACTCAGAACCCTGGCTTACTGATTGGACAATGTCATTAATTTTAATGCTGAAAAGGGCTGGAGAAAGGATGCTCCCCTGAGGGACACCCAGCTCCTGCCCATGGATGTCAGAGAGTGTGGTGCCAACACGCACCTGGAACTGTCGATCAGCCAAAAAGTTCTGAATAAACAGAGGCAGGTGACCACGAAAGCCAAGTCTGTGCAGGTCCATGAGGACTCCTGCTTTCCACGTGGTGCCGTATGCTTTTTCGAGGTCGAAAAAGATAGTGACCACATGCTGCTTTTGGACAAAGGCGTTGTAGATGGTGGTTTCCAGACGGATTAAATAGTCAACTGTCTAGTGGTACTTCCGGAACCCGCACTGTTCACTGGCCAAAAGGCCATCGATTTCCAGCTTCCACATCAGACGGGAGTTGACCATCTTTTCCATCAGCTTACAGAGGCAGCTAGTCAGAGCGATTCGGCGATAGTTGGAAGGGTTGGTAAGGTCCTTTCCAGGCTTTGGAATCGGAACAATCAGGGCTTTCCGCCAGAGGGTGGAAAGGACCCTGTGGTCCAGATATGGTTACAGACTTTGAGAAGAGTCTGGAGAAAGCTTTCTGGAAAATGTTTCAAAATCTGGTAATGAATGTCATCCAGACCAGGGGCAGAATCAGTGCAGGTTTGCAAAGCTAATTTTAGTTCAGTGATTGAAAAAGGAAGATTGTAGGTTTCAGAGTTGTCTGATGTGAAATTGTATGAGGATTTCTCTCTAATCTCTTTGTTTCTTAAAAAGGCTGCAGAATTATTTGAAGATGAGGAGTTCTGTTGGATGGTGGAGGCCAACAGATTGGCAACAGCTTGTTTGTCAGTGATCAGAGCATCGGCAAGTTTCAAGTGATGAATGGAGGGGTTGGTGTTCTTCCCTTTGATTTTTCTAATGATGTTCCAAACTTTTTTCTTTGAAATTTTAGATGTCGGCCTGGAGCAGAAGTTTCTCCAAGACCGACGTTTACTGCTTTTGAAAGTGTGTCTCGATTTCGCACAGAGTTTCTGATGGGCTCGAGCGTTGGGACCTGAAGGTCGTTGGTATACCCGACGCTGAGCCCGTTTGCAAACTTTTGAAATTTGTTGGCAGTCTGAATTAAACCAGGGTGTTTTTGGCATTTGGAGTTTGTCGGAACACACTGGAATACAGGTTTTAGCACAGTTGATCACAGTATTGGTCAGAGATTCTGCTGGGTCTGGACTCTGAAGAAAATCAGTGTCCTGGAATTCTTTGGAAATATTGGTTACAAAAAGATCCCAGTTTGCCTTCTTATAATTAAGATGTTGCAAGACGGAGACGTTTTCAGTTAATACGGGTTGTAAAAGAACAGGGAAATGGTCACTTCCGTGCAGATCGTCATGGACAGACCACTCATAGTCCAGGACCAGCGAGGGGTCACAAATCGACAAATCTAAACACGAAAGTGAACTTGTGGAAGAGTGGAGGTAAGTTGGAGATCCGTCGTTCAGACAACACAAATCAAAATCAGAAAGGACATCCTCAAGAAGCAGACCTCTGGATGACGAACTGACACTACCCCAAAGAGGATTGTGACCATTAAAGTCACCCAACAGCAAAAAAGGTCGAGGAAGTTCTCCAACGAGACTGACAAGGTCCTGACGACAAACCGGGACAGAAGGTGGCAGATAGAGTGAGCAAACTGTAACAGTCTTGTGGAGAGTGACTCTCGCAGCTACAGCCTGAAGGGGAGTAGTCAGAGCGATAGGACTAAAAAGCAAAGTGTTATGTATGAGAAGGGCAACACCGCCCGACAGTCCCAATGTGGATGGTTGTGCAGGTTTAGAAAGAATATTAAAGCCAGAAAGAGTGAAGGTCTTCTGGCTTTGAATTTGAGTTTCCTGAAGAGCCACAACGGAAGGTTTTATAGATTGACACAGAAGCTGCAGCTCCTCAAAGTTTGAATTTAGTCCACGGATATTCCAATGGATTACTTTACTATCCATGGTGCAGAGGGCGAATAGGAGAGAAATCAGGTCCCTTTCAGCAACTCTTGTTCAGTGTGTAAAAAGGGGCCGGCTGAAGATGACCCAAGGAGTGGAGAATGGTTTGCGACACACTGGGACAAGTGCCAAGAGAACATCAACACACTGGGACAAGTGCCAAGAGAACATCAACACACTGGGACAAGTGCCAAGAGACCATCAACACACAGGGACAAGTGCCAAGAGAACATCAACACTGGGACAAGCGCGAAAAAAAAATCAACACATAGGGACAAGTGCCATAAAACATCAACACACAGGGACAAGGTAAGGTAAGATAATGTTGCTTATAGCCCAGCTGACCGCAAAGGGCCACACCAGGACTGTCACCACGTTAAAATAAACTCACCAGTCATTTAAAAAAAAAAAAAAAAAAAAAAACCCACTTTCACACATCTCTTTAATTAAATGACAACTTCTAGAAACGCACCAGAAACTTCGTTAAAAATCTTTCTTCCGTAAAATCTTAAATTAGATGAAAAATGTTAATCTCTCTCAAAAACTCAAAAGATCACGTCAGGCGGGAGGGAGACAAGGTAAGGTAATGTTGCTTATAGCCCGTCCGACTGCAAATGGCCACATTAGGGCTGTCACCACATTAAAATCAACTCACAAGTTATCACAAACAAAAAAAAATAACTTTCATACATCTCTTTAAAATACATTTTCTAAAAACGTACCAGAAACTTTGTTGAAATCCTTCTTCCGTAAAATCGTAGATCAGATGAAAAATGTTAATCGCCCTCAGAAACTCAAAGATCATATCAGGTGGGACATCTCTGAACAAAGTTTTCATGGAGTCTGCTGTGAAGTGTTTATGTCTCACATCGTGAAAGTCCCAACATTCTAAAAGAATATGTCTCGCTATGAGTGGTACATGACATGGAATGCACCACAGAGCTTCTTCACCTTTTAAAAGATAAGAATGGGTGTAAAACGAGTGGCCTGTATGCAAATGGTACAAGACCGTTTCTTCTAGTGCCATAAGGTAAGGTAATGTTGTTTATAGCCCAGCCGACCGCAAAGGGCCATATCAGGGCTGTCACCACGTTAAAATCAACTCACAAGGCATCAAAAAACAACAACAACAACAAAATAAAACTTTCAGACATGTATCTCTTTAAAATACATCTTCTAAAAACATACCAGAAACTTCGTTAAAAATCTTTCTACCATAAAATGCTAGATCAGATGAAAAATGCTGATCTCTTTCAGAAACTCAACTGGCCTGTGTGCAAGCGGCAAAATACTGTTTCGTCTTTACGGCTGCCTCGGGAACATGGTAAAAAGTCTTTCAGGTTTGGACCGATTTTAAATAAGTTGTTATCCGTCTGCAGTGCACGGTCCATTTCCAAGAATGGGTATAAAACGAGTGGCCTGTGTGCAAACGGCACAAAACTGTTTCTTCTTTACGGCCACCTCTGGAACATGGTAAAAACTCTTACAGGTTTGGACGGATTTTAAATAGTTTGTTATCCATCTGTGAGTCCCATTCCTCTTGCCAGACAGAAGCCTGGGTTTGGGGTTTCAGATTAGTGTGAGGGATAGACAATCTGCTCAACTTTTTCTTTGTGGCATTCTTGGCAAGCTGATCAACAATCTCATTGCCTCAAATGCCCACATCAGCAGGAACGGGAGATTTCCCCTTTTGAATTTCAGGATCAGCAAAGAACTGTTGAAATTTATGAAAGTGAATGCAGTGTGTCTTGGTGGCAGAAAATGTAAAGCCATTTTCTTCCGCCCACAGATCTTTAGACCCCATTTCAGATCCACATGGAGTTTACAGGACCTACACCTGACTTTGTATCCTATGTCACAGTAACGAGTTCATCCCGTGGTTGACAGATATCTGGCACTGACTGCCCTCAGTCGGTGTATGGGCAGCTCCAGTGTGGAGAGTGGACAGTGACCCCAAATGTCACAGTAACGAGTTCATCCCGTGGTTGACAGATGCCCGGCACTGACCTCCCTCAGTCGGTGTATGGGCAGCTCCAGTGTGGAGAGTGGACAGTGACCCCAAACGTTTCAGGACCTACACCTGACTTTGTATCCTATGTCACAGTAACGAGTTCATCCCGTGGTTGACAGATGTCCGGCACTGACTGCCCTCAGTCGGTGTATGGGCAGCTCCAGTGTGGAGAGTGGACAGTGACCCCAAACGTTCCCCTCCGTCGTAGCTGCAGTTCCAGACACTGATTAAACCTCTTCAGTCTCCTGGCTGCACTTAGCGACATTGAGTCAACCCCTTTGGTCTCCTGGCTGCTGTTTCAGACACCGAGTCAACCTCTTCGGTCTCATGGCTGGAGGTCCAGACACTGAGCGTACCTCTTCGGTCTCTGCCTGAAGTCACCAGAGAGATGGACGAGACAGTTCCAACAGATGGTAAAGGTAATGTAATGTAATGTAATGTAATGCTGGTAAAAGCCAACAGCAAAGGGCCATATCAGGGCTGTCATCACGTTGAAGTCAACGCACCAGTTGTTTTTTTTAAAACATTCACACATCTCTTTAAGGTAACACACGGCAACGTATTTTCATCACAAACATTCAAATTTTCAATTTTTTGTTTTTGACTGATTCTGCACCTTAAGGAGAATGATGTCACAGTCATGCATAGTAATGAACAAATGAACGATTGCAGTTGGCTGAAAGTGATCACATGATCACTTCGGCTTGCCTCGGCTTAGTAACTTCACTTGTTCCAAATCATTTCCGGTCAGCTCTTTCAATCGACTGTATTGTTTTGAATCGCCGAAATGCAGGAAGATATTCAAATTTTAAAGACGAAAAGGACCCCTTTGGGTGGAGGGAAGCATTCTCGCAAACAACACTGCAAGAAAGCAATACAGGCTCGATGGAAATCAAAGCTTGCTGACGAACAACAGTCAGAATCGACGGCAAACGATAGTGATGTGCAGGTGCACACAATTTATGTAAGTGGCGATGCTGACGATGGTTGTAGTCAAAATCAAAACCTCGATGGTCAAGACAACTTGATGCAGCCTGAACATCCGGATAACCTGTCTACTGCCAGACGAAAGTTGACTATTATGCAGGAGTATGTCGACGCTGCAGGCGACACAGACAACAACAAAGAACGTTGCTTCGTTTAAATTGAATATAAAACAATTGTGACGGCTTCTGTAAGATCTTTTCTTCTGATCCCTTTGGAAACCCTGCAAAGTGTAGTTCGCTTGTCCGCTGACCATGGCTTTTTTGATACAAGGAGACAGAGGAGGAATGTTACTAGCATACAGGAACTTTCGGTACCACAGGCACCAAGCAAGTGGGGACAACATCCATTGGCGTTGTTGGAGACAACGCTGCCGTGCTAAGGTCAAAACCAATATCTTTGATGTGGCAGAAGAGAACCCACGTATTTTCGTTCTGGAGTTTCAGGATCATAACCACCCCGATGATTCAGATATGATCAACAGATCCAGAATGCGGGCACGTTTGGTTGAGCAGTGTGTTGAAGATTCTACACGGCCATGTCGCCAGACCTACAATCTTGAAGTCGTTCGACTATGCAGACAAGCCCAGGGCGGTGGAGACAGACCCGAGTTGCCCCCCTTCGAGAGCTTAAGGTCTTCCATGCAAAGAGCTCGGGCAGCATCTTTGCCAGCCATTCCGAGAACAGTGGATGCTGTCCAGATTCAAGGAGAGTGGGCACAAACCTGGACTGACGAGAGGTTCTTGTTACACGCCGATAATCATTGGGGAGTTCTTGTTTTCGCAACTGACCAAAATTTAACTCTTTTACAACGTTGTTCTACGGTTTACATGGACGGAACCTTCAGAAGCTGCCCTCGTCCCTACGAACAGGTGTTTTCAATTTTTGGGAAGACCCATGGATTTGTTCTTCCTCTGATCCATGTTTTAACCTTCACCGATGACTGTGGGTGTAAAAACACCCTGGCTGCCATTAACCCTCTTGCATTCGTTTCGCCCGTATCCGGCCGCTGTGTTTGTCTCCCCTGCTGTTCGTTCCGGCCGCAACCGGCCGTACGTGCCGCGTTACTTTCCCTCACACACTGCGACCTTGTTTTAAGTCAGGGCTGGCCAAAAATAAACGTGCATCCCTGAGAGGGTCCAATGAAATCTTAGCAGTAGTATGGGGTGTGGGAAACAACTCAATCACAAAGACTAGGGTCGTGAACTGACCGCATTCCATTGCTGCAGACGGCATCGCCTTGTTTCTGAAAATGGCGTCTGCTAGCGCTTCTACTGACGCCGATTTTTTTGATTATACGAAAGAGGAGTTGGATGATATATTACAAGAAGTAGAAAGATATGAAAGAGAGGAGTTACATGAAAGTGATGTGGATGTTTGAGAGGAAGAAGAGGGAGAAGAAGGCGAAGAAAGTGATGAAGATGATGATGCGCCTTTGTTTGCATTTGTGACCACGTGGCGACCGGCAACTTCCGCACCTGTGGTTCAGCCTTTTGAGGAAGAGACTGGGCCAAATCATGATTTGCCAGACACAGATACACCTCTGGGTTATTTTTTCTCTTCCTGCTGCAGTTGTTTTTTACTACAGCTGCTGACCAGACGAACCTGTACGCCAGGCAGCAGATGGCAAAGCGGGGACAACCTGACCTACTTTGGCAGGATACGACACCTGCGGAGATGCGCGCATACGTAATTGTGCTCGTCATGATGGGGATCAAACGTCAGCCAACACTCTGGTGCTACTGATCGACTGATCTTCGGTTTAGCGAGCCACGGATCAGTGGGGTGATGTCGAAAACACGGTTTCTGCCATGCAGCAAACTTGGTAGAAACCATGGATCAAGAGTAGTGTTTACCATATTGGTGACATGTGACAGTGGTGACACCCTCCTGCCGTGTGTGACCAGACACCACATTAGAGTGTAAAGAATGGATTTTACTTCTTTCTGTGACTGTGTATATTCCGGTGTTAAAAGTCGTTAAGTAGTGACAAACACACCTTTTAGGACGAAAAAAACCCCGTAAAGTTACCTAGCCCCATGTTTGAGTATGTGACAATCATGTGACACTTAGTGACACCCCAAACTGGATTTACTGAACCAGGACTGCTGTTTACAAGTTGAGGTAGGACACCCTTTGATGATTTATACTAACAAATGCATGCCGACAATGTTATTGTCTGTCTGGTGTATTATAGTAACATTGTCAACGTTTGATGTCCCATTGTTTTGTGACAAACAGGATGACAATGACACCCACATGCATCCCAAACATGTGACATCTCTGCATTATGAAATAGGATGTATTAGAATTTTGCATTCTAAATTTGACAGTGCTGCAGTGGAAACTTTGTCCACTACAGCCTTTCAAAGGCAGTAGGTGAGTTTTAGCTTAAATTTCTCAAAACAATACGAATACTAGGAGCAGTTCTAGGCTGAAAAATGCGAATGCAAGAGGGTTAAATTGTCAATAACTTTTAATCTAATCAAGATATACTCAGAGGCATAAAAAACGCGAAAAAATAGAGACAGTGCACGATTGTTCACATTGTGAACAGGACGTAAGCAATGTCGTTGGCACGTGCAACATTAGCAGTACGTGGTGTCTTGGCCTGTTGTAACCTCGTAACAGTGGGTGAATGTTGCCGGGTCAGCGTTTTTGGCACGAGGAGTGCATTTGCCATGTGGACTACCTACGCCACGTGCATCAATGTGAATTGCAACTCAATGTGGCCCCCATTGTGGGGCTATAAATTTCCAAACCCCAAAAAGTTCAAATCATCCCTTCCAGAGGCGCCAACATAATGCCGAGACTTTCTCGTCAAGATCGTTGCATAGCAATGGGGCAACTGCAGGCCGGGGTTCCAATGAGGCAGGTCGCTATCGCATTCGGAGTCCACATTTCCACCGTCTATCGCCTTCTGGACCGCTTTCAAGCAAGAAACACCACTGATGACAGACCGAGGAGCGGCAGACCGAGGGTCACCACAGCAGCCCAAGACCGCCATCTTCTTCGTCAGCATCGACGGGAGCCTTACCAAACCGCTGCCAACACAGCCAGGAACACCGTCGGCAACCATGGCAGGCCAATCAGCAACAGGACCGTGCGTCGCCGACTGAACACAGTTGGTCCCCAATGCAGGCGTCCAGCCCGGCGACCTATCCTGACACTCCAGCATCGCCAGAACCGTCTGCAGTGGGCACAGATCCACGTGCATTGGCGCCATCGGGACTGGGGCCGAGTCCTCTTCAGTGATGAAAGCCGGTTCTGCGTCGACCCAGGCGATGGCTGCATCCGGATCTGGAGAAGAGCGGGGAACGCTTCACGGATGCCAACATCACCGAAAGGGACCCATGGGGTGGTGAAAGCATCATGATCTGGGGGGCTATCTGCATAAATCGCCATATTGGGCTAGTCATCTTCCAGAATGTGGGTCCAGGACGTGGTAACGGGGTCACTGCTGTTCATTACATCAACCAAGTTCTGAGGCCCCACATCCTGCCGCATTTCCAGCGGCATCCACAGAACCTGTTTCAGCAGGACAACGCAAGGCCGCACACTGCCCGTGCTACGCAGAACTTCCTGAGGCAGAACAACATCAATCTGCTGCCTCACCCAGCCCGTTCTCCCGACCTTAACCCAATAGAGCATTTCTGGGATGCCCTTCAGAGGCAGTTGAACCAGCTCAACCCCAGACCCCAGACAGCAGCTCAGCTTGCTGTTGCTGTGGGCCAGGTGTGGTGGCAAGTCCCCCAGAGGCAGACCAACACTCTGGTGCGCTCGATGTACCGCAGGTGCACAGCTGTGATCAATGCTCGAGGTGGTCACACCAGATACTGACATTCTGCTGTTAACACAGGGTCAAGGTCAAGTTCATGTGACCTTATTTTCTACCAGAATGAACTTTGAAAGGACACTTTTGCGGTGTTCGATTGCTTTTTCTCACTTTCTATTACCAGTTCAAAGGAATCGGTAGCCAAATTACATCAAAATTTCTATACAGTTTGTTTTCGCGTTTTTTATGCCTCTGAGTATATTTACCTAAAATTTTCAATAGCTATCAACGTTTTCATTTCACACCACATACTCCAAACAGAACCGTAAAACTTTGAAAATAAACAAACAAACAAACAATGAAGCTGAAATACCCTTATTTGTTGAGTGTGGGTGGTTTAGACACCCATACTTTATCAGAATGAAAATTCTGTATATTCCTATCAGTTGACTGTGGGTGTTTTAGACACCCTTCACTCATAGACTGAAAAAGCCAACTTATCCCTATCCACTGACTGTGGGTGTTTTAGACACCCTTCCCTTTCACTATACATCGTGCTGCTGTTGCCATGGCAACAGACTGGAACATTGGTAGCAGTCTCAGACAGTGAGGTGCTGAGTCCAGAAAGGCAACATTCCTTATCAGTAATATGATACCACTGCAAGGCTTCACTTCAGTTCTGGAATGTGAAGGAATAGGCAAGGGCCAGTTTGCTTCCTGTGCTCCACTCCTTTCTTTGACTTGGCTGTGAGGATCACTGTCTGCTGCCACGTGGCACATGCAGGGATGAGAACAGATTTTAAAAAAGCAGAGGAGATTTTTCTGTTGGGGGTCTGGGGCAGAGCCCCCAGTGGGGTCAAGGGGCAACGCCCCTGCGGGGGTCAGGGGCAGCGCCCCCTGAAGCTGAAGCATTTTTAATATATAAACAAGAAAAATCCACATTTAAAACCATCAAAATATGTTTCTAGCCCTTATCTAAATTGAACTAAATTTATCTACATTCTGTTATTAAAATCACATTTCACACAAGGCATTACTATTAAAACTAAACTATATTTCAGTTTTTCACAAAAGGCACATAAATACAAAAACAATTTGGCCTTACCTGCTAGTAGTAGTAGAAGTAGGCCTTTTTTCTTTTCTGCTTCAGTGTGTCCTTGGTAGAATATCACACTCTATGCTGGCATTTGTCTTTCGATACTTCTTTATTTACAGTTCTCAAGAGGTTGATCTGTAGTGTAGGCCTCATACGATCTGTGAAACACCTACACCACTGAATGAAGTCTTTCAATTGAGTCTTAGTCCAAAATTACACCTCTCATTGAACTCTTTTTTTTTTATACTAACTAATGCTATTCTTAGTCAAAATCAACACTAATTTAACACCAGCAATCGTAATGAAGCCACGACTTCCGAAGCCGATTTTCTTGTTGCAAGCAACACATAACACCTGCTCTTCACTGCTTTTGCATATGCTATCTCCAACTCTACTCCCACACACCTCTTCCTCGAGCCAGTTTTCTTTCCAACGGTTGGGATATTTTTTCCTTTTTTTGCGATTTCGTTCGACGCCATGACTCACAAATGACACTCGGTCGATCGGCGCTGTAAAACCCCCTTCCCACTATGAGCGAAATGATGGAGTGATTGTGTTTTGGGGCCTAAATTCGTTAAAGTTCTCGATGAATGCAGGTAGCATTCCCACTACCAGACCCTTTCACTCCTAGCCAGCTTTGAGTGATTGTGCACGGTCAGATCACTCCGTGGTCGAGATTTGTGTTCAAACATGTTTAAACACAAGTGGCACCTACTGCATTCATCGTGTCCAATTTCCATACCGCGGGAAAATTTTCGGTTGCGTGCGAGCCTTGCCAGCCACACCGATCACCCAAATGCATTCCCACTATTTTGGAGTGAAAGGGCCCTTTGTCGCTTCACTCCTGAGTGATCCACGATCACTCAGAACTTTCACGCACAACTTTCACTCCGACAGTGGGAACGCGGTGTACACCAAAATAGTGGGAATGCATTTGGGTGATCGGTTTGTGAGTGATAAGGCTCGCACGCAACCGAAAATTTTCCCGCGGTATGGAAATTGGACACGATGAATGCAGTAGGTGCCACTTGTGTTTAAACATGTTTGAACACAAATCTCGACCACGGAGTGATCTGACCGTGCACAATCACTCAAAGCTGGCTAGGAGTGAAAGGGTCTGGTAGTGGGAATGCTACCTGCATTCATCGAGAACTTTAACGAATTTAGGCCCAAAAACACGATCACTCCGTCATTTCGCTCATAGTGGGAAGGGGGTTTAAGCCACGGATGTTTAAAACATGTCTGTGGGTTTAAGCGGATGTGCAGTGGTTGGCCGAGTCAACCGAGTAAAAACCAGCCCATTTGGGAATCTCGCCGGAGGCGTCTCGCCGAGATTGGGAGCAAAAAAATCGCGATAGCTTTTTTTTTTTTTTTTCGGCGGAGATTTTTCGAACGGCGGAGATTTTTTTAAAAGACGGCGGAACGGCGGAGAACGGCGGAGCTGTTCTCATCCCTGCACATGATATGGTAAGTCATTTGTCTTTATGAACATGCAAGTGCGCATATGCTGTAGTCAATGAGCTGGCATGTGTGTGTGGTGTGTGTGTGTGTGTGTGTGTGTGTGTGTGTGTGTGCGTGCGTGCGTGCGCGCGCTTGTGTGTGTGTGTGTTTTGGTCAATGAGAGTGTGTGTGTGTGTGTGTGTGTGTGGTGTTGTCAACGAGTTGGCATGTGTATGCATGCGCGTTTGTGTGTGGTATCTATGGGAGGTGCGCGTGTGTGTGTGGTGATCGTGAGCAGGTGTGTGTATGTGGGGGGGGGGGGGGGGGGGGGGGGGGGGGGGGGGGGGGGGAGCAGTCAGTAAGTGTATGTTTCGAATTGTGTGCACTCAATGAGTTGGTTTGTGTGTATATTAGAGAGAAAGAAATAGGGGGGCTTAGATAAGCATGTGGGTTTGTTAGAATTCTTTGTTGAAATGTTGGCTAGTATCAGTGGCAGTTAGTATAAACCTTTTTGTTTTCAACTGATTTTGCCAGTCATCACCAAAACATTAATTTTCAAAACTGATTAATTCAGCATCACATGTTGTACTTATATATGTGTGCTGTTTTCATTGCTTTCAGAGACTACAAGCATGGCAGCGGAGAGACCTAATATTTTTGAATGTTTGGGCGTTCTGGAGGAGACAGAGCTTGGACTCCTGCAAGAAGAGGGCATCAGGGATGCAGAGGAAGGTAATTGTCTTTGTTCCTTTCAGTGTGTGTATTGGCACATGTGTAGTATTGTAATTGAGTTGGCAAACACAATGATCTGAATTCTGTGCATGCATGTACACTGTGTATTGAATATGTGCTTATTGACATGTAGGCCTGTGTGTGTGTGTGTGTGTGTGTGTGTGTGTGTGTGTGTGTGTGTGTGTGTGTGTGCCTGCATAGGTTTATGTATGTAAACGTACACACTTGTATGCATGTATTTGCATATATGCAAGCATCCATATTAACCACTGTCAGTAAAAAGACAAGCAAGGCTAAAAAGGCAATGAAAACAATAAGTATATTATAAAACAAACATGATCCCCAGAACAAAAGTTAAAGCACACATTCCGGTTCTTCTGTTTTAGATGGTGTGATCATAGACACAGAGGACGTGCTGACGAGTGATGGGGAGGAGTTTCCATCGGTGCCGGGGGAGGAAAGGGTGGACGATTCCTCCAGTGATGATGAAGGAGACCGCCTCTTGACTGAACTTCAACCCATGCAAGTCAAACATTTCATCGGCCAGCACTACCAGCCGACGAAAGTGAAGAACAAGACATTCAAGCAGGGCCAAGTAATGAGGAAGAAGACACTTTTGATAAAACCTATGTCACAAAAGAGGCAGACATAACTTGGAGTAAAATGCCCGTCCAAAGATAAGATAAGATAAGATAATGTTGCTTATAGCCCAGCCGACCGCTAAGGGCCATATCAGGGCTGTCACCACGTTAAAATCAACTCACCAGTCATATATAAAAAAAAAAATAAAAAAAAAAACCTTTCATACATCTCGTTAAATGACATCGTCTACAAACGCACCAGAAACTTTGTTAAAAATCTCTCTTCCGTAAAATCTTAAATCAGATGAAAAATGTCAATCTCTCTCAAAAACTCAAGGATCACATCAGGCGGGACATCCCTGAACAGGATCTTCATGGACTCCGCTGTAAAATGTTTGTGTCTCACATCGTGCAAGTCCCAACACTCCAAAAGAACATGTTTCATTGTGAGTGGCGCATGACATGGAATGCACCACGGAGCTTCTTCACTCTTTAAAAGGTAAGCATGGGTAAAATACGAATGGCCGGTGTGCAGCCGGCACAGAACCGTTTCCTCTTTACGACCTCCTGACGTGGATGGGAGGAATTCCTTAAGGTTTGGACGGATCTGAAAGAGTTTGTTACTCGTCTGTGTGTTCCAATCCTCCTGCCAGAGGTCTCTCACATAATCGTTAATTTTGGGTTTCACATCTGAGCAGGGGATATAAGTGTTGGACAGTTTCTCTCTTGTGGCGTTCTTGGCTAAACGATCAACCATTTCGTTCCCGCCGATGCCAACATGACCAGGAACCCAAGCAAGAGTAATGTTGTAACCGTCCGCCTTCAACTTGCTAAAAAGTTTTAAAAAAAGTAAAAGTTCTGGATGCTGAAGGTTGCGGCAAGCTATGGCCTCCAAAGCTGACAGCGAATCCGACAGAACCAGGAAGTCCCTCTTTGAAGAATGTGAGATTATCTTCAAGGCCAAAACAAGAGCCGTAAGTTCAGCAGAATAGACAGAAGCATCGAATGTATATGTTCCAACAGTATCTGAGAAGGAGCCCCAGGGCAGTAGGCTGCACAGGCCACTCCATCTTCAGACTTGGAACCGTCAGTGAAAACTTTTTGATAGGATGGGAATTTAGAACAGAGCTCAGCATACAAAGCCTTGTACGCCAGAGAGCTGGTAGACTCTTTGCGAAAAGCTGCAAGATCGAAACGAATCTCTGGTGTGAAGAAGGTCCACGGAGGTTGATCCGGAAACTTGGAAAAATCAGACACAACTCCTAGGTCTAGACCTGCATTCCGCACGTGAGGCCGCATACGAAGACCAAACGGCGGAATACATTTCGGGTTGTTTTCAAACTTACTTTGGAACGGAGGGTCAAAGACACAGTCATAGGCAGGATTCTGCGGTTCTGAGAACAGTCGGATATAATAATTTAAAGACAGTTTCAGCCTGCGGTTGGACAATGAAGGTTCGCCCGCCTCTGCGTACAGGCTGTACACAGGGGTGGTGCGGAACGCTCCAAGACAGAGACGAAGCCCTTGATGGTGGATAGGGTCCAAGAGTTTGAGGTAAGAGGGTCTTGCGGAGCCGTAGACAGCACAACCGTAGTCCAGTTTGGAACGGACCAAGGCTCTGTAGAGGTGCAGCAAAGTTTTCTTATCAGCGCCCCAGTCGGTGTGCGCTACGACCCGCAGAATATTCAGAGCTTTCTGGCAAGAAGTTTGAGGTTTTTGATGTGGCTGAGAAAGTTGAGTTTTTGGTCAAAAATAACTCCCAGGAATTTGGCTTCTTTTACAACTGGAATGGTGGACTTGTCCAGACGAATTTCAGGATCAGCAAAGAATCGACTAAAATTGTGGAAATGAATTGACCGAGTTTTGGTACGGGAGAAGGTAAACCCGCTTTCCTCAGCCCACTGTTGAATTCTGTTGACACAAAGTTGGAGTCGACGCTGTACGCTGGCGTAAGAAGCTCCAACTGCATGCAGCGCGAAGTCGTCAACAAACAGAGAGGACTCAGTGCCCTGGCTTACCGATTGGACAATGTCATTTATTTTAATACTGAAAAGGGCTGGAGAAAGGATGCTCCCCTGAGGAACACCCAACTCCTGCTCATGGATGTCAGAGAGTGTGGTGCCAACACGCACCTGGAACTGTCGATCGGCTAAAAAGTTCTGAATGAACAGAGGCAGGTGACCCCGAAAACCAAGTCTGTGCAGGTCCATGAGGATTCCTGCTTTCCACGTGGTGTCGTACGCCTTTTCGAGGTCGAAAAAGATAGCAACCACATGCTGCTTGTTAACAAAGGCGTTGCGGATGGTGGTTTCCAGACGGATTAGATGGTCAACCGTCGAGTGGTACTTCCGGAAACCGCACTGTTCACTGGCCAAAAGACCATCGGTTTCCAGCTTCCACATCAGACGGGAGTTGACCATCTTTTCCATCAGCTTACAGAGGCAGCTGGTCAGAGCAATTGGGCGATAGTTGGAAGGGTTGGTAAGGTCCTTTCCAGGCTTTGGAATGGGAATGATCAGGGCTTTCCGCCAGGAGGGCGGAAAGGACCCTGTGGTCCAGATATGGTTATAAACTTGGAGAAGAGTCTGGAGACAGCTTTCTGGAAAATGTTTCACAACCTGATAATGAATGTCATCCAGACCAGGGGCAGAATCAGTGCAGGTTTGTAAAGCTGATTTGAGTTCAACGATTGAAAAAGGAAGATTATAGGTTTCAGAGTTGTCTGATGTGAAATTGTATGAAGATTTCTCTCTAATCTCTTTGTTTCTTAAAAAGACTGCAGATTTATTTGAAGATGAGGAGTTCTGTTGGATGGTGGAGGCCAACAGATTAGCAACAGCTTGTTTGTCAGTGATCAGAGCATCAGCAAGTTTCAAGTGATGAATGGAGGGGTTGGTGTTCTTCCCTTTGATTTTTCTAATGATGTTCCAAACCTTTTTCTTAGAAGTTTTCGATGTCAGCCTGGAGCAGAAGCTTCTCCAGGACCGACGTTTACTGATTTTAAAAGTGTGTCTCGATTTGGCACGGAGTTTCTGATGGGCTCGAGCGTTGGGACCGAAGGTCGTTGGTACACCTGACGCTGAGCCCGTTTTCTAACTTTGGAAATTTGTTGGCAGTCTGAATCAAACCAGGGTGTTTTTGGCATTTGAAGTTTATCGGAAGACACTGGAATACAAGCTTCATCACACTTGATCACAGTGGTAGTCAGTGATTCTGCTGGGTCCGGACTCTGAAGAAAATCAGTGTCCTGGAACTCCTTAGAAACAGTGGCTGCAAGTAGATCCCAGTTTGCTTTCTTATAATTTAGATGCTGAGAGACAGAGACGTGTTCAGTTATTACAGGTTGTAGAAGGACAGGGAAATGGTCACTTCCGTGCAGATCGTCATGGACAGACCACTCATAGTCCAGGACCAGCGAGGGGTCACAAACCGACAAATCTAAACACGAAAGTGAACCTGTGGAAGAATGGAGGTAAGTTGCAGATCCGTCGTTCAGACAACACAAATCCAAATCCGAAAGGACATCCTCAATCAGCAGACCTCTGGATGACGAACCGGTACTACCCCAAAGAGGGTTGTGACCGTTAAAGTCACCCAACAGCAAAAAAGGTCGAGGAAGTTCCCCTAACAGACTGACAAGGTCCTGACGACAAACCGGGACAGATGGAGGTAGATAAAGAGAACAGATTGTTACAGTCTTGTGGAGAGTGACTCTCGCAGCTACAGCCTGAAGGGAGGTAGACAGAGCGACAGGACTATACAACAAAGTTTTGTGAAGGAGAAGGGCAATACCGCCCGACAGTCCCAACGTGGATGGTTGTGCAGGTTTTGAAAGAATATTAAAGCCAGAAAGAGTAAAGGTCTTCTGGCTTTGAATTTGAGTTTCTTGAAGAGCCACGACAGAAGGTTTTAGAGACTGACACAGAAGCTGCAGCTCCTCGAAGTTGGAATTTAGACCACGGATATTCCAATGGAATATTGTATTATCCATGGTGCAGAGGGCGAAAAGGAGAGAGATCAGGTCATCTCCTCCTCAACATCTGCTGCTAAAGCTGTAAATTTGTTGCTTAATTTCACTGGACTATCTGCAGACCTGCTGGCAGACTTGCCAACAGGTGAAGTAGGTCTGGGTTTGGGAGACGGTGGAGGTTTCTTCCTTATCTCCACCATCTCCACACTGGGTTGAACTCCCTTGCCCGCACGGGCACTGGACAGAGGAGTTCGAGGTCGGGGTGCTGGTGTTTTAATCTGCCCAGCAGCAGATGTTGTAGACTGCTGGGCAGTCTGAGGGGTGGCGGATTTTTGGCCTCCACCAGGGGCACTCACTTTGGGTTGAGAGGTGGTGGACCTGCTTCCACCAGAGCTGACAGTTTTTCCTTGCAATGTCTTCGAAAACGTAAAGTTATCAGTCTGACAGCAGACTGACCGAGTTGGAACTGTTGGAACTTTCTTTACGGCCGAAGCATACGAAGAAGCTGTCGGCGACTGACTGCCCACAACCTGCTTGCGGGCTTCAAAAAAGGAGATCTTCTTTTCTGTCTTAACCCTTTGTATTGCAGATTCCTGAATCCACAGAGGACAATTCCGTGAAGAGGAGGGATGGTCGCCACCGCAGTTTGCACAATGTGCCGGATCTTTACACGGCCCATCATGGGTTGCCTTGCAGCAAATACCACACACCTCCTGCCCAGAGCAACGGTCTCTGACATGGCCAAACTTCTGGCATCGGAAGCACCTCAACGGGGACGGAACGTACAACTGAACCCGGACAATCAGGTAGCCGACTTGATGACCGGAGGCAGCACAGGGTTGCAGAATGTCAGAAAGAGGGTGTTGGTGTCCACTCTTTCAGCACCCTTCTTTACTGTCACCCTGCGTACCTCCGTCACACCCTGGGATGCCAGCTCCGTTTTGATCTCTGCCTCTGAAACACCTGATAATTCCCTGCAGCGAATCACTCCTTTTGATGAATTTAATTGTTTGTGGGGAGTTACCCTGATCTCCCTGTCCACAAGTTTCGTTGCCTTCAGCAGCTGTTCAGACTGCTTTTGTGACTTACATTGAATAAGAAAGGAACCAGTCCTCAACCTCTTGATGGACCGAGGGTCACCTGCTAAAGCTTGAAAGCCCTTCTGTATGGCGAAAGGGCTCAGAGCTGAAAGGGGTCTTTCCTGCTCCATCCCTTCCATCACGAGCCAGGAAGCCCAGAATCCTGTCCTCTGTCGTACCTCCATATCGGAATCGCTATCGGAATCAAAATTCCTGAAATAGGGGATGCAGCCTTCCTCTTTTTTGGGGGGATTGTTTTTGAAAAAGCCATAATGTATTTTATTTTATTTCATCTCTCCCTTACCCACCCACCTTGGAGTCCAACTAAGGGGCCAGGGCCAAGAAACCAATGTCTTGACCCCTTCCAGGCTTCGGGAGAGATATACGACAAACAGAAACTACCAACCCTATCCCCCTGATCATGCTCAACTCCCGGGGACAGAGA
This sequence comes from Conus ventricosus, assembly GCA_018398815.1. Lineage (NCBI taxonomy): Eukaryota > Metazoa > Mollusca > Gastropoda > Neogastropoda > Conidae > Conus > Conus ventricosus. The sequence continues at coordinate 25,129,863 of CM031607.1, read as the reverse complement.
GCTGAGCACTGCAGGGGTTAACTTGGCCAGTAGGGGAACTGTCTGTCTTGACCCAGCCCCAAGAAGGGGAGCCGATTAGTACACCCGGGCCAAAGTGTACTTCCTGTCTAGGAGAGGTCCGAGCCAAAGTGATGTGTTGAGAGCGCTGGCCCTCTCAATCACCAGGATCTCATTCCCTCCGACACAGGTCGCACCGCACGGCAAACACGGCGGATCTTAAGGAGACCACAGAGAGAAAAGGAGTGTGGAAAAGAAGACTTGAAGAGGAGACGAAGATAGAAAAGGGCCAAAGAAAGGCAGAAAACAAGAAAAGGAGAAAGGCGGGTTACTCTTAGTCAGGATCCTCACCCTTAGCCTATCTGACATGGGAAGCCCTACCAGGGGCATCAACTTCTTACCACGTTTCGCTTAGGCCATACAGCATCTTCACCTCTCAGGCCTACAAGCAGTGTGAAAAAACCAGCCTATCTCCCAAGTATTGATGCCCCCGTCAGCATAGCCTAAAGGATCACTGGACCACGCAAACCCTCCGACCACGACAAGGTCGCAACCCCCCGGAGGGCATCAGCGTACAGCAAACCTTCCAGACGGACATCAAGGTTCTGTGAAATGGAGAGAGAAGTGCTACATGATGGGAGTATTGTTTTTGATATCCCAGATCATATCTGGGAACAGTTGAATCAAGGCAAAGAAGTGGAAATTTCTGTGCCAAGCCAGCCTGTATCCAGTGATTCCAGCGAACAGAAGGCCAGTGGTTCAACAACAACATCCACTACTGGTACTGAGTATATTCTCTCTCTCTCTCCCCCTCTCTCTCTCACCCCCTCTCTCTCTCTCTTTATCTATCTATCACTCTATCTCTTGTTTTTTTTCTCTCTCTCACCCGCTCTCTCTCTCTCTCTCTCTCTCTCTCTCTCTCTATCCCCCCTCTCTCTATCTCTATCTCTCAGAAACTTAAATACTAAGAAACTTAAATACCTTCAAGCTCAAATTAAAAAAAATATCTCTTGCAAAATCTAAGCAATTGACCAAAATTAGGCTCAATCTGTATGATCAATGCAAGCGAACCTGTATACCAGTGGTGTGTGAATGATTGTATGTACATGGTATCTGAATCAGTATGAATTTCTCTGACCATTATCGCGTTATTTTTCTCTACATCTTGTTCTTCTCTATTTGAACCTGAATGTTTTTACCATTCAATTTATAGGCCTATGTGTTTTACAGCATGTCATATGAACTCATTGCTGTACTTGTCAGTACATTGTTTATTCATTAATGTATGCCTATTTCTTACCGATAGCATTTTTTGCTGATTTTATTTCCTTATTTCTTGGGGGGTATTCTGCTAGTTTATTATTCTCTCTCTCTCTTTCTCTTCCCTCCCTCTCTCTCTCCTCTCTCTCTCTCTCTCTCTCCTCTACCCTCCTACTCACGTTTTCCTACGTTTTGCGATCCCTTTCAGGGCGGGGCCAGCCTGTATCCAGTGATTCCAGTGAAAAGAAGGCCAGTGTTTCAACAACAACATCTTCTACACAGTCTACTTCTTCAAGCGACCAGAAGGACACAGGAGATTCAGAGTATGTACCTTCTGACGATGATTCCTTGGAGGACTTTGACACACAGGCTACCCAGACACAGAAGTGCTCTGATGGTAGAAAACGATGGAATGGCACCATCAGGGCCCCCATCCCTTCTGATGAATGGGCACGCAGGATGAAGCAAACAAGGAAATTCCTACTTGATGGTACCCTCCCCACCTTCAGCGACCGGAAGGCCAAGAACAAATTAATTTTCCAAGCACGCCACAAGTATTTCCTGAATGGAAACAAGTTGATGTTCAAGAAGAGTGGGAAGGATCTGGAGGTAGTGGCCGACCAGAAGGAGCAGCTGACCATCATCCAGTGCACCCACAGTGGAATTGGCACATGAGCCAATGACAAAACGTCATGATTTTATACCCTTGTGTGTTTGATCTGAAAAATAAACTATCCGGAAACATTTTTATTTGTTTGGCTGTTTTTCATCTGAAAGCATGCATTACAAACAGACAAATGGCATATTATCAGGAAGATATGCTGAAATGAATCGTTGAAATATATCTTTTATTATATAAAAGTGTCATAATCAGCATGCCGAAAATGGGACACCCACTGACATGCGACAAACATCATGCGTGTACAGCCGTTTCGAAGTCGTAACGAAAACAGAAACATGTGAAACATTTAACGATATGTTTGCCCCCAGAGCATGAGTTTAACTTTATTAGTGAAATTTTAATTGAATCAGAAAATGAACGGTGTCAGATGTTGCTCGCCATGTCCGGGAGACGTACCGTTTACTTAATCACCACTGCTGTCTGCTTTGTCGGAAACAAGCCAACGTTCTCAATTCACGAAATCAAAATATGTCAACGACACAATGGAACTATTTAATAAGAAATATAATTATTATATGTTTGAAACACGGAACAAATCCTCAGCACCCTTTGTTCATGTCCGATCATCACAAACGACCTTTCGATGGCAGAAACTTATCTCGCGGCCTGTATCAGCCATTTGCAGTTTGTATCACTCCGCTGGGTCACGTGTTCTTCCTCAGAAGTGAAACAAGGAGCAGACCATGTCTGAGAGGAGAAAATTTGGTAAGTATTTTACTCATGTCCGCATTTGTATAGATCATCACAACTGACTCTTGTAAACGTGTCTTACTAAAATGTACTGAAAAATGCTTTTGGTTAACACTATGGCGAAGATTAATTGCATTGGAATGTTGTGGAAGAGACTGCTGAATGCACACGCGCCGATCGTCACGTAGGCAGTTTGCAGAGAAGGCGGTACGGCTCTGTTTCCTACCACGCATGTGGAATTTTCTTCGAGTCCGCCGTCACCACTGACTCTTCAGAAGAAATGTCCGAAATCACTTCCGACTCCTTAGTTTTACATGATGAAGTATTACCAGCAATAAAAAGACGAAATATAGTCCCAACCGTTTTACTTTGCTTCGCGACGTTGTCTGCCGTGATAGACAGCCCTGATATGGCCCTTTGCGGTCGGCTGGGCTATAAGCAACATTATTCCTGCCGTGATAGAGGGGCGTCTCCAAAGTCGTTTATTTTGAGAACTGTCAACAGTCGGTCATTTGTGATGCTTTTTGCACTGGACATGAAACGAGTTCTTGTTATTTGTGTCCAAAATCACAACTGACCCACATTTTAAATACTCAGCAGCAATAAAAAATACGGATGCAGACAAAGCTGTCATTGTCTTTGATGGGTACATGTCTGGCCCATCTACAAAAGACATGACTCACCTTCGGCGGACCAAGGGACGGAAAACAAGTTCTGTGCATTTCAAGCCAGACATGACATTCAGCTCTACGAAGATAAGATAAGATAAGATAATGTTGCTTATAGCCCAGCCGACCACAAAGGGCCACATCAGGGCTGCAGCTCTACGAAAGACCAGTTTCTGTCGAACTCAGAAAACAAGCAACGTTTCATTTGTGCACTCGGAGCTCCTTTGGAAAGCATATGCACTGTCATTCACACTAGTGCTGATGCTGATTTGCAAATTGTCACTGTTGCAATAGGATGCGCCCAAAACACCATTACAGCAGTAATCGGGGAGGACACAGACCTGCTGATTTTGTTGGCTCACCACACTCAAATTGATTCCTTTGACATCTTCTTCTATTCAGACAAACAAAGGAAAGCTACAAAAGTTTGGAGCATAAAACATCTTATAACAGCTCTTGGACAGTTGCGTCATGCTCTTCTTTTTCTTCACGCATTCACAGGTTGTGACACCACTTCTCGGCCGTTTGGTGTTGGAAAAGCTGTAGCTTGGAAAAAAAAGAAATCCAGTCCAGAGATGCAAGCTCTTGCTGACGTGTTTCTTCGCGATGATAGCACAGACAGCATTCAATCGGCAGGTGAAAAGATGTTTGTCTCACTGTATAATGGCAATGCAGGAGAGAGCCTGGATGAACTTCGCTACAGACTGTTCTGTTCAAAAGTAGCAGTTGGACCAACTTTTGTGCAGGTCCACACTCTTCCTCCAACCTCAGCTGCAGCTCGATTCCACAGCTTGAGAGTTTACTTCCAAGTGCAAGAGTGGCTGGGGGGCAAACTGTCAGTAGAACCGACACAATGTGGTTGGAGACTTGAACACGGGAAGTTGGCGCCAGTCACAACGGATCTACCAGCAGCACCAGCAGACTTGCTAAAAGTAATCGGGTGCATGTGCAGAAATAATTGTGACACAAGGCGATGCAGCTGCAGAAAACATGGACTTGAGTGCACACCTAGCTGTGCAGAATGTTCCGGCATTAGCTGTTCCAACTCGCCAGTACTTGCCATAGACTATGACTAAAGTAAGTTCCTTTGTTTCTTGATTTCGTCAAGCCTTCTAGTTAATACCCTGGCTGTCTCTGTGTGCTGGGTGTGCATGCATCCCATCCTCGTCTTTTCTGCACCCTCCAAAACTTTAGAATGTTCCTATAAAAAAAAAAAAAGCCTCAACCAAAGTTATGTACCGAACTAGCCTGCCGCCCCCCCCCCCCCCCCCCCCCCCCCCCCTTTTTGACCCTCACTGATCCGCCCCTGACAATGTTAAATGGTATTATTTTTAATAATTAACATTACAAGTTACAACTGTATTTTTTTTTTTCGTTATCTGGAACCTTCTTCCTGAGATCTTTCAAATGAGATGCAACATGACAAGGTTTTCAGCAAAATATGTGTCGGGTCACATGGTTAATATGTATGACGTAATCAAACCATCATAAATCAAATATGCAGGGGTGCACACAATTATAATTTTTACAATATGCAGACATGATCTTAGTAAACATGATACAAAAGATAAACTTTTTGTAACAATTAGTTTTGGGTCATAGTTAATTTTGTCACAGGGTGACTACACTTAGGCACCTGGGGTAATAAGCACCATGGGGCAATAGGCACCACACACAGTGGGGTCCTCAAAATATCCTTCTTTGTAATGACTTAGCCAAACGGGGGGCATTAGGCACCAGCTCTATACCAAAATAGACCAATCGCAGGCCTTGTTACTGTCATGTGACATGATGCAGCCAATCATGAGTCAGTTTACTGAAGCAATGAAAATGACCATGTGGTTCCTTTCTGGTGGCAGCCATCTTCAAACTATTACTATCACCCAAACTTCAGGCGTCTTTTCACAAGCCCTGTGAAAACTTTGTTTTCACCAACCTCAAGAAGATTTGGCAGTCCTTACTGCATCCTGCTGCTCCAGAATTGACCAAGGTATGATAATGTATAATATTCTTATTGTTTAGACTGGCATTGCTTTTGTTTTTTTTTTTTCCCAGCTTCTCCAGCATGTTTCTTGCTTGGAGTGATGGCTACCTTGGGAAATCGACCTACTCCATAATGTATTTTGTTTTAACCTTTTCTGCTGTGATGACTAGCATCACAAATCTGTTTATTCTATTGATATTTTAATTGTTTTTCATAAGATTTTTTTTTTTTGCTTTAAAGAGGAATAAAACTGTTGAAATTCATTTGTTTTGAAAATGGGTGCCTAATGCCCCAATAAGCCATGTGAGAATTTAAAAAGAAGTTTCTGGAGTTTGTAGAACAGTAAATTTCCTTTCTCAATGCAGCAGAAGTATTTCCTATGGATAAAGTATTCTAAAATTGACTTCTATTGTAAGCCTGATGGTTGATAAAGGGAAACAAACTATTTTTAGATTTTATATAAGAGGGGTGCTTAATGCCCCAAATATCTTAATCACTTGTTAAAGGAAAAAAATATTCTGGGCTTTTTAAATTGCATTTCTAAATGCTACCAAATATATATTATTTAATAGCCTTTAAAACTGTAATGATAAACATAAACAGTTCAATATTCAATCTAAATTTGTTCACTTTTATTTTTCAGATAACAATGAGTGACTTTCTCAAGGGTCTTGCTGCTCGCGAAACTGGGGTAACAACGGCTGCCTTCAAAATTGCTGCAGTTCAAAGTAGCATCACAACCATATTCAATAGAGAGACCCTATTCGATCACAGATTCATGTACAACATTTATCTTGTTCTGCAGAAGCTTGTGTTGATGAGCGCTGCAGCTCGTGATGCTGTGGTCTTGTGCTTTGATGAGTGGGCGGTGACTGGAGACAGCAGTGCTGAAAGTGTTGTATTTCTGGCACATGCTGTTTGTCAGAGTTGTGCCAACGTCCTTGATGATGCTATCCTCGAAGAGCTGGAGTTTATGGTAGAAGAAATACGTATGTCCAGCATTTGAAAAAAACTAAATAAAAGCAAAACATTTGTTTACAGGATGGTTCGAAATTACAAGAAGAAAAGTGAGGGGAGTCGGACGAACTTTAAAGGCCATCAAGGGATGACAGATGCATTCAACGCGGTGTTCAATGGAGACATGTCTGTCACCCAAGCAGCCAAGTACTACGGTGTAAACAAAAAGTCCTTGCTGAGGAGAACTTCAGGGTGCATCAGTATTGACGCAGGCGTTGGGCGATCATGTGTGCTGAGTCCTATCCAAGAAAAGGAACTTGCTGACTGCATCATTCTTTTTGCCGAGTGGGGTTGGGGTCTGACATCATCTGAGGTCAAGGACATTGTCAGGGATTATGTACAAGACAAAGGTTTGGACACACCATTCAACGAAGACCGTCCTGGTGATGATTGGTTGCGAGGATTTCTTAAGCGGAATCCCACTGTTACAAGAAGGAAGACAGAACATCTAAGCAGTGCCAGGGGTCGAGCAGAGAATGCTGAAGTGCTAAGACACTGGTTTGTGTTGCTGGACAGAATCATGACTGAAAATGGCATCAAAGATAAGCCAGCACAAATTTTCAATGCAGATGAATCGGGGTTTGTGACTGACCCAAAGGCAGACGTTGTTCTTGCCAGGCGTGGTGCAAAGAGAGTAAACCAGGCTATTGGCGGCTCGGGGAGAGATCAAATTACTGTCAACTTTTGTGGATCTGCCAGTGGGAAATACCTACCACCCTATGTGGTATACAAGGGAGTTAACCTTTACAGGGGCTGGACAGAGGGTGGACCTGTTGGGGCAGCCTGTAACACCAGCTCGAACGGCTGGATGGAAGCGCCGCAATTCCTAGATTGGTTTGTGAAGATTTTCCTGCCACACACTGAAAATGTCAGCGACAAAGTTAGACTCCTGATTTTTGATGGACACTTCTCTCACTTGTCACTTGAACTTATCGAAGCAGCTAAAGCAAGCAATGTTATATTGATGAGATTGCCAGCCCACCTCACTCATATTTTGCAGCCTTTTGATGTGTCAGTTTTTAGGCCTTTAAAGAGAGCTTGGCAAGATCTGCTCAGGAAGCGAGCAAGATCTCAAAACGGACCAGTAGGGAAGAAGGACTTTCCAGCAATGCTTAACTCTTTGTTGACATTAGCTTTAAAGTCAGATACCCTCAAGAGTGGATTCAAGGCCTGTGGAATTCTTCCTCTGGATGCTGAAATTGTCATCGATGGGCTGTCTCCATCAGTGGAAGCAGATTGTGTGGAATGTGTACAAATGGACAGTTTGCATTGTAATTCACTTTATGTCACTCAGCTTTCTAATTCAAGCAGTTGCATCCTTTCTCCCCCATCATCATCGGGCTCCCCACCAGTGCCTGAGCTGCTTCCATCATCATCGGGCTCCCCACCGGTGCCTGAGCTGCTTCCATCATCATCGGGCTCACCACCGGTGCCTGAGCTGCTTCCATCATCATCGGGCTCACCACCGGTGCCTGAGCTGCTTCCATCATCGTCGGGCTCACTGCCGGTGCCTGGGCTGCTTCCGTCATCGGGCTTGCTGCCGGTGCCTGGGCTGCTTCTGTCGTCGTCGGGCTCGCTGCGATGCCTGGGTTGCTTCCGTCGTCATCGGGCTCGCCGCCGGTGCCTCGGCCGCTTCCATCGTCGTCAGGCTCGCCACCGGTGCCTGAGCTGCTTCCGTCAAAGTGTCCAGTATCTGTTATACAGTTAAGGATTTTTTTCTGAGGCAGCTTCAGCCAAGATTCCTAGCTTTAAGCAAAGGTCGCTCTGCTCGGGTGCAGCGGTTTAGATATGGTGAAAGCATGACTGAACAAGAAGTGATGGAGAGATTGCAAAAAGTACAAAAACAGGGTTCAGGCAAGGGGAAAAGCAAGGGGAAAGGGAAGGGGAAAGGCAAAAAAACACTACCCCGAAGCCCCTGCAGCAGATCTCGCAGTAGATCTCGCAGCCCCATTGATCGCAGGCAAGCTAATGAAGAAACAGACAAAGAAGTCTGTGGTCGTTGTGGTACAGGTGGGGGACAGGAATGGGTCCAATGTGACATTTGTGATGCCTGGTACCACGTACAGTGCACAGACATTGTCATGAGAATGGACGAATTACAGCAAATTGAGTGGACATGTGATTTTTGTTCACAACCCTAGGGAGTGCCTATTGCCCCGTGGATACAGTGCCTAATGCCCCAGACCTCTTCTTTTTTTTACATTTTTGCAAAGTCCGGGTAACTTTGTCAACAGTACTTGAATGTTGCAATTACAATGAGCTATTCTGTTTCCCTTGATTACAATGTTTATTCTCCTTGTGTTTTATGGCTTCAGTTGTTAGCTAGAAGCTTGTTTTAGTTTAAAATTCAATAAAAAATGTCAGCTGATACCAAAGTGTGGTGCTTAATACCCCAGGTGCCCCTATATAAGCAACATTATCTTATCTTATCACATTACGCGTAGGGAGGAAAGCTTGGGGGAGGTTAGCGGGGAGGGGGGGAACTGGCAGCTGTCGGAAGAAGTGCGCTGTTTAAACAAACCGTGGCCGTTCCATCCCTACCCCTCCTGTGATCGATAGGCGGTCAGGGGTTATTGCCCTTGTCTCCAACTAAGAATTCCTCTGCAGACAAACGTGAATGGCTGGATTTCTTCAATTTAAACACATGTAAAAAAAATGTGGAATTCAGATAAATGATCATACTTATTTCACTCAACGTGTGCCTAAAGCATCAAAAATCACGACTAATACAAATAAAGGTGCAGAAGGATATTATGAGCACTACACATTTGACATTAATACACCTAATTGCTGTTCAAAGTGGTCAACGAAAATGTATTTGAACATTTCCTGGAGAAACATGTTTTTTGAAATCAGTAAAATCAAAGATGTGAAACTTTATTGGCTAAAAATAAGAATTATCCATCGAATTATTGTGACTTATATTGTTCTGAATGCAATGGGTGTAACTGATACGGTTCAGTGTCCATTTTGTAATAAAGAACGAGATGCCATTCAACATTTCCTATGGGGCTGCAAACAAGTTTTCTGGATATCTGTCAAACGTTTATGGCAAGAAAAATGTGAACACACTCATAATATTAGAATTTCATGAAAACTGGTAATTTTTTATGTGGATGAAAACTTAAAAATAGATTCTGCCTTAGAGTTTATAATAATGTTTGAAAGGTGTATCTTTATCCATGTAAAATAGAAAAACATGTTCCAGATTTATTTTCTTTCCTACGACAACTTTGTATTAGACACAAGATTAGTAAGGTAAGGTAAGGTAATGCTGCTTATAGCTCAGCCAACCACAATGGGCCATATCAGGGCTGTCACCACGTTAAAATCAATTCACAAGTCATCAAAAAAAAGAAGAAGAAAAAAGAGAAAAAAACACACATTATTTACACGTTTCTTATTTTTTTAAAATGCACCTTCTAAAAATGCACCAGAAGAACATATCGCTATTAGTCCATCACATAGGAAGTGAATTTTGCAGACAATGTTTTTGGGAAAGCTTTACCCCTCAGAAACTGGAATTAGCTTGTCTGCATTCTCCCATCCTCTGTTTTTGGCATTGGTGCACTCACAAAATTACGTATTTTCGTAATTACGTATTTTCACCGCACGATGCTCACGGATGAGGGAGGGGATACTTTTACTGTTACACAAGTGGCACTGCTATATCTATCAATCATTCAATGCCATTTGGCTAATCATGGAAAAGGTCAAAAGAATCAAACATGTCCATTGGTACAATATCTTGCTTCAATAGATGCTAACGCTGTGCTCTTTTGGTTACTGTGTGCAGGTCTGTGAATGAACGCCCCTGGCTGCCTAACATCTCATGCCCTTCAAGTGTATCCAGAATGGCAGACGAAAAGCCAGTGTCATTGAAGTCTTCCAAGAAGTCTCAAAAGAAACAAGAGACGAACTTGTCATGCATAATTCATTTCCAACAGAATAAGAATGATGAGGATGTGCACCCACTGACAGATAATAGTTTCCAAACTTTACCAGCCCCCTCCACACACGTGGCGGCATCATGCTCCTACAGCTTCTGTCTGGCAGTCACAGTCATCTGACTATGTTCAGCAGTACTTTGAGGAATCCCTCCTACCGGCGTTCCAGCAGCAAGCAGTCCATGCAGCAGCAGCAGCCCATGCAGCAGCCACAAGAGTCACCACAGTCTATGCAGCCGCTTAGACTTCAGCCCCTAGTCAACCGACGTCCCCCTTCAGCAGCAGCTGGGTCAGAGAGACAGTTACAGGCCAGCATCTCTCCTGGGGTATCCTCTGTTATCAGCACGGCCCACCAGGTTCTCGACCTCGGCCAAGGCACCACCAGTCCAGCAGCAGTCGCTACAAGCCAGGATGCTGGTCAGGGACTTTTGAACTTGCCAATCTCAGGACTTTCAGGAATTTCAACAAGTGGCATGTCAGATATATTCCCCTTGGACTCTTCTACACTTGGCGACAAGGCCAGCACACCAGCAGCAACCAGCAAGCAGTTGGACACCCCACCAGGACCTGGAGAGAGGTGAAATTATAGATTCTAATACAGAGACAGTGAAATGTTGTTATTAATGTTCTGACTTCCAGAATTTAGCAATTTTTATTTGATTAGTTTTAAATGTTGAAGTATAACATGTTATTGTATTGTACATAAATGTTTTGTTAGGAGATAAGATAAGATAATGTTGCTTATAGCCCAGCCGACCGCAAAGGGCCATATCAGGGCTGTCACCACATTAAAATCAACTCACAGTCATCATTAATATTTGTAAAATACATCTTCTAAAAACCCATCC
>CM031607.1:25042021-25118670 GCA_018398815.1 Conus ventricosus | reverse complement strand
AGGATAACAAAATGCTAAAATCAGATCACCTAAACCCAAAATCCCAATTTGAACAGATATGGGAAAAGAATATCTTGAAATAAAAAAAAAAAATTCGAGCACATCAAGCGAATTGGATGAAGATATGATTGAGCTTATAATAAAATTGATGAAAAATATAAACCCCTCGTGAAGCCCTGGGTGAAGAAGAAATATAATTATGCTGTTCTCCAGTGTCCAATTGCATATGAAAACTCTGGATTAACAAATACCGTTTAGTGTTTGTTCTATCTAATGACTTCTTTGTTACAACAGTTGTGTTGATCTCATGTAGATTAGATCGTAGTTTTACGTTGTCATGATGAAAAGTATGTTTATTGAACAATGCTTCTTTGTAGTTGTCATGTGATATGTTTGACTGCACTACACTGCGAGATATTCCTTTTGCTTCTTAATGGTTTTCTCCTGGCTCGAAATACTGTACATTTTCGACCTTAAACCAATAAACTCCTTAATCACCCTCCAGATAATTCATCCTTCATCTTTCCTAAAACCTTCTTATTAACAGATGAATGTAAAGGCGAATCTTTAGGGTAATCAGATGTATCATACCATCCCGCATGCCCTTTAGCTACTTCTATTTCCATGTCTTTATAGATGTCTTCAGTAGGGATATCTATAACAAAACTATCTGTATCTGTGTAAAGTACTTGGACTCTGGATACAAGGGTTTAAAGTAGTCATAAAGAAATTCTAACATCAAAAGCTTTGATAATTCTAAAACAGTAAACCCAATAAATACAGGTTTGTCCAATTTGACTTTGTTTTTTTTCATCATTATGCCAAAAAGCCCATCATGAAATCTTCTAAAGTCCTGATAATTAGGTCTTGAAGTCAGCTTAATTGCTTCGTTCTCTCTGGTGACCAATCTGACATCTTTGCGCTTGTGTGGATTTTCCATAGTCTTTCCGAAACAGCTGTTGTTCATCAGCTTGAAAAAGTCTTTTTCTGAAGCATCTGTGGATTTAGTTCTAAGATCAGTGTTCTTCATGATGTATGGTTTCATGAACTGTTCTTGATCAAAAGCAATTGCACGATGAACTGCTCTCAACTTAAACCATGTCTTAAATAAAATTGTAGAAGTCTGTAATGACAGACATAATTTTTTTTGCCGCGAAGATTAGGCACAAGTTTAGGGGCTCTCTTGGATTCATCTTTAGACTTTCTGCTGCTAATGGGTAGTCATTTATGTACGGTCATGGAGTTCATGAGGAATTCTATGTCAACTTTAGAATAAGCCCGATGTCGATGGGCGTTAAATGTTCAACCACTTTAATGCCTTTTGAATATTTTATTCGTACCGCCGCCAGTGTACATTTTAAGCTACGTAATGGAAGTGATTGTGCATTGCCATCCATACAAGATTGTTGCTTATAAATACATGGATAGTTAGACCTTTTGACTTGGATATAGTCGTCCAAGTATTTGTTGTTTGCTTTACCTTGTATGATGCCGACGCATACTAATTTCCTCACGCAATCCGTTTTCAATCATCTGAATCATTGGTAAATCTGACAAGAAAATCAATCTTTACTCCAGTAATCTTTTAAGAAGCGTCCCAGGAGGTCATCCCGGGCGCAGAAATGTAATTGGCGCGGGATCCAGGCTATAATGTTTTATGCAGGTCTTTTCTGTAATTATTCAAAAATGTCCGCAACAAAAAACGTCTGCCTTCAAGTATGAATCATGATAGTCTCCCATCGTTTTTAGAATTAACTTTGCAATGCATCTTGCGCATGCTGGTAATCTGGGAAATCGCTGATGCCTTTCCTCTAAGACTAGAAAAGAAGTGTCTTTGGTGGAAGTGTATTTCGTCAATCGTTTGCCAACTGTTCTGGTACTCATATGGAGTAAACGCCCTTTCTAACAGAGTTGGAGTAAAATATTCTTTGTTATTGGGCAGGACTTAAGGGACATAGCCAGTGACTCTAATGATCCATCAGGTTGTTGCATAGAGTATAAAAAGACATGTTATATTATAAGTGGGAAACACATGTACTTTTGATGACTGATGCAATGCATGACACATGGATTCGCTGCCTACTGCTGCTTTATAAGATCGAGTAGTCGTAACCTCGCAAGTTATGAATGAGATGGGAGCTTCCATGTCTTTGGTTTCAAACTTTAGTTGAAGATTGCAGTTGTTGTGCGCTGCTCCTTCTGAAACTTTCCGCTAATGTGATCATGGTCTCTGACTGTTGGATTTACACTCTTTGGGCGTTAGCTCATATACCGCAAATCAACAATGTGTGGGCTGAGTAATATGTTCTTGGTCTTCAGGCGTCATTATGATTTCAGATAAGTTTAGATTATTTGAACAGGCGTTTACGCACTTGCTGCATGCATTCTAAGATTGTTTCTGCAGCGTGAGGTCCTCTATACAATTCTGGTTCTGAATGGACGCCATCCGGCCTAACAATGATAAAAAGCATAGGAACAATATTGGTGATTGCTTATTAGGGACGTTTTCGGTGCTAGTTTCTGGGGGTTGGCCTTTCATATGGAACAATAAAGTGACGCTAGTCTGCGTAAAACTACGTATGGAACTCGTTTGAGCGTTTCCAGTCTTAAAACTAACTTTAGATGGGTGGGGGCGTAATTAGTTCTGTATTACAGTCTACAGAACTTTTACAATGTTTTATATGTTCAAGCGCGGCTGGAGCGACGGAATTCTTGTTAAACATTTTCTACAGAATTCTTGTTTATGACCATGTTTGAAGTAGTCTGCTTGCATTAGTCTACTCATTGGGCGTATCAATGTGTATTGATTGAGGCAATTCCTGTTGCGAAGAGACATTAGGAGTAAGTCACATGACTTTTGGCCGGAGCGGCCTATTGTGGGGTGTCTTTAGACACTTAATAGGCACCAAATTTTTCGCCCTTGCCTTTCAGACCATGTGTATACATTAATAGTTATGGTTTGTTTTGTTCTTCAAAACTGATCAATTTTGTCCACGCTAACAAGGAAAGGATATTCCACTAAAGTTAAGATCATTGATGTAAGGTTCATAGTGAGATACTTTCTCTGCGTTTTTGGGAGTAATGCAGCCTTGCAAGAACACACACATTAAAACATTTGTCGTCGAATTCTTTATGTTTTGAACTGCTCTTTTTGCGACTTATGTGGAGGTAGTGGAATGTGAGACTTGCCTACGATCGGGCTCATACTAAGACTGTTTTAATCTAATCTCTAAGACTTCGCCCTCTGACCAACCAGTGCTTCATTTTGGCTTCATCAGCGGCCACATCAAACTGTGTAAGCTGTTGGTCTGCCCACCAGGTGGTTAAAGTCATTTGAGAAAAGAATAACTGTTGCTTAGTTGAAACCAGACTTCTAGATTTTCTTCATTAATTGTTATATAGTCGATTAAAACAGCTTAATTACTTTAATGGTGGGTTATTGTTAGTTTTGGATCTTGAGAAATAGCAGGAACAACACTTGCCTGTATGTAGTTTGTGGATCAATGACTTTAGAATTAATATATTTAAAGATGTTGACAAAGCTCTCCCTCGAGCATTCCTTCAAACATTTCGTTCTAGGTCCTTCATATATTCTTAGCATGTTAAGTTTCTTTTCTACTGAAATATTTATTTAAATTTTTAAAAGAAGAATACTTACTCAGAATCATATCAACGGTCTTTTTGTGTTGGACTCATAAAAAAAACTAAAGTATAAACGCCCCTCGATGTTGTTAATGCGAGCTGTTTAGAACAGGTTTAAAATGTATCGTTTTACTTTTTTTTAACATTCCTTTTTTAATCTGCTCGGTGTCTGGCTGTGAGGAAAAACTTGCATTGCCTATTTTTGAAGATCTAAACATTTTGTCTTTTATAGTCATCAAAATCGGCCTGTAAGCGACCTAAATTATTCATCGTGATGTGCGAAGTAAGATAGTGCTTTTTTTTATTGTCTGTTTGAAAGGACTAAGTTTAGCTGTTATAGTTGAACCATAGCTGGTGTGCATTTGGAGTTTAGTTTTTAATTTTTTGCTTGCAGCTGTACAGCTAATGAAACACAGGCAAGAGTTTTAAAAGACAAACCGCCTAGAGCCTAGAGGTAAAGCTGCGGTGTGCTCCAAACCTGTTGGCTAGAGACCAACACTTGTCCCTGCTGATAGTGCACTTATAGTTGGATGTTCCGTATTAGCATAATGTACAGCTTATATTAAAAGGACAGCAGAATACCTTTGGTTGGTTTTGGCTTTATTTTGAAAGGTCCTGCTTAGTTTTGTTGCATTTGTGTAAATGTTTGTGAACCTTTCCCGTACGCGTGGGTCACATGGGCCCACTAGGGGTAATTTTATTTGATAAAAAAAACGTTTAAGCTTGTCTTCACTAAATTTTATGACTTTGTCATATAACATAGCCCACACCTTCTGTACCAAATTGTCTTTGTTTTTTGTCAAAAAAACAAAAGAGTAAAAAAACAACGTACAGTACGTCGTTGGTCGAGCGTACCCATACTTTCAAAGAAACAAACCTGTGTGCGCTGTACATCGTGGGTCCGAACGGACCCATGCTTTGAAACGAAACAAACTTGAGGCAGTACGTCGTGGGTCCGAGCGGACCCATGTTTGAAACGAGAACAAACCTTGAGCGCGTAGGTCGTGGGATCAGAGCGACCCATGCTTTCTAAAGACCGAATCTGAATCAGTTCGAATCCATTCCCGCATAGCGCTTGCCTTCAGCAGATTGGCTGGCATCCATGACATAAAACACGCGACTGCTGCCGATAGGCTGACTGTTTGGCCAAATTTGCTACAGTGGCGGGAATCGCTCTCTCTCAGTGTCTCTGGGACTGCAAGTTCGACGTAAATTCATCAGATCTGCATTCTAAAACTTATGAGGTATGTGCTTTATAATCTGATTAGCATACAACTCACAATACAATATGTAGGAATCATGTTATATATTTCGGAATTGCAATCGTATAGGAGGCCAAATTACGGTAATAATATTGTTAATAATAATAATGATTATTCATATAACAAACAGACTTGTCAGAAGACAGCTCTATGTGCTTTACAAAAATGACAATAATGTATACATGACAATCTAACGATTTTCGAAAGCAGAGGTGCAGTGACCAATCATCAGAGTACTGTGTTTTGGATTGGAGGCCTACACACTAGGCTACTTGTAACGGTACTGTATAAGATACCGTCGTTCTCTTCTTTTTTTTTTTTTTACAAGCAGCAGGCCAGGAACCTGGTAAACATAAACATCCTCTGGTAGCTCCAGCTTCTGTAGGCCAGTGTGGTGGTGTGTGTGTTGGGATGGTGAGTGTGTGTGGTGTTGTGGTGTGTGCTGTGTGTGTGTGTGTGTGTTGTGTGTGGGTGTGGTGTGTGGTTGTGTGTGGGTATGTATGTGTGTGGTTTTGTAGTGTGTGTGTGTGTGCGTGCACGCGGCGCTCGCGCGCCGTGATTGTGAGTGTGTCGGTGTGCAATGCGGAACGCAAACTTGCCTAATTTCACCATTATGTTTTTCTGCTTACATAACATGGAATAATTTATCAGCATTATACACCTAAAAATCGATTTCTTTCAGTTCAATTCAACCCAATGGCTGAGATTTGAAGATAAGATAAGATAATGTTGCTTATAGCCAGCGACCGCAAAGGGGCCATTTCAGGGCTGTCACCACGATTAAAATCCACTCACCTGTCTTTAAAAAAAAAAAAAAAAATCACTTTCACACATCTTGTTAAATTACATCGTTACAAACGCACCAGAAACTTGTTAACCCAATGCTGAAATATATGGAACATCTTCGAGTCTCTGAACCATCGCAAATGCGAAGATATTGGAGAAGGTACGAAAGTTTTCATTTGACGACTGTGTGATCATTTTCTTTTGTTACACAACTTTGACATCCCTCAAAATTTTCACATTTGTCAATAGTTTTGGACGAAAGTGTCCCACGGACACACTTCTAACGAAATGGGAACATCCCAGATTTTGATAGGTTCCTTATGTTTCGCGTTTTTCTATCTCTATCCTCTCTCTTCTCTTGCTTGAACAAACTGCTCCCAATGTTTTTCTCAAGAACAACGACAAATGTTTCCCTTCCACGTACCCTGCTGCTAGCAATCGTTGTAACATAAAAACAAGGTGACTTGATATGAGCGCAAGCATCTCAATACATTACCTGTGGATCGCAATGACATTTTTCGTGGATGTGTGTGTGTGTGTGTGTGTGTGGTGTGGGTGTGTGTTGTGTGTTATTTCATTTATCGTTATCCACTATTCGTGAAATTAGACCAGTGTGACTAGATATGAGCGCAAGCATCTAACATTACTGTGGATGCATGACATTTTTCCGTGGTGGATGTGTGTGTGTTTGTGTGTGCGGGCGTTGCGTGCGTGCTGTGTGTGTGTGTAAGTGTGTGTGTGTAAGTGTTGTGTGTGCTGCTGCGGCACGACGTGTGTCATGAAGATGTTTGTGAGTGTGATGTCTTTGCGTTGTGTGTGCACGCATGTAAGTGTTGTGTGCAGCATGACTAGTACGACGGCCTGGCAAAGTCGGGCATGTAAGAATGAAACAAGATATGAGAGAAGACATGACCACTTGGCGTGATTTTTACTGAACGACTCATTTTGTTTCCAAATGAAACATCAACAACTAAATGTCTTCTTTACAGTTTCGGGGCTGCTTTGACGGCTGATCAAGCTGGACATGGTCTCAAAGTGGTGTTGATCACATAGCGATGAGGAAGCCTGACATTGGACTCTGAGGTGTATCGCTGGAAGTAGGTTCAGTTGAAACATTTCTTTTATTATGTCTTAGATTTGAATACTTAAAGCAGTTTTTGCTGTTATCAGTATTTTTCATATTATAAGGCTCATATAATTTTTGTGTTTTCATTGTTAGCTTGCTGTTCACGCGTGCGAGCACGTGCGTGCGCGTATGTGTGAGATGTGCGATTTCGTGGGCATGTGCTTTTGTGAGCATGAGACAGATTGGGATGGGGTGGAGATGTTGAATGTGGGGTGGGGTGTGGCTTGTTTGTCATTGATATGCGCTGTTTTCTTTATATAAGTGCTTTGCCCATGATCTTCGTGGAGGTTGGGAGGCAGTTTAGGAGAGGTGTGGAGACTATAAAGCATTTGAGGATGACTAGTGCTTTTGCATTTCTTGTTCATGAGGCATTGTCATCTTTACAGCAAACAGGGTCCATGCAGGCTCAAACGCTCAACGAAGCTGCTTGGGCCAAACTTCGTGTTTCCATTGACTCGGATGGACTCCGATGCTGATGATTTTTCCCTTACTGGGTGAGCTCGGATGGAAGCTGCAAGCCAGGTGGTAAGTCGGTCAGGCGAATGGCTGACTGCACCAGGAACCATGCAGTCAGGGACCAGACATTTGTTGCCAAGATGGCACAAGGATGGAGCAGTGAGGCCTCCTGTCTCCATGGGCGCATTTCGGTGAAAATGGTTTTCAGGGCTCCCAGGAAATCAGACACCAGGATGTGATCATGTCAAAGAGGCAGTGATGCTCTTTATGCTGTTTTTCTCCAAAATATTTATTTGATTACTCATAAAATACACCAATTTAGAGGAATCGGCAAGAAGCGAAAGTTCGTCCAAAACTGATGAAACAGACAGAAATGAAAGGCTTTGTGGATGTCTTTTTGTTTCTTGGTGCTATGAAGCAAAAACATGCTGCCTACAACGGTTGTGTTTGATGCTTTTTATGGGGCAGAAAGAAGGTAGTGGAGCCAATTTTAGCCGAATCGTTTTTGCAGGCTGTCTCGTTATCGTTCGATGACATGCAAACGCAACGCAGAAGGCGTGATGATGTGTTTGCACCATTCAGGGATTTCTGGGTTAGAATTTACCAAAATTTGAAAAACTTATATTCCAGGGACCCTTCATTACTGTCGATGTGCAGCATTGTCCCTTTTCGTGGCCGCTGCTCATTCCTCAGTACCTGCCGTCAAAGCCAGACGATATGGTCTGAAGATCTTTTGGCCTTTTTGTTTTTTATTTAGAGCTAGTGTTTAGTTGTTTCTATTTGAAGGCGCGTTGATATTATATTTTTTTTTTTCTTTTACCTTCGCGTATTCGCTTTTTTTTGCTGAAAAACCTATGGGCAAACCTCTCGGTGCCAAACGACAGGAGACCTGGGCGGAAATGTAGCAATCAAACTGTCATCGCCCTTCTACCAACAGGGAAGAAATATTTAACGCTGACATACTTTTTCACAGACATGGACTGTCCCAAATACGCTACGGGGACAATGGTCCAACTTTTGTGGCACTGTTAGAAGCAACAAGGACATTCCTTCCAAACCATTTAACAAAATACAGGGCACAGAGCTCCATGGTCAATCCATTCGTGTTCAAGGACAAAACCACCCTTGTCAACTACCAATCCAAATCCAAACAAAAACGTGGTTGTTTGAGCACGAGCATTCATGACAGAGCTGTTTGACCCTGGCAAGAAAGATGAAGCCGACATGATCCGATTCTTAAATGGCACGAAAGGGTGGTAGATGCCATGGACAAATTGGCACACGCCATTATTCGACAAAGAGGTGTGGACCAAGAGATGGCCAGAGTGGTCATGTTTTACAACTCCATTTGACCTTGCCACCATCGTGCCAGGGTCTTCTGGCCAAAAGAATTTCCGAAAGGAAGGCTTGCACCCTGATATGAGACAACAATTCATTATCCGAGTTGCAGAGCAGCTGTGCTTGCGAGAGGAATTCAGACAAGGCTCATAGCAAAAAATCTGTCCAGGACCTCTGAGGAACACTGACCTCGGTTGCAAAACATCTGGGCAACAAAGAGGTCGTTAGAAACAACCTGCAGCAGGAGTAAGAGAGGCGCCCCCAACTGCATCGGGTTCTGGCGATAGATCTGCACCACAAACTGCTAGGCTACAGACGGTGACAAGAAGTCCAAAGGACGTGCCGGATTCTGTCACTGGAAGTTTGATAGGAAGAGCAGAATGTCTTGCTTCAAACTGCCGCAACTGGATGTGCAAGGAGCATGCTTCCATCACTTGTCCGGATGTGCGCTAGAATTGGTCTTCCAGCAGCACTGTGATGCACCATACATGAGGAGAGGTGGCACTCATGTCTCTTATGGTGCCATCAAAAGTTAGATGATTGTCCGTAGGGTATTTGACTCAAAACTGCCATGAAAAGCATGTAATCTTTTACATTTTGTTGGAATCCACGTGTGCCCTTTACGTAGCTATGATGCCTTTTATTCACTGTTTTCTTCCTACGTCAGCTTTCTTGTCTGATTCTTCAGGAATTTTGGCTCAAGTCGTTAGGTACACCAACTTATGTAAATGTATTTGTACTATTTATGTGCTAGAGGCCGACTGGCCCGCTGTAACACCTCTCCTCTCTGGTCCTCCCACCCCCCCCCAAGCTTTCTCATAAAGTAAATTTCAAACATCGTTCAAAATAAAACCTTGATGCCAGCCTTGTGTTTCCTTCATCTCCATTTGGACCCATATTATGCCATTATTGCGCCCCCCTTCACTGAATCCCTGTCAGCAATCGACCTCATTAAAAGTTGTATCTCTTGACTATAAATCCTCTGAATCCTTTGTCCTCCATTCTAATGATCGTAAGCAACACGTGTATAAGCATCATGTGTAACTTCCACTTTGTCTGCACCTAAAACTTTTGGCGTCTTACATCCTTTTGCCCATCAAGCTCCTCTTGTCTGGATTCCACTTCCATATCAAGCTTCTCGTCAATCTTCAAACCAGGCGTGACCCTTTTTCTTTCCAACTTGAACATATGATTCAATCCTGGTGTCTTTGGAATGTGTTGTGCGTTGCTTGCGATGCTTTACGTTGATGATTTTCTACCTTTTGGTTGGGTTATTGATGGTGGTGGGTATGTGGGGGTGCGGTTGTTGGGAATGAGTTAGACGTGGGGTAAGATAAGATAAGAAGATATTGTTGTTATATGGCCCAGCCGTCCGCAAAGGGCCCATCAGGTGTCACCACGTTTTTAAATCTACTCACCGGACGTGAGGGTGGGCATTTGGGTATAAGTGATGGGTGAGGAGGTGCAGGGGCCGTGTTGTGGTGATCTTGTTGCTTTGTTACTTTCAGTGTTGTCTTGGTTTGTAGATGCCGTTCTTTCTTGTTGTTTTATCATTTATATTGTTTATCTCTCGGTAAGCACCCCAGGGCATTTTTTTGAATTGGGCAGTTTGATATATTTCTTCAAAGATATTGATAATAGTAATCGTCTTTGTTACCCTGTTGAATATCGCCTTCTTGTGTGTGTGTGTGTGTGTGTGTTGTGTGTGTGTGTGCTGTGTTGTTGTGTGTGTGTGTGTGTGTGTGTGTGCTTGTGTTGTGTTGAGCAAGTACGTGCGTGCGTGCGTATGTATGCGCGTCGCAAGCCCTGGCTCTTGGTATGTGTAGTGCCATGAGTTCGTAGCATCTGGCGGTTTCACGGTGTGTTTTGTTGTGTGTGAGAGGAGAGAGACGAGAGAGATGAGGGAGAGAGAGAGAGAGAGAGAGAGTGACTGTGTGTATTCTCAGCCAACTAACAAATTCAGTCTTCTTTTACTAAAACCAACAATAAACCATTGTTGACAGAAATGGCTTGTGTGTGTGTGTGTTTTCCCCCGTTACAGAGTGAGTGACTTTAACATTCTGTGTGTGAGACATATTGTTTAGAGTGTTACGTGTAAAATTCTGTCTCTGGAGGCTCTCGTTTATTGTAAAATTAGTGAAACTAATTTTTAGTATGCTAAAGAAAGCATCATGTCGGATGATGTAGGACTACTAGTCCCACTCCTAAACACATGCTCCTCTCTTTCGTGCCCATTTTTTTTTTTAAAGTCCATCCACAAGCACATGCTCTCATAATTATTTATGCGTACATACTTGCACACAAGATAGACATATAACTGAATCACCGACATACCTGCATGCACGCATGCAATACACATGCACTCGCATACACCACTTACAACTTGAAAAGACACACACACACACACACACACACATGCTCGCGCGCGCGCACACACACACACGCACGCACGCGCTGCGCGCGCTAGCACGCTCGCTCGCACGCACCACACACACACTCAACACAGCGCATTTTCATTTTTGTGGAGCAAAGTTGGTTTGATTACCACAGCGCAGTGAGTGGAGTGATGTTCAAAAGCCAGATGTGTGCTGAATGAATGTGTGCTGGCATTGAGTTGTACACATGGGTCACTCGATCGATGGTTTTTCACATTTCCCATAGCATTTTGAAACAAATCAGGTTCAGTTCTTTGCACGAAAATCTGTTGCTGCATATAAAAAGAATACTATTCTTTTCCGTATAAAACATATGACTTTCTTAAATCCGCACATCACAACCTACAAACGTACAAAACACAACCTACGGCATGGCTTTGTTCCTATCAATGATAATAATGACTTTGGGTCCATACAGACCCACGAAGTACGGCCTTGGCTTGTTCCTTAACATAAAAGCATGGGCGCACCTGTCGGACCCTCGGAGTATTTTTCGGAAGGTTTGTTCCTTCATATATGCATGGGTCCATGCGACCCCGACGGGTACGGCAGGGTTTGTTCTTCATAAAAAAAGCAATGGGTCCATGCGGACCCACGAGTACGGCAAAGGGTTTGTTCTTCATAGAAAAGCATGGGTCCATGCGGACCCACGATGTACGGCAAGGCCTTCTTTCCTTCAGTAAAAGCATGGGTCCATGCGGACCCACGATGTACGGCGCGCAATATTTTAGGCGACGTACGGGAATAAGGTTAATTGAAGGTTTTTTATGTCGGGGTTTCTACTATCTTCTTTGGCGACTCTGTAGTCACATTTGGATAAACAGAAAGACATGCTTTTATTAGAATAAAAATAATTAGTAATGTATATCTTTAATCTGTTTCTGATATTCAGTGCGCATCATTATTAAAAACATTTATACTTTAAGTGGTTTATCGTCTTCTTTTTCTTTGTCAATTGAATGTTTTATTACGTTCTTTAACAGCTCTCCACTTCCATGTAACTGATCATCCTCTGTTGCACTTAGGTCAATACATAAAACCGTATTTTCGTTTTTAAATAATCATCAAGTCTAACACTGTGAAGATGGAGATCTTTAGACACAAGGTCTGCTGTTTGGACTCATGCCTCCCACTCCGAACAATTTTCTTTTTTCATCAAAATGCTGATAAGGTTTAAGCCCGCTAGCGTAGATTTGGTTATGGACTACCCTCAATTGAAATTGTACTTTCGTTATTTTAGGGTTAAGAAAACTTTTCAGTTTGTCTTTTAAATGGTTCTTCATCTCGCACAGCAATAAATACCTTTGAGTGATCTTGCTGAGACACTAAAACTAAAATTCCATATAGTGTCTGCCCTGCTTTTAGGATGTGTAGAATGGTGAATCACTCTTTCTAATATATTGCTAATTTTGACTGATATTGTTGCTCAATCAACCTTGCTAAGTGAGGGTTGCTAACAATGTCAACTCTAGCGCGATGTCAGAAATGCTGTAACTTTGCTTGGGTGTCTAATGATCTGATAAACACGTTTGTATTCATTAAATTTTAGTTCATATGAAAATCTGTCTTTTAATGCTCCTTGAAAGTATGGCGCATGCGCACTTAACTCAAAATCCAAGGGGATAGAAAAGTGATTTCCATACGCATAACTTACAGCTACAAACTTTTTGCCGTCTTTAGCATCTTCAGGGGCCTATTCTGGTTTTAGTGCTTCATTTTTCGATTCCTTGGAAACGCAAGATCATTCCTTTCATTCCCGGTTAGCCATAGATCAGAATAAGTTAAAAATATGTCAGCATTGTGTAAAGAAAATATTTCTTGCCCCTCAAGTTTTATAGAAATTTCTTAACAATTGCCCGTCCCAGATTCTGCACAACTGTCCTGTTTGTGTCTGTTGATTCGAGTTTTATTTTGAAAATAATCGCGCAGAGCCTGGCACAATCACTTCATCTGCTCCTAGGTCTGGGAAAATTTGACAGTAAGAATTTGTCTGATCAATAGTAGATGGATTTTTTTGGAAAATTAAAATTCCGTTTATTTCCCTTCACGCCAAGGCTCTTTTAGTCTTCTAGTGGGTCAAGAATTGAACCAAATGTTTGCGACATTTTTATAAAACAAAATAAAAAGTTAATTATTTAAAAACATGGCAGGAAATTTAAGGTGAAGAAGATTATGAGTTTTTTGATCCTGGAGAACGACATGAGTGAAATGACTCCTTTGAAACAGCATCGCTCAACGGCCTCAATGTGGCATGAATTAACAGAACCTAAGGTCATATCATTTTACAGAGTTTAGGCCTAGAAAACCCCCCGAATTTATAGCCCCTGATGATTTTGAAGTAAAAGGTGGCCATTTGTATGTGGGAAAAACGATCAAGGACAACGTGTTCCGCTTTCAGAAAAAACGAGACCCATTAAAGTTTGTTGGCATGAATACAATTAGACAAAGACTTAGAGTGGGCGATCGAAATCGCCTTGGCCTTGTTAGACCGAAATTAAGGGGGAGGCAGTTTCTAAACTTCAAAACACACTACAAGATCTCCCAACAGATAGCCAAATACAAAACATGGAACTTAAAGATTTAAAGTCAAACAGCGGACAAAATAATAGAAGCAGAAACCAGTTTTTCAGAAGAAACAGCATTAAAAACTATCCACGACCCGCCGATACCCAAGCAAGACCTAGTGGCCCTTGGTCATTCTTTGAGAGCCATCAGAGACGAATTAAAAAAAATGTTAGCAAAAGTGGATGAACTAGATGAGCGTATAAAAAAAGAAGAAGAAAAAACTCGTTGAGGCTGATGACGCCAACTTAGGGCGTGATATAAAAGAAGGAATAACCCAAAGACTAAAAGAACATTAAAATACAAAGATCGGCAATACTAAAAGTGTGTCTACTTACCAAGAACAATTACGATCTCAAGCGACCAGAATAAGAGAAACTATCAAAAAAATTTTATATGAAGACACAACGCTAGCAGAACGAATCCGAACACTGTTTAGCGAGCAAGGAGTCACATTATTAAGCGTTATAACGGCCTTAGGTTTTGCAATAAGTACACTGGTGATGGCTATTACAGGCGCGGTGGTCCTGGGTCAGTGCCTCCACCGCCATCCCCTCCATCACCACCTGATAAATCATGGTAAAAAAACAGCTTGATCATCTTGCGGGTTTATTAAAAAAATAGCCAGTAAAGCCATGGACGCTTTACCGAGTATATTAGGGGTGTTGTCAGCTGGCTTTTGTCTACAGCAGGCAAAGTAGTTGGCTTTATGGCTGAGCACTTATGGGCATTAGTTCTCTTAATAGTTGGGTTAATTTTTAGTAAGATAAAGACCAAGTAATCCTAGGCCAGTTAATCCAAAAACAAGTGCTGTCTTTTCATATTCATGGTCATTATTTTTTTTTACTTCAACGGTCTCTGTGCTTTGGGCCACGGGGAATTGGATGACTTATTCTTGGGGGGTCGACTTTGTTTGTTTACTGCTTGCAATATTACTGGCTCAGAATTTATTTCGTTTTTCCGACTTTCTGTTCATTGCCTGCCACAAGGATTTCATTATTGTAGTTTATTATTGTGCCTATCTGGAGTCTGAGGTCAGAAGGTAGCATGTATAAACCAGTACCAACAGCAAAGTCTACTTTCGATCTGCGTATTGTAAAACATTTTGGTACCTTTTAATACTTGAAGGCAAATCAACTGTAGAATTAATGGCGTCCTCTAAATTTGCTAAGTATTGTTTTTGTGCATCAAAACCAGTGGAAGGATCAGTTATGTCGATCTCGTTTGTGCTTGCGAAACCTAGCAAACACCAAACGTAAGTACGAACAGAGTCGTTTATTCATTCTATTCCTGCTTTAGTTAGGCCCTTAGAAGTGTCTAATATAAATGTTGTCCATGCTGTTTTATGCTCTTGCTCTATGGACCCGAGGTGAACAGCTGTGCCTGAAGAGAAAGATGTGTAAGGAGGCTTCCAGTCATAGTTACTTTCTGTGCACGCCCCAAAAATAAGGGGTGCCTAAGCCATGATTAAGATCCAACTTTTGTCTAAAGTCTGTCTTGACCTTAATATTGAATTCGTTACAGATCCTTTCAAAAGCCTTCATGTCTATTCTGTTGCTAAATGGATTAAAACGGTTTGTCATTCGGCAATGGCGCTTGCAATTCAGTCAAAATACGTCTGAAGGTGTATAGAAATGAAATCTACACTGACCTCACCAAAGGATCAGGATGATTTAAATGATCAGCATACGACACTCCACACCCAGTTGATGCACAAAACACAGCAAAGTTTAACTGGTTCTGATAAAAACTGCATCGGATGACTAAACCACACTTTCGGATGTGGTCGTTTTTAATAGGAGGGTTAAGATAGCTCTTCAATGGAGTACTAACCTTTACTTGAAAGGCGTCAGACTGAGTCACAGAAATGTCAAGAGTACAGTTGTTATATTTTTAAGATTGTAGTGCGGCCCAACAGAATATTTTGCACCAGTATATTTGAATGCCACTCATTTTTATTTCGTTGTAAAAAAATGTTTGTTAACAAAACAACTCAAACCGCCCTTACGTTTTTAGAACATGCTATTGATAACGATTTGCGGAACCAGAACGGTTCCGCGCTCACATGAAATATTTTCCAAAGTCGTCTGGGTTTAATATAACTGAATCCAAGGAGAATAATAAGATAAAAAATTTAAATACTGCAGGAAAATTAGTTAGCCCGTTAACACTACCAGATGGTTATTACGGTTTTTGGCTCACTAAAAGAAGCCAATGAAAGTAACTTTGACATTACTCTCAAACTTAACAATGGCGAACTGAAAACAATGTTGACCTTCACACCTGAAGAAGAGAAGTAGGTTACTATTTTGAGGAGACTAGCTAAAATGTTAGCTTATAAACACAAACAACCAATCACCCACTCAGTAGTTTTAGTGTTACAACCAGACAAAAACTACTTATGAGGGGGAAAGTCCGCTCGATCTTGCATTACATTCATTACTCTATTTTTCATTAGGATGAGGCTGAGCACTGTGGAAAACTTATATGATGGAAGGCCCTCAACTGTTTAAAGAGCTCTTTTCCGTCAGGGAAAGCTGCATATTGCGATTATGAAATTATACAATTCACCTAATTTACCCGTTTAAAGATTAGTTTTGTGGGAGGGTCGATCATTTAATATAAAAATCCACAGACAAAACGGGGAAAGTTGTGAAATGTGATAACCTACCCAATGTTTTAGAAATAAAATAATTAGTTGTTCTAAAAAATGTCGCGTGGACCAGAAGAATCTGGAGTTACATTAGCGCCTGTGAGGTGTATAACTTTAGAATTAAAAGACCTTGCAGACGTTGCAGACTTTGAACAGAACGGTGAGATAGGCGCTTTGTATGGTTTTTGAGTACACTAAAGATGGTGATTATAAACGCAAAGAGGTTGGTGACAACAAAAGGTTTCCTAAACTAGAACAACTACGCAATGTAGAAGCAAATAATGCTGGCCAGTATGAATATAAAATAGTTCGAAAACCTGACAGCAAATGGCACTTAGAACCATATTTAGAATGGGACATAAAATTTGAATTCATAAGCCCATTTACATTTTTTGACCGCCAAAAAAGTTTCAGAAAAGCATTCAACTCCGGCCCTTTACATGTAAGTCTTATGCCATGAGGACAATAGTCGGAAAGAGATTGAAATAAAAGCCGTATGGGAATAAACAGTACATCCTCCACAGAAGAGAATCAGTTTTAAAAGATGCTTCTACAAATTACAGTTCATTCCACAATAAAATTAGGAGACACGTTCACAATGATATTTGAAATTTCTGTCTTAAAAGATGTGAAGAGGGATGGGTTGTGGGCGTTAGTGACGTCCTTCTAAAAGGAATTCTAATTAGCTGGCAAAACTTAGACGTTGAAAAACTTAAAGTTACTGTTGTCATTCTTCACAATGGTGAGGATATTAAGGTTATAACAACAAGCAATAAAATCAATATTAGTCTAAATAGAAACAATCTTACAGAACTGAATTGGATTAATCTTACACATTTAGGCCTTATAGGGTTTTATTATACTGAACAAGTTTTAACAGAGAGTATGATAAATATAATAACTGGATTAAATTAAATTCTGTTATAAAACTATGGAGCAGTTAACCTTTATGACAAAAACTCCTCATTGTTCATTGATTTGTGGACAGACTGGTTGTGGGAAAACAATATTTGTCCTAGACCTATTACAAACAGTTTATCGCTATAATTTTGATCATATTGTGATTTTCTGTCCAACACTTAAATGGAACAAAGCATATCATGATAGAAGGTTTATATGGACAGATGATGACATATATTTAGCTGATCCTAGCAATAAACTGAGTGAGTGTTTAGAAAACTTTTATAAATTGTTTGAGGGAACGCAGACACTATTTATTATAGATGACTGTTCAGCAGAAAGAGACATAGTTAAAAAGAGAAACACTTTATCAAAACTAGCTTTTAGTGGAAGACATGCTGGGATAAGTGTGTGGATTTTATGTCAAAAATATAACTCAGTTTTAAAAGACTTTAGAGAACAGTTAAAGACTGTAGTTTTATTTCACATGAAAGACAGAGACGCATTTGATGAATGTATGCGTGAAAATGATGTTATTGAAAACAAACAAGAAAAACGCAGGATTAAAGCAAAACTAAAATCTGAAAAGTTTAGTAAATTAGTATTAAAAACGGTTAATCCTACACAGTATGTTTGTTTGTAGGGTTTACTAGTTAGAGAACGGGAAAATGCCGATTTCTAGCTTTCCCCTACCCCGAAACTTGTTGAGGGGTAGGGGAAAGCTAGAATCGGCATTTTCCCGTTCTCTACTTAGCCTCTTTGTTTACATTCCAGTGTGGGTGCAAATCTTCTGTCAGGTTTGCTACTTCCAAAGCTGTGAATAAAGTATATGAGGTAAATAGGAGATTTGCTCTTTCTATCTTTGCAATTGGTAGGAACCAAGCACAGGCAAAAAGATTTCTAGGCAATATGAATATTCCCGTGCACTAAACAATAAGACCTGGGCTAACCACAGCAATATGATAGCAAAGGCCTCCGAGTCTGTGGCAGAGAGAAGCAAACATGTTGCTGCTGATGAAGCAAGGGAGGCCTATGGGGGTAGGGATATCACTGTCTCGGGTGATGGGACATACCAGCGGAGGGGGTTTCAGTCCAAAAATGGGGTAGTGACTGTGCTGTCTGTGAATGGGAAAAAGTCAAAAGTGCTTGATTGTGAGGTGTTGTCCAACCACTGTGATGGATGCAAAAAGAATGAAAAAAAGAAAGGGGTCAGGACTTAGAGAGGTGGAGAGCTAATCATGAAGACAAGGTGAGTGTGACAAAAACCACACTGGATCAGCTGCTGCGATGGAGCCGACTGGTGCTGTCAGAGTGTTCTCACGTTCAGAGGAGAAATATGACTTGCGGTATATCAACTTTTTAGGGATGGGGACAGCAAAACATACTCTACTTTGAAGTCTGAAGCTTTATATCAAGATGTAACTGTAGCCAAGCTGGAATGTTGTGGACATGTGCAGAAAAGAATGGGCAGGCAGCTCACAAACAAAGTGAATGAGCTGAAAAAACAAAGTTTTGTTCATGAGGGTAGGACAGTCAGGGGATTGGGGGTCAAAACAAGCTGACAAAAAAGGCTATTCTAAAGATTCAGGGACACTATGGGGCAGCTATCAGAAGGAATGTAGGGAATCTAGATAAAATGAAGCAGGAAATTTGGGGCCCTCTTCCAGCATAGGAACACGCAGCATGATAATTGTGGTGACTGGTGCCCCTCCAAGACTGGCCGAGGCGACCCTAACCAGAATGCTTTTCCTGATTTTGTGTGTGAGGCCATAAGACCAGTGTTTGAAACACTCACTCATGATAGTCTGCTGGAGAGGTGTCTGCATGGGGAAGCCAGAACACCAATGAGAGCTTCCACAACCTGATCTGGGAGCGGTGCCCTAAAACCACCTTTGTCGGACGCAAAAGACTGAGATTAGCTGTTGCTGATGCCACCATAGTGTATAATGATGGAGAAATGGGCAGACTGGACATTTTCCACCATCTTGGCATGGAACCTGGACTCTGGACAAAACAGTGCTTTTCTCAGCTGGACAGAAAGAGGGTGGCAGGGGGGCAGATACAAGCAAGTGAGGCAAAGCAGTTCGCTCGCCGTCACCGGGCGCTTATGGCAGCAGAGATAAGATAAGATAATGTTGCTTATAGCCCAGCCGACCGCAGAGGGCCACATCAGGGCTGTCACCACGTTAAAATCAACTCACCAGTCATTTTAAAAAAAAAAAAAAAAAAAAAAAAAAAAAAAAAAAAAAAAACACACAAAACTTTACACTCTCTTTAAATACTCGTCACAAAGAACCAAAACTTTGTTAAAAAATCCCTCTTCCAAAATCTCAAATCAATAAAAAATTTAATTTTCTCAAAAACCAGGACCGTCAGGGGGACACCCGAAACAATCTTCATGGACCCGCTTAAAATTTTTTGTCTCAATCATCAAGCCCACACTCTAAAGAAAATTTTCTTTGTGATGGGCATAAGGGAAGCACCGGACTTTTTACTTTTAAAAAGTAAAAGGGGGGGTTTAAAAAACAAGGCCGGTGTGACCCGGCACAAACCTTTTTCCTCTTTACGACCCCCGACGTAGATGGGGGAAGTCTTTAAGGGTTTACGATCGGAAAAGTTTGTTATTCGTTGTTGTTCAACCCCCCAAAGGGGTCTCTCACATAATCGTTAATTTGGGTTTTCACATCTGACGGGGGATATAAGTGTTGGACATTTTCTTTTTGGGGCGTTCTTGCAAAACGAAACCATTTCGTTCCCGCCGATCCAAAACATGGCAGGAACCCAACAAGATAATGTTAAAACCCCCGCCTTCAATTTGCAAAAAAGTTAAAAAAAAAAAGTAAAATTTGGATGCAAAAATTTGGGGCCAGCATGGCCTCCAAAGCTGAAGCGAACCCGACAGAACCAAAAGCCCCCTCCTCGAAAAAGGGAGATTACTTAAAACCCAACTAGAGCAGTAATTCAGCAAATAGACAAAGCATGGGAAATGTATATTTTCCCAACAATATCGAGAAGACCCCGGGCATGGGCTGACGGGGCCACTCCACCTCAATTTGGAACCGTCTTGAAAACTTTTGATAGATGGGAATTTAAAACAAGCTGGGGATACAAACCTTGTACCCAAGAGCTGGTAGACCCTTACGAAAAGCTCGGACGAAACAATCTCGGGGTGAAAAAAAGGTCCGGAGGTTACCCAAAAATTGGAAAAATGGGAAACTCCCCCATTTTATACCTGCTTTCCGCACGTATCATACGAATCCAAAACGGCGGAATACATTTGGGGGTTTTTTAAAATTTTTTGGAACGGGGGGAAAAAAACACAGTCATAGCGGGATTCGGGTTTCTAGAACGTCGGATATAATAATTCAAAGACATTTTCACCCGCATTGGCATAAAGGTTCACCTCCTCTCTCGGGCTGTACACAGGGTGGTGGGGAACCCCAAACAGAGACAAGCCCTTGAGGGTGGAGGGGCCCAAAGCGTTTGGGTAAAAGATCTTGCGGGACACACACACAACCGTAGCCCAGTTTAGAACGGCCCCAGGGCTTTTAAAGTGAAACAAATTTTTCTTTCAGCGCCCCCAGTCGGTGTGTCTAACCCCAAAATTCAGGCCTTTTGGCAAGATTTTTGGGTTTTTTAATAGGGTGAAATTAAGTTTTTGGTCAAAAATGACCCCAAAATTTGGCCTCTTTAACGGGGGGGAAGGGGAGTTTTCCCTATTTGAATTTCCCGGGACGGGAAAAAAACTGAGGGAAATTATGGAAGTGATACAGGGGTTTTTTGTAGCAAAAAGGTGAAACCTTTTCATCCCCACCGAGGGTTTTATCTACCAAATGGAGCCTGCGCGGACACTGGGGTACCCCCATTCGAACGGCAAAATCACCACAAAAAATGAGCATCTAAACCCTGTGAACTGTTTTCACAATGTTGTTGATCTTAAAAAAAAAAGGGGGCGGGAGATAGTATGCCCCCCCGGGGAAACCCCCAACCCCTCCCGTGACACAAGAGATGGTGCCAACCCGGACCTGAAACGGGTCGTTCTGCCAAAAAATTTTGAATAAAAAGGGGAAGATACCTCGAAAACCCAATCGGGAGCATGAAGTACCCCCCTTTCCAGGGGTATCGTGGCCTTCCAAGTCAAAAAAATTCCCACTGCATGCTGCTTTTAAAAAACTTTAAAAGTGTAGATTCCAACAATCAAAGGGGTCAACTGAAATACATTTTGGGGAAACCACACTGTTCTTTCCCCAAAAAGGGCCATCGTTTTCGATTTCCACAGACCTAGTTTGACCATTTTTTCCATAAATTTTACAGACACAGCTGGTCAAAGCAAAGGGAGGGTAGTTAGAGGGATTAAAAGATCTTTTCCGGGTTTGGGGATGGGAAAATGAGGGCGTCCCCCAAATGGAAAGCAACCGTATCCACACGGGGGTTGTATCCCTTAAACGGGTTTTCAGCCCCTTTTGCGAAGATTTTAAATAGTTATAATGTATTCATCATACCTGGAAAATCGGAAAGAGAGAAAGGCAGATTTCACTCGTTCAATTAAAAGGAAGATTTAGTCTTCCAGTTTCGGATAAAAGTTGAAGGAATTTTTTCTTTTGGGGCTTTGTTTTTGACAAAAGTGACTGATTTTTTAGAAGAGGGGAATTCTTTTCAATGTTGAAGCAAGAAATTTAAAACTGCTTTCTTTTTGTTATTAAAAACCAAAACTTAAAAAGGTTTCACAGGGGGACAGGTTTTTCTTCCCTTGATTTTTTTAATGATTTTCCACATTTTTTTTTCTTAAATTTTTTTTGATTCAGCCGGGACAGGGGCTTCTCCGGGACCGACTTTACGTTTTTAAAATTGTCTCTTTTACCCGGAGTTTCGAGGGGCCGGCTTTGGGGACCCAAAGGCTTGGGTATACCTACGGAGCCCCTTTTTTCTAATTTTGGGAAATTTGTTGGCATTTAATCGAACCAGGGTGTTTTGGGCATTTTGAATTTTATCAAGACCCTGGAATACAGGCTTTAGCACATTTGTCTAGTGTTAGTGAGAGTTTCTGGGGGGTCGGGACTCTGAAAAAAATAGCCCGGGGAATTTTTTTTAAAATAGTGGCTGCAAATAATCCCATTTCTTTTTTTATAATTAGATGTTGAGAGACAGAGACGGTTCATTAATACGGGTTGTAGAAGGAAGGGAAATGCCCTTTCCTGCAGATCTTCATGGACAACCCTTATCCAGACCAGCGAGGGGCCCAAAAACCGAAAAATCAAACACGAAAGTAACCTGGGGAAGAGGGGGGTAAGTTGCAGATCCCGTTCAGACAACACAAACCCAAATCCAAAAGGGGACATCCCAATCAGCAACCTCGGGATGACAAACCCGGGGACCCCCCCAAAAGGGTGTGACCGTTAAAGCACCCAACAGAAAAAAAAGGTCGAGGAGTTCCTCACAACGACGGGTCCTGACAAAAAAACCCGGGGACAGAAGTGAGGATAAAAGAACAGATTGTCACGTCTTGGGGAGATGACTCTGGGCGCTACCCGAAGGGAGGTAGAAAAGGGGACAGACTATAAAAACAATTTTTTGTGTGGGAAAGGGCAACACCGCCCACACCCCACGTGGATGGTTTGCATTTCGAAAAAATATTAAAGCCAAAAGGAAAAGGGTTCTTCGGCTTTGAATTTTG
This sequence comes from Conus ventricosus, assembly GCA_018398815.1. Taxonomy (NCBI): domain Eukaryota; kingdom Metazoa; phylum Mollusca; class Gastropoda; order Neogastropoda; family Conidae; genus Conus; species Conus ventricosus. The sequence continues at coordinate 25,095,836 of CM031607.1, read as the reverse complement.
ATTTTTTGAAGACCACGAGGGAAAGGGTTTTAGGACTGAAAAGAAGCTGCACTCCTCAAGGGGGAATTTAACCAGGGAATTTTCCAAGGAATATTTTTTTATCCAGGGTGCAGGGCAAAAGGAAAGATGGGTCATCCCCCTCAAAATCTCTGCTAAAGCTTAAATTTGTTCTTAATTTCACGGGCTATCTCAGACCTCGGCAACTTGCCAACGGGTAAAAGTATCTTTTGGGGGGGGTGGAGGTTTTTTCCTCAACTCCCCATCTCCACACTGGGGAAACTCCCTTCCCGCACGGGCACTGGACAGAGGATTCGAGGGGGGTCGGGGTTTTTTAAAATTCCCCAAACCAATGTTTAGACTGCTGGGCTTGAGGGGGGCGGATTTTTTGCCCCCCCGGGGGGCACACTTTTTTGGAAGGGTTGGGGGACCGCTTCCACCAGAGCTACAGTTTTTTCCTTCAATGTCTTCGAAACAAAATTTAATCAGTCTGCAGCAACTACCGATTTGGGAACTGTTGAACTTTCTTTAGCCGAAGATACGAAAAGCTGTCGGCGACTGACTGACCAACCTGCTTGCGGGCTCAAAAAAGGAGATTTTCTTTCTTCTTAAAACCCTTTTGAAATGCAGATTCAATCCAAAAGGGGACAATTCCGTAAGAGGGGGGAGGGCGCCACCGCTTTGACAATGTCCCGGATCTTCCGCCCACGGGGTTCCCTTTGCAGCAAATACCCCACACCTCCGCCCAGAAAAAAGGGTCCTCTGACATGGCCAAACTTCTGGTGGGAAGCACCCAAGGGGGGAAGGGAATTACAACAGAACCCGGGACAATCAGGTAGCCGATTTTTTTATGCCCGGGAGCAGCACAGGGTTGCAGAATGTCAGAAAGAGGGGTTGGTGCCACCTTTCGCACCCTTCTTGACATCACCCTGCGTCCTCCGAAACACCCGGATGCCACTCCTTTTTGTCTCTCCTCTAAAACCCTGAAAATTTTCCCTGCAGCAACACTCCTTTTGATAAAATTTAATTGTTTGGGGGGAGTTACCCTGTCCCCCTGTCCACAAGTTTCGTTGCTTTCACACTGTTCAGATTGTTTTGCGATTTGCACGAAAGAACACCTTCCTCAACCCTGATGGCCGGGGGGTCACCTGCTATACCTTAAAACCCTTTTGGATAAAAAAGGCCTCAAACTAAAAGGGGGTCTTTTTGCTCATTCCTTCCATAACGACCGGGGAACCCAAAAAACCCTTTTCTTCAAACCTCCATATCCAAATCCTGTCACTATCAAAACCCCTGAAATGGGGGATGCCCCTTTCCTTTTTTTTTTGGGGGGGATTTTTTTTGAAAAAGCCATATTGGTAAATTTTGTGTTTCATCCCTCCCTTCCCACCCACCTGGAGCCAAACAAAGGGGGCCGGGGCCAAGAAACCAATTCTTGACCCCTTCCGGGCTTCGGGGACATCGAAAGCAAAGAAACCCAAACCCCACCCCCCCCTGTCTTTCCAACCCGGGAACAAGAGGCACTGCAGGGTTTACGGCCAGGGGGGGAAACGCCCGTTTGACCCAACCCCAGAAGGGGGCCGATTATACACCCGGGCCAAAGTGTACTCCCTGTCGGGAGAGGTCCGAGCCAAAGGATTTTTTAAGCGCTGGCCCTCTAAATCACCGGGATCATTTCCCCTCCGCACGGGTCGAACCGCACGGCAAACGGGGCGGATTTTAAGGAACCACAGAAAAAAGGGAGGTGGAAAAGAAGACTTGAAGGGAGACGAAATAAAAAAGGGGCCCAAAAAAGGGGGGCGAAAACAAAAAAGAGAAAGGGGGGGTTATCTGTCAGACCCTCCCCCTTAGCCTATGACATGGGAACCCCTACAGGGCATCAATCCTTACCACTTACGCTTACCAAACAGCCTGCACCTCTCGGCCAGAAGCAGTATGAAAAAAAAAGCCTATCTCCAAATATTTTATGCCCCCCCACAAGCCTAAGGGATCCTGGGCCACCAAACCCCCCGACCACGAAAGTCCCCAACCCCCCGGGGGGAGGCACGAGAAAGGGGGAAAACCCAAGGGGAAAAACTTTGCTGAGGAAGAAAAGCTTTGGTGATGCAAAAAAAAAATCAAAAATGCACCCAATTTGGAGGGAAAATTATTTTGAAGTTATTTTTACAGAGAACTGAGTGAAAAATGTAAACTAAACTTTTAAACCCGATTTTTCCTCAAAACATGATTTTGAACAATAAGCAAAGCTTTTCAACTACTAAAAAACTAAAACCCAATTGCTATAAAATTTGCACCAGTTTTAAAATACTATCAGCTACTTTTGTTGGGAAGGGTTTTGGGGATTAGGGGGCTTTATATACTTTTTTTTGTTTTTTACATTTTAGTAATTTTTTTTGACCACAAAATTCCAAGTTTTTTAAAAAAAAACCTTTCCCCCCAACACATATTTAAAAATTTTACTAACCAAGTGTGTGCTAAGTTTTAATAATTGCATGATAACTCTTTCATAATCTTCGCCGAACACCCTTTTCCAACTTTGGGAAATTGGGGACTGGCTTAAAAATTATTTTCTACAAGAAGACTCCCAAATATTATTTAATTTGTAAACATAAAAGGAAGACAAAAGGGTTTTAACTATAGCTTTCCAAATTTTTATTAAGATTGGTTTTATTTAGTGATAAAACCCCGGGAAAAAAAATTTTAAAATTTTTAAAAGGGGTTTTCGAGTGGGTTAAACTCGCCTACATCAGTTTTCTGGGGACCAAACCTGATCCATCCAAACCTCATACCTTTTCTGATCCACGAGTGAACGGTTAGCGCTGTTTTCTGCATTCAAAAAATGCATTTAAGCCCGGGAAGCTGGGTTTTCTTCACAAGGTTCTTAATGGATTTAGTTCCAAAAAACCCAAACTGATTCTCTGTATTTCAGACGAGAAAAGAAAAATATTGAAAAATAAAACTTTCATCGTGAAATATTTATCACCTTTAGAGATTAAAATGGCCGAGTCTTTCTCAAAAAACCCAAACCCGGCCAAAAATCTAGCGTTTTTGGCCCTCCGGGGTTTCGACCTTGTCTGTCGGAGGGGTTGCCGGTCCAGTGATCCCTTAGGCTTTGCTGGCGGGGGGTCAAAACTTGGGAAAAGGGGGGTTTTTTTTACACTGCTGTAGGCCTGAGGGGGGGGACGTATGGCCCAAGCGAAGTGGTAAGGGGTTGATGCCCCCTTAGGGCTTCCCATGCAGATAGGCCCAAGGGTGAGGGCCTACTAAGGTAACCCGCCTTTCTCCTTTTCTTTTTTTTCTGCCCTTTCCTTATTTTGGGCCTTTTCTACTTCGTCCCCCTTCAAGTCTTCTTTTCCCCCACTCCTTTTTCTCGTGGTCTCCTTAAGATCCGCCGCGTTGGGCCCCTGCTTTCGACCTGTGTCGGGGGGGAATGAGTCCTGTGATTGAAGGGGACCTCTCAACACAAACTTTGGCTAACCCCTCCTAACAGGGGGTACACTTTGGCCCGGTGTACTAATCGGCCCCCCCCTTGGGCGGGGCAAAACAGGCACTTCCCCGGCGGGCCAAGAAACCCCGCGTCTCAGCTCTCGTTCCCGGGGGTTGAGATATCAGGGGGGATAGGGTTGGGATTTTTGTTTGTTTTATGTCCTCCTGAAGCCTGGAAGGGGCAAAACCGTGATTCTTGGCCTGGACCCTATTACCCAAGGGGGTGGGGTAAGGGGAATGAAATTTTTTCCCCTAAAAAATGACTTCAATCAAACATCATCCCCCCCCCCCCCCCCCCAAAAGGGAAATTCATTCTTTCCAAAGGTCGCAAGGGGTCCGATGGAGACCTGATTCTGAAATGAAACAAGCATTTAGGGATTTTTTCCTTTGGTTTATCATGGGAAAAAGGACAGGACAAACCCTTTCTGCATTAAGCCATTTTCAATACAGAAAGGGCTTCCAATATTTCAGGAACCCCAGTCCTTTAAACTCAGAAACGGACTTTTCTCATCCGTAAAGTAAAAAACAATCAGAGCACTCTGAAAGCACAAACTGGTAACCGAGAGATCCGGGGGACCCCCCATAAACGCTGAATTCCTCAAGGGGTATTTGTTGCCCAATCTTCGGGTGTCTCAGAGGGAGAAATCAAGGCGAGCGGCATCCCAGGGTTGACAAGGTCATAGGGGGACATGAAAAAAGGTCAGAAAAATGGGCCCCCAAAACCCTCTTTTGACATTCTCAACCCTGTGCACCCCCTGTCATAAAGAGGGTATTTAAGTCCCCTAACAAATTTTTAATTCTTCCATGCTTGCTTCAAATGCCAAAATTTGGTATGTAGAGACCGCTGTTTGCAGGGGTTGTGGGGTTTTTTGCAAGGCCCCAGATGGCCATTTGGGGGGCATTGGCAAACCCGCGGGGGGGGGACCACCCCTCCCTTCACCAACTGCCCCGTCTGGGGACAAATCACCATCCAAAAGGGCAAAACAAAAGAAATCTCGTTTTTGAAGCCCCAGCAGGGTTTTTGGCAGTCCCAAAGCCAAAAATCTTCATCGCTTTTGGCGGTAAAAAAAAATATCAACTCGTCAGTCTGCGCCCAAAGACTTTTACTTCTCCCCAAAACTTTGCAAAGGAAAACAGAAAGCTTTGGGGGAAGAAATCCCCACCCCCCCAACCCAAATAGTGCCCCTCGGGGGGCAAAAAACGCCACCCCCCAGACACTCAGCGTCTACCCCCGCGCTGGGGGAAAAACCGCCACCCCCCCAACGCCCCCCAGCTAAAACATCGCTGCTGGGGAATTAAAAACCACCCCGCACCTCAAACTCCCCTCCAGTGCCCGGGGGGCAAGGGGTTCATCCCCGTGTGGAGATGGTGGGGTAAAAAAAAACCCCTCCCCTTCCCAAATCCAACCTTCTTCACCTTTGGGAAAGTCGCCCGCAGGTCGAAGATAAAACAGTCCATGAAACTAAGTAATAAATTCACTCCATTGGAAGCAGTTTGATGAGGAGAGACCTGATCTTCTCCTTTTCGCCCTGCACCATGGATATACAATATTTCCCTTGGGAAAATCCGTGGGGTTTAAATTTCCCAAATTCGGGGCTGCGCTTCTGTTCAATCTATAAAAACCTTCTGTCGTGCTCTTCAGGAAAATCAAAATTTAAAGAGAAGACCTTTACTTTTTTTGGGTTTAAATTCTTTCAAAACCTGCACAACCATCCCCGTTTGGGGGCTGGGCGGGTTGCCCTTTTCCTACACAAAACTTTTTGTTTTCCGTCCTCTGTCACCCCCTTCAGGGTGTAGCGCGGAGTCACTCCCACAAGCTGTGACAAAACTGTTTCCCCTTTTCTCCCACCCTTTGTCCTGGGTTTTTCGTCAAGACCTTTCATCTGATGGGGAACTTCCTCACCTTTTTTGCTGTTGGGTGACTTTAAAATCATAATCCTCTTTGGGTATGACAGTATCACCGAGGTCTTCTAAATTAGGGTGTCCTTTCGGATTGGATTGGGTTGAACGACGGATCTGCAACTTACCTACACTCTTCCACAGGGTTTCCTTCTGTTTAATTTGTTTGGTTTTGACCCCCCGGTCCCGGTATGATGGTCTGTCCATGCGATCGCACGGAAGGACCATTTCCCCGTTTTTTTACAGCCCAATTTAATAAACCGCCTCTGTCCTCAACATCTCAATTTAAAAGAAAGCAAACTGGGGTCTATTTGAACCACTATTTTAAAAAAATCCAGGGCCTTTATTTTTTCAAGTCCAGACCCAGCGAATCTTGACTTTAAAACTGTGATCAACTGTGCTAAAACCTTATTCGAGTGTCTTTCCACAAATCCAAAAGCCCAAAAAACCCCGGTTCATTCAGACTGCAACAAATTTTAAAATTCGCAAACGGCTCGCGTCGGGTATACCAACACCCTTTGGGCCCCAAACCCAAGCCCATCGAAACTCCGTCGAAAACGAAACCTTTCAAAACTAAACTCAGTCCGGAGAAATTCTGCTCCGGGGACATCAAAATTCCAAGAAAAAAATTTGGAACACATTAGAAAAATCAAAGGGAAAAAACCCAACCCCCCCATTCATCACTTGAAACTGCTGATGCTCTGACACGAAAACAAGCTTTTGCCAATTGTTTTCTTCCCCAACCCAAAAAACTCCCATCTTTAATAAATCTGCAGTCTTTTAAGAAACAAAGAGATTAGAGAGAAATCTTCAAAAAATTTCAATTTGACAACTCTGAAACCAAATCTTCCTTTTCAATCGTTTTAACCCAAATTGCTTTACAAACTGCACTGATTCCCCTGGGCGGATGACATTCATTATCATTTAAAAATTTTTCCAAAAACTGTCTCCAACTCTTCTCCCAAATCTATAACCAATCTGGCCACAGGGTCCCTTTTCCCCCTTCTTGGGGGAAAGCCCTGACATTTCCCCTTTCCAAGCCGGGGAAAGGCCCCCTTTAAACCCCTTTCCAAATATGCCCAACGCTTGCCCCTTTCCCTGTAACTTGGGAAAAAAGATGGGCAAATCCCGTCGATTGAGCTGGAAACCCCATGGGCTTTTGGCCGTCAACAGTGCGGTTTCCGGGAAATACCACTCGACGGTTGACCCTCTAATCCGTTTGGAAACAACCACCCAAAAGCCTTTGTTAAAAAAGCAGCGTGGCGCTATCCGCCCCGAAAAGGCATACGACACACTGGGAAAACAGGATCCTCATGGCCTGCACAGCTTTGGTTTTTGGGTCACCTGCCTCTGTTCATCAGAACTTTTTAGCCCATCGCAGTTTCCAGGGCGTGTTTGGGACCACACTCTCTGACATCCATGGGGAGGAGTTGGGTGTTCCCGGGAGCATCCTTCTCCCGCCCTTTTCAGCATTAAAAAAATGACATTGTCCAAACGGTAAGCCCGCACCGATCCCTCTTGTTTTTTGATGACTTTGCGCTGTAGCAGTTGGGGCTTTTTTACGCCAGGGGCACGTCACTCCAACTTTGTGTCAACAAATCCAACATGGGCCCCAGGGAAAAAAAAGGGTTTTTCCTTTTCCCCCCACCAAAACCAGTCAACATTTCCCCAAATTTTTGCGATTCTTTGTGATCCGAAATTCGTCGGGCAAGTCCACCATTCCGTTGAAAAAAAGCCAAATTCCCGGGATTTTTTTTTGACCAAAAACTCAACTTTCTCAGCCACATCAAAAACCTCAAAACTTCTTGCCAGAAAGCACTGAATATTCTGTGGGTCGTAGCGCACACCGACTGGGGCGCTGATAAGAAAACTTTGCTGCACCTCTACAGAGCCTTGGTCCGTTCCAAACTGGACTACGGCTGTGCTGTGTACGGCTCCGCAAGGTCGTCTTACCTCAAACTCTTGGACCCTATCCACCATCAAGGGCTTCATCTCAGTCTTGGAGCGTTCCGCACCACCCCTGTGTACAGCCTGTACGCAGAGGCTTCACTGTCCAACCGCAGGCTGAAACTGTCTTTAAATTATTATATCCGACTGTTCTCAGAACCGCAGAATCCTGCCTATGACTGTGTCTTTGACCCTCCGTTCCAAAGTAAGTTTGAAAACAACTCGAAATGTATTCCGCCGTTTGGTCTTCGTATGCGGCCTCACGTGCGGAATGCAGGTCTAGACCTAGGAGTTGTGTCCGATTTTTCAAAGTTTCCGGATCAACCTCCGTGGACCTTTTTCACACCAGAGATTCGTTTCGATCTTGCAGCTTTTCGCAAAGAGTCTACCAGCTCTCTGGCGTACAAGGCGTTGTATGCTGAGCTCTGTTCGAAATTCCCATCCTTTCAAAAAGTTTTCACTGACGGTTCCAAGTCTGAAGATGGAGTGGCCTGTGCAGCCTACTGCCCTGGGGCTCCTTCTCAGATACTGTTGGAACATATACATTCAGATGCTTCTGTCTATTCTGCTGAACTTACTGCTCTGGTTCTGGCTTTGAAGATAATTTCGCATTCTTCGAAGAGGGATTTTCTGGTTCTGTCGGACTCGCTGTCAGCTTTGGAGGCCATAGCTGGCCGCAACCTTCAGCATCCAGAACTTTTAATTTTTTTTAAACTTTTTAGCAAGTTGAAGGCGGACGGTTACAACATTACTCTTGCTTGGGTTCCTGGTCATGTTGGCATCGGCGGGAACGAAATGGTTGATCGTTTAGCCAAGAACGCAACAAGAGAGAAACTGTCCAACATTTATATCCCCTGCTCAGATGTGAAACCCAAAATTAACGATTATGTGAGAGACCTCTGGCAGGAGGATTGGAACACACAGATGAATAACAAACTCTTTCAGATCCGTCCAAACCTTAAGGAGTTCCTCCCATCTACGTCGGGAGGTCGTAAAGAGGAAACGGTTCTGTGCCGGCTGCACACCGGCCATTCGTATTTTACCCATTCTTACCTTTTAAAGAGTGAAGAAGCTCCGTGGTGCATTCCATGTCATGCGCCACTCACAGTGAAACATGTTCTTTTAGAGTGTTGGGACTTGCACGATGTGAGACACAAACATTTTACAGCGGAGTCCATGAAGGTCCTGACGTGATCCTTGAGTTTTTGAGAGAGATTAACATTTTTCATCTGATTTAACAAGATTTTACGGCAGAAAGATTTTTAACAAAGTTTCTGGTGCATTTGTAGATGAGGTCATTTAACGAGATGTGTGAAAGTTGGTTTTTTTTGTTTTTTTTTTTAAATGACTGGTGAGTTGATTTTAACGTGGTGACAGCCCTGATGTGGCCCTTTGCGGTCGGCTGGGCTATAAGCAACATTATCTTATCTTATCTAGCGTTTTTGGAAACGAAGAAGAAAAACGTGAGATGACAGTAAAAGAACTGGATGGTTTTTTACGTAACTGTTTTGTACAACAATCTGATGATGAAACAATTGAATGTTCGAGCTTCATGAGGCTTGAAACCATTAGTGAAATTACACTTTTACGGAAAGCCGGTTTCGCGATCAAAGCTGGCGAAAGTAAAATGCTTCAGCAATCTTTGCATTTAGGCCATTGGCTTGAAAGAACAAAAACTGTTTTAAAAAATCTGATCCAAAAGCGTCATGGGAGATAAGATAATATTGCTTATAGTCCAGCCGACCGCAAAGGGCCACATCAGGGCTGTCACCACGTTAAAATCAACTCACAAGTCATTCATTCACACAATTCTTTAAAATACATTTTAAAAAAATATTTTAAAAACCCATCCAGAAGTTTGTTAAAAATCTTTCCACCGACTCAAATCTCAGATCTGATGAAAAATGTTAATCTCTTTCAAGAACTTAAAGATCGCGTCGGGCAGAACATCTCTGAACAAGGTTTTGATGGAATCTGCTGTAAAATGTTTGTGTCTCACATCATGCAAGTCCCAACACTCTAAAAGAATATGTTCCATTATGAGTGGTACATGACATGGAATGCACCACACAGATTCTTCACTCTTTGAAAGGTATGAATAAGTAAAATATGAATCAGGCTGGGGAACAGCTGATCAAAAAAATCTCTGAAAAATAGGCTGGGGTCCAGGGGCCGCCTAGGCCCCGGTGGGGTCCAGGGGCAACGCCCCGGTGGGGGGTCCAGGGGGGCGAAGCCCCCCGGCCGAAATTGATTTTGAGCACTTTTGAAGACCCTTTCGTGGCTTCTGGTGATAGGCAAATTACCCTGTGGCATGCAAAGAAACCAAACTAAAACATATTTACATGCAGCATGCAAAGAAATTAAAAAAAAAAAAAACTTACTTTATTTCATTTTGTTGATGTGCTGTAGTGCCTTGCTTCATAAGTTCAATAGTTCAGTCTTTACAAATTGAGTCCCAGTAATGTTCAGTGTATGTCTCTGCTAAATGAAGCATCACCCACGGATATATTCAAAGTCAAATACTGACATCAGTCTAGTATATAGTCAACACTCACTCCACTTTCTTAGTGTAATGAAGCGCCTGCTTTAACTGTTCAGTCTTCACACACTGAGGCCCATAAACAGGTAGTTCTTCAGTACTAATGATGCATCAACCTCAAAGTCAAACTTCTTCAAAGTCAAATTAATGGAAATAGTTTAATGCAAAAAATATATATATATGTAATAGTAATAGTTAACACTCAGTGACTCACTATATCTTTACACAGCAACTCCTTTGCACACAGTAGGCAGCGAGCAACTCCAGCCTTGTTCACTTTGCGAATGCAAGTTGAAACTCGCTGATCGTAACCCGCCACTTTCGTTGATTTTTCAGTCCAGTCCCATCTCCATTTGTTGGCAATCGATCCTTCATCAAACGACTCGCCACGATTTACGATGCGTGATACACACGACATTTTGACTCGTGAAAGATGCAGAAAATGACTGCGAATATTGCGTTCGCAGACTGATGCGCCCGCCTCGGCAATGGCTTCCTAAAGCTCACGGAAATACCCTCACAACCGCGGGCGGAACTGCCTTATCACTAAAACCTGGATTGGAAATACTGGATACGGAACGGTACTGGACTCGGGAGTGATCAAGTCCTTCGCGATTTTTTTTTTCTCAGCGGATTTTTTTTTTCCTCGGACGATCTTTTTTTTCCTCGGAAGTCATTTTAAAAAATCTCGGAAATCCTCGGATCCGAGGAGAGTTCCCCAGCCTGATGAATGGCCGGTGTGCAGCCGGCATAGAACCATTTCTTCTTTACCATCACCTGAGGTGGATGAGAGGAACTCTTTTAGGTTTGGACAGATCTGGAAGAGTTTGTTATCCGTCTGTGTATTCCAATCCTCCTGCCAGACGTCTCTGACATAATCATCGACTTTTGGTTTTTAATCTGTGTAGGGGATAGATATGTTAGACAGTTTCCCTGTGGTGGCATTCTTGGCCAAACAATCAGCCATTTCCTTCCCTCCGATGCCAACATGACCAGGAACCCAAGCCAGAACAACGTTGTGACCTTCCGTGACTAAATGGTCAACTGTCGAGTGGTACTTCCGGAACCCACACTGTTCACTGGCTAAAAGGCCATCAGTTTCCAGCTTCCACATCGATCAGGAGCTGTCACTATGTCACCGCCACACCTCCTCACCAACGGCTAGGTATTCCTTTCTCACCCCCTCCCCTTCCTGCTCTTCATGGTTTCCAGCTTCCACATCGATCAGGAGCTGTCGCTATGATGTCACCGCCACACCTCCTCACCAACGGCTAGGTATTCCTTTCTCACCCCCTCCCCTTCCTGCTCTTCATCTTGTAGTTGTTCTCACCCGTCCACTCTACATCCACAAACACTGTTAAATATCTGCTGACCAGTCATCAAGAAAAAGGCAACAACTGGGCACAAATTCAAATCACCGATTCAGATATGATAACTACTGACAAATGAATCAAATATTCTTAAAGTGTTGTGTGGTGGTTAGCATCTGAAATGTGACATGAAAAAAATCATGTGTATGAATAAGGTAAGGTACCGCAAAGGGCTATATCAGGGCTTTCACCACATTCAAATCAACCCAACTCTTCTCAAGTCATCAAAAACAAAACAAAAAAAACACAACAAAAAAACCCAACATCCAACCTTTCATACATCTCTTTTAAATACATCTTCTAAAAAAACCTACCAGAAACTTCGTTGAAAATCTTTCTTCAATAAAATCTTAGATCAGATCTGATGAAAAATGTTAATCTCCTTCAGAAACTCAAAGATCATGTCCGTTGGGACATCTCTGAATCGCTGTAAAATGTTTCTGTCTTACATCATGCAAGTCCTAACACTCTAAAAGAATATGTTTCATTGTGAGTGGTACATGACATGGAATGCACCACAGAGCTTCTTCACTCTTCAAAAGGTACGAATGGGTAAAATATGAATGGCCGGTGTGCAGCCGGCACAGAACCTTTGCGACCACCTGAGGTGGATGACAGGAACTCTTTTTTAGGTTTGGACGGATCTGGAAGAGTTTGTTATCCGTCTGTGTCTTCTAGTCCTCCTGCCAGAGGTCTCTGACATAATCAGTAACTTTCGGTTTTGATCTGTGTAGGGGATAGATATGTTAGACAGCTTCCCTGTTGTGGTATTCTTGGCCAAACGATCAACCATTTCATTCCCTCCCATGCCAACATGACCGGGAACCGATGCCAGAACGATGTTGTGACCTTCCGCTTTCAACATGGTAAATAGTTTTTTTTTTTTTTTAAAGTGTACAAGTTCAGGATGATGGAGGTTACAGCCAGCTATCGCCTCAAAAGCTGACAGTGAATCAGACAAAATCAGAAAGCTCTTGTTTGTGGATTGAGAGATTATCTTCAATGCTACAACCAGGGCTGTAAGTTCAGCAGAGTAAACAGAAGCATCTGATGGAATATGTTCTAAAAACATTTGAGGAGCACCTGGGCAATAGGCTGCACAGGCCACTCCCTCCTCAGATTTGGAACCATAAGTGAAAATTCTTTTGAAGGATGGAAACTTGGAACACAGTTTTGAATAAACAGAGGCAGATGACCATGAAAAACCAGGGGTGGAATGTTCAACCGTGTACAATTATTGTCACTGACTATCCGCTTACAATGAGTTGTCAGCTGACTTTAAAGTCAGCTTTGAAAAGTTGCCATGTTCAAGCGGTGACAACCGAGTTTACAACGAAGTCAGCAGACAATGATTGCCCTAATTTTCAAACGTTACCGGACTATTTTTACCCAGGGTTTTCCCGCGAAAGTTAACTTTCTGTTTCAACCTGAGCATGCGCAGTGACTTTGTTTACGCTGCATCCTTCATGGCAGACGAAACCGGGGCAAAAGCAAAACGGCAGAAGAAACCTAATTTCTTTTCTTCTGAAATGGAATGCTCCTTCATGAGATAAGAATTAATCGCAGATTGTTGTTTTCGAGTTTTACAAACGCGAACACAAACCAGAAAAAAAAGGAGAAATGGGAGAGTATCGCCGAAAAAGTGAATGCTGTTGGAGCCAACGGCCGTACCTGCGAGCAAGTTAAAAAACGGTTTAAAGATGCCAAAAAGCAATACCTTGACTTCAAGCGAGAAGTCGGCAAAACTGGAGGCGGCACACCTCCTGTACCTGTTCCCTTTGAGGACATCATCGCCGAAATCATAGGCGAAAATACTGGCCTTGCAGATGGTATTCCAGGAGGTAAGTAACGATCGATCCCCTGCACACTGTACTTTGATCGATTCCGATCATGTCACCAATCGCATTTTGGTATGTTCCAATGGCATAAAACCGAAGAGCAACACACACTTGTAAACAGGGTTGCAGCGTGATTCCTCTTTTCTCCACTTTGGGTCTGAGTCTATGCTCAATGAGATCAGTCAAATAATATATGGTTGCGAGATGAAAACGAAATTTCTTGTAAATCCTCTCGTCGTCAAAAGTTTCCAACGCGTTAATCCTTTCTCGAATTCTTCTTCTTCTTCTTCTCAGAACTCGACGGTTCCGCATGTACGCGAGGACAGCCATTTTGTTTCGTTGTCATTCGATTGTCCACCGAAATCGAGGGTGTAAATTTCTAGCTTTAGTCACTGGTTTTCACCCCACTGACAACGGTTGTCAGCGGTTGTGCATCGCGGACTTTTATTGTCAGTGAAATTGTCAGTGGATTGTCAGCCTATTGTCATTGTCTGCCGATTGTAAGCTGATTGTACACGGTTGAACATTCCACCCCAAGTCTATATAGATCTATAAGGATTCCTGATTTCCACGTGGTGTTGTACGCTTTTTCCAGGTCAAAAACGATTGCAACCACATGCTGTTTATTCATGAAGGTGTTGCAGAGGGTGGTTTCCAGACAGACTAAATGGTCAACTGTTAAGTGGTACTTCCAGAACCCGCACTGTTCACTGGCTAAAAGGCCGTCGGTTTCCAGCTTCCACATCAATCGGGAGTTGTCACTATGATGTCACATCGCCACACCTCCTCACCAACAGCTTGACATTTCTTTCTCCCCTCCCCCAACCCCCCTCCCCTTCCTGCTCTTCATCTTGAAGTGTACTTGTTGAACTTGTTCTCATCCATCCACTCTACATCCACAAAGACTATTTACAATCTGCTGACCAGTCAAGAAAAAGGCAACAACTGGGCACAAATTCAAATCACTGATTCAGATATGCTAACTACTGACAAATGAATCAAATATTTTTAAAGTGTTTTTTCCTGCAGTGACAGTGACTTGTGTTTAAGCTGCACCCGCTCTCTTCAGCTGCTTTGAAGGTTCTACGAACCGAAGTACCCAGTTCTTCTCCTCCCAAGTGGGTTCAAGTGTTTTTTCTACCTTTTTTTATATCCTTTGTGAAAGAACCCAGGCAGTCAACACTTTTTATACCCTGTTGTGTGGTGGTTAGCATCTGAAATGTGACATGAAAAAAAATCATGTGTATGAATAAATCACTGGATTATCTTTTTTTTCCACAACTGGCCACCCTTTTTTTTAAACAGTTTTGTTTTCAGACTTTCCTTTTCATTTACTACCATATTTTGTGTACAAAGATTGTACTCTAGTGCTAATCAAATTGTGATTTCAAATGGAAGTTAAATGGATTATGTGAATTTCAAAATCAGGTGAGAGGAACACTTTTTAACATACTTGTGGTTCTTTTTTTGTTTTAGAGACCAAATTCTGCGTTATCTTGAGAAACATTTTTTCATATGTTAAATGCAAATGAAGAACGTTTTTACTGTGAAGTATACAATGAAATTACCCAATCTTGTTTGCATACTGGAAAGGCTGTGTGCCTGTGTTTTTGTGAACAGTATAAACCAGGCGTAACAAACAAGTAGATCTAAAGGCTTTTTTTTTGGTTTCTTTGTTGTTAAATAAAGCAGAAAAAGAGAGAGGCAAGGCCAATTTGGAAAAAGAGAGTTTGTATGTGTGCATGTGCGTGTATGTGGCGTGCATGTGCATTTTGTGTTTGTGTCTATGTGCATTACATGCAGGTCTGTTGCATTCACTGCATGTGTTTGTGTCTGCTCTTGCCTTGTTTATCATCTTACTTTGTAAATGATATCTGTAATAGCGTTGTCTGTGTATGCTCTTGCCTTGTTTATCAACTTACTTTGTTAATGATATCTGTAATAGCACTTTGTTCTTATTCTGCTCCTTCTCAGTGGCCTTTGCTGAAATGGAATCTTCCCAGCAGCACACTCAAAGAGCAGGTAGACAGAGCTGTGGGGTCAATGAGATTCCAAGCTGATGTCCCTAAATGGCACCTCCAAAACCTTTGGGATCATCGAGGCCATTTACTAGTTTTGCATAGTCTCGTTTCACATGAAGACGTGATACTTACATCTGCCATTTTCCCGCTGGTGCTCAATGCAATCGACATGCCAGGAAAGTGTGCATTTCAGTATCGTTGGGTCAAGGTAAGCAGTACAAGGACTGGTTGCTGTAGGATCCCCAAAACAACATTATGCTCTATGTTCTGTGTGCGAAAGATCCCTGCATTTGGCGTCAGGTGAGAACGTCCTCAAAAACCACACACTCATGCTGACTGATGGCCACAAAAAGCGCATGGCTCGGTATCTTAAATATACGCGCGTTCGTGTACCTGTCTTTTCAAGCGGATGGGTATGAAGAGTGACTGACTGACACTAGTTCAACCTCTACACAGACCCCTCCACCTCGGGCTGTTGCCCTTTGAGAACCCTCATAACTCGGGAATGTGGGACGCACAGTCGGCCCGTCTCCACATCAACGTCCTGGAATTGGAAGCGGTCAGGCTTGCCCTCCCCCCGCTTCCAACCCCAGGTCTCGCACCGACTCGTTATCCAAACATGAGAGAGAGAGAGAGAGAGAGAGAGAGAGAGAGAGAGAGAGAGAGAGAGGAGAGAGAGAATGTGTGTGTGTGTGTGTGTGTGTGTGTGTGTGTGTGTGTGTGTGTGTGTGTGTGTGTGTGTGTGTTTCGCTTCTTCGACCAATCAGCGCGCTCCTTTCTTCTCGGCTTCGGGCTTGGCTTTTAGCTGCCTGTATCCGGTCGTTTTGCTTCGTTCACCACTGACACGATCTTTCTAGCAAATTCTACACCTGAGTTTACAATCTTTTCTTTGAAGTGTCCCAACATCGTTTGATTATGGGAAAGAAAAAACCACAGAGGGCCGATAGGCCAAAAAAGCGTAAATTTACTGGGAACCGATACACAAGAAGGCTCGAACAGGCAGGGGAAAGCGTCAGCGAAGAAATGCAACAACACTCGCCGCAGCCTTCAACCTCGTCGTCATCGAAGCTCAAACAAAGCTCTCAAATCGATGTTGAGTTTGATGATGAGCAAGAACTGACAGGATTTCGCTTCATCGATGTGAAAATATTGACAGACTTTGTATTGAACCTTCTGTGCCCTGAATGTTGGCGACCTCTGGGTGAAAACAAACGGCAGTCGTCTGTGTCTGAAGACAGGAGTTCGCTGGCATCGAAACTGACATTTACTTGCCAGTGTCAACACAAGCTTTCTTTGTGGACATCATCAAAGTGTGGCAGAACATATGAAGTGAATAGACGCTTCCCCCTTGCAATGTTTGCCATAGGAAGAAATTTTACCCAAGGCAAACGATTCCTGGGGAATATGAACATGCCAACTTCCATGTACAAGACCAGCTGGGGCTTACACAAAAAGGCCATACTTCATGCTACCGAGAGAACTGCTGATGAAAGCACACAGAAAGCTGCAGGTAAACAATGTTGATCTTTGTGTTTGCTTTGTGTGTGTGTGTACAAACATGTGTGGGTGTGTGAATGTGTGTGTTGTGTGTGTGTGTGGTGTGTGTGGGTGTGTGAATGTGTGTGTTGTTGTTGTTGTGTGTGTGTGTGTGTGTGTGTGTGTTTATATGATGTATGCGTGTGTGGGCATGAATTTTTGCAGCTAGGTTTTTGTAAGAGTGTGGGTGTGTCATGATGTGTGTTTGTATAGGAATGTCATAGTGTGTTTGTGTGTGCTTGTGTGTATTTCATGTTGAATGTGTACGTGTGTTTATGTTGTTTCACGCATAAGTATATTTTCTGCGACAGTACTGCCTTTGACAAGATGTATATTCACATTGTGTGTGTGTGTGTGTGTGTGTGTGTGTGCAAACATGTGTGGGTGTGTGAATGCGTGTGTGTGTGTGTGTGTGTGTGTGTGTGTGTGTGTGTGTGTGTGTGTGTGTGTGTGTGTGTGTGTGTGTGTTTATATGATGTATGCGTGTGTGGGCATGAATTTTTGCAGCTAGGTTTTTGTAAGAGTGTGGGTGTGTCATGATGTGTGTTTGTATAGGAATGTCATAGTCATATAGTGTGTTTGTGTGTGCTTGTGTGTATTTCATGTTGAATTTGTATGTGTGTTTATGTTGTTTCACGACATAAGTATATTTTCTGCGACAGTACTGCCTTTGACAAGATGTATTTTCACATTGTTTTTGGCTAGACTGTGATTCTTTCTCCTTGCAGCTGAGCTGAAGGCATCAAAGGGAGAGGAGGTCGCTGTTTCCTGTGATGGAACCTGGCAGAGGAGAGGTTTCCAGTCAAAGAATGGGGTGTTTACAGTTCTCAGTGTGGACAAACAAAATTCAAAAGTCATCGACACTGTTGTCATGTCCAACTACTGCGATGCATGCGCGAAAAATAAGAAAAAGAGGACAGAAGAGGACTTCACTGAGTGGAAGCAGACACACGCCCCTAACTGCGACAAGAATCATGAAGGGTCAGCAGGCAGCATGGAGCCAGCAGGAGCTGTGACGGCGTTCAGACGAAGTGAGGCTCTTCATGAACTGAAATATGTTTCTTTTTTGGGTGATGGGGACAGCAAGTCTTTCTCGTCTGTGAGTAAAGCTGAACTACCCATTTATGGGGATGTAGACATTGAAAAGCTTGAGTGCTGTGGCCATGTCCAAAAAAGAATGGGGAGGCAGTTGACCAACAAGGTTGCAGCACTGAAGAAAGAGAAATACCAACATATGGGAAAAACTATGACTGGGATTGGTGGGAAGGGGGGACTGACAAAAAAGATGATTTTGAACATTCAAGGGCACTATGGGGCTGCAATCAGGAACAATGTAGGGGATGTGAGGGCCATGCAGAGGGACATCTGGGCAATATGGGAACACAGGAATAAAGTCCATACTAACTGTGGTGTGTGGTGTCCGTCGAAAAAGTATCCTCCTACAGATCCCAACAGAAATGCACTGCCACCCTATGTCTGCCAAGCCATCAGACCAGTTTTTGAGACACTGTCCTCTGACACACTGCTTTCCAAGTGTGCTCATGGGGGTACCCAAAACACTAATGAAAGCTTCCACAACTTGATATGGGAACGCTGCCCGAAAACTGGTTTTGTCGGTCGCCCTCGTCTCACATTGGCTGTGTCTGATGCAACAATTGCATACAATGATGGAGAGATGGGCCGCCTGAGCATTTTTACCAAGTTGGGGATGCCAGAAGGACACCATACCACCAAGTGTTTCCATGAGCTGGATGGGGGGAGGATCAAGGCGGCTGGAGCAAGACTTCAACCAGCAGATCGTCGAGCCCGAAGACTAGCGGCCGCCCAGGTTACAGAAGGCCAAGAGGAGTTTTACCAGGCAGGTGCTCATGAATAGTTCAGGTCAGTGTTATTTTATCATTTCAGAACTTGGAGGAGGCAGAAAAACAGCATGGTTTGCAAGAGAAAGTCTGCAAAGCTATTATTACATGTGTACCAAACTTTCAAAGCCGATTTTCTCAAAACTGCGTTTTCACGTACTCGTGTCACTAATGTCATCATATTTCATTTAATTTTTGTCCAAACAACTTGAAATTTTGTGGAGATCATCTTGATGCTGTGTTCTTTGAAATGACCTAAAATCAAAGGTCTGGGTCATGTCAGTAAAGTTTTCAAAATGTTCACTTTTAGTTGTACTTGAATGATCACTCACTTACAGCTAATATACATTAGGACTCTGAATTTAGGTCATTTTATAGATATCACATTTTTCTAAAACCATGCAAAATTTGAACACTCCAAGTGTAATAGTGTCTGTGTGAGAGTGACAACCCCAACGCCATGATTTTATTTTGTGTCATTACCCCATCCCATTTAAAGCACATATTGTAAGATTAAAAATATGCCCAGATGTAAATGGTTATTACCTACTGCTAGCACAATAACCAAGGAAGGTTATCACCAATTTTCATCAAAATCTGTGCATATGGTGAAATAAACCCAAAGAAAATTTTTGAACGATTTTTTCAAAAATCGACCTTGTTACCTTGCCTTAAGTTTATTTACTGATTTATTGACTTATTAACTAGTTTCCACATTAATTTCATTAATTAACCTCTAGAGTGCTATTGACAGCCTCTTCTCTCTTGTTCTACTACAGAATGGGTGGACAGATCCTGGAACTGAGGAACAGTCTGGCAGTCTGTACAGCAAGGGTTCAAATTCACTTCATCCTGCACACCAGCTACCTGCTCTGCACAGGTTACTTCATGGTTAGTCCGGTTTTCAGTGCAAAAAAGTGTTTTTTTCAGGGGAGGAGAAATGTTGAAAAAAACCGAATGTTTTCAGACCAATCTGAGGATGGTAACTGCTCTGATGAAATCAGACATATGTCTGCCTTAGTCTTCTCCAAGCATCATATGTATGAAGTGAATCACTCACTTCATATTCGTCTGTGAAACCATGGGAAGCCCCGACATCATCATGGGAAATAAATGTACCAATCCTTAAAAATGGTTACACTACAAAAGGGGTCCATATTTCAAAGAGTAAAATTTACAACCAACCATGTGTTCATAATTCTAACTTAAAAAGACTTTTGATTCATAATTGACGGTTTTTTGTTGCATATCTGGACCACAGGTGTTTGTATGAAATTTTGGCAATTGCATGCTGACAGTATAGAGACCCTTATTTCATGGGTACGTTCTTACAAAAAATGACAAGACAGCCAAAGTTCACCCACTCCTCGCCATCATCAATGAGAGATTTTGGAGGTTCTTTACCTTCATGAAACAACAGAAACTGAGCATTGATGAAGCAATGGTCTCTTATTTTGGTTAAAATGGAGCAAAACAGTTCACAAGGGGAAGCTGATGAGATCTGGCTACAAAATGTGGGTCCGTACAAACACCTCTTGGCTACGTGCTTCAGTTCAGGCAGAATACCCAGGACCGTGAATAGGGGATCCGTGGCGATTGATCTGATTGCCCAGCTGCAGGACGAGATGCGAAGCTCATATCACCTGACATCTGACATCCTGTTCACTTCCTTCAACCTTGCCCACTGCCTGACATTAACCCTCGAGTGCCGGATGGGTCATATCTGGTACACAGACTGCGAGCGCTCACCACAAAGCCGACCGTTACTGTCGGAGTACAGTAAACTAATTCAAGCAACAGCATGGAATGTCCAGCCTCTCTAGCACCATTGTACCACTCACTAGCTCAGAGCCTGGAATTCCAGACCACTCAGCACGTGGTTACTTGGCGTCAACTTTCATCCCTCACTAAATCAACATGTGAGTACTGCCACCAGTCCTGGTTTATCTTGTCACCGTCTGGGGAGAGGAACTAGTAGAGATGTTGTGTTTAGTTTCTCCATTCCTATAATGATAGCTTGAAGTCGTTGTGCCATAAATGGTACATTCGATCTTTCATGAAATGTTCAAAGGGCTCACCGTCTGTGTGTTCCGTATCTGGCAAAACAGGCGTTAGGTGAAAAGTCACAAAGAAACGATGTTTTATGTGTGACTTTCTGTTCCATGTTTCTTGTGTTAGCAATCTATAAAATATCTGTGAACATTTTCAAAATATAAAACAAGCATTGTAACTATTTGTGATTTTTGTTTATTTGAATTCCCTTGAGTACTTTGATTTCTTTTGTGTCTGATGAAATCTACTTCGTATTTGCTTTGTTATTTTTTTTAAAATCCTATTATTTATTTGTGTATTTATTTAAATATACAATCATTTTTTGTCTGTTGAGTATTTTAAAATCAATCATTTTAAGTTATTATTCATCATTGTGCATTGTTTATCTGGGTTTCGTTACTGATGTTTATTTTGTTGTTTTCTGTTCCATTGTTTATATATTTCTATTCTTCTATTTCTATTCTTTCTCTTTTTTCTCCCTGTCTTCTGTCATTTACTTATAATTTATTTAATTTTGTTCACAGCACATCAACTCAACGGGTATCAGTCACAAACGTCTGCTGTTTCGTCACTGATGGCCAGTGATTTTGAGGAATCCTGCAGCTCTGGAGATGAATGGACACCCCCTGTTGATAAAGACCAGGAGGCTGAAGAGGAAAATTGCTGTGTTGCATTTCAAAAGTGGTCAGTTTGAACGAAACATCGAACGAGCACCATGACCAACAAGCCGGCCACCAACACCTCGCCCAGCAATGATGACAGCGATGATGACCAACCTCTAGCATCAGTGCGCCGGCAGTTCACGGCAGATGATCTTCCGCTTTCAGCATTGCTGGCAACAAATGAAGACCTCCCTCTAGCCAGCATTGCTGACGACGACCTTGATGCATTGGCTACAGCACCAGATGAAGATGACATCCCACTTAGCAGCCTTGCCAATATCACTCCACTGTTAGGAGCAGAACAAGTGGATGAAGAATTGAATAATCTGATGGCCAAGTCCACCTGGACTGACATCGCTTTTCAGCCACCACACACCACCTTCAAAGGGCAGCTGGAACAACCCCAAGAGGATGGCCAAATGAAGACTCCTTATCAGTTCTTCAAAGAACTGATCACGGATTAAATGTTAGACAATGTAGTCACACAGACTAACATTTACAGCATGCAGTCACACAGACTAACATTTACAGCATGCAGAAAACCAGTCTTCATCGACTGTAGCTCAAGATGGGATTTGTACAAGCCCACTCTCTTCGCCCCTACTGGGAAAACGGAACCCGATATGCCCCTATCGCTGACAATATGGGACTAGATCGTTTCCTGAAGCTGGCATCAACCATACATTTCACCAACAATCTTGTTGTGCCTGCTGAAGAAAAGGTTTCCAAAATCTGGAAACTTAGAACCCTTCAGGGCGTCTCTCAGCTGCATTCCTGCTGAGGAACATAATTCAATCGACGAAATAATGATTCCCTTCAAAGGGAAGTCTGCTGTAAAGCAGTTCATGAGGGGGAAGCCCCATCCATGGGGTTTCAAACTGTGGGCACGGGCAGGAATATCTGGCATCCTCTACGATCTTGGTGTCTACAAAGGCTCAGTAGATGGCAAGCGACGGGAACCAACACCTCTAGGCTTGGTGGAGATGTCGTCCTCAAATGGTTAGAGGTCTACAGGATGGCCAAAACTA
The DNA here is from genome assembly GCA_018398815.1 of Conus ventricosus. NCBI lineage: Eukaryota > Metazoa > Mollusca > Gastropoda > Neogastropoda > Conidae > Conus > Conus ventricosus. Next base: position 25,073,602 of record CM031607.1, on the reverse strand, counting down.
TATTTGCGGACAATTTCTTCTCCATTCTCCTCTTGTTCAGGCTTTGAAGAAGAAATCGATGTACTTTGTTGGAACGTTTCGAGCAAATTGTCTCAAAGGATGTGATTTGAAGTTGGAAAAGGAGTTAAAACAAATGGGGAGAGGATCCAGTGATGCCAAAGCCGAGGTCGTATCAAATGTCATAGCAGTATGCTGGTACGACAACAAAAGTGTGGATGTCACGTCTTCCTACACTGGCGTGGATCCCATGGGGAAAGCAGAACGCTTCGACAAAAAGGAGAAAGAATATTGCCATCGACCGCCCCACCATCATCTCTGAGTACAACAAGTTCATGGGCGAGGTTGGTTTCCTCGACTCCCTGACGGCACTCTACAAGTTCCCCATCAAGTCCAGGAGATGGTACATGTACATCCTTTACCACATCCTGGCCCTTGCCATTGTCAACAGCTGGTTGTGGTATAAGCGCCATGTCAAACTGCTCAGAGAAAAAGCACCCATGAAGCTGAGCGTGTTCCAGGGAATGATTGGAGACACCCTCGTCACTGTCAACAAGAAGGTCGGACGTTTCTGCTTCAGTGTCTCCAGCTCCCCTTCCTCCCAAAGTTCGTCGAAAGGCTCCTGTGAGCGAGTCCGTCTGGATGGCCATGAACATTACCCAGAGTGGATGAGTGGAGAACAACAGAGATGCAAAAACAGAGACTGTCAAGCAAAGGGATTCATCAAGTGCTGAATCTCTGAATACTGTTTACAAGTGTTAAGTGCTTTCAGGTTCACAGATGACAAAAGGCAAAATGTACAATGCCTAACTTTATTTTGTCTTGCCGCTCAAGATGTGCCATCAATATGCTTTGCAAGAACTATGACAATATAAATTGTGTGCTTGTAGACTTACCAGTATGTCTGACGTCTGTAGTGAAATGACAGGATATGCTGATTTCGACCTGTGTGCACAGATGACTGGCAACGTCCAACACAGTTTTGGCTTGGGGGGAAAAAAAAATATATATATATATATGTATGTCTCCATTTGACCAAAAGCATGGCAAACCTTCTGAAATTAAGATCTTCCTCATTGAGATCGACAACTCGTTACGGCTTGCAGGTAATAATCCCGCGAATGGAACAAAAGGTGAGTGATCTATATCATATGCAATATGACCAGCCGGGACAACTAAAACAGCAGCATTACACAGACATAAGAATGTGTTGCACACAATACAAGAGTGGCCAGTCTACATAGTTTCGTCAAAGGTTCCACAAAATTTTCACCACTCATCTCTTGTTTGTCAACTGGCTTCCAATCATCATTGCTTGACAACTGGAATATTGTGAAGCAATAAAATACTCAAACATTGATGGAAATGGCTCATGCAGTGGGAATTCTGATGGATACAGCTGTGATGATGATCCACGAGGACATCCCACATATCAAGTTCACAGTTAAAATCCTGACTGTGTATGTGCTCACATTCATTCAGTGTGTGTGTGTGTGTGTGTGAATGTGTGTGTGTGTGTGTGTGTGTGTGTGTGTGTGTGTGTGTGTGTGTGTGTTTGTATGTGTGTGTGTGTGTGTGTGTGAATGTGTGTGTGTGTGTGTGTGTGTGTGTGTGTGTGTGTGTGCTTCCTAGTAGTAGTATAAAGTACAACCCCTAATTATTTTCATCATCCCATGAAAATTTGGACAGAATTTTTGCGCATAGTGTCTGACCCTCTCATTTCAAGGAAATGATTATCACTGCATAAAATATCATCTCTTTAACCTCTTCCTTGCTTGCCGCCTGTCTACTACGGGATCGTTTTCACGATCTTGTGCGCCCGTAACTGTGTCTACTATGGGGCATTTTTGTCAACAAAAGTTTGAAAATCGGTACGGGAAATAACCCTAGAAATTGTCCCTGACTCTACTGGGGTGTTCAAATCACAGTTCTATCCCATTGACCGGTGGACTGGACAAAGGGAAAGGGTCGATTTAGTTTACTAAAAGGTTCAAGGCTGATTATCATAATCAAGATGTGATATCTGGTTGTAGCCAAGGATTTAACAAGAAAATTTCCCAAGCGTCTAAGATATCTGTCAAGAATTGAAAGAACAGTGGGAATATCAGTGAACCTACCTAAGAAAATAAAATTGTGTCCCTTGATACCTGGATTGTACTGCTGTGTGGTTATGTATGTTTGCAAAGTATGATTTAAAAAAAAAAAAGAATTATAAAGATTATTCATTATACTCAGAATCAACAAAATCAAATATCATTTGGAGATATTATAGCCCTGGGTATATGAAGAAAACACGCCAAAAATCTAAGAGATATCTTCACAAATAAATGAGCACTGATCAACTTAGAGACCCTGCCGCAAAAAGTCAAATTTTGCTCTGGCACACATGAAGTACATGTACACCACCTATGGTGTACTAGAGATTCTTGTGTGCTGCCACTGTGGAGTGCCACGGTTGATGTTAAAATTAACCGAGGCAGGTAGTCTGATGACCCCCGATAAGTTTGCCCAGTTGTGTGGCGATCTAAGGAGGAATCCCTTTGTGGGCACTGACCGGCGACAGGCCGGAAATTCCGAAAAGGGAATACTCTCGGCTAGACCGGGGAAGAGACTGGGGGAAGTTTATGGAGATGCCAGCACCATTATGTAAGAGGAAGATCAGTAGTTGTGGGAGGGGCTTACTATTTAGGATGTTGCTCAGCCGGGAGGATTTTAAGGGAAAAAGTTCTGATTACTATTTTTTATTTCAAACTTGTGAGACCTCGGATCATGCAATGTTTGAGATGATGTTGTATGCTTAGGTTGAGGGACATGTAGGTGATATGAAGTTTGTAGTTAATTGCTGCTGTTAATCATGTAAAACCCTTATAAATATTCATGAGGCGTAGGGATCTGATAGATGGTGTCCCTAGGTGGCGCCAAAGGAAAGTGTTGGGGTTGGGGAATTACTGAATTATTCAGTCAGGCCCCAAATTTCAAACAGAGAGGACTACACCTTATTTTGTGAAGTGTGGTGATGGTGTTCTGATGGCACCAGAAATGCCACGGTTGCTAGAGCCCTTATTGTTTTCACTTTACTTTTCGTTTTACCTTTTCTTTGTCTCTGCTTTTACGTTTTTCTTTTCGCTTTATAGACCAAATTAAAAGAAAGAAAATTTTCACTGGGCCTGACTCATTTGTCTTTTTTTGGATGAACCTAGTCGAACTTTCACCCGAACCCAATCGCCCCTTGTGCGTTTCTTTATCGTAGGAACAAGGGGAGGTTTACACTTTTGGTGCCCAATAGGGAACTAGTTGGATTAGGATAGTAACAAGGGCTCTAGCAACGTCAACCACAAGAGCAAGCGATGTCGTCCGAGGAAGAAGCCAGGCACCGTGCTGAGGCCGAAGACTCGGCACCAGCTGCAGTAGGAGGGAAAGAAGACATGGCGGCCTTACAGGACAAGCTGAGGCGAATGGAGTTACAGCACCAGGATGCTGTCTCCGAGCTGGAAGACAGACTGCAACGGGCCACCCATGGGCAGATCACCGTGGTCACCCAGCCGCCACCCATGGTCCCAAAGGTGAAGCTTTTCACCGGCCTCCCCCCCACAGGAGACAACTTTTGGGGAATGGCATTCTGTCATGCGGGATGCCCTGTAGGATGAGGCAGTTATGAACAAAACTGCCTTCAACAAACGCCATCTTCAGGGACCAGCCCTCCAGCACGTCAGCAGCCTCTCCACCACCAATGCTGCCCTAACATCAGAGCAGCTAAACGGGCTGTTCGGGCACTGAAGCCACCAGAGGACGTTTTCTACGAGTTGTGCCAGGCAAGACCAAGGCCGGGACAGAAGCTGGCAGACCATCTTCTGGAGATTTACGGCAGGCTGAAGGACCTACAACCATCAGCCCACTATGTCGATGGGAACTCCAACCGAAAGCTGTACCTGGCTTTCTCCAAGAGCTGCTCCGGCCTGATTGCTCTGGAGCTTCGGAGCAAGTTCAGTGTCCCAGGTGAAGGGGCACCCACGTTCGGTGACCTGTTCAAGGCCGTCAGACAAATCGAGGGCCTTGGACTGCAGGCGGACCGAAGGATGGGTCGTCAGCCCGAAGCAGTGGTCCATACAACCCAGGGTACTACACCAAAGGGGGACGTACAATATTATGCTTACCAAGACAGTCATGCTATATGAAAAAATATTTGTTTTCTTCTTATCACTTTAGTGACTTTGTGCATGATGATTTGATTTCATTTTCGAGGTGCTGCATTCGTATTATTGTGGGTATTCTCATTCACATTTGTATTATTATTTCCACTGGCACAACCAATACCGAGTTGTCGATGTTTCCTATATTTTGTGAGTTTTTAAGTAGGTATTCCAATGCAGGCCCCTTGACTGGCGAACTGCGCTGCAGGAGCGAAATTTTCCGCGTTTTCAACTTGTGCAAACCACATAAAAATGGCCGATTTAGACAATGAAAATAACACCAATCAATTTACCAGTCTTTTTTCTTTAGTTCTGGATAGGTTTTATCATTTAAAAGAACATATCAAGTTTATTATCAACCTTGTAAAGAAGTACTTGTCCGTGGTCGGGAGGCATGCCGTCGCGACTTTCAGAACACAAGTTTTTACACCTACCTTCTTCCCCCGATGAGGGGAGCGCGGCATGCACAAACAGCTCAATGAAACTCATACAGCGTTGTAGAGGAGACTTCAAGCTTCATTTTCGTATGCAGTAAGGGTATAGAAAAAATTCAGTTAAGTTCCGTAAAATTATGTTTTAAAACTTCAAATTATGCTAAAATCCATAAATATGAACGAAATCTGTTCAAAAATATATCAAAATAAAGCTCATATTCCGCACTTTCCAATAAATGGGGTCAAACAAATATGAAACAGTGCGCCGCGCTCCCCAGGCGGTTCCCCGAATACTACTATTCGAAGACTGGAAGCATGTCAACAATGGCGGACCAGTCACGACATATCTGTGTCATCGCTTACAAATCCAACACTATTTTCACCAAATTTTCAACATCTGGCGCTAGAAACAACACAGAAAGGTAAGTCGATATATTTACTAAATTCTGTAAGTTATATTTTGGTTACTTTGAGCGCGATTGTATTAAAAATCTTTTTTAAAAACATGTGACCTGAGAGAGCCTTTGTTTGAATCAACACTTCCACTTCACGATCGACTTTATTTATCTTCAGCTATGTTGAATGATTTTTAACATTGTAATTAAGTAATCGAAACATCAATTTGAAAAACCTGTGTCATAAAAATATGATTTACATTGTAGTTCTTCAGTATTTCTTATCAAAAGGTCACGTGACTTGGACCAAGTTAGGGTCCTGAACAGAACGTGTCGTCTGCTTGAACACATGGCCGCGATGATCGCAGCCGCGACGGAATCACTGAATGCATTGCTTTTACAAACTCTGTAGATTCTCTTGCGCGTGTGCATGCATGTACACACACACACACACAAAGAGGTTCATCTCACACTGTAAACAACACAAGAATGTTGGGGTTGGGGAATTACTGGGTTATTCAGTCAGGCCCCAAATCTCAAACAGAGAGGACTACACCTTATTTTGTGAAGTGTGGCGATGGTGTTCTGATGGCACCAGAAATGCCACGGTTGCTAGAGCCCTTATTGTTTTCGCTTTACTTTTAGTTTTACCTTTTCTTTGTCTTTACGTTTTTCTTTTTGCTTTATAGACCAAATTAAAAGAAAGAAAATTTTCACTGGGCCTGACTCATTTGTACTTTTTTTGGATGAACCTAGTCGAACTTTCACCTGAAACGCGATCGCCCCTTGTGCGTTTCTTTACCGTAGGAACAAAGGGAGGTTTACATACAAAATGACACAAAATAGTGGCAGTAAAGGGGTTAAACATTCTCTCTCTCTGTTATGCCAGTGCAGGTAAAAAGTGGAAAAGTAGTGGCAAATCATAATAGTCTGAAGAGAAATATAAAGTAGAAAAAGACAAAAAATCAGAATGATCCTCCCTAAAAATGATCTGATTTTCTGCGTGAACACCTTATAACCGATTATTGTTATTGACCTGTCATACGGTGCAGTATGTAAATATCGTTTTCTGCATGATACCTTATGACATTATTTTCACTATGACTTGTCATAAATGTAGTATACATAAAAGTAATTTAATTTTCTGCACCTTTTGACTTTTTTAACCCACTATGACTTGCCATGGGGGATTGTTTACTTCTTTGTAGATGATAAAAGCATCAGTGCAGTTTCCATCCCTGGAGTAGTATATATATGCAGGTGTTGAATGATTGACTGAGTAAAGAATGGAATGACTCCTTCCAAATTTGAATTTTTGCATGAACACTTTTGACTAATAATAAAGTGACATGTATCACATAAATCAATAAATGTCTCCCTGTCTCTTTCACTTGCTGTAGTTGCATGTCCCAGGACAGATCTGTGCTGGATCTGTCAGAAGAATATGCACCATATTTACAGGAGTGCCAACTTCAGCGTCAAGAAGAAAGGTGAGCTGCTCATGGCACAACAGTCTCATCTCGGTCGTGTGGAGGAAGAACAGCCCCCTACAAGACAATGACAGCAGCGAGTAAAGGAGTGGTGCAGGAATTGGGAATTCAGTGCAAAGCCCTGCAACAGCAGAAACTGTTCCATGCATTATTCTTTTGATTTTGCACAAGCTCATCTGCCACACAGCCCATACCAGCCTGGACTACTGTGCTTTTTATCTCCAAGAAAAGTTGGCATCTTTGGGGAACGTTGTGACTCTGAGGGATTTCCTCAACAAGTCAATTATTCAAATGACGAAGATGCAACCTCCAGCAAAGGCTCATATGCTTGGCCATATCTGCATCATTTTCTTCATCACTATGGACTTGGAGAGCAGAACTGTAATCTCCACTGCGACAACTGTTCGGGGCAGAACAAGAATAGATTTGTGCTATGGTACTGCACCTGGCCAGTGATGACAGGGAAAAACACATCAATTGCTCTCCACTTCATGCCGTCAGGACACACCAAATTTGCCCCGGACTGGTGCTTCAGTCTCCTGAAACGAGCTTTCAAGAAATCTGAAGTTCACTGCTTCAGGACCTGAGTGATGTTGTCAGGAACAGTACTCCTGTAAAACACATTAACCAGGGCGCAGGTTGTGAAGGGGGAGGCACAAGATGCCAGACAACAGGTGGATATGTTTGACGGGCAGGTTTTTTTGGCAACCAGTTCTGCAAAATGCCCAGAATGAAGAAGATAGGTCATTTTCGCCTCTTGGCAGACAGGCCTGGATGCATGATGTACAGGGAAACTCTGGCAGATGAGGAAACGGCTTTCCGTCTTACTGATGAGGACAGAGTGGCCACTGTTCTGAGGGGCCTTTCCAATGAACTACCCATCATGCTGCCTCCGAGCTTGTCTCTCGAGAGGCAAAATTACCAGTTCAAAAACATCCAGAGTTTTGTGCATGTTGATGCTACGGACATTCTGACACTGGAGCCAAAAATGAAACTTCTCCAGATCTGTGCTGTGTATCATGTGTAGGTATGTGATGGGTCATCTGTCGTTTACACTACAATTGTATGTTCACCTGACTCAGAAAATTTATGAGCGGACTTACTCAAATTTTCAGGCATGTGTTACTTTAAGAATTATTATTGTATGTAGCTTATAAACTTTTTTTTTGGGGGGTGGGGGGGTGGGGGGGAGGGGTACCTGGTGCTTCAAGGTGATAGGGAAGTAATTTATCTTTATATAACATGTTTTTCTTCCAGCCTTGTGCTTCTAAGGGCTGCCATTCACCAGGTGCCAAGTGACCTAAATTAAAAAACAAAAAAATGCCCCAATCTAGGAAGATCAGCCAAATTTCGTCCATGAGATCTGAAAAAACCCCAACTATGCAATTGTTGCATGTTTGGAGTAAAACTTTGCCTGAAGATGTCTAAAATTGTCACAAAATGACTGGGCATCCACAACATCAGTAGAACTGCTTTTAAAAGAAATCCAAACTAATGAGATTCTTTCTGCGATCTGCAGTTTCATGCTCAAGTCTTTTCAAAAGGAAATCGCTCGATAAAAGAAAATGAGATGAATTAATGATAAATGTTTTTTTTGTCTGATGCAGAAAGGAGTAATAATTGTTTTCTGCTAGTTTCATCGACTTCAGTTTAAAAATACACACACACACACTCACACACCTGCTATGGTCTTTTTTTTTTAATATCAATAATCAATATAGCTCTGAAAAAAATTCAGTTTGTGTATAACAAGCAGTTGCCATTAATCATCTATGGTTTCAGACATGTCACATGCCAAATGGCTGAGTTACAGACCTCCAAATATGGCCCTCAAGGGGAATTCAGACTGTTGTAAGAAAAATAAATATTCAAAAATTCATAACTTCGCTCCTAAATAAGCCACAGATAAAAACTTTAAATAAATTTCTGTTTTGAGTTGTTCTATCGCCTTGACTTATGAGAAAAAAAAATTTAAATCACTTTGGAGTACCTACTTCCTACACAAGCCAGCAAACACAAGGACTGGAAGTTGCAAGGACGACTGATCACACCTAATTGGTTGTTTTTTGTTGTTGCATTTTGGACATATTTGCGTTAACGGGATAACGGCACACATTGTTAAAGAAAGAAACAGATATGCTTGTCAAAGCATTCATGAAAAAAGTTTGTTTTGAAAATGGAGAGGAATTACAGTGCATGACATGACTGAGTTTTTAGCCTTTCTCAGTCACATGGGCCTAATCCACAACCAAAGGTGTCCAACTACTAGTCAACAGACCCTATCCTACGTAGTTCCTTTGCCACCAATATCATGTCCCATGATAGGTTTGCCTACTTCTGGCCATGCTTCATGTCAGCAATACCCAAGTGTACATTCCCTGGAGAAGAGAAAACCACAATCCTCTGCACAAAATCCAGCCTGTATATAACCATCTTCATAACAAATTCAAGGAACTGTACATACCTGAAGAAAACATGTGCACTGGTGAGACAATCTGCCCACACGGCACACGAGCCCCCGGCATTTTGTCCGCGCTCAGTGATAGCAAGACTTTGCCATTCAAGTAGCCAGCAGCTAAATAAAGGGCTCCGCTATTAACCAATCAGCGTGAAGGCGCGAACCTCGCGACAGCATACAGCACTTTTCAGCAGCAAGAAGCAGACCGACGCGCTACTCGCCATTGTTGCCCTTGGTGTTCTCTGTGGTGAATTTGTGCAAAAAGTGCGAATTTCGGTGTGTTTTGGATACTGCAGTTCATCATCTTCGGTGGTTGCCATGTTCAAATAGTCTTAGCTCTGTAAAGAAGTAGACAGGATATCACTTTTGTCCAGATCTTCAAAACACTAAATCCATCAGTGCGAGCGACTGGAAAACGTTTCCTTTGAGATAAGTAAAATTCGTGCATTTTGGGGTTTGTTGACAATATTAAAACTTAAATTCAGGTCTTTTGGGGTTTTTTGTCCGCTTTTACAATTGTTATCAGGAAAGTTTTTAGTTTCCAGTATTAAGTTATCAAAGTCATATACCGGCAACAGGCCGCTGGAAGGCTATACGTGGGGTGATTAAAGTACTGAAACCGTGCGTGTTTCCCGTTCACTAAGCCTCTCCGTGTCTGACGTCACTGTCTGTGTCAGTTTAACACGCAGCGAGCGTGGTGCTCCCTGCTCAGGCCTCGTGAGCTGTTCGTTCTCTCTCTCTCTCTCTCTGGTTGTCTGTCTGTCTGTCTGTCTGTCTGTCTGTCTCTCTCTCTCTCTCTCTCTCTCTCTCTGCATGCTTACTGACTTTTGTCATTGCAGGAGTCATCATTTTTCCCCAGTGTTTCTTCACTTAAGAATTCGGCGGCTTTTCCCCGTATTAACTAACTCACAACTTCAGTCCCCCGCCCCTGTGCTTTGACTTACTGATTGATTCTTTTCCTGTCTGCAGTGTGTGTGTGTGTGGGTGCGCGCGCGTGTGCATGCCCACGTGCGGTCTGTTTGTTCTGTTCAGTGTTCTTTGCAACTGAGCCCTGTGTTATTCATTCATTGCACTGCACCCATATAGACTGCTTTCTTTTAAGAGTAAAGACCGTGTTTTTTTTTTTGCATGTTACATTTACTTTACTGTAGACATAACTCAGGTTTAATGCCCCACCCCCACCCCACCCCACCCCGCCCTCAATGCTCCTCCATGAGTCGAGTACTTGCTGGCTGGCAACCAACGCGACAATTTCCAAATCAGTTCACAGGAAAGTGATAAAGAGAATCAGTCTGTGAGACTTCTTAGTTGTTTGCATACAAAGGAAAGCAGCAATACTGTATTATCATCTTCCAAGTAAGGGGACAGTCCGTGATAAGTAACATGTTGACCTGAGTTTTAACAATGATGGATACATCCTTCATCGACAACGCTGCACAACTGTGAGTACAAAATCTCTCTGCCTTCCTCTGTCCTGTCTTGCATTGCCCTCCCCCCTCCCCCCTCACTCTTTCTTTCGCCCCCTCTCGCTTTGCTTTGATTCTCTATCTCCCTCTTTCTCTCTCTCTCCCACACACATGGTCGTGTGTGTGTGTGTGTGTGTGTGTGTGTGTGTGTAAAAACTCAGCATGTTACAAACGTTGCGTAAAAAAGCATGAAACATGCACACCAAAATCTGTTCATGTTTATGTGGAAATTAAGTATGTTACAATCACAGCAAAAACAAATGCATGAAACACGCAAACCAAAATCTGTTCATGTTTATGTGGAAATTAAGCATGCTACACTCACAGCAAAAAAAAAAAAAAAAAAAAAAGCATGAAACACGCAAAACAAATTGTGTTGGCTAGTAGTGTGTGTTTACGTCTGTGTCTGGTGAATGGGCTTGACAACGTTTTGAGGACATCCAACAGTGAGCGTAAGTATTACCGTAAGTATTAAATCTCTCTCTCTCTCTCCAGAGCTTCAGATTGTTGGCGCGCCCGCGCCATTGGCGCATATTTTATCAGAATGACGCGTAACAGTCAGTGTGTATGCGCCAGCCTGGCGCGTCATAAAAATCGCCAACTTGTCTCGATCCTCGGTCTGTCGGTACCAAGCCACACCAGGTCCAAGCACATGTGGCCACACAACGGAGTATAGTACCCAAACTGGCACCTTGCTGCCTTGCCTAGCATCGCTGTGTGTGATTGGCTGACAGCCAAGCACAACAACCAATCAGCGAACATCTATCAGTTTTACCTTGCAAAGGCGAAATCGCCTGGGTCCAGAAATCGTCTGACTTTTCAACACGTGTGGAATCGAGTCATCGTTCTGCTAAAGACAAGATGCCACCGAAGAAAAAGCTCAAACAAAGTGAAAACCAGCGGCAGCTAACTTTGTCAGCAATGTTTTCAAAGGATAAAACGAGTGGTAAGTGTTTAGTTTTTATCTCTTAGCTGAAAATTGAAGCCATCATTGTTTTTCTCTCCCTTCTAGTCTCTCTCAGCCAGCCGGCACGTGTATTTCCCCCACTCCCTTTCGGCTTTCCACTCCTCCCTCCCGCACTCCATTGTCTTTCTCTCCTTTCCCTTGTATCTTATCTCAGCAAGGCGACATGTGTATCCCCCCTCCCTCCCCTCGCCCCACCCCACCCCCCTCCTCCAGCGTTTAGTGGGTCAGTCATCCAGCAAACTGCCACCGCTAAAAATAGCTAAGTGCCATGAACACATCGCGAGGAAGATGGGGTGGGAAAAGGGAAGAGAGAGAGAGAGACCGAGCGGAGAAGAAGAAAAAAAGAGGGAGGGTGCTGGCTATGAGGCCGATTTCATTTGTTGACAAGAACAAGTTGGATGACTGGGGCATGGAACAAAATTTATGGAGAAACTTCTTCAACAGTTTGCTGACGAGAAGACACACACCTGGGACGGGTCAGAAGAGCACCAGCACTGAGCCTTTTATCAACAGAGAAGAGACCATGGATGAGTGGAGACTTCTGAAGAGAACAGTCCTGAGTGAGCAGTTCCCTAGAGACGACTTTGTGACTCTGTGGCAGGCCATCTGCAAGTTCTACCCTGAGGACTTTCCAAACCTTAAGAAGCTGACAGCCTGTGCTCTGACCTTGCCTGTCCACACAGCAGATTGTGAAAGGTCCTTCTCGGTGCAGAACTACATTCACACCCAGAGGAGAAGTGCCCTCACAAACACACATTGTGACCAGCTGATGAGGGTGTGCATTGATGGACCTAGCTTCCAGGACATGCCCTTTATGAGTGCAGTGCAGGTGTGGGCGGAAAAACGCAGGCGGTACCTGTTCAAGGACTAGGTGAACATACCTTTGATTGTCAGTGACCCATCTTTTTCAAAATTGACCCATCATTTTGCATGGCCATGGGTCATTGGGCCCATGATGTCTGAAAACAATCTGAAGCTCTGCTCTCTCTCTCTCTCTCACACACACACACACCACTCTCTGTCTCTCCGTGTGTGTGTGTGTGTGTGTATGTGTGTGTGTGTGTAACGTAATGTAATGTAAAAGGATAAACATGATAAAATTATAATTCCTATTCAAAGCACACACACACACACGCACGCACGTATGCACGCACGCACGCACGCACGCACGCACGCACGCACGCACACACACACACACACACACACACACACCGCCGGAAAACTCACACACGCAGACAGACACACGAGCGCGTTCAATACTAGAAAACACGCGCACAGTTGTAAGTGGATATTGTTAATCAGTCCGAGGGAAAAGATGTGTCTTTAAGGATGTTGTGTGTGGTGTTGTCTTCAATTCAACGTCTTTCCACATAAAGTGATATTAGACGAAGGTGTGTGTGTGTGTGTGTGTGTGTGTGTGTGTGTGTGTGTGTGTGTTTCTTTTGCCCTCTATCTGTCTGTCTGTCTGTCTGTCTGTCTCTCTCTCTCTCTCTCTCTCTCTCTTTTCGTGTGCGTGCGTTTTGCTCTCTCTCTCTCTCTCTCTCTCTCTCTCGCCTTGTCGGTCCAGCAGTACGGTAATTGTAATGTTGTTTATAGCAAAGCCGACCGCAAAGGGCCATACCAGGGTTGACACAGCAGTACAAGTGGTCAGTAGTTCCTGCAAAGCCACTTTCTTGGCTCTGGGGAGACCAGCATTTATACATTCCGATCGGCACAGCGTGTACGCCACAGAGATGTTGCTGTTCCGCGCGCGCTGCGTGTGTACCTTCCTACAGAGACGCTGTGATGGAATGCGCGGGCGATGCGAGAGGGATGGGATCGGGGTGGTGGGGAGAGGTGGGGAGAGGTGGGAGCTCGTTAAAAATAGGCGGGCTTCCCTCGCCGACCAAGATGTTGTAATTCCGTGCGCCGTGCCCATGGACAGGAAAACTGAAGTTCAGAGTCAGCGTGAAAGATAAGCCTGTGAAATGGGGCATCAAACTATATGAACTTTGTGAATCCTCCTCCGCATATGTCTTTGAAATATGTGCTACAATACCAAACCTTAGCAACAAACCAGTGGATGGGGCAATGAGGCTTGGAGACCCCCTCTAGATGAAGGCCAGTCAGTTTACCTGGCCAATTATTACAGTTGCCCTAAACAGGCTGAGCAGATGGTGCAGAGCAACACCCACTGTGTTGGAACAGTGCAACACTACTAAACATGAAAAAAACAACCTCTTCTTCTTCCAGCTACAAAAAAGTATGGTGTATGCTACAGCTTTGAAACTTTCTACTAACCCTATTCAATCAAACAAGAAAAATGTGTCCAAATTTCAAGTGTTTGTGTTGTGGCTTTATCTTTTTTCTTCAAGGTTAAAAAAAAAAAAAATTTATACTAACACCCAATATACAGAGGAATGTTGAATTTCATATTGGCCACTAGAGAGTGAGTTAAGATGTCTCTTGATGTGACTGAGCGATCAATAAAACCAAAGAATGAAAATATCAACATGGCCTCCAGGGCATCTTTGTGCCAACTATGCACATAATACCAAAATATTTGGGGGGGGGGGGGGAGGGGGGGCGGGGGGGGTAAAAGGCTTTCAAACTTCTCTTTAGAAATTATAAACTACTAGATGAACTCACACTATCCCGAATGAATGAAGCTTGAACCACAGACAAAGTTAATGCATGCTTTGGAAGATGTTTCAGACCCTCGCCTGTTTGCCTTTGTGGTCAGATTCTTGATGTTCCTTGTTTCTTATTTCAGCATACATTACTCAATCTTATTTCCCATCACTTCATTATAGATTTCTGAAAACTTATCACCTATATTATCATGTCTTCTCAGGCAACTGGGGAAATAGGATGGACTCCGGTTACAGCATGTGCCTGTTTATTCAAAATCATTCTCTTGGTAGGACTTAGTACCTACATGTGCAAACAATGGGTGCAAAACTGTTGGTGAGAAGATCTATGCGGCAACCAAGTAATTATCTCAACAGCAAAATTAATGTTTCCTTTATATCAAATTTTATCCAGAAAATCCAAGGGTGTAACAGAATGAGTCCACACTTCTCACAGTCACATTTTCACTGGCAGGATTTTCTCTTTTTTCCCTCGCAGTCAGCACATTGGGATTACAGTTAAGTGACAAAATACTATCCTACATCGTGTGACTGCATTATTACCAGTGTTCAAACGCAAACTGTTCACAAATTACCTTGTGGGTAGGTGGTTGTTTTTTTCCATCACTGACATACCAGACCACTGATTAAAAAGCATGAAGAAACTTGCCACTTTTTGCACGTGGTTGAGCTTCTCCATGAATGCAAAATCAGCTGCCTTGGTACCTGCTTGCCGTAACATCAACGTCAAGGCCCAAGTCGGAGGTTAGGATCCTGACTGGATCCCAGCATGGGAAAAGACCTTGTGCCGCTTGCAGGGGGAGGAGTGCCATCTGCCATCTGCAAATATAATCAATGCCAGTTATTATCTGATCATGTTAAGAATCATGAAAAGATCTTAACCGAGATAAAAAGTCTAATAATGCTTTCAACCAAGCTCAGTGTGAGTACATGTGCCAGTGAGTGTTCATGGCATGTGTTGGGCTTGAGGGTTGGAAAATTGTGAGATGGGATCTACATTCTAATAGATCCCAATCAGGTTCAAAAGTCAAGGCACTGACAATTTCATAGGTTTTGGTAGGTCACCAGTTTTCAGCAAAGTCAATATCGTGAGTTGTGCTGATATTAATATTGTGTGCATGCGTGCACTTGCCACGCACGTAATGACATGATCACATCTTAACATGAATTGGATGTATATGGTGTACACCTGCATATTCATCTACAGATGTTAAAATGTATTCTCAACAGGTAATAAATTATAATAGACAAACACTAAAGTACTGAAGATATTCAAATACTGCTATACCAAAGACATTTTTGCACAAAGTTTATACAACTACATAATCATATTCTGGTGCCACTATTTCTAAGAATCAGCTCAGCTTTCAACAAAAATCAGATGTAGATACTTGCTGCATAGGGGTCATTCTCACGAAACGTATACCACGCGGGGGTGGCCGATGTCAAAGCCTCGTACAAATTTAATTAAACAATGTTTAAATTGCACCTAATGCATTCCAATTAGCAACTGCATTGTATAACCTGCATGAGCAGTGTTGGCTTCTTATCTGTCCTCGTTTATTTTTTCCCGATCATTTTGTGTCAAATTTGGGGGGTTCGTAAGCAGCCATTTTGTGACATCGAAAAACCCGATCTCACAAACAACATAATATCAATCTGGCCAGCGAAAGTAAGACGGTATAAACTATGTTAATGGATAAAAGCATAGTATATTTTGCATTTGAAAAGATATCGGGCCTCATCACCTTTGTACTTAGGAGAAAACGACAAAAATGTGAACCGGTCTCGAGCGTATCGCAGGGTGTCCGATTCCATACAGGCAAAACAAACTGGCGGAGCGATATATGCAAATGTCTTTAGCTACCAAACCAAAATGGTTTAGAGAGTTTAATTCTTTTGCAGCGAATATTCTCTTGTTTGTGTATCGCCATTTATCTGATAATTACACAAAAACGTATTATTTACCGATCGGTGACATGGTGTCCACTTTCGCGATACGTATGAGATCCCGCAAATACTTGTATGGGGGACTACTTTCACGCAGAAACCGTTTTTAGGAGAGTAACTATGATAGCGGAGGGTTAAATGCGTACTGTGTTCCCACTCGTGACCCCATTCGGACGAGCACGCGCGAGAATCCGAAAAAGTGTGTGTGGTGTCCGACGAGTCGCCATTTTTACGTTCGTGATCGACAGTGCCATTCCAAAGATCTGAAGGTAAGTTTCTTTATTTTGCACTCGATTACCATAGTTTTAATCAGTGGGTATTGTTTTGCATATATTAATAGATCTGAATTGTGTGAATTTGTCGCAAATTTTGCTGCTTTGTCCAGCTAAATGTGCCTGACACATGCGAACATGGAACGCTTTCACACACGGCATTATGTTTTTGTTCGGCATTCTTACCATATTATGTTCGATTTAATTGATGTTTACCATACAATAACTGTTTGTAGCACTAATATAGTAATGTCTTTGATAAAGTCATTCAATGTTTGCCCGAATGTTGTTTTGATTATGATAGATTTGAAAGAAACCTGTGAATGGGCACTGCGCGTATTGCAGACACCTTTTTGGGCGACGTCATCGATACGTTCGTGAAAAGTTGATGATCAGTGTCTTACTTTGAAAACAAAAAAACTCTAAATAACTTATTTTATATAAAGCGTCTAGCGGTGTTTACGTAAAAAAATGATGTAAAATGTTATTTCATTCTGTGTGATTGTTCAGAAATGATGTGAAAGTGTTTCTACATCCCACACGAAACCGAGACACCATGTGAGATGGCGTCTCCGTTACACATGAGATTGTCTACATAGTTTCAAAGACTTGGATGAAATGAATTATTTATATAGTGCGGTACATAAGTAATGTTAAATTTTCTGTTATGTGCTTAAAAATATAAAAGTGACGTTCTGTGGTAATTAGTGCTTTGAAATTTTGCGCTTTCTTTTGACATTGCACGTTATTGTTTGTTATGACAGATGTAACCATGATAAGTTCTATGTAGGCAAATTTTTGTAGTGCAGCAATCAGTTGTGACTGTATTAGCTAAAATACCAGCTTTTCAAAGAGAAAGTTCTATCCAGTTTTGTATGGCATATAAAAATGAAATACATGCTTTGTAGATAATACATACAGTATTGATGACTTTAACACACACAAAAAAGAAAGAAAAGAACTCCAATTGCTCAGCAAGTCTAAGTTTTTCCTCTCTCCTCAGGTGTGGTCACAAGCACAGATCCACTGACTGTCAATTTCTTGTGGCCTCGTCCTGGAAGACAAAAGATCTTCTACTATCCGGATCCAGCTGATGTTCAAACAGTGACTACAAACATGATCATCAAGACAGGAATTGAACTTGTTCCATGTTCGAATTCTTTCAGAGACTGGAAAGTCGAAGGGTTCAGTGAATTCTGAAAACTGCTGAAACATGGAGGAAATAAAACATTGTTGGAACTGTATTGCTGTGGTGCTTTTTTCTTGAAGTATTGCTTGAATGAGTGGTGGTGTCCTTGTTACATGCGGGATGGTGTCCATGTTACACGCGAGACCACGATTTAGTAACTGTAATATTCAAACACAATATCAGTTGGAATGAATAAATATCCCTTCATTTCAAACCTTGCAATAAAAGCAACTGATCACATACAACCAGTATTTACAAGCTCTGCCATCCTGTGTGAAAACAAATAAATTAAGAACAGATTCCAGTCATCTCCAAACGTCCAAAATGAAGAATGCAGTAACAATGCATAAAAATGAAAACATAACACTGATTCCTGTATATTGGTTGTATCAGCACATCTTTAGCTCAAAAATACTAAAAAAATAATGCAAAAATCTTTAAATAATGACTAAATAATTACACCATATGGTGTCCTTGATACACGCGGGACGGTGCTGACCCATGTTACTTTATCATCAATTTCACACAAACGAGAGTTTTGACTGTTTTTATTTTTATGATAATGTATACAGGAAATGTATGCCTTTATAGCAGAATGCTTTTTTCATCAGAAAAATCATTTTCATTTTTTACTTGATACGTCACAGAAATGGTATACGTTTCGAGAGAATGACCCATAGTCATTTGATAACACACTGAATAAGTATAAAATTAATACAGAAAGGAAACTGATATCTCTATCTAAAAACTATGTCTCTGAAAGTGACCGAGTGAAATAGGACATGATTAACTTGCTTCAGGTAGAACTGTAGAAGTATTTCAGTTTTTTCACCTGTAAATTTACTAGTGAATAAAACGAGTCTGTTTCTTTCCCCTTAACAATTAATAAATCATTCAAATTATGACTGGAAAGGCGGAATCTGTCACTTTTCATGGTAACAATATAACTGACACGGTGTGATGATCTGTCATTCAAAGTAATATCTTGTGAACAGCTATGCTGTTCTCACAAACCTTCCTCCTGATAATTTCCAAACAAATCAGGATGTGTTGGTGAGGGAAAAATGGAGAGGGAAGAAGAGGGGTGGGGGGGGGGGGGGGATGGTGATGTTTTTCTATTTCTGGGTAGCAACCATCGTCAATCCTAATCTTCACGATTGCAACACAAGAAAAGGGAGATAAGATAATGTTGCTTATGTTATAGCCCAGCCAACCGCAAAGGGCCACATCAGGGCTGTACAAGAAAAGGGGGGTCAGAAGAGAGAGAGAGAGAGAGAGAGAGAGAGAGAGAGAGAGAGAGATAAGATAAGATAATGTTGCTTATAGCCCAGCCGACCGCAAAGGGCCACATCAGGGCTGGAGAGAGAGAGAGAGAGAGAGAGAGAGAGAGAGAGAGAGAGAGAGAGAAAGGTCAACTCAGCCAGAGACTAATCAGCAGCCCAAACATGATGCTGAGTCAACCACTGCCACCTGCTGCTGGGTGAAAAAACAAACGAACAAAAACAAAAACGAAATACAGAGAGTTCTGCCAGAATGCTCTTACTGAAGGTCCTGGCAGATGGAGCATGGACAAATTCTTTACTGACACTGTTTAATTCTCTGATGGTGTGGGGAGAGGAGTTTCACCAGTCTGAGTGACAGGGGAGTTAGCAGGTTTATTGTAAATAACTAAGAATACACAACAAATGTAAACTTCAGTTGATAACGCATTAATATCATCAACATATAGCTGCATAACAAACTCATGATAATATGTATCAGAATCGAATGTTTTTCCTCTGCAATCAGCCTTTGACACCCCCCCAAACTTCAGTTGATAACGCATTAATATCATCAACATATAGCTGCATAACAAACTCATGATAATATGTATCAGAATCGAATGTTTTTCCTCTGCAATCAGCCTTTGACACCCCCCCCCCCCCCCCACTCCCACACAACACCCAGTAAACTACAAGTCCTCACCCTACAACACCAGCTGCTGTTTCCCACACTGATCCACGTTCAGATCCATCACCGAACCTTATTGAAATCAGATCAGGCTGGTCCGTTCTCTGTTGTCAGCATGCATAGACCTCACAGCAATGTATTGTCCAAAGACTTGCAATTACCACTCTGAAAAACGATGAAGAATGTTACCTGTAATTCAGTGTTTCAGAAAGAAGTTCAAATTACAGCAAATTCAGTTATTTAACATTACATTTTTAATACTAGCATCCTAAAAAAAGGAAACAAAAGATTCCTTGTATAGGCTATGACCAATGAGACTACTGAGAGTCCAGCTTTAGTCATGCAAGCCTTTGTACAGCCTTCTTGTAATGAAAAAAACCCACAAAAAAACAGCTTTAGTCATCCAAGCCTTTGTAAAGCCTTCTCGTTATTAAAAAAAAAGAAAGAAAAAAAGAAACAATGGGCATAAGCCCATGATACTGACTGGGTGAGCCAGTATGTGACCAATATTACTCTGAAGACAAAATTAACACGTTAATAAAGAAAACCCTACAGCACACAATGGCTACGTGCCAACAGGACATCAGTGACATAGTGTTGCAAGCACTGGTGCAATAATCATCAACATCATCAAATTTCACATATCAAAGTTAAAATTTTAGCAAATAGGACAAATTTTGGGATAAAATTGGGAAAAAATTTGACAAGAAAAAAAAAAGATATCAATTATCTTCAATGGTATATCCTCTGGGGTGTGTACATTTAAGCTCCTATGAAACACTATGATGACAGTTAATATACAGTGAATACAATTTAGTGTAAACTTAAAGTTAAACTGGGATGGCGACTTATCCACCACTTTCACATGTATGATGTATCATTGTCAAAATGAAAAAATGAATATATCATGGCTACGCATATGGCTGACATAAGAATATAGGTCTATAATTAAACATGACTGACATATGAATATGTCTTGAACTTCATCATAACATTTGTCTGATTCCCCTAAAAAGCATTTTTCAGTTTTGACTGGACAGACAGCTAAATAAGAAGTTCCTCTTCAAGAGGGATATCCTTATTTATCTTCCTCATACCTCCAAGCAAAAGTGTAAAATTTTCATGATACATACAGCAACAGACACTGTGATCCTTGTCAGAGCAAATTTTTATGTGCACATGTGGTGGTCAAAGTGAAGTGAATTTGCTCTTTCCAATCTTAACATTTTCAAAGTGAATTTGCTTTCCTATCTTAACATTTTCATTTTCTTACCCGAAAAGCTGGTAGGCCTCCATCACATTTATCGTCAGGATTTTATTTTGTATCCGACATTTTTTTCCATCTTGAACAACAGTGACATTCTGACAAAGTCCTTTCTGCTGGCATTTGTCTGGAAATGTCATCACGTTCATAGAACATGTGATTATATGTAAATCATGTCTGCAATGTCAGGTGGGAAAATGCATGTTTTTGCCTTTGGTTTGTCAACTGTTATGCATTGCTCACTGACAAGTTTGTGAATGAATCACTGCACTTCTTCTTCTTGGTGTAGTTGGAAGTGCTTTGATGACTTTTTTCATCCTCTTTCCAGCACCCTGTCAAGTTGAAAATGCATGAGTTGGTGAAGGTCATTTTTTTTAATCTTGTTGGCCTTTTTTGCATTCCTAAGTTTTTGTTGAACGATGGTGTTCTTTCCTTTCTCCTCTTTAGTCTTTGCAACAAGTTGGTGACCAGTTTTTCCTGCATTGTACAGGTGTTGTAGTCGGTTCCTTTCACTGCATCTCGCTTTTCCTCCAACATTCGTTCGCAGTATCTCCGCATTTTTGTTTGCTGCAGTGACATTACCATGATGGCAACTCTGTGGAATAGAAAATATATGACAAATATAAGCAACACATAACAAAAAAATAAACAATCCTCAAACACACTCTCGTGCATATGCACACACGCACATTTGTACACACACATATGCACACTCACAAAAGCAGCCGAATTCTCTACCAGTACCACTGGTCACTGCAATCATTCACTCTCTCTCTTCTCTCTTTCAACATGCAAGCATGCACGCACATGTATACAATCCCATATGGACCACACACATGAAAACATTATCTCATACTGTAAAAAAAAAATGCATTTTTTAAATTAGTAAGCACAAATTGAAACAGAATGTCTTTTAAAAGGCAATTGTCATGTCAGTTACCTCATGAATGTCAGTGACTGTCATGTCAGTTACCTTATTATCGCCAACAATGCAGGAAAAATATAATGTTCTTTCAGTATTTCCTTCTTCTTCTTCCTCACTGCAGGGTTCCTACAGACTCCCAAGAACAAAATTCAAGGGGTTTTCAAGGAGTTTTCAAGGAGTATTTTTTGGTCTATTTCAAGCCTACAATACTTGCGTAAAAATTGAAAAAAGAAATGGCAGTTTGATTTTTCTGTGTTAAGGTTGATGAAAAAATTATTTAAAAACTTTTTTTTTTGTACAAAGAAAACAACAAAAATTGTTTTTAAATAATTTTTTTCATCAACCTGAACACAGAAAAATCAAACTGCCATTTCTTTTTTCAGTTTTTATCAGAGTGAGTGTGCCAGTACACCACACATTAGAACTCATTCACCCACTCAAGCACATACTGTTAGTTAGGCAGAATTATCTACCTCTGCAGATGCTTATCTCCCCCTATTTCTTCAATCTAAGACATAAGAGCAAGCTTTGTTTATAATTCAAGACTTCTTGCAGTCATTGCAACACCAAGCTGCACTGTAAGTTGCTGGAATGGTGCTTGGTACTTATCTTTGGAATTTATTAGTTATATATATATATATATATATATATATATATATATATATATATATATATATATATATATATATATGTGCAACACTTGGCATTTCAGAGGATGAAATTCCATTCTTGCAAACCGTTTAGATCTTTTTGTAGAATGTGTGTATCATTCTTGCTTCTGATTGTTCTTATATATATATATACATTAAGCTGTCATCTGTCAGGAGAGAGATTTCTACTTATGTTACTTATATAAATTAAGAAAAACAAGGGCCCCAGAACAGATCCCTGTGGTACACCTGACAATACTGGTTTGCAATGGGATGACGACCCTTCCACAACAACTTTCTGCGTTTTCCCGAGGAATGATCTAGCCCATTTTAGCAAAGAACTGCCAATGCCGATGTGTTCTAATTTAAGCAGCAAGCCCTCATGGTCAACTTTATATAAATCAAGGGCTTTAGAAAAGTCTAATTAAAATTGCATCTATTTGCTGTCTGTTGTTAAGACAGTTATTAAAATCATTGAAAGTTGTTTATAAGTTGAGTCTCACAACTCCTTCACTGTCTAAAACCACACTGGCTGTTATATTGCGCGCTGGTGACCTACTCGTTTTTGAGTGAACCAGTATTTTAGGAAGAAGAAGAAGTCATATTTGTCAAGATGGTGCCTAATGCTACTATATATTATGTGATGGATTCCTTTGCATTGGACAGAGGCAGAATGTGCCAAATGTCTTTGTCTTGAAATCTATTTCCTTTCTTAGTGGCAAAAACATAAAATAATGTAAAGTAACTGACAGGACACATTTGCTGACCATTCTGTGAACTCTAGAATTGCAAATCTAAATTTTAGTGAGAAATTACAATGAAATATTCATTCCAGTAATTAAACCAAAAAAAATTACTGCAAGATCAGAAAAACTTTGATGGAACTCTGCTAAATTGTTGAAAAGCATGGTCTCTGTCAGACATCAAAATAAAGATGGTGGCCAGGTTGCAAAGCATGTGGTCTTTGTCAGATATCAGAATTCTTCTTCTTCTTCTTCTTCCAGATGGGGATGTTTAACCTGCCCCGTGCCCACAGTCTTCACGTAGACTATTCTGGCACACAGGTTGCATGCATTGTGTATTTTCGTGTAGCCGGTAACTCACCCGTCTTAGGACATGAGCATCGGGATCTTTAGAGTCCGTGTATGATCTTAGTGCATGTGACACAGACTAGACCTCGGTTTATAGTCCCATCCGAACGACTATATGGGGAATGGAGTCAGAACCAATGTTAACTCCGAGGGAAAAATCCCCCTATACCGAAATTCGAACCGCAACCCCAGGATCACGAGTCCGGCGCTCTACCAACTGAGCTATCCGGCCCCCCTAATTCAAGACGGTGGCCAGGTGACATCATCAAGTCAAGGTAATTGACCCATGTTGTTTTTTGAAGTTTAGTTATTTTTCCTTCACGAAAAAACAATTTGGATGAAAAAAATAGTCAAGTCTATAAAACTGTCATTTGGTTTACATTTTTGGGAATGGCCCAGCAGAAAGCGCTGATAACCTTGATTACCAATGCCATGATGATTTTTTTTTCTTTGTGGCTTAACGCCTCCTGTCAGGCTTGTTGAATGCCTTCCCGATGTCTACGACAAAGTGGTTGAACTCCTAGCTCTCTTCTTCTTTTTCTTCCTAAATACTGGTTCACTCAAAAACGAGTAGGTCACCAGCGCGCATGTTAAAAAATAAAATAAAATAACATAAAACAGTGCGACTCAGACTGTTGGCCCCTGGAGCAAATTTGGCAACAAGGGGTCGCACTCGATATTCAAGAAGTTAAAAGCAATGGCCAAATTCAGGCCCAGGTAGATCTAATAGTAGGCTAAAATATCTGGGGAAGTAAAAATAGAAAATCGTCAATATGCAGATCTCAAAACTGTCGAATCAATTTGTTTTTTAAATGAGATTGCATTTGTGGCAATCTTGATCTACGTACTAAAAATAATTTTTCGCAAAGCCAGTGAGCAGGTTAAAGATTTGTTCGATGGTACCAAGCGTCTGCCTTTTCACGGGATCCGCCATGTTCTACATTGATCACGTTCACCTGCTCACAAACTGTAGTGTAATAATTCGTGGATCAGCACGATCGATCAATCTTCCAATACAGTTGATCGAAGTTCTTGTTTGTTCATCGACTGCGCATGATTATTTCAAATTGTTTTATGCATGTGGTACTGAGGGGAGTCTCGATTAGTGTGAGTCAAGGGAGGGCGCAGAGGCGTCCATTTTCAATTTCATGACAATCGTTGCGCCGGTATATGGCCTAAGTGTGTTTGTGTATATATCAAGTTTTTGCACCGTTTCTGGTGTCAACTTCACTGCAATCTATGTTCATTTACTCATAAACATGATCACTCACTTGTTACATCAAATGCACGGAGAAACATCCTTCGATTTACGTATCATCCCATCCACTTTCAAACGTGTATGGACATTCTTGTGCCATCCCCCCCTTGCTCTTGTTCCTGTCTTGAATTTTCCGAACAAGTTGTCGCCCCTGGTATACTTTCACAGGTTCAATTGTTGACCCCCATTAGAAGACACCCACCGAAGGTAATAGGCTTGCAACAACAACAGCAAAAATTCAAAAAAAGAAATAAAAGAAAAAAAGCAGCAAATAAAACAAAAGCAACGCACGTAACCCAAAGAGGAGTTTTGAAGTGTATCATGAGAGACAACTCGGGCAAACCAGTTAATCCATTCTGGCGAAGGTGATTTCGACGTCATGGGTATTATGTAACCATTGTAGCTTTCTACCCGTTTTAATACCAGAGTTCTGATTTCAATTTACCGAGGATAGTCGTGTGATTTTGGACAAAACAGGTTCAGTTTTAGTTTTAGGATCAGGATAAATACGTTGGTTTTGGATAAATAGCCCACTAAATTGCTGGAACCTTCCTAGGTTATAGTTGAAACGGATAGATAGGGTTACTGTGTGTAGATTTTTGTCAGCATCCTACACACACACACACACACACACACACACACACGCGCACGAGCGCGCACACACACGCACACACGCGTACGCGCGCACGCACGCACGCACGAGCGCGCACACACACGCACACACGCGTACGCGCCCGCCCTCACACACACGCGTCCGCCCTCACACACACACACACACACACACACACACACACACACACAGAGAGAGAGAGAGAGAGAGAGAGAGAGAGAGAGAAGGAGGAGGAGGAGGAGGGACAGAGGGAGAGAGAGAGAGAGGGGGGGGGGGGGCGGAGTGAACAGACGTTAAACAGAATACAACAACACACACACACCTGCTCATATGCACATACACGCACGCATATTCCCCTACACACACACCACACACACACACACACACACACACACACACACACATGTACATGCACAAACACACGCAAGCTCGCACGCACGCACACAGGCACACGCGCGCGCGCGCGCGCGCACACACACACACACACAACACACACACACACACACACACTTTACAGATATGAAGTCAAAATAGCACTCAGTTGTTAACGTTTTCATTTGTTCTCTTTCTGATCATAATACAACACACATGACATGTACGTTACACATCGGAGTACATACATGTACGTCTTTTTTTTAAAAAAATTTAAAAAAACCAAACTGCATGCGCTCTTATATTTGCAATAGCATGTCAGAGGTAGACCACAGCAAAGGTTGGAAAATGAATGTTTGCAATGGCGTGTCACTGAACAGGCCTATGCAAAGATCTGGGCAGTGCCGTGCACTACTCGTTATGATGAATATAAAATACCAGTAACAGATATGACCACATCATAAACTTCATCACACAGAATTTTTTTTCAAAGAGAAAATGGAATGGATAAAGAAAATGCGTTACTCCTCTTCCATTTCCCGCTTATTTACCCACCCAAACCGACACAGATATTCATTCGGTCATTTTGCAATCTTAATTTTGTTATACTTTAAAAAAAAAAAAAATTAAAAATCGTTTCCCCTCCTTTTTTTTTTTTTTTTTTTCAGTGAAGGAGTCTAGCCAGGGGCGACAAAGTATGCCGCAGCATAGGCCACAGAGAAGACTGGACAGCGGCATGACCCATCTGCTTCGACAAAAAAAGATACAGTGAAATTTCCACTCTCAAGACATGAACGGGAACTATCTACAAAATGTTAGCTCAACAAATACATTTTTCTTGAAATAAAAAAGTGAAAATATGCCAGGCATTCCCATCTTAGAGGAGGTGCACTTGTCCATACAGAAAGAAGGCAAACTCATAACTAAGGCGTTTAAATGCACACAAGATCATATAATCACATCAATATAACAGTTTCGGATTTTTTTTTGTCAGAACAAGATAACATTGCACACGAATTACACATTCTCATTTCCAACAAACATACAAACCAAGACACACACACCAGGAGACACATGTATTGAGTTGTAAACATTTTCGTTATAATCTACTTATTACGTACTCTTTAAGATATGAGAGTTTACTGTAATATTTGCAATGGTGTACCCAATGTAGGCCGCAGCAAAAATTAGACAGCAGCATGACTCGCATGTTTTGACAAACATACAAAGAAATGCCCACTCTTCAAACATGAACGGAGACTATCTGGGAAATTAGCTTCAAAAACATATTTCTTGAAAGAAAATAACAAACAAACCAAAACAAAAAAACAAAAACAAAAAACAATACACCCACACACTTCCATCCACAGCAAGTGCTCTGATCCATACACAAACACAATGGAGTTTAAATGCCACAAAGTCACATAAACACATCAATATAACCGCTTAGGATTTTTTTTGTTTATAACTTTGCACACAAGTTACACATTGTCATTGCACTAAACATACAAACCAAGACACACATACAGGGAGGCACATGTATTCAGTTGGAAACTTTTTCTTTTAAAATCTGCTTATCAGTTACCCCTTAAAATATGAGACTTTGCTGTAATACTTGCAATGGCGTGCCCAAGGTAGGCCGCAACAAAGATTGGACAGCAACATGACTCATTTATTTTCTTTCGACAAACACATACAAGGAGATTTCTACTCAAGACATGACTGCAACTGCCTAGGAAACTTTACCTCCAGAAGTACATTTTTCTTGAAATAATTTTTAAAAGTAAAATACACACAGACATTCCCATCTACAGCAAGTGCATTGATCTGTACATAAAGAGGGCAGACACACAAGGAAAGAATTTAAATACAAACAAAGCCATATAATCACAACAATATAACCGCTAAGAATTCTTTTTATGAGAACAAGATAACACTGCACACAAGTTACACATTTTCATTTGGACGAAACATGCAAACCAAGACATACACACAGGAAAACAACATTTATTCAGTTGAAAACATTTTCTTTTAAATCTCCTTATTAGGTACCCTTTAAAATATGAGATTTTGCTGTAAGATTTGCAGTGGCGTACCCAAGGTAGGCCGCAGCAAAAATTGGACAGCAGCATGACTAATTTCTTTCGACAAACAGACACAAGGAAATTACCACTCTTCAAGACATAAACGGGAACTATTTCGGAACTATTAGCTTCACAAATACATTTTTCTTGAAATAAAAAAGTGAAGATATACCCAAACATTGGCCATCTAGAGCAAGTGCATTCGACCATACACAAAGAGGGTAGACACACAACTAAGGCGTTTAAATGCACACAAGTTCATACAATCACATCAATTTAACCGTTTCGGATTTTTTTTTTGTGTGTGATCAGAACAAGATTATATTGCACACGAATTACACATTCTCATTTCCAACAAACCTACAAACCAAGACACACACACACCGGGAGACACATGTATTGAGTTGGAAACATTTTCGTTGTAATCTACTCATTGGGTACTTTTTAAGATATGAGATTTCGCTGTAATATTTGCAAAGTGACGTACCCAAGGTAGGCCACATCAAAAATTGGACAGCAGGGTGACTCGCTTGTTTCGACAAACATACAAAAATAAATTTCCACTCTTTAATACGTGAACGGGAATTATCTAGGAATTTTTAGATTCACAAATGTATTTTTCTTGACATAAAGAAAAAAACTACACCCAGAGATTTCCATCAACAGCAAGTGCTCTGATCCATACACAAACACAATGAAGGAGTTTAAATGCACACAAAGTCACATAATCACTTCAATATAACCGTTTAGGTCTTTTTTTTTTATAACATTCCACGCACGTTACACATTCTCATTTGCACAAAACATACAAACCAAGACACACACACAGGGAGACACATGTATTCAGTTGGAAACTTTTCCTTTTAAATCTGCTTATTGGGCACCTTTTAAAATATGAGCTTTTGCTGTAATATTTTCAGTGGCGTTCCCAAGGTAGGCCGCAGCAAAGATTGAACAGCAGCATGACTAATTTCGAGAAACAGACACAAGGAAATGTCCAGTCTTCACGACATGAACGGGAACTATATCGGAACTATTAGCTTCACAAATACACTTTTCTTTAAATAAAACAACATGTAAAAAGAAACATCCAGACATTCTCATCTACAGCAGGTCCACTGATCCATACACAAAGAGGGCAGGCACACGATGAAGGAGTTTAAATGCACACGAAGATTTTGTGTGTGTGTGTGTGTGTGTGTGTGTGTGTGTGTGTGTGTGTGTGTGTGTGTGTGCGCGCGCGCGCGCGCATGTGCGTGCGTGCGTGCGTGTTTGTGTGGTCGAAACAAGCTAAAACTGCACACAAGTTACATGTTCTCATTTGCACCAAATCTACAAACGGAGACACACTCACTGGGAGTCACAGGTAATCAATGGGAAACAATTTGTTTTTAATCTACTAATTAGATACCTTTAAAAACATGAGTTTTGCTGTTATTTCTGCGATGGCGTACCCAAGGTAGGCCGCAGCAAAGACTGGACAGTAGCATGACTCGTTTGTTTCGACAAACAGATACAAGGAACTTTTCTTTCTTCGAGACATGAACGGGAACTATTTTGGAAATTTTAGCTTCACAAATACATTTTTTCTTGATATAAACAAAATTAAAGAAACAGCCAGACATAAGCATCTACAGCAAGTACTCTAATCAAACACAAACTGACTGACTGACTGAAACCATTTACTGTCAGATTAACATAGTGTTGTAATGACATTTTAAAAAGAAAAACCTTAATAAATTAATGAGAAAACGAAAATAACACAAATAACATCTGAATGACATATTAATCATAAAGGAAAATTAACAGGGAAATATTTAACATTTGTAAGTAACATAATAACAATCAGAAATTGTAACAACAAAGCAAATTACATCTTAACTGTACTGAAAATCAAATCTCTCTCTCTCTCTCTCTCTCTCTCTCTCTCTCTCAGAATACCATATAAAAAAGAGAAAAAAGAAAGAAAAAAAAAGAAAAAAAGCCCCCTCCCCAAACACACACACACACACACACACACACACAACACACACACACACACACACACACTCAAAGACACACTCACAGACACACAGTCACAAAAACACACTTCCCCTTCCTCCTACTCACATGTATGCGAGCACGCACATATATTCACTCACAGATAAACAAATAAAAACCAAAACTCTCTCTCTCTCTCTCTCTCTCTCTCTCTCTCTCTCTCGCACGCGCATGCCCCGCCCCCCAACACACACACACAAATCAAACACAATCGCAGCGCAGGAGTTTAAATGCACACAAAGTCACATAATAACATGAATATTACCGCTTCGGATTTGTTTTCATGACATTGCACACAAGTTTCACATTCGCATATGGATTAAACAATAAAAGAAATTTCCACTCTTCAAGACATGAACGGGAACTATTTCGGAAATTTTAGCTTTACAAATACATTTTTCTTGAAATAAACAAAAAACAACATAAAACAAAAACAAAAAACCCACCCAGAGAACGGAGGGTTCTCCAGCAAGTGCTCTGATCCATGCACAAAGAGGGCAGATACACAAGGAAGGAGTCTCAATGCAATTAAAGCCATATAATCACATCAATATAACCGTTACGTACTCTTTTTTTTTAATGAGAGCAAGATAAGACTGCACACAAGTTACACATTTTCATTTACACGGAAAATACAAACCAAGACATACACACAGGAAGACAACATGTATTCAGTAGAAAGCATTTTCTTGTCAGTTAACATATTAGGTACCTTTAAGATATGAGATTTCACTGTAACAGTTGCAGTGGCGTACCCAAGATAGGCCGCAGCAAATATTGGACAGCAGCATGACTTATTTGTTTCGACAAACAGATACAAGGAAATTTCCATTCTTAGACATTCCCATCTACGGCAAACGCACTGATCTATGCACAAAGAGGGCAGACACACAGCAAAGGAGTTTAAATGCACACAAAGTCACATAATCACATCAACATCACCGTTTAGAGTTTTTTGGGTGTCTTTTTGTCAGAACAGGATGATATTGCACACAACTGACACATTTTCGTTTCCAGCAAACATAAAAACCAAGACATACACACAGGAAGACACATGGATTCAGCTGAAAACATTATCTTTTAAATCTACTTACTAGGTACCCTTTGAAATATGCGATTTTGCTGCAATATTTGCTGTGGCGTACCCATGGTAGGCCACAGCAAAGATTGGACAGCAGCATGACTCATTTGCTTCGACAAACAGATACAATAAAATTCTACTCTTCAATACATGAACGGGAACGATCTGTAAAACGTTAGCTTCACAAACACATTTTTCTTAAAATAAAGGGAAAAAAAGTGAAAACATACACAGACATTCCCATCTAGAGCGAGTGCACTTGTCCATACACAAAGAGGGCAGACATACAACTAAGGAGTTAAAGTGCACACAAGGACTTATAATCATAAAATTATCACCATAACCGTTTCGGATTTTTCTTTTAGTTTTTGGTCAGAAGAAGATAACACTGCACACGAAGTGCACATTTTCATTTCCACCAAACATACAAACCAAGGCACGCACCGGGGACACATGTATTGTGTTGGAAACATTTTCTTTGTAATCTGCTGATTAGGTGCACTTTAATATATGATATTTCGCTGTCATATTTGCAGTGGCGTACCCAAGGTAGGCCAAAGCAAAAATTGCACAGCAACAAGACTCGCTTGTTTCGACAAACACATACAAACAAATTTCCACTCTTCAAAACATGAACGGATACTATCTGGGAAATTTTAGCTTTACAAATACATTTCTCTTGAAAGAAAGAAAAAAAAATACACCCAGAGATTTCCATCTACAGCAAGTGCTCTGATTCATACACA
This sequence comes from Conus ventricosus, assembly GCA_018398815.1. Classification (NCBI taxonomy): domain Eukaryota; kingdom Metazoa; phylum Mollusca; class Gastropoda; order Neogastropoda; family Conidae; genus Conus; species Conus ventricosus. The sequence goes on along the minus strand of CM031607.1, from coordinate 25,042,093 downwards.
AACACAACGAAGGAATTTAAATGCACATAAAGTCACATAATCACATTAATACAACCGAGATTTTTTTTTATA
>CM031607.1:25024521-25029521 GCA_018398815.1 Conus ventricosus | reverse complement strand
ACACGGTGAGAAAGGGGGAGGGGGTGGGGTGAGGGGGATGGGGGGGGGGGGGGGGGAGAGGAGGATGGTGTGGGTGGTGGGCATGGAGAGAGAGAGAGAGAGAGGAGTGATGTGTGTGTGTGTGTGTGTGTGTGTGTGTGTGTGTGTGTGTGTGTGTGTGTGTGTGTGTGTGTGTACACATACTAAATGTATGCGTTCGTAGTGTGTGTGTGTGTGTGTGTGTGTGTGTGTGTGTGTGTGTGTGTGTAGGCGTATGCGAGGAAGACAGTATGTGTGCGTGCGTGTGTGTGTGTGTGTTGGATGAGATGTCCAAAAGAGAGAGTAAGAAAGTCTGTGTATGCACTCTCTCTCTCTCTCTCTCTCTCTCTCTCTCTCTTGGGGAGTGGAAGTGGAAGTCAGCCGGTGAGCAGGCTTTGCGATCGCGTCTGACGAAATTAGCCAACTGTAAGCGTTATACGCATTGTTGTTGCTTCATCTGTGGCAGAGTTTGTAATTAGGTGCCATGCCTTCAGAAACACTGGTTTTCAGGCAGAGATGTGGACTCTTTCTTTTTGTTTTTATGGCATTTATGAAGAAACGCACAAATTCAAGATTACCAAGACTGGGACTGACATTAAAAACCAAGACTACCGGTGTCGTGTGTGGTTTCCTCCTCTCGTATTTCTTCTGGGGGAGTTTGTTGTTGTTTCAATGCGGCGACGTTGAATTAAATCCAGGACCCCGCACTTCCACTAGACAAACACAACTTGGATCCCAGTCATCACGTTCGCCTTGTGATAGTGTTGGAGACACACCACCGGATGCTTCATCCCAGAACCGAGATCAGAGTTCCAACGATGTCATGTCCATGCTCCATCAGCTGAACATGAAGTTTGACGCGGTGAGGGATGACATCAGAGGCCTCAAAGACGGTTTTGATGTGCTGCATGCGGAAATGAAGAGCATGAAGGAAGAATGCACCCGTCTACGAGATGAAAATACCGCACTGAGGGAGAGTAACGCCCGCCTGGAGAAGAGGATCGAAGAGATGGAGAAGAAGACCGACGATTTGGAATGCAGGTCGAAGCGAAATAACGTCATCATCCACGGACTTCAGAAAGCAGAGAAGGAGACGGCAGATGACCTGGAGGCTGCAGTCAGGGAACTCTTCACTGACAGGCTGGAGCTGGCCAAAGACGTTCGTTTTGACCGCCTGCATCGCCTGAACCAGAGGCCCAACTCTCCAGTAATCGGGTGCTGTACCTTCTTCAAGGACAAGGTGGACATACTCAGGGCAAGAGGGAAACTAAAAGGTACTAGTATTTTTATTGGAGAGGATTTTTCTTTCAGGGTGAGGGAAGTAAGACGCAGACTGCTGCCCTATTTGAAGAAAGCTAGAGCAGAAAACAAAAAGGCGTCTATGGTTTTCGACCATCTTGTAATAGATGGAACTAAATTTTCTGTGGACTCAGAGGGCAACCTGAAAGATATCAAATAGGATATCGGCCGCTCTTCTTGTGGAGGTGTTTTTTCAAATGTTTGTTCTGCAAATAGTTTTTCTTCTGCATTTAATTTAGAGGGAGCAACCAAAAAACGGACACCGGTTGCGGAACCATTTGTGAGCTGTTATGTGGCTGACACTGCACGTGCCTGTATGTCGAATGCTCGTGACGTTGTCAGTGACAGAGAGGAAAGTGTGAACAAACAGGGTACTGGCCGTGCAGCCGTGCAAAAAAGTTCGGGATCGCATTCTGTGTCAGGTCAACTTGATTCCGATTGTAACGCACGTGCATTTTCAGTTAAGCATTTTAAAGTCTTGCAATGGAATGTCAACGGCCTGCTTCCTAAACTAAGACATAAAGATTTCCTTTCTTATGTTCGTTCCTTTGATATAATTTGTTTTGCTGAAACCTTTATAGAAACATTTCAATCAGATTTATTTGTTGATTACATAATATTTTGTAAACCTGCTATTAAGTTTTCTAAACATGGTCGTTTTTTCGGGTGGAGTTGTGTGCCTAATAAAGAGAGTGTATGCCCCGTTTGTTCGTTCTGTTGACGTAGATTACAATAATATTATTGTTTTTCACATAGACAGAGCTGTATTAGGCACCATGAAGGACATGTTGTATATGTGTGTATATGTTCCGCCTGAAGGGTCACCATTTTATTCTTTTCTGGATGTAAACAATGGCATTAGTCTTTTGGAAGAATGCTTGGCAGATTGTTCTGTTGCATTTCATGATGTTTACTTCGTGTTGTCAGGGGATTTCAACAGTCGAACTGCCGATATAAATATAAATGATTTATGCAGTGAAAATTTTGTTAAGTCATTAAAAACAAGTAGTTCGATCAACACAAACAGGAAATCTCAAGACAAAGTGTTGAATAGCTATGGTAAACTTATGTTGAATTTATGTACTACATTTGATTTACGTATTCTGAATGGTGGATGTAATGGCGACCGCTATGGTTGCTACACATACATCTCAGATTCAGGTAGTAGTGTTAACGATTACTTTTTAATGTCGAGTGACATGTTTGCTATGTTTGAATCTTTCTGTGAACTTAATATTCGTGATATGTTTCATTCAGATCATATGCCACTTGAATTACATTTAACTTTTTCGGGAGAGCATGACAGTAGGAAATCTCAAGAAGAGAAACAAACTTTAAATAGGATAGTTTGGAACAATAATGCATCACCAGTGTTTATTGACTCAATGCAGTCTGTGGAATCTCGTAGAATGTTAGAGTCAGCTGTAAGTTTAATTGATTATGATATTGACGAAGCTTTGTCTATATTTAACCATTGCATTAAACGAAGTGCTGAATGCATGAATAGGCAGATCATAATTGGTGATAATGATAAATCAGATGACTGGTATGATCATGAATGTAAGGCAGCAAAGAAAAATTTAAGAAAGCTTTATAGAATATCCCGTCAAACAGGAGATTCTGAAGATGGAAATGCTTTTTGTATTGCACGTAGAGAGTATAAACATTTGTTAAAGCGCAAAGAGAAGGATTTCCACAAATCGTTTTTAGATGAATTGTTATCTTCGGTGAATAATCAAAAGCAATTTTGGGAAAATGTAAATAAACTTTCATGTAAACGGAAACACGTTAGCAATGATATCACTTTGGACAACTGGTTTGAACACTTCAAAACTTTACTCGAAAAAGAAAGTGAACCAGACGAGGACGAATTGAATGTTGATGGTAATGATGTTTATTTCAACCGACCAATATCAAAGGAAGAAGTTATTTTAGCAATTAGAAAGATAAAGATTAGAAAAGCTGCTGGGCCGGATGGAATAACTGGAGAGTTGTTAAAAAATGCAGGTGAGTGTGTTGCAGATTTCTTTGTCACATTTTTTAATGCTTTGTTCCAGAAAGGTATATTTCCTGACAGTTGGACAGAAAGTATTGTGCTTCCCTTGTACAAAAAAGGAGATGTCAACAACCCTAACAATTACAGGGGCATTTCATTATGCAACATTAGTAGCAAAATTTATAGTACAGTAATTAATCATCGTTTACAAGAGTGGGTTGAGGAAAATAATATTACTGGAGAATATCAAGCAGGATTCAAAAAGAACTATTCAACTATTGATCATATGTTTACTTTGTTAGCTATCATACAAAAACAGTTCTCTTTCAACAGAAAATTATATATTGCATTCATAGATTTTGAGAAGGCTTTTGATTCCATTAATAGAAAAATTCTTTGGTCAATTTTAGTTAAAAATTGTATAAATGGTAATTTATACAATTGCATCAAAAGTATGTATAATAATGTTAAAGTTAAGATACGGTGTGGACATAAATTAACTGATTTCATTATGTGCACCTATGGTGTTAAGCAAGGTGACGTGTGCAGTCCTGTTTTATTTTCTTTGTTTATTAATGAACTTGCCATAGAAATAATTCAAAATGGTAGGCATGGTGCAATGTTTACAACTGATTATTTTGAGCTCTTTATTTTGTTATTAGCAGATGATGTTGTACTTTTATCAGAAACAGTTATTGGTTTGCAGACACAGTTAAACAGTCTACAACGCGCAGCTTTTTCTCTTGATTTGAAAGTGAATTTAAGCAAAAGTAATATAATTGTGTTTAGAAAAGGTGGCTACTTAGCAGCAAGAGAAAATTGGACATATAATAATGCTGTTATGCCTGTCGTAAATGCTTATAAATACTTAGGTATACTGTTTTCAACAAAACTCAGTTTCACATTGGCTTGCAATGACCTTGTAAGTAAAGCAAAGAAAGCTCTGCTCTGCATTATGAGAAAATTGTATATTTTGAAGAATACTAGTTTAGATTTATTGTTGAAGTTATTTGATTCACAGGTTCAACCCATTGCTCTATACGGTGCAGAACTTTGGGGACTAGATGATGCAGCCCGTCATTGTGAAAAAGTGCACCTCTTTGCATTAAAGAAATTTTTAGGAGTTGAAATGCGAACACCAATGACTTTGTCTATGGGGAGACCAATAGATATCCTATCTCTTTGAATTCTGTGTTAAACTGTATCCGATACTGGTTGAAATTAACAAAAATGAATGATCACAGATTACCTCGGAAAGCCTATATGATGTTATACGGCCTTGATGCAAGAGACAAAAGAAATTGGGCTTCAAATGTTCGTTGCAAATTATATCAATTTGGATATGGCTATGTTTGGATAAACCAAGGAGTGCAAAATGATAAGTCATTTCTGTGTGAATTTAAAGACAGATTGATTGCATGCAGGTGGCAGGAATGGGACTTTCATGTAAAAAATAGTGATAGATTTACCATGTATCGGACATTTTGTTCGGTACACGATGTCAAACGTTATCTACGAATGGATTTAGCTAAACACTTGAAGTTGACAATGACCAAATTTAGACTGGGAATTTCAGACATAGCAGAACACCGGTATCGTTACAGTAAATATACTGGGATAGATTTGACTTGTCCATTGTGCAAAAATGGAAAAGAGGACGAACTTCATTTTGTTTTATGTTGTTGTA
>CM031607.1:25019521-25022021 GCA_018398815.1 Conus ventricosus | reverse complement strand
ATTTAGCACGAGATTTCAAATCTTACCAGCACGGACCACGTCAAAGAGAGGGCGTGATAATAGTGTTCAGCTGTTTCTCTTTCGTGGCCACAGCCACAGCCTGAGTCATTCACTAAAGTTGATCGAACATAATATTCTTCAGATCACTAACCCAAGGCAAAGGCGACGATAGGTCATCTGTTCTTTCCTCTGACCGAAGCAAAAGCGTACAGTTACAGCTAAATCATGTGCAGACAAGCTGCGTTTGAATGCATTTAAGAAATTATCGATCTTAATCTGGATCGGTAGAGAGTTTCATACTTTTATGGTAGCACGAAAAAACGATTTTCGGTATATTTCAGTTTTGCACCTTGGAATTATTCGCTCTAAGGTTTGTGCCTATGACAGGGACTCCTTTCTGAAACTACTTTAGGAAAAATATCGGCCAAATATTCAGGGCACATACCGCTAATCATTTTGAAATAAGATATAAGTTTGTGTCTACTTCTCCTTTCTTTTAGCGCGTAAAACCCACATTCTTTTTGGTGAACAGTTCCACGAACAAGTCCCAGCAATATCTGTCATGGCCTCTAGATGCAGGTCTTCTTAAGAACTGGACTAAATGTCAGGACATTTATCCCATACGATCTTGGCGTAATCAGAACGAGCCAATATAAAAGGCCCATACATAAATTCAACGCTTTTCTGCGAAGTTCATGATAATAAGTTTTCAAACAGGAAACGAAAATAGTAACCGTGTTAATTATACTTTTCATCTGTTCGGTCCCGATTGCAGTTACTCTGGAGTATTATATCAGTGCGCTTATGTAAGTGTTTAGTAAATGAGTGGAACCAAATGTAAGAGGTAAAATCGGATCAATGCATCGTTTGAATTTCAGCAGCTCCGTCTTTTCGTCATGACATTTAACTTTCCAACGTTTTGCCTAAAAAATCATTTTTTTCTAGATCTGAGTTTTGTACTTCTGCGCGAGTACCAGTGTTGATCAGCACTAACAGCATGGTTTTTGTTTGCAAAAAATTCAAACTCTGATTCACTGCTGTCTGCTATATCATCAATATATATATATATATATTATATATATATATATATATATATATTATATATATATATATATATAACTAATAAATTCCAAGGATAAGTACCGCACCGTTCCAGCAACTTACAGAGCAGCCTGGTGTTGCAATGACTGCAAGAGTAATGAATTATAAACAAAGCTTGCTCTTATGTCTTAGATTGAAGAAATAGGGGAAGATAAGCATTCATATCTGCAGTGGCATACTGCCTAACTAACAGTATGTGCTCAAGTGGGTGCATGGGGGAAAAAATGCTTCTCAAAATGAGCCTTCAGCAAGCTTATAATCTCCAATAGGGAGGAAACTCACTAACACCTAACTCCTGGTCATATACGGATATTTCGAAACTTGGTGGTTTCTCCTCAGTGACCGCGGAAAGTGGTAATTTGACTCCTCTTGCCTTTTCAGTTTTAAGAAGAATGCAATCCCAGAAAAGGTTGGTGTACAATACCGTAGTATGTTTGTTGAGTTTTCAAAAAACCAACCAAAGGTGCCATCTAAGAAGCAAAAGAAAATCATAAAATAGCAAAACAAGCTACATTTTCTTGTGATTCATTCCAAGAACTTGCCCTCAGCACTTGTGTCTTAGAGGATATCTTTTTTATTTTTTACTTTTCACAAGAAAATGTAGCTTGTTTTGCTATTTTATGATTTTCTTTTGCTTCTTAGATGGCACCTTGGTTGGTTTTTTGAAAACTCAACAAACATACTACGGTATTGTACACCAACCTTTTCTGGGATTGCATTCTTCTTAAAACTGAAAGGCAGAGGAGTCAAATTACCACTTTCCGCGGTCACTGAGGAGAAACCACCAAGTTTCGAAATATCGGTATATGACCAGGAGTTAGGTGTTAGTGAGTTTCCTCCTATTGGAGATTATAAGTTTGCTGAAGGCTCATTTTGAGAAGTATTTTTTCCCCATGCACCCACTTGAGCACATACTGTTAGTTAGGCAGTATGCCACTGCAGATATGAATGCTTATCTCCCCCTATTTCTTCAATCTAAGACATAAGAGCAAGCTTTGTTTATAATTCATTATTTCTTGCAGTCATTGCAACACCAGGCTGCTCTGTAAGTTGCTGGAACGGTGCGGTACTTATCCTTGGAATTTATTAGTTTGTTGTATTTTAGTCCTTTGCGGATTCATTCCAAGAACTTGCCCTCAGCACTTGTGTCTTAGAGGATATCTTTTTATATTTTTTACTTTTCACAAGAAAATGTAGCTTGTTTTGCTATTTTATGATTTTCTTTTGCTTCTTAGATGGCACCTTTGGTTGGTTTTTTGAAAACTCAACAAACATACTACGGTATTGTACACCAACCTTTTCTGGGATTGCATTCTTCTTAAAACTGAAAAGGCAGAGGAGTCAAATTACCACTTTCCGCGGTCACTGAGGAGAAACCACCAAGTTTCGAAATATCGGT
>CM031607.1:24999521-25009521 GCA_018398815.1 Conus ventricosus | reverse complement strand
GAGTTACAGAGAGGAGAGAGAGAGAGAGAGAGAGGAGGGGAGAGAGAGAGAGAGAGAGAGAGAGACAGACAGACAGACAGACAGACAGAGAGAGAGAGAGAGAGAGAGAGACAGAGACAGAGACAGAGAGAGAGAGAGAGAGAGAGAGAGAGAGAACAACGACCATCTTTCATGTCATTTCGGTCTACTGTCGTAAACAAAACAAAGAACAATTAATGTCATTTAGCTATGCTGCTTCAGTAAACAAAACAAAAGAATAATAACAACAATGACAACAGCAAACCAAATGAACATTGAACAGTAATGTTTTTCCGAAGGCGTCAAAAGTACACACACACACACACACACACACACACACACACACACACACACACACACACACACACACACCTGTATTCTCATCTGGACTCATTAGCTAAGTTACTTTTATAAGTACAAATGTTAAAATGTCTCCGCAGTTTACCCTGCCAGTGATTTCACAGAATCATCATGACAATTCATTTTCAACACACCTCACTGTGAGCAAAACCTCTTAGTTAAAAAGGAATTTTTTATGGAGAGTATCGTATTTGTACAACGAAACTAAAAAAAAAAAATGCGTCTCACGCTCACTAAAAAGGTATAAAAAAATTTTTTTTTAAAGAAAAGGAAAAAAAGGATTGAAAAAAACATAGCGCAGATCGGTCCTATCAATGTGAAACCATTTTGTGATGGCGTTTTCTTTTTTAATCCAAGAGTTCTTGATCTCAATCTGGCAAAACAAGTTCTGTGCCGTCTGTATGATATTATTGAAATCTATTTTTCCTGTTTGAAATACATTCTACAGCCAAAGAAAGCTGGTATTTTTTATGCTGTATCTCTTTCAGTGCACATTTTGCTGACAAGGAGTTGTTATCAATCTGTCATTCAGTTCCAAAATGAAATCTTCATATGCGATTCCCTGGTACACTCACATGATCCCAAATCCGAGCGCTCTCTTATTAAATGTCTTCACAGAACTAAGCATACTTCTCTCTCAACGTTTATGTTCCTTTGATACGGAATAGCCGGAATAGCTCAGTTGGTAGAGCGCCGGACTCGTAATCTTGGTGATCCTGGGGTCACGGGTTCGAACCTCCGCCGGGGCGTTTCGGTACAGGGGGATTTTTCCCTCGGAGTTAACATTGGTTCTGACTCCATTTCCCATACAGTCCTTCGAATGAGACTATAAACCGAGGTTCCGTGTGTGAACGTACGCATAACATCTTGCACACACGTAAAATCCCATCACCAACTATCGGAAGAGTAGGCCAGTTTGGCCGTTGGTATGGATGACACGTTACACATAGCATGCACCCTGCGTGAGAAATGGAAAGAATGAAGAAAGTAAGGAAAATGAGTGATCGATATTGAACGATACTGACTGGATGACACGGGATACGACTGAATGAAGCGCCGGCTGACAGCTCTTCAGTCGGCACTACCCAGGTAGGCAGCCCGTTGTGTAAACAAGTGTTGATTGTAAAGCGCTTAGAGCTTGGTCTCTAGCCGAGAATAGGCGCTATATAAGTATTCATTATTATTATTATTGTCTACAAAGTCTTGATAAGGTATTCTGGGATGTTTTAACCAGTATTTTATAAGTTTCACAACGGAGTGACTGAGGGCGGAAAATGAAGCAAAATAAAAATTATTTAGAAAGAAAGGGGGTTAGTTACCGCCAAGGACACAAAGAGAGTAGCGAACAGAGTGTCTAGTCCAGTATTCTGTTTGTCTGTGTCCTTGGCGGTAACTAACGCCCTCTCTTTCTAAATTTTGCAGTATTTTATACATTTAACGCATGATCTAATAAATAATCGGTGTCATATTATATCTCCATATCTACTCGTATGAGAGAGAGAGAGAGAGAGAGAGGAGAGAGAGAGAGAGAGAGAGCGAATGCTACGTTTATGTCTTGTATACTCCAGCCGACTTTGGGGGGGAAAGGGGGAGGGGGTAGTGTCAGGGCTCTGTCTGTCTGTCTGTCTGTCTGACTGTCTGTCTGTCTGTCTGTCTGTCTGTCTGTCTGTCTCTCTCTCTCTCTCTCTCTCTCTCTCTCTCTCTCTCTCTCTCTCTCTCTCTCTCTCGCATGAATAATATTACATACTCACACACGTAAGAGCTCGCGCGCAGACAAACTCACAAACGCGCGCAAAAGCATTTCCTTGCGCGCGCGTATACGCGTGTACGCACACACACGCACACAAATGCACACAGACACACACACGTACACCCACACACACGGACACACAGACACATACACACACACGCGCACACGCGCGCTCACACACACACACACACACACACACACACACACACACACACACACACACACACACACACCACAACCGCGCGCGCTCGCACACGCACACACACACAAACACACGTACACACACACACACACCACACACACACACACACACACACACACACACACACACACACACAGATGTACGCACGCTCACACTCACACTTACGCACGTTCACACTCACACACACACACACGCACACGCACGCGCACGCACACACACACACACACACACACACACACACACACACCATGATTCCCACCGTAAATACAGGCCAGCCATATCTTACAATGGCCACTTAAGATCTGATCCGTGGGAGAGTGTGTTGTTGACACACGGCAGACCATTCTCTTCGCTCTTAGAGCCACCACTGGGTAGGCTCCGACCACCAGAATATGCTCACCCTCCCCTCCCCCTCCCCACTCATCCAACCCACCCTTCTTTTTTTCTCCTGATTTGCGATCCTAGCCATATTATTCTAACTATTGTTTAAATTGTCCCCTCGTTTTTCTTCGTTCTATTCTTATTCCTCTTCTGTTATGATTATTGTCACTACGATAACTATTATCAGTATCGTTAGTATCACTATCATTATTATATGATCATATTATTCTTTATCATTATCATTTCATTGATTTGTTGTTATCTGTATCGTCTCCCCTCAAAATCTTTCCCCCTTCAGTTCTTGTCCGTCTTTTTATTCGTTCACCCAAGACCAACTTTTGTACTCAGATCGAAGAGAAGATAACGGCTGTCTGTTGATCCTTTGTTTTCACTGTTTAAATGTGATTTGTCATGTCTGAAGATGGCCTAATACACGGAAAGGCGTTGTGCTTGTTTCGTGGTTAATTTGTTTCTTTGTGTGGTGGTTAGTAATTCTATTTTTGCTCCTTTATCAGCATTATTGTTGTTGTTGTTGACTTCTTATTGTTGTTTTTGTTGTTGTTGTTGTTCTTCTTCTTCTTCTTATAATAATAATAATAATAATAATAATAATAATTATTATTATTATTATTATTATTATTATTATTATTATTGTTATTATTATTATTATTATTATTATTATTATTATTGTTGTTGTTATTATTATTATCATCATCATCATCATCATCATCATCATCATCATCATTATTATCATTATTATTATTATTGTTCTTGTTGTTGTTGTTGTTGTTGTTGCTGCTGCTGTTGTCATTAGTCTAATCATTATTATTATCAAGGGGCTTGGTGGACTTAGCGAATAAGACGTCATATTCTTGGGGATACATTACTATTATCATTATCATTTTATTGTTGTTGTTGTTGTTGCTGTTATTATCATTATTATCTTTAGTATTATAATTATCATCATCCATCATCATCATCATCTTCATCATCATCACACCATCATAAATCATCCCCCAACTTCACCGCACATTTTCGTAAATCATTTTTTTTTTTGGCCCATTGTTCTTATAAATTGCTGTTTTTTTGTTTTTGTTGTTGTTGTTTTTTGTTTTTTTTAGTAAGTATATAGTATAGTATTAGTAGAAAGTATATAGTGACCTTTCATTTTTCCGATGCTTTCTGTGTGCCCACTTTCTCACAGCGCTCAAAACCCCCTTAATTGGAGTTAAAACCCCTGATCAGTATTTTCAATTGACAAAAAGGGTGAAGGGGCCCCGGGGGATAAAAGGGAGAGAGAGAGGGGGCGGAGGGGGGGGGGGGGGGGGGGGGGGGGGGGGGGGGGGGGGGGGGGGGGGGGGGGGGGGGGGGGGGGGGGGGGGGGGGGGGGGGGGGGGGGGGGGGGGGGGGGGGGGGGGGGGGGGGTGGGGGGGGGGGGGGGGGGGGGGGTAAAGGGGGGGGGGGGAAGGGGGGAGGGGGGCGAGGAAAAAAGAGAAACAACCAAAAACAAACTTACACTTTAAATCAAAAACAAGGCGCCCGCACGCACACACACACACACACCCCAAAACACACACACACACAAACACAACACACACACACACACACACAAAATTCACGCGCGCCCACGCGACAAAACACACACACCCCACACACACACACACACACCCACACCCACACACACACACAAGGGCCTTGCGCGCGCAACCCAAGCCCCCAGGGACCCACGAAATACACACCACACAAAGCGCGCGCCGCCCCATCACGAATAGGGGATAGACTTTAAAATTTAAGGACACACCACACACACTTACCTACTTTTCACGACAAACAAAAATTTTTCAAAAGGACACAAAAAAAAAACAAACCCAACATTTACAAAAATGACAAACAAAAAAAGTAACAACACATAAACCAGGAAAATCGTTCACAAACACACAACTCTCATTATTCGTAGAAGGAAAAAAAACTAACAACACCCAACAACAAAGGGACGACAAACGCAAAATAACAATACATGAACACGAAAAACGTACAACCACCACAACCATCCAGAAATTTCGTAAAAATTTATACACAAACAAACAAACAACAACAACAACAACAACAAACGACGACGACGACGACGACGCCCACGACGACGAGCGAAAAACACAGAGTAAAAAAACGGAACACCAAAAAACGTCCCGGGAAAAGAAAAAAAAAAGCTTATTAAAAAAAAAAACAACCATTCCAGAGGCGAAAGTCGAAAGAGGGAAAAGGATTTTCAGGTGCTGCAGTATCGTTTTCCTCCACTCTGATGCCCGGCTGCTAAAAGGGGCCTAAATCGCTTTTTTCGCTAAGCCCTCTTTTGTCCAACCCCCTTTCCCCCATTTAGGGCCCTCTCCTTGAACAACTAGGACTCTGCCCTGCTCGTTTCCTCCCCTCGTCTCTCTCTCTCTCTCGCCTCTCTCCTCCCCCTTTTCTCTCTCTCTCTCTCTCATATAACACTTAAAACCCGCCGCTTTTGGGGTGCTCTCAAACCAAAAAAAAAGAAGAGAGAGGGGAAAAGAGAGAGGGGAGAAAGAGAAGAGAGGTGTGTGTTTTGTGTTTGGTGTGTGGGGGGGGGTTTTGTGGTGGTGGTTAGAAGACTGAAAATTTAACGGGTTTAAAAGAGAGAAAAAGAGGGAGAGAGAGAGAAAAGAGAGAGAAAGGGGAGGGGAGAGGGGAGAGAGTGTGGTGTGTTTTTTGTGTGTGTGTGTTGGGTTTTCCCGTTTTGTCTGCCCTTGTCTGCCCTGTCTGTAACGCACGCGCGTCCCGCATGCGTGTGTTTTAAAACCCTGAAAACTAATTTCAAGAGAGAGAGAGAGAAGAAAAGAGAGAAAAGGAGAGAGAAGAGGGGAGGAGAGAGAAAAGAGAGATGAAACAGGGATGGAGGGGGACGGATGCAGACAAAACAGAAAAGACAGACAGCAATGACGGGAAAATCAGAATTACATTGAACCCTTTACTGAGAAGAGCAACAGACAGACAAAAGACAAGGAAACTGTGAGATTCAAAATTCCCAACCCCCTTTTTTTAAAAGAGTTTAAAAATTTCCAGGAAAAAGGGGTTTACTTTTAACATGAGATCCCCCAAACCTCATTTTTCATTTTCAATAACGATTTAGAAGTTTTTTTTAGAATTCCCCTCTCTCTCTCTCTCTCCTCTTTTCTCTCTCTCTCCCCTCCCCTCTCTCTCTCTTTTCTCTCTCTCTCTCCTCCCCTCCCCTCCCCTTCCCCCCATGCATGGAAAAACATGTTGTTGGGGTGTTGTGTGTGTGTGTGTTTGTGTTTGTGTGTGTGGTGGTGGGTTTTGGTGGGGTGCGCGGGCGCAGCGCCCTGTATTTGAAATGCGTAAGGGGTGCGTGCGCGCATGTGTGGTGTGTTTGTGTTTTTGTGTGGTGGTGGGGTCGTGGGTTTGTGTGTGTGAGTGGGCGTGGTGTTGTTTTGGTGTGTGTGTTGTGGTGTTTTCTGTGTGCGGGGCGTGCGTGCGGGGCCGTGCGTGCGTCGTGGTGTGTGTGGTGTTTTTGGTGGGTTTAAGTAATTTCTTTTGAAAAAGAGGGTTTTTTTTAAAAATTTTAAAATAAAATTCTTACGGGATTTGCTTGATAGTTTGGGGGCAAAAACAAACCCAAAAAAAAGCATAATTATAACTTTTTTGGTAAGTCAGGGGAGTCGTAAAATTAAAGTTAAATTTACTCCCAAAAATTTTGTGAAATTGTTTCTTTGCTTTTGGACAATCTAGAAATTTGGGTGACATAAAACTAATTTTTTCCCCCCCCCCACACACACATGTAACTTTTTTTCCCTGTATTTGCTTGGGAAAGTAAATTTTAAAAAACGAAACCTATGAATTAAAGTTACTACTAGGCCTCTTTAGATGTCGTTTTTTCACATTTGTCAAAAGGAGCCCGGGGGGGGGTTTTGGGGATTTTGGTTTGGGTATACAATGTGATAATTTTGGGCTATCTGTGCCCTTTCCAAAAACCCTTTTGAAACTTTTAAAAGGGAAAGCTCTAAAAATTAAAAGTATACTGACTTCCATAAAAAACGAGAAAAAAAAACAAGCTAAAGGGGAAGGGCAATTTTATTGGCCCACAATTGTCCCAGAGGGGAAGCGAAAAACCCAATGTTTTGTTCATTACCCCGGTTTAATGGGGTGAAAATTCATCAGCAATATGTCTTTGTGGAAAACCCAAAGGGTCACGTGACAAACCACTTAAAGGGTCCAAATTTCCCGTGTGGGGCCACCTTTTGCAGGGAACAACTTTTGAAAAACCTGCGCTCATCGATTGGACCAGGGGGGTTATGCGCCCCCTTTGGGCCCACACCAGCCCACACATGGAGGGAATGGCCGGGGTGAAGTTGAGCCGCTGTTGCGGGTCGGGACGGAAAGGGGGGTTTAAAACCCGTCTCCCAAAAGTTCTCCCCAAAAAAGTTCTTTTGGGTTTAATTTTGGGGAACTGAGGGTTTGGGCCGGGGCAGCAAAATTGACGTTGTTATCAAAGGGAAATTGTTTGGGGTGGCCCTGGCTGGTGGGGTTTTTGGGCATTGTCCTTTTTTAAATGTCCAGTTTGGGGGGTTGGGGAAAAAAAAAGGAAAAACATGGGTCTGAGCACCTTTTGATGTAGCACTGTGAAAAGGAAAACCCTGTCCGCGACCAGGACCAATGTTTTTAAAATGCGGGCCCAAATGGGCGTGGTTAATCCCAATTCCCACCCCAAAAATCATAACGTTCGGGCCCCCCAAGGGTTCGCTTTTACCAAAACGGGAGTCAGCATAGCGTTCACCGGGTCGACCCCAAATTCTGACACGACCATCACCATTCAATAAAAAAAAAACCCCTCTCATCTGAAACAGTATCGTCCCCAACTCTCCCTGCGCCAATTAAATTCGGGCTTTGCCCCTTTTCGCCCGTGGGGGCACAGAATAGACCCACTCCCCTTCCCCAAAAATGTGGGAAGAGGCGACTAAGGCGGGACCACCTCGCCCCGGGGATAAAGGGGTTTTGCGGGGGGCTAAAAAACCCCCTGTAAAAAAAGACTTTTACAAAAGGGCATCAACGACAATAAAACCAAAGAAAATCCCCCCGGGGCAAGGGAGGGTTCCCCTCCCGGAAATTATGACGCAGTGCAGTGAAACCCAAAGGGGAACTGCAAGGCCGACTCCCCTTCTAACACCCAGGAAAACAACGAAAGTAGCACATTTAACATCAGGACGATGTTTGGGAAAAAAAAAAACCATCCAAGTTGCGAAAGGGGATGAAAAAATATAAGATCGGGGTGCTAGGGGCTGAGTGGGGACAAGGTGGCTACAATCAGGGCACTGGACTTTCAGCTGGAGAACAGCTTTCTGTCTCAGGGCACACGGGGATGGAGCCCCCCACACTGAGGGTGTGGGGCCCCGATCTGGCACCGGGGGACAAGGGGCACCCATCGGATGGGAACCCGTCCCAAATTTCCCCCATCCCTCACACCAAGTTTTCCACGAAAAAATGACATCAGCGAACTTTACCATGCTATGCTCCCCCAATGATGGCCCCGGGAAAAAGAAAAGATGGGCTTCTACCAACAAAAAACAGAAATGATAACCAAAAAAGGAGCAAAGGGCATAACCAAAACTGAAGGAATTTTTAAAAAGGCCAAGGAAAACGAAGGGGCAACCCCAGGCAAAAAGGGCATCATGGGGGCAATACTGGGGCAGATTTAACAGAATGGGGAAACGTTTTTCAGACCTTGCGCCCGAACCAGCTGGGGATAGGAGGAAGCAAACTTTCCCCCACAAGCGCAAACCTTCCCCAAACCACATGGAGAAACCCCGGGAAACCCCCTACGGGGAAACCCAAATTTAAACCCCAAAACTGCATTAGCCGCAAATTCAGGAGAAACATTTGGGGGGATGTACGGGGTGTGAGAGGTTCTACGTGTCATCCGAAAAAACCACCTTCTTTTTAAAAACATGAATTTGCCTCCCAAAATTCACCCAACACCAACAACACCCCTACAAGGACAATTTTCGGACTGCTCCGGAACAGGGAAAAAACACAAGCACATTCCCCGATCACCTTTCCAACAGGTTCCAGCCGCACAAGACTGATAGAAGACATGAAGAAAAGGACTCGAGACACCCGTGGGGGAAAACTTTCAAAAGCTCGGGGATGAACATGTAAAAAGGAAACCTTTTGGGAAAAAGAAGGCCCCGCCAAAGAATGGAACCCCTGCCCCACCATCCCCCAATTTGGAAACAAGGGGGGAGAAAAACTACACTAACCCGACCGAACAAGAGCACCCAGGGGAAAAGGCCCCAGGAAAAACAAAACAGCAGCGAACCAGAAGAAAAGGGAAAAGCACAAGAAGGACAAGAGGGGCTTTCTTTGAAAGACCCCGGGCCCGCCAACAGAACACAGCCGGCAGGGGAATCTGAAAAGGGCCTGTACCTTTTTACCAAAACTGACGGGGAAGTTCCAGCAACAACAAGCCCGTGAAGGACAAAAACGGAAAAACCCCCTGACAACAACCGAGGAACACTGAAACGATGGGGAAACACTTCAGGGGGGCTGCTGAAAACCCCCCGCCCCTGACGCACCAAACCCGACTTTCCCCCCCCGGGGAGACAGGGCCTTCCCTCAGCTGTGACAAACCCTCAAACAGAGAAACAAGAATTTCCATCATGATTTTGAAAAATGGGAAAAGGGGGCAGGGGCCGGGAAAGAGATACCAAACAAAGGGCCCCAAAGCAACATAAAAGACAGCTGTCAACATGCAAAACAGCCCTTTAGAAGGGTCTGGAGAAGGGGGAAGGTACCCCGGGGGCAGGGGAAAAAGGAATTTTTCCCCCCCCATCAAGCTGCCAAGAAAGGAGACCTCAGGGGCTGGGGCAACTACCGGGGGGATCATGCCCCCCTGTCAACGCCAGGCAATTCTCAAAAGGGGTTTTAAATGGGAGAAATTAAAAAAGGGCCCGTCCCCCCCAAGCTCCGAGACCAGCAGGGAGGCTTCCGGGAGAACAAAAACCTTTGCCGACCAATCGCCAGCCTGCGCATCCCTCGGGAGCATTCGGGGGAGTGGAAAAATCCCCCCCCTTTTCATCAACTTCTAATTAAAGAGAAGGCTTTCGGGCATTTTGGACAGAGAGATGCTGTGGGAACTGCTGAGGCATTACGGGGTCCCCCAGAGGATCATCTCCCTCATCCGTTTCACCCACCCGGACATGAACTGCAGGGTTCCCAAGCCGGGGCCCCCGTCCCCAAAGTTTCGAGGGAAGACCGGG
>CM031607.1:24984521-24992021 GCA_018398815.1 Conus ventricosus | reverse complement strand
CGATGATTTTGGGACCGTTCACTATCTGTCGAGGTTGTGGTGAGGGGTGGCGGTTCTCGGGGTCACTTCTGCTGTTGGTGGAGGTGAAACCACTGGAATCAGGTGACGTTGATTGCGACGTACGTTCCCTTGAGCGGTGTTGATCACATATGATCTGGGGTTATGGTGTGGGGTTGAAACAGTTCCAAATCTGTCCAGATCTCTAATGTACACCTTCGGGGAGGATGCTAGGGGAGTCGCCTGTTTGGTGTTGTGACGTTTGTCGTAGTTCCGTTTTTGTTTCTCCTTTTGCATTGTTTCTCTGGCTTTCACGTTTGGGATGTTTGGTTTTTTGGGGGGTGAGGGAGGAAGGGAGTGTGGGAAGGTTGTCTGCAGTTTTCTTCCCATCAGGATTCAGCAGGTGATACCCATTTTGGAGCGGAGATGCCCTGTATTGGAAAAGTGCAAGGTGGGGATCTTTGGTTTTCTTCAGCATGTTTTTGATGGTCTGTACAGCTCGTTCTGCTGCACCGTTGCTCTGGCTGTATCTTGGGAGCTTTTTGTGGGGAATGAAACCCCATACTCTCTGCAAACTGCTGGAATTCTTGCGACGCAAACTGAGGTCCATTGTCAGATACTATGATGTCGGGGTATCCATGAACGGCGAGAATGCGTTTTCAGTTTTCTGATGGTGTAGGAGCTGGTAAGCTTCTCCAATGTCGGAATTCTGCCCAACGTGAAAAATAGCCACCACTATCAGGTAGGTTTTTCCTTTCAGTTCGAACAAATCCATTCCCAGTCTGGACCATGGACGGTCTGGGAAAGATGATGGTAGAAGAGGTTCTTTCTTTCTGGGCGGTGAATGGCACATGTGCTGCATTTGTTCACCATCTCTTCTATCTGACTGGAAAGAGAAGGCCACCAAACTGATGAGGTAGCAAGTGCTCGGGTCTTGGTGATGCCTAGGTGTCCGCGGTGGAGTTTTTCCAGTGTTTCTAGTCTCAGATTTCTGGGCATCACAATGCGAGAGTCGTAGAGAAGCAAATCATCTACAAGTGTGAAGTGTTGCTTATTCTGCCAGTAGGGTTTCAGTAGTTGGTTTTCTGGCATGTAAGCTGGCCATCCACTCTCACAGTGTTGCGAATTTGAGACATTTTCTTCATCAGCTTTTGTGCTGCTGATATTTCTTGCAGTTTTTTGCTAGATACGGGGTGTGATTCTGTACACTGGTCTGTGAAGTTTGACACATGAGAAATGAAGCTGATGTCATCTTCTTTTGGGTTTCCCGATACGGGTGCACGGGAAAGTGCATCTGCTGTGATTTGTTGCTTTCCCGACACATGCACGACTTTCACATCGTACCGCATAAGCCTCATGCGGAAACGTGGGATGCGAGGTGGCATCTTGTGAAGTTTTTGGAGTTGAGGAGGGGCACTAGAGGTTTGTGATCTGTCTCTAGTGTCACATAAAGACCTGGGATGTAGTCCTGTAGTCTTTCACAGGCCCATGTTGTGCTAGTGCTTCCTTTTCGAATGGTAGCATATCTCTGCTCAGTTTCTGAGAGGGATCTGGAAATGTAGCAAATGGGTCTGCGGGTGCCGTCTTCTTGCTTCTGGAACATGACTGCGCCAATGCCTGATTTGATGCGTCAGCTGCGATGATTGTTTGCGCTGAGTTGATAGTGGCAAGAATGGCGGAGAGCTAAGGAGTTTTCTTACTTTTTTGGAATGCCATTTCTTGTGTCGGGCCCAGGTCATGAGTATCTTTTCGTAGCAGCGTTACGAAGAGGAGCAGTGAGCTGGCAAGTTCAGGCGTAAATTTGGCAAGTTGATTCAGCATTCCATCAGTTCTGAAGTTCAGTGACATTCCCTTTGGTTGTGGGAACTCGTGTATGGCCTTTCCCTTTCTCTGGGTCTGCGTGAATGCCATCACCGTCGATGATGTGACCAAGGAAGCGAACTGATGACTTGGAGAATTCACATTTCTCGTTCAATGTCAGGCCAGCTTTTTGCAGTCGTTGAAGCACTGTCTCAATATCTGATCATGTGTGCCTGGTCAGCAGCATGAAACCAAAACATCGTCCATGTGACAGATGACTCCTTCCAGGCCCGCGAGAAATCTACATTGCTCTTTGAAATACCTCACTGGCAGAATGATGCCCATGGGGACCTGTTGAAGGCAAGCGTCCTCATTAGTGACGAACGTAGTGAGTGTTTTGGATTCTTCAGAAAGTTCCATTTGCCAAAAACCCCCTGCGGGCATCAAGCTTACTAAACACCTTTGATCCAGCAAGCTTGGCGAGGTTTTCATCTACAGAGGCCATTGGGTGAATTTCTCTTTTTCACCGCTTTGTTGAGGTTGGTGTAGTCGATGCAGATGCGGACGGAGCCCTTTGGCTTTGGCACGACAACTACCCCAGAGCACCACTTTGTTGGTTCCTTGACAGGAAAATGACCCCTTCCTGTAGCATGCGGTCAATTTCTTTCTTTACTTTTGGCTTCAGGGCATGAGGGACCTTGCGTGGTGCGTAGATGCGGTAGGTCGAACGTCTGGATCAACTGTGATGAGTTTGGGAGCCCTTTTCAAGTGACCTAGGCCCTTGAACAGTGCTGGAAACTCCTTTTGTGGATCCAAAATGGTGGGTGGTGTGCTGACAGGTATACACGTGTAAATAACCCCATTTGTCACATGCTAATCTGCCTAGTAGTGATGTAGTCTGCCCTTTGATGACGTACATCTCTTCTGTAATTTGACTGTCTCTGTATTTAAGACGTGATGTCGGGGACCCTAAAACAGTCAATTTCTTTCCCCCTGGGCCCCGAAGAACTTTATTTGTCTGTTTGAGCTGTTTTTGAGGTGCCAGTCCTTCAGCTAGTACAGACACTGCTGCACTGTGTCCCCGTTTGAATTGGCAAACACCCCTCTACTGCAAAGTCTGCTGTCCAGGGTTCATCTTCAACACTGAAAATGTGTTCTAAATAATAGCTTCAGAGTCTGAGTCTGAATCTGCTGAGACTTCTTGCACTTTAGTATGCTGACCACTTCGGCAAACTGCTTTGTAGTGTCCTTTCTTCCCCCATTGCCGCATTCAGCATGTCTAGCTGGACCTGTTTTGCTATGTGGTTCTTTTCCACAGTAGTGACAAATTTTTTCTTTGGTGTGTCCCTTCTATCGCTCTTCTGGGCCCTTTTTTTTTGTAATCAAATTTCTTTTTCTTTGATGTCTGACACTGTCTACTGATGCTGAGGTTTCACCCACGTAGAATGGGTTGGTTTTCTTTTTCCTTGCCTCTGCCTGCCTAGCAATCTGCACGGCATCAGTTAAAGTTAGTTTGGGTTTGACTGAAGGTCGTTTGGATAAAGAGTCTTCTCTAACTCCAACTACTATTTATCACGAAATTAGCTCTTCCTTCAGTGTCCCAAAAGAACATTCTTCAGCCAGTTTATACAGGTCCTGTATAAAACTATCAATTGTTTCCGAGATCCCCTGCGTTCTCCTGTTGAATCTAGCTTTTCTACAATGACGTTTTTTCTTGTTTCAAAGTAGTCATTGAAAGCTTTCAGCATGACGTCGAATGAGATCGTCGTCATTTTCCGAGATTGTTTAAAGTTGCAAAATGTCGTCAGCAACTTCCCCCATAGTGTACAGAAAAACTTACTTGTTCTCTTTTTGTCTTGTGCTTTAAGCCTGATCCCCCGTGGAATCGTTCAAACCTCTGTCGCCAAGCGGCCATGCCGCCCGGTGACCCGTTGAAAATCTTGGGTGCAGGCAAGCTGACGGGCCGGATGAGCCCTCGAACTTGCTGCACGCATGTCGTCTGCGTTCTCCGTCACTCGAACTTCGACTCGAAGGCTCAGATGGTCGCTGCCACCATGTAGAATGTGTTTGTGGGTGGGAGACTTGCAGACAGAAGAGTGGAGGCAAAGACTTGACGAGCTGATTAAAGCCGTTCTTGTTTATTCCTCCATCTTCTCGTAACCTCCTATCCTAGCGCCCCCTCTATTATCTATCTCTTTGTTATCTCCCTTTACGTAGTCTGCTACGGTAATACCACAGTCGTCTGCTAACAAAAAAAAAAGTTATTCGCTGCCTCACGGGCATTGGGTCTCGCGCGATCTTCCTTTTTTCGTGAACACCTGCAAGAACCCGCAAGAAGAGCGTTTAAGAGAAGATCTGAGTAGACCTTCTCATGCCTTTGATAAATGACCCTTATTTCATTCGTTCATTTGAATTGCTAGCTCTGCTTATCCGTCTTCACTTTGTTTGACCGACTCTCTGAGAGCAAGTGCCACCAGAGGACGACGAAAAATGAAATGTTATCAGTCATCATGGAAGTAAGTTGGTCGTGGGATGGTTGATAAATCGCTGTTTTAAGTTCGCTTCAGTCGGTGCAAAGTTGTTGACTCTCGTTGCTTCGGCTCTTGTGATATTTACGGAACAGTCGGCAATCCGGGGATTTAGGGGCTTCCAGTTCAAAACCCTGTAGACAGTTACACGCCCATGACTTACGACTACAGATAATGTTCATGCCGACAGCGATTTGGAAGCGGTCGTTTTGGCCGTTTTTAATATATGTGGTATGGAACGTCAGTTTCCTATTGTTTATCAAATATGCCTTATTTTGCGCTTTGTTTTGTGGATTCGTTAATGTAATTTGAACAGTAGATAACTTCCCTTTGATAGGTAATAAATGTAACCCAGTACCCGAATTGTTTTAATTGTATTTCCACTTTGATGTCTTTGTTTAGTTCGTACAGAACAATTTGTTTTCTTATAAAATATAATGTTTGTGAAAACTTTGAATTATAATTTTAGATATTTCAAAGCTCAACCGAGCATACATAGCCCTTTTCAGGGCTTTCAAATTCCCATAAGGAAAAGGTCACAGTTCAACAACAAAAAATCGAACCATGACAAGCAGTTTCCAGAAAAAGAAAAAAACAAAAAAGTGCGATTATGACATGATAACTAGACAATTGACATATATTAAGGTACGTAACATTAGACTGTGTTGAGAACACCGGGCGCTAACCTTTATTTTACACTTCCAGGAACATGTAAAACATGCCACAAAAACTGTAAAGCCACACGGGGCAAAGAGATACTGCAGAATGGACAACCAGCGTCCACTCCACACAGTGTACACAATTCCCGCCTCCCACTTGCCAGACGGCAACAAACCCTGACATGTCATACACTGTTATCAGAAAATAAAAAGTTTATCAGAATTTTCAGAACGAATACAGGAGAGTGGTCCACAAAGATAGGGGGGGGGGAGGGGGGGAACAACAGTAGTCGACAGTAAAGTGGGTGAAAAATATTAATGTTTAATAAGAGCAGAGTCAACAAGAGCGACAATCAGACACACGTGAAGGAAGACCCGGTTTCAGGCGAGCGACTGTCAGAAGTAGGGGGCCCCTAAAACTCCCCAGTTGGCCAGATATACGATTTACATTGCTAACCAGATATCATTTTAGTACAAACCCGGATTTTCACGAGCGATCTGGGGTAGTCCTGGATTCTTGGTCTAGACACGAAGCACGGCATTGCGAAATAAGCGCCCGTTGATGGTTGGCAGGATTCGGTTAGGAGGGAGGGTTGAGACGGAAGAAAGGTGGTGAAGCGGCCCTTGAGGTCAGTAATAGGCAAAGAGTCACATTTACTTTAACTTTTGGGTGGGGGTGGGGGGGATGGGGCTAGGGGTGGGGCTTGTTTTTCAATTCTGTGCATCTAAGAATTGATAATGATAACGAAAAACGACAACAGAAACGAAAATTATAGTGACGGTGAAAAGGTATAATGCAGATCAGAGAAATTTGGTGTTCTTGTTTCTGAAAGAGAAATTCAACTTCGATGTAAGACGTATACAAACAAATATAAACTTTATATAACTTTGTGAACAGACGTTGAGCTGAAGAACACACACACACACACACACACACACACACACACACACACACACACACACACACACACATATATATATATATATATATATATATATATATATATATATATATATATACATATTCATATTCATATTGTCATGAGTCGGCCGAATGTTCTCGAGCATTTAGGCAAATTAAGGGTAGTTTTGCTGTTGTTGAGAGCAAATTCCTTGGGTTCTTCAAGTGTGCGAACTCAGGCATCACCAGATGGGAATACCCCGAGTCGTATACTGAAGGAGGGGGAGTTACTGGGAAGTGTTTCGCATGTCCGAGGGATAGTGACAAGGAGTTGCCGACCTGCCGGTCCTGGGTAGAGGAGTGTCCAGTCCGACCACTGGCTGGCTATTCACTGGGTTCTCCAGTGGGCCTGAAGGGAAGGCGATCGTGTCAGGTGACCGTCACGGGTAGGTGACCTTAGCCTGCAGGCAGAGTAAAGCGACCATTCAGTCGTCCTTGTTCTGAGGAATGAATGGAAGGCTTCGGCCTATTGAGTGGTTTGCACCTTGTTGTCTATAGAGGTAGTAACTACTTGAAGCATCAGTCTTGGCTGGTAGAGAAGTCCAGGCTGTTAGTACGATGGGTAGCTTCAGGGAATCGAACATGAGCCTGAATAGGAGGTTATGCATTAACCACTGGGTGCCCAAGTCTTTGTTGGCGCTAGCAGCTGGGTGTGTATGTGTAGGTGACTAGTGATTCCATTGGTGGAATAAAAATAACTTGGGGATTTATTGGTACAAATCGTGTGATGTGTGTGTGCCCGTGATTCCATTGGTTGAGCCAGTTAAACTCGGGTTCTCTCTTGTTTGAGAATGAATATAAGCTGCTTGGAAAACCAGGGAGTGTGTGACTCACTTAGGGAAAGTGAACTCGCCCGTCTTGCTGAGGGCTCAGAAAATACAGCGTGAAGCAGAGGTTAGCTGTCGCCTCGTTGTCTCCTGGGTGGGGACGTATGACAGTGGAGGTTGCTGTAGCCTCGGAGCCGACGACGAGAAGAATTGTCTCCCGTGTGGGGACGGTCGACAGCAAGACGTGTCAGCCTGTTGGAGCCTAGACAGGGAGCTGCCAGACACCGGTGGGGTGTTTGCAGCCAGAGAAGACCTGTGGGAGAGGCCGACAGGAGCCCTTTCCGTGGAGAGGGCGAAGTACGGTGGAGTCCGGGAGACTCGGTGTGAGGGTGCGACTCAAGCTACGTTGCCAGTGTCCCCCAACTGGGATTTGGCCAATCGGGAGGACACAACGGTGTGGCAGCTTCAGCTCGTAGTCGCACAGTGGGATGAGAGAAACTGACGGTCAACCGAGGAATGCTGGCAAGTTACAGACGTTTTATTTGTTCTTAAGTTTATAAGTGTGCAAACAGAATTGTGGAATATTGTCTTTCCTGGTTAATGAAGAGTACGTGAAGGAAAGGGGATGCGATTTATGAGATTGTCTGTATGATGTTTACATTGTTGTATGATACAGATAGTTGTGTTGTGTAGTGACGGGTGGGGGCTCGGAGTCAAGTTAAATAAAGTTGATTATTTTCTATGAAATGTTATTGGTTTCCCGTCACCTTTGTGCGGGCCCGATGTGA
>CM031607.1:24947021-24979521 GCA_018398815.1 Conus ventricosus | reverse complement strand
GGAGGGTGGTCAGCCGCCTGGTCATGTGAACCGTAGTGCATTTCTGGGGGTGGAAGCACATTTTCCACTTTTCCTCCCAAGTGGCGAGTTTGTCGAGGTCTTCCTGTAAGTTTTCCTGGTCTTGCGCTGAGCAAACATTCATGTGACAAGCTGTGTCATCCGCAAAAAGCCTAGCTGTAGAGGTCAGACCAGTCGGCAGGTCATTGATGAACAGTAGGAATAGGGTCGGGCCGAGGACCGAGCCCTGTGGTACCCCTGACTCTACTGGAACAGACTCTGATTCTGACCCGTTGACGACGACGGACTGTTTCCTGTCACGTAGGAATTCCTCAATCCATGCGTTGACCTGACCGCAGATGCCAAGGTGACGAAGTTTGTGGACAAGGAGGCTATGACTCACCTTGTCAAAGGCTTTACTGAAGTCTAGGACCAGTAAGTCCTCCTGCAGTCCGTCTTCAAGCGCTTTGGAGACCTCATCGACAAAGCCCAGTAGCTGCGTCTCACACGAATGGGCGCGACGGAAACCGTGCTGCTCCTTGCAGAGGATCCGGTGCTCCTCGCAGTACTCCATGATGGCACTGACCAGCACATGTTCCAGCAGCTTACAGGGTATGCTGGTCAGCGAGATGGGCCTGTAATTTTCCGCCTTGTATCTTTCACCCTTTTTGAATACAGGGCTGACGTGGGCGGTTTTCCAGTCCTTCGGGACAACTCCAGTGTCGAGAGATGCTTGGAAGAGGAGTGCGAACGCCGGGGCTAGTTCGGTCGCTAGTTCTCTCAAGACTCTGGGGCTGATCCGGTCTGGACCGGGGGCTTTGGTAGGGTCGAGGTTACGAAGTAACTTCTCGATGCCAGAGGTAGAGACGGTGATGTGCTCAAGGGGAGGTTGTTGGAGGTTTCGAGGGGGCATGGGACATCTTTGGTTGAACTCCTCCTCTGTGAAGTCTTCTCTGGTGCTGAAGGCAGATTGGAATTGTCTGTTCAGTATTTCAGCTTTCTGCTTATTGTCAGTAACAAGCTTTCCTGATTCTTTAAGGGGTGCAACGCCGTCGATTTCAGTTTTCCTTGATTTCACAAATGAAAAAAGTTTTTTGGAAGGTTTTGGTTTATCTGGTTCGACTTCAACAATTAAAGTAGAGCAGTACTGCCAATATTGTTGACGGAGCTCACGCTGGATTTGTCGCTTCAACCTCTTGTATTCTTCCTCGAGGTCTATTCTTCCAGTCCTTTTCATTTTCTTGTGGATTCGGTCTCGTCGCCTGATCATCTTGAGAGTCTCTGGTTTGATGTATGGAGCATTCCTCTTTGTGCGGAGCTTCACATGAGGGATGTGAGTTTGAGTAATATTGGTGAGGCCGTCCTTTAGGTCAATCCATACCTCTTCAACCGTTTGTTGATTTGTATGCTTATCCAGTATTGTGTTTGTGAGTTCTTTGGCAGCAGTGCGCATAGCCTCCCAGTCAGCCTTCTTGTAGCACGGGGCCATACGGTCCGGTTGGCGCGCACGATTAGCATTGACCTGCAACTCTGCGTAGACAATATCATGGTCGGAAATTCCAGGCACAATTTCGACGCGTGGAAAGAGGCCCGGGTGATTAGTTACAAGGAGGTCGAGGACATTTTTGCCGCGTGTCGGTGTTTTGACTATCTGCTCCAATTGAAGTTCTTCTAAGGATTCTTTAAAGTCACGATGAAGGCGAGGGTAACTGCAGTCACTCTTCAAAATACTGTTTTCCCAGTCCCAGCTCGGGAAGTTAAAGTCTCCACCAAGGACAACAGTGGCGTTCCTGGAGTCACAAGCAAGCTTGAGCGACTCAGCCATCCGTAGTTGACTAGGTTCATCTCCATCGTCGGGTCTGTAGTAGCTACCGATGAGGTCTCTTCTGTTTTTCATTTTAATTTTGATCCAGAGGATTTCACAAGGGAGGTGGGGGCACAGTAGGGGTTCTTGGGTGGTTACAAGAGTTTTGAGAACAGCAATGAGGATACCACCTCCATTTCTGTTCCTATCCTTCCTGTAGACCTTGTATTCAGGTGGAAAAAGTTCACTTGAGGCGATATCACGGTCAAGCCATGTTTCAGTCCCAATAAGCACATCAGGTCGTAGGCTTTGAAGAAGGTGGTGGATTTCTGGGGCTTTCCCTGCTGCCGAATGGAAATTTACATTCAGGATTCTGAGGGGGCGGTTTGGGATTTTGTTTTGCTGGCTTTGGCGAGTTGGAGTGGACGTATGGGCGGGGTGGAATGATTCATTTGAACCAAAGGAGAAGTTGAATAGTTCAGAGGTTTCCTGTTCGATGCCATGCAGATCGAACGCTACGTTGCTGTAGTTTGGCGAGTGACAAAGTTCACAATACCAGTTAACAGCTGAATTTCCTAGATCTATGTAGGACTGGGTTCCAATGTTATGACAGGATGCATGAAACCAGCGACCACAAGTTTCACACGCAACGCCACGCTCGTCCCATCCCACCGCTCTGTCGCAAATGCCACAAGGCGCAACAGAAGAGTTGTTTGGGTCTGGCCCCTCTGGTGCTGCACTCTGGGTGGGGGAGGGGAAGGCATGGTTGGGAGGCGGAGGGAAAAGCAGTAGGTGAAGGTAATGAAGAATGACACCAACATAGTGTTGAGTTACATGGTGACAAGTGGGAGAAGGAAACACGAAGGACAAATTCTTGCTGGAAGTGAAGTGAAGTTGGGCAAGTTACGTCGCAAGCAAAATGTATTGAGCGAGGGTGGGTGGGGGGGGGGGGGGGGTGTCTCAAAGCATGAGCGAGGGAATAGGGGAGTTGAGAGCAGTATGGTGAGAGTGAGTGTAGAGGGAGAGTAAGTACATGCTTAGTGACTTTGTTCGTGCAACAACAACTTTTTAGCTCTCTGTCGAGATGTGTACCTTCTCTACTTGAAGTCGAACCACTCCATCGTCGATAACGTGCTTTTTCATATGGGAGCGATGTGAGAAGTTTCATACGTTTCCCGTTTGGTTTGCTTTCCGAAATACAGCTCTAAACTGTGTGGGCCTTCTTTGAAATGGGTATCTCACCTGAAAACACTGGGTTGTGTGACATAAAGCCCAACTTCAAAAATGCATGATTATTGTTTTCAATACTCACAGCAGCTTTTTTCGTTATTATGGCAGATGTTTACAGTTCCGTTAGTCGCCGTCTTTCCCTGGCGTGTGCTGATTGCTGTACAAGATCAAGGACATGCCGCCTATCTCTGTAGAGGTACACGACTCGCATCGTTGCTAGTTTTCATATGTCATTATTCTCAAGTTTTGTACGAGTCGTGATTTCTTGTTTTTCCTCGTAAACATGCTGTACTGCGATGTCGGGCAATAAAGACACAAAAGAAGAAAGCCTGTAGCAAAATCTGTGACACGTTGAACGACTAAGTAGTTGGCGGGGGGATCAAGTACAGATTAACAATTCTTCCATTATTGTTATGATGATAACTTTGGCAATAATTTGACATTTAAAACGAAATAAAAAGATTGAAGATGAAGAAAATGGGAAAACATATATATATATATAGATATATATATATAGGAGTTATACGAAAACTCTTTATTAGCTGCATGAGAGAATCGTCGCAATTCCTCTAGAAGGCAGATTTAGTATGTAATTTCTGCTCCTGGACTTTTAGTCCACTGAATCGGACTCATCAAGGAAACACAGGTAGTTTTGTATGCGCTGTTTGGCATCAAATAGAGACACACCACAGTCCGTAATTCTGTGGTGTTTTCACCACCAAGGGTTATAAAAAGAATCCAACAGCACCCCCAAAGCAGCCAGCGAAAGGTAGTAATAAAACAAAACGAAATTGTGGAGAGGACAAAAGTTGCTGAAAAACTAAAAACATTATGCAAACAGTATAAAATGTAGGGGACAATCTTTGAGCCTATGCTTGAGGATCCATTTTAAGGATGCAAGGGAGATCAATAGATATGGAACAGTCTGAGTGGTCCGCTCCCCGTTCAATAACCCAAGCATTGTCAGGGGCTAAGAATTGTGCAGAGCAACCTTTACTTGGATCTCCTAAGAGATGCAACCGCAAAATCAGTTATAGTTACTGTTTTCAGAGAAGCGATCATTATCGCATTCTTGCAGAACATTAGTGTTTTATCGAAAACGAAACGAAACGAAGAAAACCGGAATTCACGACCTTCTGAAGCTGCTGGTGTCCTATATGGTTTTCTTTTTCCTTTCTTTCCTCTGTGTGTGTGTGTGTGTGTGTGTGTGTGTGTGTGTGTGTTCATGCATGTGCGTGTGTGTATTCGTGTGTGGTGTGTGTGTGTGTGTGTGTGTGTGTGTGTGTGTGTGTGTTAGTTCTTTAGTTTAACGTCTTTTCACTATAAGTGTTATTAGACGGGAAAAGAAAAAACAACAACACAAAAAAAACGTGTGTGTGTGTTTGTGTGTGTGTGTGTGTGTGTGTGTGTGTGTGTGTGTGTGTGTGTGTGTGTGTGTGCGAGCGCGCGTGTGTGGTGTGTGTGTGTGTGTGTGTGTGTGTTCATGCATGTGCGTGTGTGTATTGGTGTGTGTGTGTGTGTGTGTGTGTGTGTGTGCGCGCGTGCGTGCGTGCATGTGTGCACGCGTGCGCACGTGTATGTCCCTGGCGCGTGCCCCTTGCCAAGTCTGAATCAACACGCGATCACCTTCAATCGTTTGACCGTTTATTGGGCTCCCTGCCAACAAACTGTACGTGTGACCGGGGACTTGCTCGACGTATTGTGCTGTGCTGGGCTGTAGGTGTATACCACTGCGTCTTTAATTCGTGAGTGGTGTAGGGCTACTTATTCTGTTGTTGCCTTGTTCTTGTGCGACACGCACACAGTTCAATGTATTCATTGAATCGCGTGTTGTCGGTCGCGGAGTTGTCTTGATCACCCCCACACGAACTATACGTCAGCTGGAAATTCTGATGACTCGGGAAGGGGCCGGGAGTAAGGATCGGGAGGGGGGTGGGGGTGATGGAGAGACAATGGTGGCGAGTGGTTATGGTTGATACTAATCGCTGGGGGAAAAAAAAAGGGGGGGGGGGGGGGGCAATTCTGATGACTCAGGAGAGGGTGAGGGAGGTCGGGGTGGGAGTGGCACAGGGGAAAGGGATTCTGATAGCTGAGGGAGGGATGGGGGAGGAGTGTGGTGGTGGAGACGATTTTTGATAACTGAAGCAGTTGGAGAGGAGGGGAGAAGGTGGGGAATTTTTCAGCCGAGTGAGGAAAGGGGGGAGGAGGAGGTGGGGGAGGTCATTCCGATAACAGGAGGAAGGGAGTGGAGAGGAGGAGGACAGAGTTTTGATGACTGAGGGAGGAGATGGAGGAGGGGGGTAGGAGGTCATTCCTACGACTGAAGAAGGGCAGGGGGGGGGGGGGGGGCATTTCTGATGACTGCAGAAGAGGTTGAAGAAGTGGAAGGAAGTAATTCTGATGTCTGATGAAGGTATTCGGGCGGGTAAAAGAAGTTCGGATGACTGGGGAAGGGGTTGGAGGAAGAGACCCTGTTTGAGTGTGTATCTGTTCCTGTGTATCTTTTCTTTTCTTTTCTTTTCTTTTTAAAGCGAGTCCCTGTAAAAGGGAAATTCATACAGCCCCTCCCTAGTCTGTCCCTGGGAATGAACCTGGAGCATCCGCCGACCCTGGACCATGCTGACACTGTTCATCTGAAGGACCAGGCCATATCTCTTGACCGTGTGTTGATAGTTGTGGGAAGGTCGCCTCTATGTGACAGGACACAGCCATGAAATGGCAATGTCGTGATGATAATGAGGAGACGCAAACAGACAGTAGCGTGACTGACAAGAAGCCAAAAATATCAATGAATACGTAAAGCAGAGTGCAGGGTAAGGAAACACTCATTTTAAACAAAACAACAATAACTGCTCGACAAATAAGATGTAAAGCGAAAGAATAGTTGGAACATCGAGAGAGACAGACAGACGGACAGACAGAGCTACGTTTTCATTTAAAAAAAAAAGGATAAAAATGTGCCATGGCAGTATAGCTGGAAGAAATGTATATAAGGGGTGTAAATGATCGAAACAGCACAAACAAGACAAACAAACAAAGAAACAAACATTTTCTGAACCGTTTTACGCTAACAGCTAGTTAAGTTCTAAGTCTTTATATGAGATCAGGGCTGTGAAAGGCTGGTGGGATTACAGCACAAGCTTAACTGAGAGACGTAGAGAGAACATTATCACTGGCACTCTTAGTGTATAGCATTTGCATAACACCCTGATTTTCTTGATACAGCAAGAGTTAATCTTGGCCACCGTCCACACTGTGTGTGTGTGTGTTGCAAACAGATCATTTGGAAATTAAAAGTGTGCGTGTGTGTGAACGTGCGCGCACGCATGCATGTGTGTGTGTGTGTGTGTGTGTGTGTGTGTGTGTGTGTGTGTGCAGGGGTGTGGGCGTGTGTTTTGCAAAGAGATCATTTGCAGATTGTGTGTGTCTGTGTGTGTGTGTGAGAGAGAAGAGAGAGAGAGAGAGAGAGAGAGAGAGAGAGACAGACAGACAGAGAGACAGACAGAGAGAGAGAGAGAGAGAAGAGAGAGAGAGAGAGTGGGGGAGAGGAGGGGAAAGAGTGGGGGAGGGGAGGGAGGGGAGGGAGGGAGAGGAAGAGAGACCTAAAAAAGCACAGCCTCCTTACGTCATCCTGTCTATATCTTGTATATTGTACACAGTATAACAGACAGAAACAATAATTCTACACCAAAAATTACTCAGTTTATCAAGATATTGCCAGTCAACAATAACGATTTTTTTTTTTCAAATTACCACCCGAGGTCGTCAAGTTTAAGTACACTACACAATCAACTCACGTACAATTGTCGTAAATTCGGCATGCCTAGTTTCGTCGCCTTTCAAATAGAAAGAAACGTGAACAGGTTTATCACAAATCGTAGAAACTTACCAGTAACGCTCAAAAGATAGGCCTTAATGACCGACTTATCGCACGTACCACCGAAGGTCTTAAGGGGCTGATAGACTTTCAGACACTACTGTTCGAGAAGGAAGAGTGGCGCACGCTGGACACCATTGTCGGGGGCCATCTTTTCAACCAGCTCCAGGCGTTGGCTGGCTGACGATCAGACCAAATCAGGCTTTTTATGACCCCGCTGACCTGGCAGGCTTTGTCAGTGTTGCAATAGAATTCAAAAGCGGGGGAGGGGGTGGGGGTGGAGGAAGGGGAAACCAAGACTTTACGAAATAAAATATCAGTACACCCCGTGGCGAGTGGTTAGCGCGCGGACTCGGGGAGGTCGTGGTTCGACCCTCAGTCAGGGCCAAACCGGGAAAAAAAACCCCACCAAGTGACTCCAGCAGTGCAGTGTCTCCTCCGGGGGGGGTTTCCCTTGACATTTGACTTTGGACTGTTCCCTTGGATTGCCGGGCCGGGCTGGGGCGGGGCCCCGAGCTGGGGTTTGTGCGGGTTGGGAATGACGCGTGATGCAAGCCTCTGAGGTGGCGCAGGGGTTGGGACAGCAAAAAAAAAAAAAAAAAAAAAAAAGGGGTTTAAGACAATTTTGGGTTTTACACTGACAACAACGACAATCATTGTTGACAATAGCGACGCCCCAATCAAAAAAATTTTGGTTTTTTCCTTATGTTAACCTCGGGTTTAATGAAAATTTCCCATAATTATCTTCGCAACCATACCTTTTTCAAACCCGCGCTTTTTAAACACAAGGTTTCCGTGTAAGGCGTTTGCGCCGTTTTTGAAACAAAGATTTAAAAATAATCATGACCACAAACTAAACTTTGGGAAAAAAATAAATTTGGTAAAATTTAATGTACCCTTAGGTTCATTTTCGCGATGTTCACCTCCAAAAGGGGGCTCTTTGAACAAACTATAACTTTTTTTTTTTTTTTTCCCTTCCCCAAAGAAAAGGTTTCAATTCACCACCACCCCAATTCCCTACTTGCCCATTACCCCCGTTGAAATTAAACTTTGGGTAAAGGGGTTGCCTTTTTTGGGGGTTTTTTTTGTATGCATCTTGGGACCCCCTATCCCTCCCCGGGTAGTAAACTTGACTTTGCCGTCATGGCAACTATATACTCTACCAGCACGCTGCGCAGCCTCGGTTCTATAAAACGTGGGAAAGTGTATCAGGCCCCAAAGCCTTTGACCTTAAACGAGACTCCTTATCACAGCCTCGGTGTCTATATGACGTCGGAAATGATCAGCCCTTTATCCTTTGAGGCCTTTAAACACCTCCTGTATCGACAGCGCTCGTGTCTAATCCCGGGGGGAATTATCACCCTTTAGCCTTTGACCGGAAAACGAGCACTCCTTTATCACAGGGCTCTGTCTGTAAACCCGGGAAATGACCCCTTTAGTGCCTTGACCGGGAACGAGCAGCCCTGTATCGACATCCTCGTTCGTGTTAAACGTCGGAAAGTTACAGCCCCTAGTCCTTTTGAGCCTGGACACCTCCTTACCCTTTTACTTTTTCGGTGTCTGAAAACAACCTCGGTGAAAGTTTAAAAGGGGTCCGGTGTGTGTGTGTTGTTGTTTTGGGGGGTTTACGCCGCGCGTTCTGCTCTGCAGTGTCTGCGGCAGTGTCAGTGTGCCGGCGCCGCGCGCGTCTGCGTGCTGTGTGTAGGTTTGGTGTTGGGGGTTGTGGTTTTGGTGTTTGTGTGTGGTGTGTTTAAACTCATCTGTCTTAAAAATCAATCCACAATCGTCAAAACCTTGCATCCATGGCCTGAAATGACTCATACCGCCGCCGTTATATCTGACACCCCTTTTCAAAAAATTACACACACAAAAAACCCACACACCCCACACACACACAACACACACCACACACACACACACCTCTCTCCTCTCCTCTCCCTCTTCTCCCACCCCTCTCTCTCTCTTTTTGCGTGTGTTTTTGTATTTTTTGGTTGTGGTTTGTGGTGTGTTGGGGGTGGGGTGTTGTGTTTCATTCGTCGGCACTTGGGTTTTGTGGCGTGGTTTACGTAAAGGGGTCGATGGGGAACCAAAAAAAAAAAACAACAAAAAAATATGCTAAACTTTTAAGGTCCGGGAGAGAGAAGAAGAGAGAGGAGAGAAAAAAAAGAGAAAAGAGAAAAGAGAAGAGAAAAGAAAAGGGAAGTGGGGAGGGGATACAAACAAGATATTTCCAATCCCTGTGTTTTTGGGTTTTTGGTGTTGTGTGTGTTTGTGTGTGTGTGTTTGAGCGCCGCGGCCATACATCCCACTGGGGGCTAGGGGAGGGGGGGACGGGGGGGATGACAAATTTTAAAAAAAAGTTCTAGATACAAACACATTTTCATAAAATTTTTATTTGTCGGACAAATGGCTTTTAAAATCTCGACACTCCTGCGTGTGTTTAAAGGGGTGCGCTGTTTTAGAAGCCATTCTACTCGCAGCAACTAAAAACCCATTCCATTTTCTTCCCCGGGATCACCTCCCTCCATGGGGACTTCATTACACACCCAAATCGCTTCCCCCGGGAACGATTTCAAACCCATCACATCATCCGAAAACTGAAGGTGGGGGTGTACCCCTCTTGCTGTGCGCGTGGTTTTTGTGGGGGTTTGATTTATTTTCTCTCTCTCTCGCTCTTCTGTCTCTGCTTCTGCTTCGTCTCCCCTTCTCCTCTCCTCTCCTCTCTTTTCCCCTCTTCTCTCCTCTCTCTCTTTCTCCTTTCCTCCTCTTTCTTTCTCTTAAATTTTTTTTGCCTGCTGTCCACCACCTGTGGAGCATCTACGCCCAATTGTGTAAACCACACACCACCCACACACACACACACACACACAACACACACACACACACATACCGCGCGCGCCGGCCGCGAAACGCCACACACGAATACGCACACACCGCACTAACATAGTATCGACAGCTTCGAGTCTTTTTTCCCTATTACTTTTGCTTTGTTTTCATAGTCATCATTTCTAAACATCATCCCCCCCTAAACTACTACTATATTATTACTCTACCCTACATACTAACCTACTGCTACACTACTCTACAATACCACCCCCTTTTCTCTACACTACGTTTCATTTTTTTTTTTTTTCAATTATTTATTTTTTCCTTTTATTATGTTATTAGTCACAAAAAATGCTATCATTACCCATCTCCACCCAAAAACAAAATCATCGTCGTCGTCGTCGTCGCGTCGTCGTCACTTTTTTTTATTGTTGTTGTAGTAATATATAGGAGGAGGAGGAGGAGGGGGAGGGAAAGGGGGAGGGGGAGTGGTAGTATATAGTTTCATCATGTCAATTTTTATTGTTATCATATTACTATTATTACATTATCATCACTTTATCATCTCATGAGTGAAATCCCACCACGCTAGGGTTAACACATTTTTTTTAACTCACCAACCACTACCACTTTACACACACACTACTTTTTCTTCTACTACTGCACTACTATCATTATCATTTTTATCATTACTCATCATCACATCATCTCACTTTTTATTATTATTCCATCCAGGAAAACTGCCCCGGGCCCCGGGCGGGACACCTTCCACCGTTCAAGAGCGCCCCCTTTCAGGGGGGAGGGGAAACACGGTTTTAAAACGCTCCCCGGGCATCGACACCGTCACACGTAAAACCCACGGGTGGGCCCAAACCTGTAAGGGGGAGAGGGGGGGTTCATCGAACGTTCGCCCCCCTTCGTCTTTTCTCTCTTGTGCTTTTCCGCCTTTCACTTTCTGTCTAAACTGTACATGTGACAATGAAGATGCACTTTTTTATTTTTTTTTTTTAAAAAAAATAAACTTTTTGAGGGAAATTCCCAAAATTTCAAAATCGTTTAAAACCCCTTTGGGAAACAAAACTGCTGGGGGGTCTTTTAGAACATTTATTTTATTTTTCTCCACTCACCCATCAAGCCATACGTTATTGGGCAAACACTCCCACTGCAATATAAATGTTTATTTCCCCTATTTCGTAAACTAAGACAAAACAAGTTTTTTTAAATTCAATTTTTTTTTGCAGCATTCAACACCAACCCCTTTTAATTGCGGGAACGGTGCGCGGTATTTACCTTGGGAATTTTTTTTTTGTTAAAAAAAATTAATATAATATATATATATATATATATAATATATAATATATATATATATATAATAGTCTTCTGTCTGAATACACATATCCCATAAAATATAAAAATATAAAATAAAAATATAAAAATTATATATATATATATATAAATATATTATATATATTTTGTGTTTGTGGTGGTGTGTGTGGGGTTTTGGGGGCCCGGGGGGTGTGGGGTGTTTTTGTGTTGTGTGGTGGGTGTGTTTTGTGTGTTGTGTAAAACCCCCTATCTCTCTCTTTTTCTTTAATCAACACGTTCTTGCTTTTTTTGTTTTTCCTCTTTTTATATTCCATCTTTGCGTTGCAATCAAGGAAAAAATAACTACAATTATGTTATTTTCTTGGGATATTAGTCTTGTTTTTATTTTTTTTTAAGGGCTAAATTTTGCCATCCATTTGGTCCCTTTCCGGGCAATTCATGAAAAGAAAAAGAAACTTTTATCTTTTTCCCCAGGAATAAAGATTTTATCACTTATATTACACACCAAATCCATCACACTCTCCTAATAATCCGAACAACGAATGTTAAATCATGCCGAGGCACGGAAAAAATATACAAAAGCAAGTCGGTTAGTCGCCACCGGGTTCGAATCGTTTAAACCCCCACCGACCCCCACCCCAAAAAGCACGCCCCACCAATTTAGCACAGCAAGACAGCAACAGTCAGGGGCTGCCCGACGGTCCGATATCGGGTCAACACGGGGGCGCCCACCTAGACTCATCTCCAATTTACCGACCAGCCCACACGTTAACCACCGCGCCATTAAGTGGGAAAGGGGGAAGTATACGTGGGGGGGGGAAATCTAGCTAACATTAAATGCCCAAATTGACCACCACAGAATAAGGGGTGTAGGCGGACTGCCCAATTTAATATCCAAGGAATTAGAGGGAGAAAATTTCGGCTACGAGGCGGTAAAAAAACTGCCCAAATGGTACTCGCCCTTTTTGAACAATCAAGGGGATAAGAAGGTGGAAGTGAGAAAACGGAAACTGGGGGAAGAAGAACAAGGGGGAGAAAAGGTTTCTGGGTGATCTCTCAGAAAAGGCAAGAGATGAAGGAGTGAATTTAAGCAGTACACCAATAGAGTCGCAGAGGGGGGACTAAAGAGAGATGTGGAGAGAGAGTTGCAACTAATAAAAAAGGGGAAAGAAAAAAAAGGAAAAAAAAAACAACCACCTTTAATAAGCAACTAAAAGAGAGAGGAGCAATGCGTTAAGCGGAAGAAAAAAAACAATCGATGTTATAGTCACGTTCCCTTAACCGGGGTTCACCTCATACCTGCACGTCATTTCGTAAACAGAACCACAACCAACCCCATGCCAGCAGCCCAATACCATGCCCAGCAGTTGTGTGGTTGTAAAAGGGGAAGTGAAAAAAAAAAAAAAAAGGAAAGAAAAAGGATTCTGAAAAATAAGATCCCCGGGCCAAAATAGAAATCTACTAACCCTTATTAAATTTTTAGTAAATTTTTTGTGAAGTTCAAAAAAGAGGAAGTTTTATTTTGTTTATTCCATACTTAAAAGTTTCTTTTCTAATCAGTTATAAAGTTATAGTTTTACTAGTTTTGATGTACGAATGCATGAAAAATGAATAATTGAAGCAACGGGGGAGTTTTTTGGGGCTGTGCCAGCCCTTCCTCCATCGACATCACCCAGGTTACAATTTATTGGCGGCTTCCCAAAAACGGCCCTTTTTTAAATTGATAAACTTCTCAAGGGGAAGCTGGGGGGATTCAAGATTGTAATCCTAAAAAAGGGGGTTGTCTTACTGATTTCCCAAAATTAAATACTGGGCTGGCTTTCTTCCAAGATAGTTAATACTGTTTGGCTTTTCACCCCCAGATACTTATTTCGCCAGATTGCCTAAAATTTCGCTCTCATATTTGGTCGGCGCTGGCGTCTTATAAAAACTAATACTTTGTCCAAGCTAATTTCATTCATAGATTGTCCTTTTACTCACTCGTGGGGTAACCCCCATTTGGGCGTTTAAATAAATCTTTTCAAAAAAAAAAAAAAAAAAAAAAGAAAGAATAAAATGGGGCGGAAGAAAAGAAACCCCTATTAAAATTTGTGAGCGCGCTCGTGATCTATTACCAGGAGATGATTGCTGCTTTCTTTGAAAACCAACAAAAGGGAAAGACAACGCCGAAGACACCTTGCAGTAGAAATACATTACAAGCAAAAGGGCTAAAGCTACGAAACGCGGAAAAAAAAGAATAAGCAGGAGACAAAAAATAAGGAAGCACAGAAACAGAAAAATGAAGCAGAAAAGGGAAAATTAAAGGGTTCAATTGTTTTAAGAAATAAATACAAAGGAGCCACCGGAAGGGGATTCATCTCCATACCTGTCGCAGCTATGCCCCCCCCCCCCATTTTCCCAAAAATTTTCGAAGAACCATTCGATTGATGCAACAATCGTTTCGAAACGTTTGCGACCATCGGGTTGGCCTCCAAAGAGTGGCATCATTTTGTCAGCGTTACTGACAAAGCATTACAAATTTTTACGGTTACCACAGAACAACAGCTGACTTCAGCGCTGTAAGGGTCGTTGATGAAAGGATTTGACCTCACAGAGGGGGGTTTTAGGAGAAATTTCGTTCAGCAAATTACAACAGGGGAGACTACACCAGTTTGGGGGCACGTTTAGATCACTAATTTTTAGAATGGTTAGAGTTAGCGGGACAAGAAAGGGGTTCGCGAATTAAAGACTATTATAAAGAAAAGATTTTTCAGGTTGCGGGCCCGATTAACCATACATTTGAAAAAGACAGCCAAGACAGCAGGGGTTTTTTGAAGTTTGCAAGGGTATAAGAGCACTTTTGGGGACTAAGGGGCAGGGGAAAAAAGGGGCTAGCACAGTGAAAGAGTGCAAGGAAAAGGGGTTTTCTGCAAAGCTCAAACCCAGGGGGCAAAGAAGGGGAAAGGGGCATAGGGGTTTTTATTTGCCAAAAGGGGCATGGCAGGGGTTGTCGCAGAGTTTCCGAAGCACACTTGAAGAGGTGGATAAGTCTCAAGGGGAAACGACCTGCAGGGAACCAAAAAGGGTTCGTCTGAAGAAGGTGGGGTGCAGCCCAGGTACACTGGACAGCAGTCAGGTCCGGGGTGGGGGCACAGGCGAGTGGGTTCGTTTCCATGAAGAAGGGAAATTTGGGCCCCAGAGGGGGAAAAATGTTACAGACACTGGTGTTTATGCGGGGATACGAAAAACGCTGGCGGAAAAGGGTTTGACGGGGGAAATCCAACCTGAAAATCTAATCGAGGCACTGTGAGGGGGTTTCCCCCGTTCAAGAAAAGTAGACCCCTTACTTTTCAGGGGATTGCTGCGTTGGGGATGGGGGAAACCCCTTCATGATTGATCATCGAAAAATTTCCCGGTGCAAGGGGCCAGGATCCTGATTTTTGACTGCTACAGGCAGGTTTTAAACACGGAGCAAGAAGGGGGGAAAGTATAACCTTTTGTCTTCCCAAGAAATCGGGGATAGATGTGTCCCGATATTTAAGGGCACGCAGGGAAAAGATCCTTCCTCGTGAATCTTGGGGGTTGGGAAGAGGGAAGAAACAGGAGGTTAAGGAGGTGAACGAATTTTTTTTTGAAAAGGGGGGCGGGGTTTTACGAGTTTCACCAAGGGAAGACAGTAAGGTGACCACCAGTTTAAAAACCAGCAGGTTACGGACCTGTCATGTCGTGGGCCGATCCCAGGCGGGTCATCCGGCACCAGCAAAACACTGACCGAATCTTGATGATTTCAATTGGGGCCCGACAATGGGAGACAAAAAACTTTCGCATTTTATGTGAGGGTTTTAAATCAGCCACAAAGGGGAAAAAGGGACCTCTTAAACATCCCCCTTTATTACACACCATTCAGGGGGGTGGGTGTTGACTAAAATTGGCCCAATCGCGCCCCCGTTCCCAAAAGGGGGGGCACAGATGTGTTACCTCGGGACTACGCGACCAATACCCAAAGCAGTGCATTGAAAGGTAGATAGCAAAAATTGCTGAGGGGGGTAACTCTTTTTTTCCCCGTGGTTCCAGCACAAATTTTCATGCGGGGTCCAGTTCACCTCAGGGGGTGATAAGGGGGGTCAACGGGTTTCAGGATCACACAGCTTCTCACTACCCCAACCACCCACAAGCATGGCTTGGGAGAGATTCTTTGGGGGCTGAAGGCATCTTTAAAAAAAACTCTTTGGGAAAGGGCCCGCAATTGGACCGCTACATTCCACGCACTGTCCCTACAGGAAGCCCCCCAAGAGACAGGGTTTTCCCATTTACTGCTTTTGGGGGGACAGTTCGGGACCAGTGTGCATTTTTCCCAAAAAGCGTGGGCCGGGGAACAGGGGTCCGAAGAGGTCAAAACCACTTATCTATTTTGGACCACGCAATAGGTCGAGAACATGAAGGTCGCAAGGGGGGGTTTTCAGGAGGCTAGGGTCTCCAGAAAAACGTATACAGGGAAGGGGAGAAGCAAATTCCCAAAAAGGGGGGGATCAAGCCTTTACTGCTTCCCCCCGATAAAAACAAGCTCGATGCATTGGAAGGGACCATTCACCCCATTGAAAAGGAGATCAGACTAACCCAATCGATGTAATGGGGAAAACAAAAATTTTCCAGCAAATTTTCTCCCAAAACTTCACGTGAACCCAGCACTGGGGCAGCCAAACATGATAGGTGAAGGGGACCCACAGAAAAGGGAGATTTTTTGCCTATTTCCAGGGGAAAAAGTCCTACAGGATGTGTCACTGTATGAAGGGCTAGACGTAGAGCAAAGGGAAATGGGGCTCCTAAACAGTATAGGGGGGTCCCGACTGATAAAACCGGGAGGGCAAAATCTAGAACATGACGGGGAGTAACATCGAAAACCCGTACATGTGAAAGCCCCCCACCCGATCCCATTAAAAACCAAGCAAGTGATCGAGGGGGAGGAAAAGATGTTGGACCTTGGGGGTTGAACCGTCCCAAAACACGTATAGTGCACCCGTCTCTTATGAGGAAAAAATCAGGGGAGCATCGATTCTGTGTTGATAAACGCTAACGTGTCACCAAGGGGGAGCAGAGGTCATACCGAAAAGGAAGACCTGTTCGCTCAACGCCCCAAAACAAGAGCCATATTTCACCGGGTAGATCTGACAAGGGGGACTGGGCAAAAACCTTGATGAGACTCAAAAAGGGAATCACAGCATTCTCCCTCCTATGGGGGTATACCATGGCGAACTTTCCCTTTTTGGGTGGGCAACGCACCTGCATCTTCTCTCGATGAATGAATTTTGACGGATTGGAAGGCGTTGTGAAATTTTATGGATGACACTGAAGCATCCGAACATGGAGGAGCATATAGCAGTAGGGGCATTTTAAAGGTAGACAAGCCAATCTCACAGCCAACCAACAAATCCAGGGGGGTTTTTCCAACCTGATTTCCCAGTTTTGTTTTCGGGGGCGACACAAAACAGCCGGAAAAAGAAAGGTGGAGAAATGATGAAATTCAAGAGACCAAAGACCAAAAAAAGAAGTCAGGAGCTGCTAGGGGTTTTTTTTGGTTTCATAGGGGGGTTTGTTCCCAAATTTTGCACAATCACGGGCCTCTCATATTGGTTTAAAAGGGAGGGGAAAACCCGGGGTCAAGGTCAACCTCAAGGGAAGCCTCAACGGTGTTGGAAAGACTAGGGTTCCCGTCCCATCTTGACTACCAATTTCCCCAAACCATTTTTTTTTGCGGACAGACATCAGGGGGTGGGGTAGGTCATATTTTTACAGGAGCGAAGGGGGCCGATTTCCCCTTTTTGCAGGAATTGACAAAGGGAAGAAGGTCCAACGGTGGAAAGGAGGGTTTTCTTTTGGGGGCCGGCGAAATTTCCCCAAAACTTGATGGGGAAAAATTCTATAGAACGGGTCATCACCACCAAAATTTCCCGCAAGGCGCAGTTAAAAACAGCAAGTCGCGTTGGCAAAGGCACTGCACCCCACAGGGGCCGAGTGCAGTACATTCCAGTCGACGAATTTGGGCTGACATTTTAAGTCGCTATCCACAAACCAAAAACCCAAAAAGTCTTTAAACCGGGGGGCTTTGTTTTAAATATGTTTGATTCAGTTATTTATTGATTGGGTTTATTCCCCATGGGTAGTTTATATTTTGGGGAATTTTTTCATGTAAATGAGTTATGCTTGACATACAGCCCTTGTTTTAAAGCATTTTTTTTGCAATAAGTGGGGATGGGGATTCCTCGGGGGTGTCTGGATCGTGACATATTATATTTCTTTTCAAAAAAATTTAAAAGGAAAAAGGGCAAATCCCAGGGAGGGGGAATGCATAAGGCGCACAAGGTCGTTATAAAATGATCAAATAAACCCAAAGCGCACATCAAAACAACCATTGGGGGGGTAAACCAAG
Source organism: Conus ventricosus (assembly GCA_018398815.1). NCBI lineage: Eukaryota > Metazoa > Mollusca > Gastropoda > Neogastropoda > Conidae > Conus > Conus ventricosus. The sequence goes on along the minus strand of CM031607.1, from coordinate 24,962,055 downwards.
AAATCCAAAAATTTTTAAAAACCTTTTTTTAAAGTAATTTTTTAACTTTCACTGTAGCTGTGTGTCACAAAATTTGTTTGTTTTTTTTTTTGTACCGTTTTTTGAACAATGCGGGGCAATCTTTTGCAGGGGAAATTGTCACGTCAAAAATAAAAAAAAAAGCAAATCGTGGTTTGTCGCCAGCCGTTTGAATTGGCTTAAGCCCACTCAGACATCTCGACGCCTTCAAGCATCGCCCAGCCAATTTAAACACACGAGGGGACAGCAACAGTCTGAGTGGGTGGGCCGCAGGCTCGAAGGTCGGTCAGACACTGGCGCCCACCTAACCATCTAGCCAATTTACACTGACCAGGCCCCCACTTAAGCCACACGGCGCCATTTAATAGGGAAAAGGGGGGGAAATATACGTGGTGGGGGGGAAAAACAGCTAATCAATTAAATGACCCAATTTACCACCCAGAGGTAAGGCGGGAGCGTGACTGTCTTTTTTTTTTTATATCCAAGGAATTGAGGGGGATAATTCGGGTACGAGGGGGTAAAAAAAATGACCAATGTACTCGCCTTTTTGACAATCGGAACGGGGTAAGAAGGAGTGAGAGGAGAACGGAGAACGAGGGAAAACGAAAAAGAGGGAGAGAGAAAGGGTTTTGGGGTGAGTCTCGCAGGGGAAACGAGAGATGAAGGGGTGAATTTTAAGCAGTAGCACCAGATAGAGCTCAGAGAGGGGCTAAAAAATTGAAAGAGATTGCAACTAATAAGAAAAAGGAAAAAAAGAAAAGGAAAAAAAAACAACCGCCATTTAAAAGCAAATATAAAAAGAGAGAGAGTGCAATGCTTAAAACAGAAAGGAGAAAGGGGAACAGATCATTTTTAATACTGTCCATCTTTAAACCGGGTTCGACCCATACCTGGCACGTCATTTTCCCAAACAGCCACAGACCAACGCCAGCCCGCAACCAATACCAGTGCCGCAGTTGTTTCCCCCCCCGGTGGAAATGACATAAAAAAAAAAAAAAGAAAAGGAAAGCCCGTGATTTGGAATAGTTTTAAAATCACCGGGCCCGGTAAAGTGAAACATCAAAACCCGGGGTTTGTTTAAAGATGTTTTAGATAAATATTTTTTGGGAATTCAGGAAGAGAGAATTTTTTTTGTTTGATTTCCCTACATATGTTTTCGTTCAGAATGTTATAAGTTTAGACTTTACTAGGGGTTTTTATGTGACGAATGCATATATAGAATAATTTTAAGCAAGCTGTTGTGGGTTTTTGGGGGTGCGCTAAACCTTCCCCCATCACATCACCCGAGGGTTACACCGATGCGAAGTTTTTAACATGTTATTTTGGTGAGCATCTTTCGTCTTTTTTAAGGTTTTTTTATCATTGTTTTTCAATCAATGTCATTGTCCGCGTATTTACCACCCCTCTCTCTGTCTGTTTTCCCCCCCCCCCCCCCCCCCCTCCTCCTCAGGTGTTAAAACCTGACTCTTTTTTCAAAAAAATTCGTTGAACGTTTTACTGAGACAAGGGGAAAAGGGAAGAACACAGTATTGAAATTGTGGGAAAATTTTATATCAGTGACAGGTTTGCTCTCTTATAGACATTTAAAAACTTCATATTTGATACTTTTGATGTACGTTAGAATCATAGTGAACAGATATGAAAAACGTGCATTGATTAAGTGTTGATTTGGTTCTTCTGGCACCAGTCGTCATCGCTTGAGATAACCGATTTGAGACTTGTTGGTTCAAAGGTTAAGCTGAGGCTAAAGTTCCCAAAACCTGTTGGCCGTAGGGATAGAGAGCTCTCAGGGTTCACCGTCTAAGTTGAAAGGCGCAGCCCATCCCTCTCCTTCCGTCACCTGTAACCTTCACTCAACTGACTCAGGTACCCGTTGACTGCTGGGTGGAGACAGAAGCTTTTTAAGCCGAACAAATCCGACCCCACGGGTGGTTCGAACTCACGACCGCCACCTCCGGAGGCAAACGCTCTGACCATGTGACCATGGATCAGCAGATGAACATGAAATGCGAATGCCTTTGGTGTAATCTGGCTAGAGAAGCTTATAATGCAGTTCATTCTGTGTTGTCCTGTTCTGCTTGGTAATCCGGGTAAAATCAGATGAACTGAAATTTGTTATCATCCCCGTAATTACTTTCTCATGAATAGTCATGCCGTCTAGGAATGTGACTGTTTTCAGTCTGGGTGTGTATATCTATGAAGCTCAGGAGACAACATGCGCTGGTACTCAGGCATGTTCACAGTTAGCAGAGTTATTCTAGTCCTCTTGTGGTGTTTTTATTAGTTCGCATCCACCTTGATTTTTATAAAGTGTTGAATGATTGTTGTGTTTCTTACAGCGTTATTGTATTCATTTTCAATAGGGGGGGGGGGGGGGGGGGGGGGGGGGGGGGGGGGGGCTTTGGCCTACAGCCAAATACGTATTCCTGTTCTGTCTGTCTCTATCTCTGTCTCCGTGTCTCTTTCTCTTCGTCTCTCTCTCTCTCTCTCTCTCTCTCTCTCTCTCTTCTCTCTCTCTCTCTCTCTCTCTCTCGTTGTATGCTTCTGTGTGTATGTTTACGTGAGTTTGTGTGCGTCCATGTACGCATGTGCGTGCATGTGTGTATGTGTTCGTGTGTGTGTGTGTGTGTGTGTGTGCGCGCGCGCGCGCTCGCGCGTGCGGATGTCTGAGTGTGTGTGCGCGCACATGTGCTTGCATTGTCTCTTGGGTCAGTATTTCATCCATTCACTCGTTCATCCAGGTGTTCATCCATTCATAATCACCTGGCTTTCCCATGACTGCCACACAGAGGCCGCAGCAGCAAGGCAAAGACGGTGGCTAGCCGACCCCGCCGACTGGTCAAGTCGCTGACCCTGGTGTCCCGCATTCTGAACGCCGTGGGCAGCGAGGGCATGATGACCGATCGCATGCTCCCCGAGTCCAGCCGAACCATCCAATCAGAACCCGACACACGCAACGCTGTCAGCCGGTAAGACAAAAAAGAAAAAAGTTCTGAAAGGAAATCTGAACGGAAGACGTAAACAGCAGGAGGTAACCCAGTGAGATGCTCGTAACTCCAAACAAAGATGTAGAGGGCAGAAGATCCGTTATTTCACCTCTGGGTGCGCTCCCTTTTCAGAGACTTACTTGCTCACGAAGCTTATTAGTATTATTAACCACAACCAAGCGAGAAAATTGTTCAGTTGGCCAGTGTGCCCTCTCGGGTAACCACGCATGCCAGTTTCTTTAAGTCCGCTATTACATGAGATTGACCTATTCTCTGAATGCAGACTTTGCCCGCGCATGAACCGCCGATCGTGTGCTTCAGTCTAGTCAGTTAAACACAATCCGCGAAGCGAGTAATTTTGACAGTTTAACATTATCAGTAGCAGCCACCGTTGCTGCTGCTGTTGCTGGTACTGGCTGCTGCTGCTGCTGATGGTACTGTTGCTGCTGCTGTTGCTGGTACTGTTGTAGCTGCTGCTGCTGCCGCTGCTGCTGTTATTACTACTACTACTGCTACGATCATTACCACCACCACCACCACCACTACTACTACTACCACCACCACTACTACTGCTACTGCTGCTGCTGCTGTTGTTGCTGCTGCTGCTGCTATTATTGACGTAAATCTAGTTGTGAATTCATACACAGCCCACAATTCTTATCACCCGTACATGTGGTATGACGCAACCGGTAACCGCCCGTTTTCCGGTTCCGGCTCCTGTTAAGGGGGAAAACCGCTCTTTTCCTCAAATTGGTGTGCATTGATTGTTTCATTAACGTTCCGGACGCTTGCAGAATTTTAAAAAAAAAAGTGGACATGAAAAACAACAACAACAAAACAATGCACACAAAAAATCGCTGTGTTGTGCTGCAGGGATTTCCCTGACGAAACGACGTATTATGAGGGGTGGATATGTGCATCTCTCTTTTTCTCTGTCTGTCTGTCTGTCTGTCTGTCTGTCTCTCTCTCTCTCTCTCTCTCTCTCTCTCTCTCTCTCTCTCTCTCTCTCTCTCTCTCTCTCTCTCTCTCTCTCACTTGCTCACACACACACACACACACACACACACACACACACACACACACACACACACACCACACCACACACACACACACACACACACGCACACACACACACACACACACTAGTTCAACAGCAGAATCAGGTCGCTAACTACCGATTCAATAAATCGTAATTTACTTTTACCTGTTTTGCTGAAGAATGGAATTGAAGGAAAACTGCTTAAATATCTCAGGAACATGAACAATGATGTCAGAGCTGTAGTTTAAAATGGGAGGAGACTGTCTGATACTCTAAAAGTACTGCTGGTGCTAAGCAAGGAGATTATGTTGCCATGCATTTTTAAAAAAAAATAAATGAACTAGCGTTAGAAGTTACAAAATCGAAAGAGGAAGACACGGTGCAAGATTTCTAGCAGATGCTTTTGAATCACGTATCTTACTGTTGGCTGATGATGTCATTTTGATGCCTGAAACGGTTGTTGGTTTACAGGCTCAGACAAACAGCTTGCAAGTCTCCCCCCCCCCTCCCTCCCCCCCCCCCCCCCCCCCACCACCACCGCCACCACTCTTCCCCCTCAGTTGCCCACATTTCCGTCTTTCTTCTTTTTTCTTTTCTTTCTTTCTTCCTTCTCTTCTTTTCCATCATCTTTTTTTTTTGGGTCTCTCATATTTCCCCTTTATCGTTCAATTTATTTCTTTTTTTCCGTCTCTGTCTGTACTAGTTCGTTCAAGATTTCTTCCTCTTTCCCCGAGCTCGCCCTCGTTTCAACAGCCCGCTCGTTGGCTCTTGCAGATTCATAGAGATGCCCGTCAGACGGCACATTCAGGACGAGAGCAGCCCGCGAAGGGTACGGTCCTACCCCGACAGCCAGAGGCACACCACCACCCGCTCCCTGTCCCCCGAACTCGTCAGGAGGAGAACCAAGGTACGCCGCCGATCATCTGTGCACGAGGCCCTACGCAAACAAACAAACAGAAAAGAAAGGGGGGGGGGGGGGGGGGGGGGGGGGGGGGGGGGGGGGGGGGGTACGAGCGGGAGGGAGGTTGTAGGGAGGGAGAGAGGAAAGAAAGTGGGGTATGTACAAGACTCCGGAGTGGGGGGGGGGGGGGGGGGGGGGGGGGGGGGGGGGGGGGTGGAAGGGGTGACTGATACTGTGTGATTAGGCGAATGGGAAACTGACTTACTTACAGTGGGGAAGGGTGGCGGATGTGTGGGTCATTGGAGCTGGTGATATGGCGTGGTGGTGGTGGTGGTGGTAGGGGGTGGGTGGGTGGATTGGTGGATGGGTGAGTGTGTGTGAGCGTGTGTGTGTGTGTGTGTGTGTGTGTGTGTGTGTGAGCGTGTGTGCTTGCTGGAAGGGTATAAACTGACATTGTGCAATGTGGGAAAGCTAACGTGGTATACTACAGAAGTTATTATATATAATTATGTAATGGAAGAAGAAATCTGACGTTAGGCAATACACGAAACAAGCCTTACGTTGTGTACTATATGATCTAGTTGGAGTTGTGTAATACAGGTAAAAGCCCGATTGAGTATAGTACAGGTGGAAAACTGAAGTTGTCTTATATCAGAAACAAAGCCGATGTTACATAACAGGTAAGCTGCTAATGTATAACATAGGAGATGAGTGGAAGGGTGGATGGAGCAGGGGGAGAGGGGGGGGGGGCTGGGTAATGTGAGGAGAACGAACTAGTGTAACAGTAGCGAGAAAAATAAACATAGGTAATGTAGGGAAGAAATTTAAGACATCATAGATGAAACGCTGAGTTTCATATTGGGAAAACGTTATATTCTGTAATTGGGGAGGGGGAGGGGGGACTGATGTTGTGTAATGTACGGGGAAAAAAAAGAAATTGTGTAATATTGGAGAAACTGAGGTCGTATAATTGAAGACAAGTGAAGTTGTATAACAGCAGGGGTGGGGTGGGAGTGGGGTGCATGAGGAAGCTGGTGTCCTAAATCTGATCTTTTCTTTTTAAGCTGATGTTTTGTAATATCGCCCGAAATGTTGAAGTTGTGTGATGAAACAAAAAAAATCCAGTGTTCTTGAAATAGGGAGAAAAAACAAACCTAGTGTAATATTGAACAACAAAATGCGTTGGTGTAATAGAGGGAGAAAAACAATGGACGTTAAAAAGATGTAGGGAAACCCCGGTGAGTTGTAGTCAATGGAAATAACCTGACACTTGTGGTATAATGAAAAAGAAGCTGACGTTCCCAGTCATACTATTATGGCACTTTCATCAAAGAACTTCTGTTATGCAGAGCGTGAAAAAAAAAGAGTTTTGTATTGTTATGGAAAGAACGCGGCTCCATTGATGACGGCAGCCCTGATGTGACCCTTTGCTGTCGGCTGGGCTATAAGCAACATTATCTCCCTTGATGACGGAGAAAAGAATAGTTCATGATTGATCAAGTTCCACAATAAGAAACAAGGTTTGAACATTACTCAGTCGGCACAATCCAACAACACATATAACAACGACAACAATAACAAATAAGAAGAAAAAGAAGAAAAGAAAGGAAAAGAAAAAAAGGGGTGGGGGAGAGGAAAAAAGCGAAATCTGCATAACGTAATGGTGTTGTAGAATCCTATTAATGTTACACAACATCAATAAAAGTTAACGGTTCTGTAAAGATGAATAACAAACAGAAACACTACAATGCTACCAACAAAAGAGGGGAAAAGAGCGTAAATTTTCTCAGATTGAAAAAAAAATGAATTAGGACAATGGCATCGTTGCGTTCTGTAGTATCAACTACTGCACGTACTCAAAGAGGCGCTGGTGTTCTCTGATACTTAAAAGAAAATAGGAAAAGGAAAAAGGAATTGCAGTTTTCAACAACAGTTTAAAACGAAAAGAAAAGGCGAACAATCTTCTTTTGGATTCGAAAAGCAAAAACATTCAAAGCTCTGACTCAACATACTCTAACGTCTGGAGAAAGAGAGAGAGAGAGAGAGAGAGAGAGAGAGAGAGAGAGAGAAAACGAAGGCTGACCCTGTCCCCCACTGTCCACCTGTACCTTACAGTTGCTGTGGACAGCCGACAGCAGCGCTCGTAGGCCGGACAGAAAACGGCCAAAGACGGACGTAGGGCTGATCAGTGATTTCAACCAGGTAGACAGCACAGAGAGAGAGAGAGAGAGAGAGAGAGAGAGAGAAACACTCATACGCGTGTTAACAGCTTATTAACTGAGTGGTTGCAAGAAAAGACACCATTGTGCACGTGCGGATCAGGTTGTGGTCAGGGTTTCAGAGGTTACAGATCTCCGTTCTCACTATCTCCCACTCCCCATCCCTTTCCATACTCTTAGCCCAAATTCCAGAAATAGAACAAAATCAAACTGAAATCAATTTAAAGAATGCACTCCCACGATAGGAGGGAAAGCGAAAAAAAAAATGAAAAAAAAAAAAAAAAAAAAAAAAAATATATATATATATATATATATATATATATTATATTCATAGCAAATATTCTAGACAAATTATGGATTATGCACTACCCCCTTCCAATGTCACCCTCGCTCCCGTCGGTCCCTCCGACTCCCTTTCCGCATCCCTTCCCTCCCCCACCCCCCGCTCCCACCCCACTGTCCGCTCCCCATTCTACCCCCACCCACCCTCTCTTCACTCACCGAACAACTTTTTATTTCAGACGTCTTTGATTCGCTAAACGACAAAAACTTCTACCGGTGTCTCTTCTTCGCCTCCCACCTCCGCCCCCCCCCCCCCCCCACACACACACATACACATACACACACACACACACACACACACACACACACACACACACACGCCTACAACCACCCCCCCCCCCCCCTCCTCCTCCTCCTGCTCCCTTACCCGAACAACTTTTTCTGGTGAGCGTACATCATTCAGTTTACGAGGTTAGGTCTTCCTGCTTGCTTCCCCCTTCCCGCCCTGCCCCCCCCCCCCCCCCCCCCTCCCTCCGCCCCCTTCCTCGTCTCTCTCCCCCTTTCCCTGCCCCCTCCTGCTCCTCCTCCTCCCCATTCCCTCCCAACAACCTTCTGGTCACTGTGGATTTCAGAAAAGAAAGAAGACTCCAATCACTCAATAACAAAATGATCCACCCCTGGGATTAACACAACTCCATGGAGATCTGGGTGACCGTCAAGGCGAGTAACCACTGGGCAATACTTAAGCACAGCTATAACAATTGTTCTTAAAAAAGCACAGACAATCCGCTGCGAGTCTGGCCTTTTAAAGAAAAGTTATCAGTTGAGCTCTAGCATCACAGACGTCGAGTATATAAAAGTCTTTGGCCTTCTCATACCCTTATTTCGTGATGACGTCAGCTTCGATTTTCTATTCACATCCACGTTGACGGTACATTCATGTTGAAGCCCTCGGTGTTGTCAAGGTCATGGTTATTGTCGTCCGGTAGAATTGGTGGCGTTCCCGGAAGAGGATGCTCGCTCAACGCTGGCTCAACGACTAAGCAATTTCTACCCCCCAAGTGCCTTGTCTTGTGCTTTGTTTGTCATTGTCATTGGCGGTAAGTTCTAAAAACTCTATTCCTAATCTTGCTTCGTTCGCCGCCTTCAGTCACTCCATTTTGAAATTTTAAGCAATTTCTGTCGTCAACAGTGCGTGGGCTTAGTGAGCGGTCTCCTACGTAGGCTGGATCACAAGTAGAAACGCTAAATTCCGCCAAAGAGACTCGGCAGCAGTGCAGCGTCTCCTCCGGCAAGTTCCTTCTGACGAACTGATATTGATGATGCCTGGTAGACGGCTGTTGTTGATGCTGGAACAGGCGTGATTCTGATCGGCGGATCGGGAAAGAATGACATAGAAGTGATGCCATGTGAGAGGATGGTGAAAAGTTGAATTTCACTGATCAAAATATTCAAATGTTCAGTGGTTGCTCGCTGCGGCAAAGCCCGCACGCACCACTGTCAATGGCACCGATGAAACTTAATGAAACGGAATGCGCCCCTCGTGTTTGAGTTATTCTTTGAACATCTCGTGCACGTGCAATGTGCACATTATGTTGATTTTTTTCACTCTTTTTGTTTGTTTATATCTTTTTGTTTCTCTTCGTTTCTTTTGACAGTTAACGCAAAATGTGTTCTGTCCCTTCACATATGCTGAGTGTGTGTGTGTGCGTGTGCGTGTGCGTGTGTGTGTGCGTGTGCGTGTGCGTGTGCGTGTGCGCGTGTGCGTGTGCGTGTGCGTGCGTGCGTGCGTCCGCGCGCGCGCGTGTGTGTGTGTGTACGTGTGTGTGTACGTGTGTGTGTGCGTGCATGCGTGCGAGCGCGCGTGTTTGTATGTGAGAGAGTGAGAGAAAGAAAGAGAGAGAGAACACACTACTTAAAACGCACTTGCACGAGCACAACCACATAATCCTGTCTGTTTTTGTATATGTGTGTGCGTGTGTGTGTGTGTGCGCGCGCGCGTGTGTGTGTGTGCGCACGAGCGCGCGTGTGTGTGCGTGTGTGTGTGTGTGTGTGTGTTGTGTGTGTGTGTGTGTGCGCGCGCTCTATATGTGTGTATGTGTGTGTTGCTACAACATTTTTATTACGACTGTTGATCTGTTTGTCATTGCTGGTAAACTTAGATGTAATGAATATATCCAAAGTACAAAAATGATTGCGTGGGTGCGTGCATGCGTGCGTGTTTTTGACCATGCGTTTGCGCACAGGCACTCGCGCATGCTTTCGTGTACCTTTAAGTTCGTGTGTTTGTATGTGTGTGTAAGTGTGCTTGCGCATGTTTTGTGTGTGCTATAGCCAGGTTCCTTGTTTCTGGTTATGTTATATTTTTAACCGGAGTATGGCATTCAATGGAGCGGAATGATGCTGAATAAGCAGAGGTGATTGGAAGACATTTTTACCTTGGGCATCACTACGATGAGTGAAGAAACGTTCATCAAACGGATGAATGAATGAATAAATGAGTGAATGACTGAATGAGTGAGTGAATGAATGAATGAATGAATGAATGAATGAATGAATGAACTAATGAGCCATTATCTGCCTATACGGGAATTGAACTTTAGAAATTCAACTGCCATGCAATTGAATTTATGAAACCACTAAGCTAAGACTGAGCTGTGAGCATATGTAAACTTTATGGGCCATCTATTCAGATTGGGATATCGGCTTACACTGTTCAGTTATGTGACATTTATGCTGATTTTTGTCCACAGAACCCTGCCGCCACATATGAATATGACCTACCCCCAGAAGGCAAGGAGCTGATCACGTGGTACACGGACTTATGGAATGGTGAGGTTACAGCGCGCGTGCGCGCAAAATTTACATAAACAGTAAAGAGAGCTCATAATCTGTCATCCAGTGCGACAAGTGCCATCTTCTTTTATTTGTGAACCCATTTCTTCAGAAACTTTTTTCTTCTCATAAATCTCCTTTTTTTTCCTTGTTATTGTTATCGGAAATAAACTTAACACAAAAATTACTGTATCGCCGAACGAGACAAACAAATTACCAAACAAAACACGACACGTTTCGTTGCGACCTCTTTGGTCTTTTTCAGATAAGACAAACAAATTTGAAGACGGTGAAAACGAAGAAGGAACAATCACTGGTCTCCTCAAACTGGGCGCAAAACGGAATCGCTTAAACAATTTGTGCCCGATCTGAGGAGATCAGCGATTGTTCGTTCTTCGTTTTCATTGTCTTCAATGTTGTTTGTCGTGCCTAAAGAAGACCAAAGACGTCAACACGCGCTGTCCTTTGCCTTGTAATTGGTTTGTCTCTTTCGTTGGGAGGTACAGTAATTTTTTCTTTTAAGTTTGCTTCAGTTTCCGCTCGCAGTCATCTGAGTCTGAAACGAACTATGGAAGATAATTGAATATAATCTAGATGTTTTAAAAAGATAATCTGTGACGTACAGAAAATCAATTTTTCACGAGTAGGTTTAAAAAACTAATTTGAAAAAAAAAATTGAAATCATCGCAAAACATTCTGATTTTGCGTAGATGAAGGGTTTTAGTCTTAGAATTACGTAAATTTTACCTTTTTTCCGCGAATGATAACTTGGCTGAAAAAAATATTTGCAAATCTGAGAAACTCACTTGCTGGGATTTAAAACCATGTGAGTGTGATATATATATATATATATATATATATATATATATATATATAATATATATAATATATATATATATATATAACAAACTAATAAATTCCAAGGATAAATACCGCACCGTTCCAGCAACTTACAGAGCAGCTTGGTGTTGCAATGACTGCAAGAAATATTGAATTATAAACAAAGCTTGCTCTTATGTCTTAGATTGAAGATATAAGCTTGCTGAAGGCTCATTTTGAGAAGCATTTATTTTATTTTTCCCCATTCACCCACTCATGCACATACTGTTAGTTAGGCAGAATCATCTACCACTGCAGATATGAATGCGTATCTCCCCTATTTCTTCAATCTAAGACATAAGAGCAAGCTTTGTTTATAATTCAATATATATATATATATATATATATATGCATAAAAACGTGTGTGTGTGTGTGTGTGTGAGAGAGAGAGAGAGAGAGAGGGTGGGGGAGCGGTGCCTACACTATGTTTTAATGTCATTCTGACCCAGCGTTCCATGTAGGTCGATCATAATTCAGGATATTTTTCTCCTGTGCTTTTGTTCCAGATACGAAGAAGAACGAGTTTTTCCACAAGCTGTTACTGAAGTTAGATCCACGGCAGCACTATTTCATCTCCAGTTTTCTGACTGTAAGTCGTGCCAAGTGTACATATACCCTCTCCTGCCTCTTCCGCTTTTTTTTTTCCATTTCTTTTTTTATCACAAGACATAAAGGTGGTCAAAAGTAAACCAAATATATATGTGTTGTCTGCTTTTTGACTCATATGTGTATCAGATTGTCTCCACGCAATCATAATGTATTGGTTGTGTGTGTGTGTGTGTGTGTGTGTGTGGTGTGTGTCTGTGTCTGTGTCTGTGTCTGTATGTGTCTGTGTGTGTAAGGAGGGGAGGGGGGGGGGGTAAGGAAGGGGTGTAGTCAAATCCAACGTTGGATTTTTCTCTCAGCAATTACAACCAATAGCACAACAAAACTTGACAAAACGACCAAAAGCATCAATAAGGTAATTCCAGCCATCCCCTCCATGAAGATATCACGAATGGTAAAGGGCGTAAATCTGCAATGAACGTTGGCGTCAGTATTTTGAATGTTACCTTTTTCCACCAATCATTATCATTGTTTAATACATATATTAAGATAATAAATCTTTATGCCAAGTTTCCCCCCTCCACCCCTCCCCCCCCCCCCCCCCCCCCCCCCCCCCCCAATAAAAATCAGTGAGGAGCCAGACCACCTCCCCCCCCCCCCCCCCCCCCCCCAGTCCCCTTCCCCTTCCCCCGGCTCCGAATAACCAATGAAACAAAGTAGAACAAACAAACACGTTTGACATTTTACTGAATGGCAGTTTGGTAAGTTAGGGTGTGGAGCTCAGGCTGCATCAAAAGACAGAGCCCCCGTTTTATGAAAAAGATAGAAGTTGAGAGTTTCACCCTCGCTTTTACAAGAATATGAAGTATGAGAGCTCGTTCCCACTCCCCTGCACCCCAGTGAGTCTCTCCCCACCCCATCCCCACTTTGAATTAAAGAAAATGCAGGATAAACTGCAGCAATATTGTTTTGTCAGAATGCTTGAGTTCAGCTTTACCCTCCTATTGTCATGATTAGTACAGGTGAACTGCTAAGTTTCTGTATGTGTGAATGTAAAGCCATGAGAACGACATGTGATTCGAGTTTGCATGATGCTTGACCATGGTGCTTGCTGTTGCAGTTAAAACAGCACCGAGACTTCATTACCCAGCTGCCCGAGAAAATCTCTTTGAAGATCTTGTCATATCTCTCCCCCAAAGAACTGGTGGAAATCAGCAGAGTAAGTGGACCTAGTTGTGTGTTTACGGCATTGTAGTTACAAAAGCCACCCGTCAAAGTAACTAGGGCTCGAATTTAGATGGTGTCCAGTGCCAAATGTACTGAGAAAAAGCAAATTAGAACGATACCCAAGACAGTGCTGACATACTGTAAGGTCAAACAGATCCAAAATTCGCTTTTTGATTCACATTCACAATACAGATCCGCACAAAAATTTGATGGGCTTCTTTTCGTCGTTCGACCAAGTTCCGTTGAGATCAGTATAGTTTAGACAGAGAAATTGGTAATTTTATGTACTGACGCGCGAATGATGTAGCATTTGAAAAATAACAAATGTTCTTCCAACAGAACTGTTTATTTTTCAATGCTAGCGAAGCAAATGTGTTCCTTCGTGCAATGTATTAACGAAACGAGCGTCAAAGAGCTATGAAACTGATCAATACATTGCTAAAATAAGTGTTCGCCTAACATCGTTTGAGTAAACATGGAAGCCGTATACGACCTCGTATTATCACAGATTAAAGAATAGGTGCAGCATTCAACACTACCTCATATCAATAGTCATATCAACTCGCCAAGCCATTTATGCTGTTTCACAAAACGTGTGTTGGAAATGTGTTGGCCATGTTAATCATGAAATCAAATGTGGGCACCTAAACCTTACCTAGTTTCCACTCAAGTGTTTTTTCTCTCTTTTCTCATGTCCTTTGTTCGCGTGCGTCTCTGTGTGTGTGTGTGTGTGTGTGTGTGTGTGCGTGCGTGCGTGCGTGCGTGCGTGCGTGCGTGCGTGTGTGTGCCCTTCTTTTTTCTTGATTGATGGAAGTTGATACGTAATTTGTTTGCATAAAAATGTATGTTTGCCGTATTTTCATTGTTAGAAATATAATGTCATTCCTGCCTGTTGTAAACCTCAAAATAATCAAAATAAAAACAATGTTCTCGAGGGAGAGAAATCTGCATGGTAGTTAGTGCGAAATCTTGTTGAACGTATCCTGATTTCGCCTTTTGACTCTGATTTGCATCACAAACCTGCGCCGATTTGATTGATTGTCGTCTTTGGGTAACAGCGCATTTTCTCACCAAATTTCGTTAACATCCGGTCAGCAGTGATTATGTAATCTTGCTTACAGACAAACCCGCCAACAGATGGAGGTGAAAACAGTGGGTCCCCAAAACTTTCTGCAGAGTGTACACGAGTGGCACTTTATGTATCCAGCCAACATCTTATGAGAGTAAAAACTTCGTTAAGGTTCAGATGTGGCACTCGGCTTTCATATATGCCAGTCAAATATAAGATCATTTACTAGATACATTTTGCCTTTCAAAAAAGAAGACGTTAAGATTGCATCCCGCAGAATAGTCGTTGTCATTAAGGGGCTTCTGAATGGAGACCAGCGTACAAAACAGGAACGGATAGCCAGACACCATCAAACTTAACCCACTGGCGGCGTAGAAAACGGGAACGGATAGCATTAGACACCCTCAGACTTAACCCACTAGCGGCGTAGACAACAGGAACGGATAGCATTAGACACCATCAGACTTAACCCATTAGCGGCGTAGAAAACAGGAACGGATAGCATTAGACACCATCAGACTTAACCCACTAGAGGCGCAACGTCTCCTCCAGAGGGTGGATGGACTAACAGATGGGGCCTCATACTGATGGCGTCTTGTGGCCTGTTCGGGCCTGGATTATAACAGTACGCGTGTGGGTGTGGCTGTGTGAGGTTGGTGAAGGGTGAGGGGGGGGGGGGGGGGGTGTTCAGAAAGAAACGGGTGAATGGGTAACACAGTTGAGAAGGCACAGAAGATGGTATACAAAACAAAACAAAAACCATCAAACGGTTCGGTGCTCTAACAGAACCAACATTTCTTCGCCCAGATTTTTTTCTTTTTCTTGTGGTGTGTGTGTGTGTGTGTGTGTGTGTGTGTGTGTAGTTTTTTTTAGGGGAGGGAGGGGTTCACATATTTTTTCATATAAATATTGTCTTGAAACCTTTCGTTCGCTGAACTGGGGGGAAATGTAGCCCTTTCTTCACGCAGATGCTCTCTCTCTCTCTCTCTCTCTCTCTCTTCTTGAGCCCTCAACAAAACGACAAAACTGTTT
>CM031607.1:24889521-24939521 GCA_018398815.1 Conus ventricosus | reverse complement strand
AAAATGGCAGAGTAACTTTATTTGATGAGGCTGTCACTGCAGAGATGGAGCTGGTAGCATGTGAGAATTATATATAGGACTCGCCAAAGAATATTTCGCTCAACTCTTGATTCAGTTCAGGTTGGTTGTATCCCAGCCGACTGCGGGGAAAGGCAAAGCGCTATGGGGTGAGAGTGTACATTAAGACTGTCATCTCGTTGAGTCGATTCCATAATTACAAGATTAAAAGGTAATGTAAAGGTGAGAGTCCTGTAGCCAAATGGCCGTCGGGACAATGAACTATAACAATGAACACTTATATAGTGCCTATCCTCGGCTGGAGACCAAGCTCTAAGCGCTTTACAATCCACACTCGTTTACACAGGGGATGCCTACCTGGGCAGTGCCGACTGAAGAGCTGCCAGCCGGCGCTTCATTCAGGTGTTTCCCGTGTCATCTAGTCAATGTCGTTCAATATCGATCACTCATTTGCCTTACTTCCTTCATTCTTTCCCTTTTTCGCGCAGGGTAAGCTTACATACTATGTGTAACGTGTCATCCATATCAACGGCCAAACTGGCCTTCTCTTCCGAAAGTTAGTGATGGGATTTTATGTGTGTGCAAGATGTTATGCGTGCGTTCACACACGGAACCTCGGTTGTTAGTCTCATTCGAAGGACTGTATGGGAAATGAAGTCAGAACCAATGTTAACTCCGAGGGAGAAAAAAAAAAAAAAAACCTGCACCAAAATGGCCCGGCGGAGATTCGGACCCGCAACCCCAGGATCACCAAGATTACGAGTCCGGCGCTCTACCACTGAGCTTTTCCGGGGCCCTGCTAGAGGTTCAGCACATCTCTATCCTTCTGCTGCCTCAGTCTTCACTGACCTGAATCAGGTGACCATTTACTGCTGGGTGACCAGAGAGGGCTCCCAGGCCGTGAAGATCCCAACCCAGTTATGGTTCGAACTCATGACTGTCAACTTCACGGATCAACGCTTTAACCATTTGACCATGAGCCTCAGTTCCATATAGGTTTGTTGAAAAATATTGTTTCAGTTGACCATTTTATCTAAAACATGCTCAAGCTACCTAAAACTGCATATCTTTTCTGAAAAAAATATTGTTTCAGTTAACCAGTTTATCTAAAACATATTCAATCGACCTAAAACTGGATCTCTTTTCAACAAAGATGTTAGTTCAAAGAAAAATAATAAATTTCTTTTGATTAAAAAAATCACCTCTGGTGGACTACATCTGAACAACGTCTTCATAGAGTCGCCTGTAATGTGTTTGTGTCGAACGCCATGCGAATTACCAACAGAAACATATTTTATAGAGAGTGGTTCCGCACACGGCATGTACCATGAAGCGTCTTCGCCTTGTAAGCTATGCGAGGGTGCGTCAAACAAGAGGCCTGTGTGTAATCCGCACGACATTGTTTTTTCTTTACAGCTGCCAGTGGCTGATGATAAGAATTCTTTCAGGTTTGGACATTTTCCTCCAGGTGTGCAGTTCCGCTCAGTGTCTGCGTCTGAGACCGTTCTGTCTTCACAGTTTTATCTTAACCTTTTCAACACCGTCCTGTGGAATTTCAGCAGTCCCAGTGCCAATTGATTTGGCAGTCACGTCGTTTAAATTTGATTAGCCCTGAAGCAATGTTCTTGCTTCTTTTTAAGAAATGAAGCAGACTGGTGTTGAGGGTGCCACTGGAGAATGGTTCCATACCTTAGATGGAGTTCGCTGGGCTCCCTTCTGTCTTCCACACTTTTCAACACATTCCTGAAACGCATCATGACTAATACACTGTAAGATCATGTAAACTCAGTCAGCATTGGAGCAGAAACCATCACCAACCTTCGCGTTGATGATGAAATCGATGGCGTGGAAAACTGTGAACCACGTTTGTTGAGAGACTTGATGAAACACCAGCAACATATGGCATGGGAATCAGCATCCAGAAGATGAAGTTGACGGCCAGCCACAAGACTGCCATCAATACCGAAACACTGTCCATGGAGAGACTGTATGAACTATTCGGCAGTTCATTTACCTGGTATCCATCGTTAGCGATGACGGATACAAAGCAAAATCAGCAATGTCGAGAGAAAAACCTGAATGGAAGGACAAACACATCTCCGTGAAACACAGGATCAGGCTCCAGCGTACACTGATTATACACCATCATTCTGTATGCATGCGAGACTCGGACCCGCACTGCGGATCTATAAACAAGAATTCAAGCCATAAAGATATGGTGTAACCGCAAGATGCTTAACGTCAGGTGTATCGACCATATCACCCATGAACAAATGCGTCAAACCATCATGCAGGTTCTCGGACCATGTGAAGGTCTACTGACATCAGTTAAGAAAAAGAACGTACATTAGTATGGCCACCTTGCAGCATCCAGTGGCCTTGCTAAAACAGTCCACCACGGAACTGTTGTGGGAGGGAGACGAAGTGGAAGACAGGGAAATGAGAAAAAGGGGAAAAAAGAAAAGACGGATGGCCATTACAGAATGGAGAAGGAAACGATTTGCGAAGGGCCAAAACCTTGGCACACAGTCAACAGAACTGAGGGAACTTGATGACTAGTTCTTCAGATAACTCCTCATGGAAAAGAAGAGCAATGTTTTCCCACAATAAAGAGCTATCAATCTTACAGTAGCATCCCTGGAGTTGGTGTTGAAATGCAGCATCAGCCCCAAGCCAGACTGTACTGTTGTTGCCACGCTTACGCTGAAGGGGGTTATAAAAATCATCTCTCTCTCTCTCTCTCTCTCTCTCTCTCTCTCTCTCGCATGCCTGTACGAGAGAGACAAGACTCCATTAGTCGTTGTGTAAGACGACGTTTGCAACTTTGTTGGTCTCACGGATCTTCTTTAAAATCTGGAACCGAGAAAATGTACGAAAACAATATTGTTGCGATGCTTGCATGTGTTATTTGCGTTGACCATGTACTTAGATTGACTCTTGGTCCTCATAATTCTCATGTAAGCAACACTAATTAAACCTTTCAAGTTCTCCAATGCAGTCACGTTTGCGTTTTAGCTCTTGGACCCTCTCTCAGCCTGTTCATATACCACATGTAGATCTTTTAAACCTTTCAAGTCTTCCACCATAATCATGTTCACATTTCAATTCTTCAACCTGCAGTTTCTAATATACTCTCTCTCTCTCTCTCTCTCTCCTCTCTCTCTCTCTCTCTCTCTCTCTCCCACTCTCTCTCTCATTTATTCATAAATATATTTGAATCTTTCAAGTCTTCCAAAGAGGAGTTTTTTCCCCCAATGTAGTCGTAGAAACTGCAGTTTATGTTAGTTAAAACAAATCCATCGTCTCTGCAACTTAGTCAGAGTAAATCAGTTTACTGCTTGATTTAGTCATGTTCACCCAAGACTTGTGTGTGTGCTGACAGACCTGACAGCATCCAGACGTTCCAGGGACACGCACAGAACGTCAACTGCATTCACTTCGACGAGCTCCGGATCGCCAGTGCTTCCTACGACCACAAGATCCGCCTCTGGGACTTCAACATCTGATCATGGGCGCTGTCCTCTCCACCCGCCACCCCAACACCAATCCCACCTTACTCCTTTCCCCTTCCGGCCCCATCCCACCTCTCCCATCACCTGAAGATAATCTTTTCCCCACTTGTCCTAAGCTTTTCCCTGGTGTGGTAATGTTTTACCCCTATATGCCTCCAACTCCATCCCCTCCTACTTCCCTCCCTACCACAATCTTTACCTACCAAAAAATGTTTGTCCCCTACCTGACTTGTTTTTTGCCCACCTACTCTAATCTTTTCCCACTGCCCTAATGTTTCCCTGCTGATTCTAATCTTGGTACACCTATCCTACTCTGTTCCTGTTATGTTTGGTCTTTTCACACGTACATTATTGTATTCTGATAAATTCTAATAATTTCCTATTTACCCTCCTCACTTCACGCCTGTTTTGATCTTTTCTGCCCACGCCCAAACTTTTGTAAGCTTCTCCACTCAGGTCACATCTGACCTAATCTTTCCACCAACTGTCGTAATTTTCCTCTTACCCTTATCTCCTGATGTCTGTCCTCATCTCCACCACATATCCCCGTATACTTAATATTTTACTTACTGCCTATTTCCCATCTGTCCTAATCTCCAAACTGAAATCATCACACGAAAGATTGCTCCATTCTGATGGAGCGAGCTGTTGCTGTCTTTGAACAGGATAAACTGACTCTTCATCGTCTTTGTGTGTCGGTTGATTGTATTTGTTTACTTTGGTTACCTGGTTTTGTTTATTTATTGAAAGTCTCTAGTCTCAGAATCAGTCACCTCAGATGTTCTACATTAGATATAACCAAAGACTAAACAAAATTTTAAAAAACACACCAAAACATAGCAAGGTGCAATGACTTTAAACAAGGCAACTTCGGCTGTAGTCAAACTATAGGGCGCACAAAACTTTAAAGAATTACACTAATTACAACAGGGGGGGGGTGGGGGAACCCTTCTCACTAAATGTAAATAAACCATTTTGAGTTAACAGCATTCTCTATGCTTAGTTCATTCAAGGTGCAAGTTTGTGGAAGCATAAAACCCAAAGACTGAGCTCATGTGATGAATCTAAAACCTCAGATTCATCTCTTTGGTTCTTTGACCTAGAATGAACAAATCACAATATAAAACTGCTTCATCATGGTCAAGCCTTGCTCTTATGCAAGATGGAGACATAAAGTAACAAGCCAATAGTACATTGTGAAATGCTTCATGCTTCTGAGCATCTGGCCGTGCATGTTGTGAAATTTAAATCAAGTATAGAACTAGGGGGAAAAAATGAAAATGAGGATCACAAGGATCACTTGTACCTGCTTATACACGCTGTATGAAAGTAGCTTGCTCATTAACATTCCTGTGACCAGCACACATCAGTGTGAGAACAAATCCCAGTGTATGACAGGTAATATGTTGATGGTACATGCAAAAAAGGATTCATACACTCACAATAGTGACATGACGGAGGTATGGTTGCTCACTTAAGTGAAAAGTTTATGTTTGCTAAACTCATTTGAAAAATGGATTGAAGACAGACACATACAAGACTAGCAATTTCTTAAAAATCTTTAAGTTTTTGGACATGTTATGTGCCTTTTTGGTTTCATCTAAAGTATTAGGTTTGAAAGACCTTTTTTTTTTAGTATAAAAAATAGAGGTCCTTGTAGTCTTGTCAGCAAAGTTTGGAAAAGATCTGAGTGGTGGTGATAATACACTCTACCATTCCACCATGGCTGGTGGATTGGATTGCCAGCAGCTGATATTCCGCTCATCATATTCCTTTCTCTCTCTCTCAGTCTCTGTATTTTCCTTTTACTGAGTGCTGGTGATGTGACAGAGTGCAGGTGATGTGACAGACCCATTGATCTGTAACAGCCCTGATGTGGCCCTTTGCCATCGGCTGGGCTCTGAGCAACATCACCTTACCTTACCTGTTGACCTTTGCCACTGCAGCCAGTGTTATGACAGTAAATAATTACAATCCAACAAGATTATTTGGGATAAAGGACACACACTCACAGATTAACCTATTCTAGTATAATATTGTTAAATAAATGACAAAATCTGTTGTATGAATAGACAATGTCTAAAACTTGTAAGGTCCCTCTAAAATCACTGTGTGTGAAAGGACATGAAACAAGCGAAGCAAAGCATCAGATAAACTGTTTCATTTACAAATACAGCACCTTGGAATGCTGGTGCACAAAATTTGCTTGTGTGTCAGATCAAGTCTTTGCCTGCGGCTATGTATACAAACTCACTGTATGTCCTTTGTTTTGTTTTTCTTTGGAAATTCTGTTGCTTTCTCATTGTTTACCTGTCTTGTTTTTGTTGGGCAGCTCTGCACTACATGAAGGTGATGGGTTGGGCGGTGAACAGGGCAAAAAAGATGGCTTGTGATGTCCTGTTGGCCAAATCCCTTACAACTTATTCATGGGACGTTGTCGATTGTTCAGATTTATTTTTCTGGTCACTGCACTAAAATAACAATACACCTTTCTCGTTGATGTATTTCGTGTATTTCATTAAACTATTTTACATCTATTGCAATGTCAGTCTGGTTAAAAGAAAGTCACAGATCTCAGTTACAGATGTGATATCTCTCTTGAATTTTGGAAAGCAATTAATGAGATAGAAACTACTGTGCATCCTCAAGGGTCTAAAAATAGAAAAAAGAAAACGGAAAGATTCACAGTAGGGATATCAATCTGTATGGAATGGTCAGATTCACAGAAGTTGCAACGCTACTTATATCAAAAAAAAAAAATGATACATCTGGATAGAGCTACTAAAAGAAGATACAAACATCCAATGTTGACAAATATGATAATTGAAAATCGAACTTGTACAGAAATACAAAAGCACGGGGCCTTGTATTGTTAGCTTTAAAAGCTCTACCATGCTGCTTAACCGCTCAATTCATGGACGCCAGCATTCTAGTTTGGCCAAGATCTCCTGTTTTAATGATTTATTTTGTTATGTGCAACTTCATTCATGCATTTGATTAATGCTCATTTGGTACCTTATGACAAATATTTTCTTCACGTTTCCATGTGGCTACTGTATAGACTCATTTGAATTCAACTAACGCTGGTTGTTATTTTCCGACTGTTTTCATATATATATGTATATCCAATGTACCATATTTGAGCCCAAATTTCTTTATCCATTTTTGTGCCCCATAAATGCTCATATGCTGCTTCATAAGAAACACTGTGCATAAATTCATTGCATTTAATATTTAATGCAAGGGCGCAGTGAGAGCAGCTTGGTTGAATGCATTATGTTTGTTTTAACACAGCTGCCGAACACTTCAGCTGTGACAGAAAATCAGTATTACATGTGGAGGAATGTATAATGATGATTCATATTTATTCAAAATTGTGTAATTTACAAGATCTGTCGACTTGCAAGATATGCAAGAAGTGTGCGATTGCATGGAGTGGTGCACGTGTGTGATTTGTTTGTTTCCACATCTTTGTCTGCAGACACTTTATTATGGCCAAAGAATAAACATACTGTTGATAATGAAGTACAGACAAATTGAAGCATGTGTGTGTATGTGTGTATGTGTGTGTGTGTGTGTGTCCATTTTATATCTTCCTAAAAAACATACAAAGTACTGAGTGCATATACAAGTGAGTGTGCAAGTGTGCTACACGTCTTCAACCCCTGAATAATGCTGGGTACAACATAGACATACCAGCACTATAGCAGAATCCCGCCACAGGGAGTGACACAGCACTTCCATCAAGAAACGATACCCGACTGCTTTATCACCAGGGTAATATCATTCAAATACCAGCTGAATCGCCAACAAGGCTCAAACAGGCATGAACCTTTGACTGGAAAAAGTCATAAAATTTCATGGGTAATTTCAGGGTTAAGTTTTGAATTTTCAAAAATCATAGAGAAGAGAGCAAAAATGATTGCAGCAGACTTTTCAAATCTGCACGAAGACGCCAAAAGCAAGTTTCTAAGCAGCCATCTTGAATTTCTTTGCCTCTAATATATCTGATCTTATCTCCCTTGGGTGATTCTCAAGCCTGATGAATTCTCTTCCTCACACCTCAAAGATTTCTTCACACCTCTACAGAATGACTAGACCTTGAAATAAAATCAGTCAGTGGCTTTTGACCTAAAATGGCTGCTTTTCAATGAGGTGTTCACAATGCTGATGATTTCTTTTTTCTCTTTTTTTTTAAAACATGAATCTATGCCTTCAAAAGGCTTTTTTTTTTTTTTTTTTAAACGAGTTTTAAGTACTGTATACATTGTTGATCAACCCAAACACACATTTTTCTCTTCTTATCTCCTATGACCCCAGAAGCAGAAAACAATTATACGCATCATCATGTGCTAATGTATTTAAGAAAAGAATGTGTCAAAAGTGCTACAGCATTTCAAGACCATAATGGAAATACAATGTGCTACAGATGCATGCACCTGTGACATATTCATGTGATAGTCAAAAGCAAGTATAGATTTGAATTCATGGGGGAAGGAGGTGGGGGGAGGGGGGGGGGGGAGGAGAAAAAAAGGTTGGGAAAAAATGAGAGAGACTGGATAAAAAAAGAAAGATAATCAGTTAATGATTACTACCAACTTTAATCATTTCAATGTTTTTATGCACTACCAACTTTCTACAAAGGTAAAAAGCAAATAAACAGACAATCAACATCAATCACAGTGATTTCTCACTTTTTAATCTTTCAACATGATCAATGTTACAATCGTTCAACATCTAATATATACATGTATATACAAAACAAGTTTGCTTTCTCAACCACTCTACACATTTCATCCTCACACTTCAGAAATCTACACTACACAATCGTAACTTTCATGCCCTCAACTCTATGAATCCTCCATTCCTGCAGTGACCATTTATGCTGCCTTCAGAAACAATTTTTTCATCAATTTTTCTCCTTCATTCCTTCTGCTGTCTTCCCACATCATTTAAACCTTAAACTGCAAAACATTTCACTAAAATCTCTTTTTTTTTGCATGTGTTGTTAATTTTAATTTTTTAAAAACTAAAAGAATACTCTAAACCGAAATTACCAGGAAAATCCCATTATCCGACTTATGCATAGAACTTCACAGATCCTGATCACAATAAAACACTGCAGCTGTTCAGTATGTTTGCGTTTTTCTCTTCACCAGTTCCATGTTGTAGAAACACTTTGGTCAATGACTGATACAAACATGAAATTCTTGCACATGTAACAGACAGGTTTGGGTCCCCTATTCATTTCAAGAACTGTAATGTGTATCAAATTGGCCCGTCTTTGTCTGCTTTCTTCCCCTCTGTCTCTCTTGCACACACAGAAGTAAAAATGCCCACGTTTTCTTACACTCACACACACACTAATTCACAAACACACACACACACACACACACACACACACAAACACACACACACAGAGGCATGTGCACACATACACTATTTCCTTTAAAAATCAATCGTACAAAAACTCAAGCAATGAAGCACTCGCTGAAAGAGACCCTCAGCTTTCGAAGGTAGATGTCAGGATTCACATACGCCCCTCAGGCTCTTCAGAACAAGTTGATCCCAGATCTAAGTCTGATGTTTGTCTTCAGCCTACACCCTGAGAACCCCATTTTATCACTAGTCTTCAGTGACCCGCTGTACCAACCACGGACAGCATCAGGACAAAAACACCCTAACCATCAAAGCAGCACTGGACTTGGGACTTCTTTTTGCTGGCAGAACCAGAAGATGAAACATTACAGGGCATGTTCGTCAGCCTACAGTCATGACTCACAACTGACCGTTCAGGGATTCAAATCAAATGAAAACAAAGTGTTTTAAAATTTCCAGTTACGAAACATTTGCTGCCCAAATAACATTTTCTTCGAGGTTTCATGCTCAAACAGATTTGTCTTGTTTGATAAAACAAAGGGGGTGTTTTATTCTAATATGTTTGGCTGTACTGGCAAACAGAATGAAGACTTTGCTCCTGATAAACCAAATGTAAGGTCTTCTATAACTGGCTGGTGAATGAATACAGGAAATAAGAGGGAAAGCACTCATCTCATATCTCTCTCAATGAAAATAAGGCCAAATATAGCATGGACGTTTCCTCATGCAAGCCTACTGTTGCATGACAACAGTTTGTTCTAAACAGGAAGACCTTTTGCTGTTAATTCAGCACACGTTTATACCCCTCTTCTTCACAATATATCCTGCACCTGACTTTGGAACGTTATATCCCTAAATCTGTAGGCGACGTGAAATGCACACTGGCAGAGTTTGAAACACAGTCCCCCCCCCCCCCCCCCCCCCCCCCCCCCCCCCCCCGAGACTAGTCCCAGTACTTGATGACGCCATCCCAACCAGCGGTGCCATTTTGGATGTTTCGTGCGGATGCCAGAGGACGTTGATACAGACGTCGTCATGGGCCTTGAACTTGCTGTACAGCTTGGTGCTCTTCCAGTCCCAGATGTACACCTTGCCGTCAGCATCCCCGCAAGAGATGTAGCTGCAAACAGTCATTCAGGTCTAACTTATACTTTCCCATGTAGCTGGGGGGGGGGGGGGGGGGTCTTACTTTTAAATGGATTGGATATGCACACCAGAACTCCATTAAAAAGGTTAACATTCGAGTTCCCATAGCCTTTTCGCTGTAGGGACAGCAAACTGTCAGAGGTTAACCGTGTCTTGGGCATGGCTGACGGAAGGCAGAGTGCATCTCTTTCCTTCCGCTGCCTTTAACCTTTAATGAACCGATTCAGTTTTTGCATTATCAAAATTATTTTGACTGAAAACGACAAATGTATTTTCATGTATGTTTGATAAAAACTGACAACAAAAAAATGGCATTTCTACTTTCATGTACGTCTGATAATATTGTTGTACAAATGTATAATCAGAATATGTACACGTCAGATTCATGATTTGAAATTTCAAGACAATATAACCTTCTTTGAAGTTTGAAGCATAACACAGAAAGAAGAAAAAGAAAAAGAAAGTGATCCAATAGTGTAAACTGTGTAATCAGACTGGATCTCTGAGGTAAAACAACAGGCCTTGTTGTTTGACTATACAGACATGGATGGAGCCCTTAGTTTAATCAGACTGGATCTCTGAGGTAAAAAAAACAACAACAACAGGCCTTGTTGTTTGACTATACAGACATGGATGGAGCCCTTAGTGTAATCAGACTGGATCTCTGAGGTAAAACAACAACAGGCCTTGTTGTTTGACTATACAGACATGGATAGAGCCCTTAAAAATACTGTTGCAGCACATTTCATTGACAATGATTATTTTTACTTTCCATTCCATGTATGTGTGTGTGTGTGTGTGTGTGTGTGTGTGTGTATGTGTGTGTGTGTGTGTGTGTGTGTGCGCGTGCGTGTTTGTGTGTGCGGGTGCAAGTATCTGCATACGTGTGCAGAGGTGCTCACATCTGCATGTATGTGTGTACATGTTAATGTCCAAACATTTTTTTTCAAGCAACAAAAAATAAGGTGAAAAGCTGACACCATGTGATCAAAAGAAAAACAAATGTCCTACCTCATCTCAGGAGAGAAATCAATACCGCAGGCATACCCAGCCACCTAAAATCACACAATTCATTATCAGCTCTTGGGAGTCGAAGCTTTCAGAGTAAAATTTAAACCAACCATCAGCATACTTTCCTTACAAATGGAGTATCAAATTTCTGCCAGTCTTACAGTTTGTAAGTTTGATGAGAGAGAGACAGATAGACAAAGAGAGAGAGAGAGAGACAGATAGACAAATAGAGAGAGAGAGAGACAGATAGACAAATAGAGAGAGAGAGAGACAGATAGACAAATAGAGAGAGAGAGAGACAGATAGACAAATAGAGAGAGAGAGAGACAGATAGACAAATAGAGAGAGAGAGAGACAGATAGACAAATAGAGAGAGAGAGAGACAGATAGACAAATAGAGAGAGAGAGAGACAGATAGACAAATAGAGAGAGAGAGAGACAGATAGACAAATAGAGAGAGAGAGAGACAGATAGACAAATAGAGAGAGAGAGAGACAGATAGACAAATAGAGAGAGAGAGAGACAGATAGACAAATAGAGAGAGAGAGAGACAGATAGACAAATAGAGAGAGAGAGAGACAGATAGACAAATAGAGAGAGAGAGAGACAAATAGAGAGAGAGAGAGACAGATAGACAAATAGAGAGAGAGAGAGACAGATAGACAAATAGAGAGAGAGAGAGACAGATAGACAAATAGAGAGAGAGAGAGACAGATAGACAAATAGAGAGAGAGAGAGACAAATAGAGAGAGAGAGAGACAGATAGACAAATAGAGAGAGAGAGAGACAGATAGACAAATAGAGAGAGAGAGAGACAGATAGACAAATAGAGAGAGAGAGAGACAGATAGACAAATAGAGAGAGAGAGACAGATAGACAAATAGAGAGAGAGAGAGTGCAGGAAGACAGATACACAGAGAGGAGAGAAAGAGACCCTTGATAAAGTTTCCCATTCACTCTTACCTTCAAAAACATCGTAAATTTGTATAAATTTATAAACAAGAAGCTGAGAAACAGAGAAAGGAAGAAAAACACACAAATGACTTCCATTCAAAAGCTACAGCAACGTTTCAATGAAAACTATACCTTGCTAGACAGCAATAACAAAGAAATGTGACAAAAACTGCAGCAAGATGAACCACATGTTCAAAGCCATTCAGCTATGAGATGAAATCACCAGATACTCTTCGAACTCGATTCTTAGCATCTCTTTAAACCTCAAGGTCTGAATGGTGCACACTTGTAGGAAGTACCCTGCACGCCCGCTACACTTTTTCCATAAACAAAAAACCAGTGAAAATCTGCTGTCCCGAAAGACATAATACATATAAAAAGAAGCAACAGATCAATAACACACTTAACTATGACTGCAAATGTAAATTTTCAAAACTTCAAATTTCGCTCTCTCCTGTGCCCTTCAATACACACACATGTGCTCTTTCCCTCTTCCCAGCCAAATTCGCTCCGTCACATACACACACTGCGCATGAAAAAGGAGTAAAAACATACCATATGCCCCTTGAAGGTCTTCTTCCTCATGAACTTGAAGCGGTTGAGGACGTCAAAGACGCACACTTTGTTGTCCATGGATTGACAGGCCAACCATTTACCTACAATCACACAACAGTAAACAAAGTGTTCATTGTGTAATGTATACAACACTGTGTCACACTATAGTCAAACCTCTCAATAAAGACCTGTCTTCTGTATGGCAGGACAAGTAATTGCCTGGTTTTCTAGGTCTGTGCTTTCTGTCTGTGCGGTACAGTTCCACTGTCAGTTAGCTTGCTCAGTGGGTGCACACAATGCTGTCAACGCTCTGACTGATTCGAGTCTATGAGTCATCGCCATTTTGTTTAGGGAGCTAGCAATCTCTGCAAGGAGCTAACAAGTCGATCAAGCAGCTTGGAGCAAGCAGTCTGTACCATAAGTCACACAATCATGCTGCTTAAAGCAGCCTGGCCTGCAGTACACACAGCTATATTGTCTCCCCTCCTCTGTGAAAATCACTCCCATTATGGACCAAATTTGAAAGGATTTCAGATCAGAGAGGATCTCTTTCATTGGGATGTGCACTTTCACTTTTCTTTTAAATGCACAGTACAGAAGACCACCTCATATTCACAGAGAAACTTACCAATAAAGACTCTCTGACAAATGACCCTCTGCCCTTGAGGGGCTTGTTCGAGGACTTCCTTGTCTTGTCTTTGCTAGACTGACTTCCCAACAAAGCACTTCCTCCATCTAAAGACCTTATTTTTTATTTTTTTTAGATTTACTGGATTACATCTGACAGGATCCCTAAAAACACATGTGAAAACACATCAGTGTTGATTCTAGGATTTCAAAAAAGGGGGCCCAAGGGCCCCCTCACATAAAAAAAGGGGGCCCATAGGGTGAAAATGGGAGGCCCTCAAAACGCGTGAAAATTCAGATTTTAAAGCTTAATCACAATGATTACATTATGGCCAAAGTAAACTAAAACAACAAAAAGAAACAAGAAACGAGTTACATTTTATTACAGAAACGCACACACACACACACACACACGCACAGAGTACACACACATTCTGACATACCTTAGAAGACTTGTCTTTTTCTGGTTGTGCATGTACTCAGCTGAGCTCCCTTCTTGGCAGTCATACAGCAAGTGAGCAAGTCTGTTGTCACCTCATCATAGAATCCAGCAACTCTAAGCCTACCCCACAATTAATTCAGTCTCTTTATATGAAGTGACCATCACTATTGTCAAGATTTATATACCATCAGTATCACCTTAAGAAAACCCTTTAACTGTGAAAAGTCACTGTGTACACCTTCACCATACACAACTGAAAAGCTTTATACATATGTACAGCCCACAGAACTCCATTCATTTCTTGTAGATCCTCCTATCCTTCTGTTGCTTCCACTCTGCTGCAGCAGCTGTGAAGTCATGGTCATTGATGGGAGGACCTTCACATTTGATGGTCATCAGCACATTGAGGCTGTCTTCTTTCAGCCTGTTTCTCCTTCTTTAACCAGGGTCTGTCTTTCAACCATGATTCTTGAAACGCCTTGTAGAGTTTCTTCTGCTCCTCCGTGTTCGAACTGGAGGGATCGGCTTCGTTTTCACCATCTTCATTATCTTGCTGATCTTCGGGTTCACTGGCACTTTCAACCGTTTCGCCTCCGGCGTCGATCGGCTGAGACACGCTATCGCTTGACTGAGTAGCCGTAACGGTGGCTGTAGACTCATTATCGGCTTCCAGCTGATGATCTTTAGATATATCAGTGCGTTTTTTCTTCGTGAAGGCGAAAGAAAACAGAGTGTTTGGCTTCGCGCGCTTCATCGTTGAAGCCGACATGAGGACTGTTGAACTGCCAGTACCGCTGATTGGCTCAACTGCTGCTTCTCGGCCAATGAAAAAATTTGGTAGAACGCGCGTTCGGCTAAAGGAATTGCTCAGGAGGCTATACACACGGCAGCGGCGAAGCCGCGCTGGTTGTGCAAAAACGCGTTCGTTCTCTTTTTTTTGCGGCTTTTGGGCCGCGTCTTTCGCGATTTTTTGCGGCCTTCAGAAAAATATTGCGGGAATCCCGCAAGGGCGCGCTCTAGAATCAACACTGACACATCATGTTGCAACACGCATGAACAGGGGGATGCAAGCAGCTATTGAGACAAACGTCTGAAATTCGTTTTTTTTTTTTTTTTTCTCTTCTAAACTGCTTATGATCCATAACATTTTCCAGCAACTGACAAGAAAGTTGGGAGCCAGCTTTTTATTTTTATTTTTTCTTTAAATCAAAATTAAATGGAAAACAAAACATTATCAAAAACTAAATTGTTCTTTTTTTGTTTTAGGGTGCTTTTTCCGCGGGGAGTGGGGGGAGGGGGGAGGGAAGGGAGGGCAAAGAAACAGTTATTTGCATGACTCCTGCCCTCTTCCTCTTGTCTGTAAAACTGCTTAATTTATCTGTGATTTCAACACCTTACTTTGATGACTTCTCATTTTAATACTTGTTTTTTTTTCGTCCTAAAACACTGTAGTAAAAGACCTGTAATGAGCCGAAAAGGAATCTTTTCATAAAGGGACATTTCCACAGTAAACTTTTTTTTTCTGCAGTTTTGAAGAAAAAAAAAAAAAAAAAGCTTAGAAGAGCTTCTACTGAAATCAGAAATGTCTTATGTCAATGATTAACAGGCTTGGCAAGGTAGGGGGACGGGTGGTAGGCGAATGGGAGGGATGAGACGAATGTAAGCGACTCAGGCAATAGTACACACCGTTGGGAGACAGCGTGACAGCAGGCATGGAGTGCATGGAGGGGTCAGCAATGTACTTGAAGTCCACAGGAATGTCCCTGCACACAACAGCACAAGCACCAGCATTACAGTCTGATTCCACAACAGCTGCGGGCACTGCATCAAATTAACCTTCAAGCAAGGTGAATGTCATCATTAATTTCTCAAAAAGTGACCAAATTATGGGAAAGAGGGCAGCTATGTGCACAAAAATCCAAAGAATATTACATATGTTTCCAAACCTGATAAACTAACTAACCAGTGGACAAATCTTGAAGAAGAAAAAAAACGTACTGATTTTAAGGACCTTAAGTGTAAACACTGAAGCTAAACTTTTTACACAAACTTCAAAAACAATGTCTCCTATTTTCATATACAATAAGAAATGTTTACAGATATAGCCACAACTTTCTGTAATTTCTTTGAAAATGTTTACTTTCTTTAGACTTACATGATTTATCATATTGTTTATATTTAAAATTTTGATTTTTGCTGTTTCAGACACACACACACACACACACACACACACACACACACACACACACACACACACACACACACACATCTAACAATTATCATTCTGCAAATATTCAGAACACGAAAATAAATGGTCATATTAAAAAACACTCCCACACAGAAGAAGCTCTGAACAAATGAAAAAAGTCACAAATGAAATAAGCACAAAACTTTACACATCAACACAGACTGAACATATTTACACAAACTTCATATATGAACAGAGACCTTGCTCTTTAAAACAGGTTTCTTGTATTAACGCCAACATTCACACATCAACACCAAAACTTCATAACAAACACAACACTTAACACATTACCACAGACTTCACATGCTAAAGTATAACTTCACATCTTCACATAAAACTTCACAAACAAATGCAGACTTCATTCAAAAACACAAGACATGTAACATCAAACCCCAAACAAACATTAACACTTCATAAACTAAAACATTACTTCATATATCAACATGAAAGTTCACACATTAACATAGACTTCCTCCATCAGCATTTCATTTATCAACACAAATTTCATTTATAAATGCTGAAACTTCACATAATAACAAATGTCACTCATCATCACAAACTTTAACACACCACCACCACAGCTTCACACATTAACACCAGTTCTTCATATACTAGTATGACAAAACTTCATATATTTACACAGAACCTCACACATTAAGACAAAAGTTCACTGAAACTGCAACATTAAGTTGATTAAAACATTAAAAAAAAATTGACACTTAACACCCTACTTCAAATATCAATCTAAAAGCTTCACACATTTACACTCACCATTCCCAGACCCTCAAGCTTTTGTCATCTGATGTCGACACGAACCGACGATTTTGATCCACAAAGGTGATGGTGTTGACGGCCCCCAAATGACGATCATACTCTTGGACAATTTCTCCTGTTCGGATGTCCCACTGAAAAAAGGCACACATATTACATACAGGTTTTAATCCATGTTTTTGAGAATGTGATTAAGAAGAACATTTTTTTTTCCTCTGGTAAACATACGCTACACAGGTATGTACACACTAAAGATCATCAACCTTTTTGAAATGCTGAATATCTTAAATCAATTAGCAGTTAAATGGTACCATACATACAATGCAAGTCTACACAGTTTAGATTTGTTTTCTGACACACTTGATGTCTGCATACATACATCTCTGGTTGTTCGTAATAGAAATGGAACTGCTCCATTTTACCTTTTTGATTTTCATCATCAATAACCTTTGTACCATGCATACCTCACACATGCACGCACGCACGCACACACACACACACACACACATATATATACACACAAACACACACACATTTTCTACACACATTTTATAATCAGCCCTCACAGACAGTGTGTTCACTTACACAAACAATCTTTTTGTCGGAGGTGCCGGCCACAAAGAGGTGTTGCTTGTCCTCATCAGGGTGGAAGCGTATACAGTACGGCACTTTGCGACTCGTGAACCTCCCCTTGCACTGACCTAAAAATAACGACACATCGCCAAGCTGAAAGTGAACTAATTACAAACCAACACCATTCTTTCAGTTCTCTCCCCTACTTTGACCACCAAAATACCCATCAGTAGAAACTGAATTTTACTGAGTTCCCTTTTCAAAACTTATCAGTAAAGCCTTAAGTTCTTGGATGAACCAGAAGGGAGAGGGAGGAGGAGATGTGGCAGCGGAACTTTTTTCTGGTTTGACAACTGAAGTACACAGACCAAAAGGTTGATAAGCGGCAGAGGCACATTGTCTATTTGACTATTTTGTGATGTGTCATGATTTCCTTTTCTTTTTTTCCCCCTCATTATTTTACTGAACAGAAAGGGCAATGTGGCTTATGTATCTTTGATAAGCAGAACAGCTCTCCCTACTGACCCATCTACCCCCTTCCTACCCCCAACCACCACCCCCTTTCCTGGAAATCTGATGAAATGACCCAAGTTCTTGCAACTGTGTTATCCACACAGCATCAACTGCCCATTCTGCAATGGTGTACCTCATTTCGATATCAAACACTTCTATACAAAACTCATGCCTATAACTGCGAAAAAAGGTTTACAATTGCAACAAAAACTTTGCATCCAACATTAACAATAAAAGATCTTGGTGTGGAATGCAGAAGCAAGAGAAAAATGTTGGTGGCATGCAGTAACAGTTTTCCCCTAACTGCCTGACAAAAACAAACAAAAACAAACACACAAACTATGAAAGTATTTTGTGTGACTTTTGCACAGGAATTCTTAAAAAGTGGTGTATACAAGAAAATGCAAAATGTAATAAACTGTTGTAAGACATACATCCATTCTGTCAAGGGAATATTCCTGTGTAATTTGCCAGCCATGTTTATCTGATTCACATCTGTAAACACACAATGTGCTTACCTGTTTCCGTGTCCCACAGTTTGCAGTATCTGTCATAGGCACAGCTGAGGAATTCTTTACCATCATTGTTAAACTGCACATCTCTCACAGCCTGCTTGTGACCAAGGTAGGTCCGAACACACCGCCGATTATTGTACACTTCCCAGATCTGAATCAGAGGAACAAAGACTGAAGTTACATGCAGGTTTAATGTCCACATCCACCAGAGGTGATTTGTTAGACTGGGCTAACCATTCTAAAAGAGTGGAGAAAGGGAATCTCTCTTACACTATACCTCACAACCAGAACAAAAACTGTTAAATTAAGATGTTTCAAAAAAAGCAATGTCAATGTCAGACACCAGCACGTTTCGAACCCCTAACACTTAACTGCTAATTTGATGCTCTACAAGTTGAGCCAATCAGACACCCAATGAAATGGAAACATTTACTATCAGCATTTTTTTTTTTTTTTCCCATGGCTGAAGTGTTTTGAGCCAGAATTTCTTCTCTGAAAACTGAAGTATTCCTATGAGATGATGATTTTGATTTCAGCATGACTTGATTTAACCGCTAGTAGATGGCTAATCCAACACTTTTTACCTCTCCCAAGGTTACGTTCACATACATGCCTGTTGGTTCATCTGTCAGTCAACAAGTTTACACAAAAACTACTGAACCTATTTCAACCATATGGGTGAGAAGCTCTTATAAGATCATAGGACCTTGAACATTTTTATGTGGGTCCCATTAAAAAAGCTTATCTAAATCTTTATTTTAACTTTCTTTCACACTGCAAGACTGGGCCTTTTATCACTTTTCCATCAAATTCTAACAGAGTAATGCATGGACCTCAATGCAAAAACAAACAAAAAAATTCTTGCTTATCAGATATCAATATCTACTACCTTGTAAGATCAGGTGCAGTCTGCATAACAACCTGGCTTTAGGGTGGGGAAATGGGGGAAGTAGGGGTGGGCGGAGGCTAGAATGGGGACATGTATTTAGTCACTGCAAAGTAACAACACTGAGCCAGAAACCTGTAACCAGAGACCAAAATTATAGCTGAGACCATGAAGTTTCAGTTAGGTAAAACCATCACCAGACATCTGTGACAGTTCTGGAGATATACTGAGGGAAATGTCACGGATCCACGCAGAGTTTAATTGAAGTTAAGTGGACTGTTCAACCTGGACTTTTTAGTTGACCTCGTTGCTGAATAGAGACCAGTCCCCTACACCCAAACAACCAGATGAGATAATGTTGCTTATAGGCCAGCTGACTGCAAAGGCCATATCCCAAACAACCAGATGAGATAATGTTGCTTATAGGCCAGCTGACTGCAAAGGCCATATCCCAAACAACCAGATGAGATAATGTTGCTTATAGGCCAGCTGACTGCAAAGGCCATATCCCAAACAACCAGATGAGATAATGTTGCTTATAGGCCAGCTGACTGCAAAGGCCATATCCCAAACAAAAAGTCTGACAACAAAATTAAACCAACTTTCACGCTGTCTGTGCGTACACTATACACCTCTTTTATTCGGGGTATTTGGGGGGGGGGCGGGGTTATGTTCAGCATTAAGTGTATCTCCATACACTGATACACAAAGTAGACTAAAATCATGAGGCCACACAGGTCCGGCTGAGGGTTTCAAGTCAAAGCCCCAGTAGTCCCTACCGGAGAGTGGAAAAGCTGTATTCACCATCTGTCCAGCCAACACTCATGCAGACTTCAAATCTCTTAACGCCTCTCATATACATGTGCATGGATGAAGTACATAAGTATATTTGTGTGTATAATCTTTCACATCATTCAGTGGATTAGGTAAACATGACAATTCTCAGCATGCATACGAATACTCGAAAAGAGAGAGAGGACACCACTAAGGATTTGCCCCATTGATCACAAAAAATTTGAGACAGACTCAACAACTTCAAGTCTCAACATCGCCTCTTATGGCTACCCTAAGACTGACTGCAACAGGATGATCTGATGCTCTTAGGATGTGAAGTCACTAACTAGAGATATGAAGAAGTCATTCACCACATGTCAAAACCCTTGTCAACAAACCCACACCTTACACATATTCACATGCAAATCTGCTAAAACAAATGCATCAATTATCTCCCTTTACACAAACACTCACACCCACACCCACACATGCCTGTAAAAGGATACAAATGAGGCGTAATGCAAAACGCCGTGAAATGAGGTGGACAGAAAAAATTGATTTACATAAATATGAAGACTGGAATCAAACTTCTTTCAGTTTCAAGGGATTGTTGCAGATCTGTGCTGCACAATCAAGTTGTTTTGTTTTGTATACACACACATGCCTGTAATATAATGCAAATGAGGCGTAATGCAAAACGCCGTGAAATGAGGCGGTTCAGGGGGAAGTGTGTGAAAAAGTGTGTGAACAATGCAAATTCAAACTGAGGCGACTGCCTAGGAAGGCACTGGCGCATCACTTTCGACGTTCTGCACTGCCGTATGGGCTTTAAAAAAATGAGGCGAAAAAAAATCCGCTCATTTTAGAAATCGCCTGGTTTGTGTACATTTTGCATTGAGCAGTCCTCTCATTTATGCTGTTTTGTAAACACACACACACACACACACACACACACACACCCTACCTTAATTTTGCTATCCATACTACACGACAGCAACAGGTGAGCAAAACGAGGAAACCATCGGATGGCAGACACCCCTTTGGTGTGGCCTGTCCAGGTGAAGATCTGCTTCTTGGGCAGAAAGCACTTTTCAGGCGGCTCCTCTGACCGAAGGTTAACCCCCACGTCTTGAGGAGGGTGTAAAAAGGAGCGGCCCTGGTAGTCGAAAGGGTCTTTGACTGAAAAACAGATACAACGACAGTAATTTCATTTCAGTCCAGTTGAATAGGGTTTTTTTTCAAATCACGTCTTCAACACTGAAATAGGGTCATAATTTGAATTCTGTTAGTTCATTTCTTGTTATTTTCAGAAAGAGAGCTTCAGTGTTCATCAATTCACATCCCACCTGAAAATCTTAACATAACTGAATGAGCATTATCTCCACTCAATCTCCACCTCTTCAACCACCCCAACCTCCAAATAGAAATTTGAAGATACTTGACTGACGTACTTGTTTAGGATGTTTTCTTTTAATCACCATTCTGATGTTCTAAAAATAAATGAATAAACTTTTTTTTTAAATCAAGTCTTTATTTTTTTTTTCACAAGTTTTTTCTTCACAAGAGCAGACTAAGACGGCTTTCTTTCAAAACTGGTAAGATTTCAGTTTCAGTTTCATTAAATGAGGCATAATGTGGACCGTCTGCGGACTAGTCAATATAGTTGCCATACGCAATAAATCAAAATGTGATAATTCACCATTATTCATCCATTCCACAGCTGAAAAAACGACAAGAACACAAATGTTGCTGAAAAATGACAAAACACAAAAGTTACAACTGTGGAAGATATCAATCACAAGCATACACAAACATTCTCTCTTTGCTCACTCACTCACTCAGACACAAAAACACACTAGAGTCACAAAAACCACATATACATTTAAATAAAAAAGGAATACTCGCAACAAACTCCTCACTTCAAGCATGTTTCTAGAAAGTTTTTCTCTCTTTGTCCGTACTTTGCCCATACTTGTATTGCCCCCCCCCACCTATGCCTCCCTTTCACTAAAAAATTCCCTGCCTCTTTTCTTTAAAAGATTTCTGGGGGTCATTTCTGACAGGTGCCACTGTGTTGTAAACAAAAAACATTAAAAAAAACATGGCACATACTGTGCAGCGTTGTTTTCTCTTCCAAAGGTTTGTCATCTGTGGATCGCCCAGCCTTGCTGCGTTTGGCCAGAATTTCATCCAGTTCTTTCTGTTCGTCCTGCAAAATAACATCGGTCATGTTGTCAGCAATAATTACACAGTTATTGCAGCCAAATGAAAACAGGAATACACATTGCTGACAATACCCAATTATTTTCAAGGAATTTATGATCCTCCCCCCCCCCCCCCCCCCTCCCCCCCCCCCTCCCCCCCCCTCCCCCCTCCCCCCCCCCCCCCCCCCCCCCCCCCCTCCCCCCCCTCCCCCCCCCCCCCCCCCCCCCCCCCCCCCCCCCCCCCCCCCCCCCGCCCGCTCCATATCACTGAATA
This sequence comes from Conus ventricosus, assembly GCA_018398815.1. Lineage (NCBI taxonomy): Eukaryota > Metazoa > Mollusca > Gastropoda > Neogastropoda > Conidae > Conus > Conus ventricosus. Next base: position 24,917,119 of record CM031607.1, on the reverse strand, counting down.
ATTTGACTACCTTGATTATTTTCAAATAAAAAAGAATTGTGCATGCAAAGAACACTGTTAAATGGTTGATCTTTGGGAAGCCATAAAAATCCTGTTGGGAGGAAAATTTTTAAGAACAGTGACCCACTCTCCAGAGATCAAGGCTTTGGTCTTCAGGAGGTGTAACACGGGGGTCATCCTTTCACTACACTGAAACAGACAAGTGAAATGTGCACAGAAAATTTTGTACTTAGATCAGTCCTCTCAAGTCTGCAATGAACCACCTCCTTTTTCTTTGTCTGTCTCTTTGTTCAGCTTTTCTGCTTAATTTTCACCCTCTTTTTTTTTTTACCAGAGAGACACATCGAAGAAAAAAGTAGTTTCATACCAATGTTTGCAAACCAGTAAAAATCAATAATGGTTGGCAGCTGTACCACTGGTGTTTCACAAGAAAATAAACACATGTCGCATGATGTTTTTCATACATGTGTACTAAAATGAACACAAGTCCCGTGACAGATTTTTTCACACATGTTACCCTGTGACAGATGTTTGTCACACATGTGTACCAATGTTTGTGACCTTAACAATTCTATTGACTGCACCAAGAGGGTCCTGTCAGATGCTTTCAATTTTCTCCATGATTACACATCACTGCTAATGCCAAATCCTCTTCCTAGTATTCTCAATGCTGAAGGCATATCAGTTTTTAATATCAAGATATACGGCTGTAAAAAAAAAAAAAGGTCAACTGCCAATCCACTGAATTACATTTCACTGGGTATACTGCATTAGGTATTACGGATGTTCTATCCAATATCACCAATCCACCATACTCCACTTACGTACTGATCTGCCCTATTCAACCTGTTCTGGGCAACCATAACACAAACACAGACACATGCAGAGAGAACTACACTAACTGAAAAAAAAAAAAGGGTGTGATTTAGATCTGAAATATTTCCTTGGTGGAGGGGAGGGGGGCGGGATGTTTTTGTTTTTTCAATGATAGGCAAATGACAATTTGATACATTGGTACAGAGATCTGTACATACCCATAGGCATATGACAAGTCAACACCCTCTCCCTAAAGGAGCTATTAAGGTAAGCGGGACTTCCTCAACAATCAGTTTTCCAAAATGTGTGTTCTAGAAGTGCCTATGAAACATGTAAAAGTTCTGCAAGGTGGCATATTTCAGCTATCTTAGTTTGTATACATGTAGTAAATACAGTCTTCCACAGGGATAATGTCTGCCAAGCCTTGAATTAGGGTGCACCTGAAACTTTTGGATTTACCCGCAAAAGTCAACTTTTGGATTTACCCGCAAAAGTCTTCACTAACCATCATCATCACTGTCATCATCATAATGATGTTCATGAACTATACTTTGAAAAATATCCGTGTGGCCTTTCCCTCTGCCTGTTAAAATCCATAATGCCATTACTACAAGAATAATAATAAAGATGACATGCTGAGAGCGTTTAAATTGATCATGTTTTCTACCTCTGAGGGTTTCATGACAGTCTTTTCATCCACAAACTTGCCCCATGGACCTAGGTAGCCTTCAATGTCGCTGGGGTCTGTGTTTTTCACACGCATACGTTTCTCTGCTTTCTGTGGTTTCTTCTCGAACACTGTGACACCTGTCATTAACAGCAATGTCACTTGGTGTCATAACAAAAATGCACTGTCACCATTCAAACACATCACCTACGAAATTCAACTGAAAAATAAAACCCAACATATGATTCATGAAACAACTCGTGCATGCACATGTGTACACACACACACACGCACACACACACAGAAACACACACACACACAGAAACACACTCATAAGCACACACACTCAAAGACACACCATGCGTGCATTCATGTACACAAACTACAATGTTTTTGTAATCAGCTCCCAGATTATACAGTACAAAACTGACAGTCATATGAAACACTTCAAGCAATTTCTTACACAGTGGAACCTCTTTACAAAAGACTTCCAGAAATCCTGAATGGAAGCGAGTTCCAACTTGGATGTACGTACTAACAAAGACAAAATGTTCCCTCAAAGCAAGTCTGCAACCTTATTACAACAATCTGTTTGCCACCATTGCTGCCTCATAACTGATCCACCTGTATCCACCTCCTATGGACCACCCTACTTTCCATAGCCATATCGATTATATGGGAAGAACTGAATATGACGGGTTTTGAGCAGATAGTCACAGTTTTTATTTTCCAGCAACATGGATGTGGACAATTTAATGGCCAAGATCCCGTTACGTCAACAACAATGACTCAGACAGCTGTGGAAACTGCATGAATGTGACTGAAACTGATTCAAATTTAGATGACAAAAGCTTTTGTGGTTCAGATGTGGTGAGTTGCTATCTGTGTCCTGAATCTTCACAGAGCAGATGCACTACCACAAAGATCAGTCATAAACAACACACATGTATACAAAGTACAAATACATATCAAACCATGCCAATTATGCTTTGTTTATTTGAAGTTTAGTCTCATCTCAACTTGCAGCTTCTTTTCTTTATTTTTCTAAACACTATCCCAATCTGTTTGCCACTCTACAAAACTAATCTGGTAGATAAAAAGATCTTATATCAAACCAGCATGGTAGTTAAAAGGTTAACTCTTTCATTCATACTTTTCTATGAACCATTACTTCCTCTTGTTCCTAGATTCTTATAATACAAGTATTCCCTTCATTCCTGGATTTATAGAGAGAAAAAAAGAAGTGCAAAGTGAGAACTGCCACGTATGCGGTAGCAAACCGGCCAGAATAAAGCGGCGACCACTTTCCCACTCTGTAGGGGCCGTCTGGCATCCATTCCATTTATAAACACTGCCGCGCAAGCGACCTAGTCATGACGTGTACCGATGACGCGACTCGCGCAAAGTTCAAAGCGTTTACCGCGAGAACCGATTTTCCAGGCTGCAGGAAGGAAAGGAGGGATTTTGTGCTGCCCGGTTTTCCGGGCTGCAGGAAGGAAGGGTAGGATTTCTGCAAACCAGAAAACCGGGTTGCAGGGATGAAAGAGTTAAACTGACAGAGTCAAAACGAAGTCTTTACAGACAGGTTTTACTGTACTAATATCATGTCTCGTAATCACCTGTGTGAGTTTTTTTGGGACAGAATAACCTGGCAATTGTCCTACAGGCTAAACACACACACACACACACACACACACACACACACACACACACACAAACACACACACAAACTGGCAATTGTGCTACAGGCTAAATACACACACACACACACACACACACACACGCACACACACACACACACACACACACACACACACAGAGGTCAAGTTTGAAGCGACTCTCACTGAAACAAGAAGAACAACAGAACTGGTTCAATAGTATCAGTACAAGTTCAATAATCAACAAATTGAACAATCCATTGGGCTATAAACATCATGACCTTTTCATAGCTTTTCAGCCATTCCAGAGAAGGTCATACTATTATTTCTTTCACTCTTGAGTGAAAGCAGGTATGCAGGCTTTACCTTTCAAGTCCTCTGCCGTTCCAGTGTCCCCAACAAGTTTTTCTGCCACAACTTCATCGTTGATGCTTGGGTCCAAAGCATAACCTGCAGGAGAACACAAATAAATAAATAAATAAAAATACAGTTCAAAAGGGTACTCTCAATTTCATTGCCCTTTTTTTCACATTGCACAGAAAATACTGCTGATTTGAAAAAAACACTGTTTATTAACTGTTTTCACCAGTAATCCACCTATTTTCAGCTATATTCTTATTCTTATGGCATTTGTGATTGTCCAATACACTGGGGTGCAAGTGTGTGTATGAATATCTATATGAGGTCATTGTTAAATGTAGTTACCGTGGTAATCTGTTTGCATATTTCATATAAGCATATAAAGGACAAGATATATATTTCTACAACTGTTTTCAACCTGTGTTTGTATTTGTGTGAGTCTGCTTATTGACAAGTCTCCTTTTGTTATTCTCTGTGATCACAAAGCATCAAGCATCAAATAGTTATTCCGGTGCAGTGTTCTTTTCTAGTATCATCATCATCCAAAATTTTTGGTCATTTCATTGATATTTAATTTTTGAAAAGTTCAGTGTGAATGCAAGCTTCAAATGTTGGTTCTGTGATATTCTGTATACTGAAAGAAAAACAGTGCATCTGACTACTGCTACAGCATTTAAATTTGCCGACCGAATCATTAATTCTTTCACTAAATCAGTTTGGGGTTTTTTTTTTGTTTTTGTTTTTTTGCTGTCCCAACCTCTGCGCCACCTCAGAGGCAGTGCACCCACGCCGCTCATTCCGACACCCCGTCCACAGCCATAGCCCGGCCGGCCCCGCCGCAGCCCCGGTACCAGCAATCCACAGGGAGCAGTCAATGTCAAGTCGTCAAGAGGCAACCCACCGGAGGAGACACTGCACTGCTGCCGAGTCACTTCGGTGGTGTTCAGTGGCGCCTGTTCTGATCTAACATACGCAGGAAACCACCTACTAAGCCCCCTACTGACGACAATAATTGCTTAGTCGCGGAGCCGGCGTGAGTGAGCTCTCCCTCCGGAGGGCGCCACCACGTCCGTCCAACGACAGCCCCCATGGACTCGCCGATACCGGTGACTCCGACGGAAGCAAACCAAGGCCACAGACGCGGAGAGGACATCGAAATTGAGGTCACCATGAGAGCAGGGCATGAAGGGCCACAGAATTTGAGACATTTTTTTTAATGCTGATCAATGGGAATGAGGATGATTAAGATGATGCTACGGATTTCCATTTCGGTCTGAGACTACATGACAGGGCTGTACTCTACGCTTCCTTTCATAATATATCCCGGCGTCAACCAGGCCTGAGAGATACAGGCACCTGCAGTGTTGGTCATGAAATTTGAGCAACACTCTCAGAAACGCATCCATTAAGTGGATGAAACTCGACTGTGTGGTCCCAGTCTTCCCAACTGAGTCCGCAGCAAACTCAACTCTGGGTAGGAGCCGGTCGGGGCAGAAAAAAACCCACATGACTCTGATGGGATTCGAACCCACGACCTCCCAGCCGGGAGTCCGCGACGCTAACTACTTCGCCACGGCGGCTGGTCCAGTTTGGTTTTTTACTCCAACCCTTTCATTCCTTTCATTGATTCACTTCTTACCAAAGCCAAGAGGATCATGTTTCTGCCCATATATGTTGGTTGGTTGGTAGCTTGTCTCACAGTGCAATTACTTAAAAACTACCTGATTTTAACAAAACAAGGTGAAAAGATATATGTGGCCAAAGGACAAATCCATTAAATTGTGATATGAATCTATGAGGCTTTTTTAAATTTTTATTTTGAGGGGTTATTTTTTTTCTGACATCAAATCATGTTCAGTACTTTAATAAACTAAGTGACAAACAATGACGAGAAAGAATAGAAATACTGCACACCTATCCATCCAAAGCTCTCTAACTGCATCCAAACCTATGCAGAAAGAATAGAAATACTGCACACCTATCCATCCAAAGCTCTCTAACTGCATCCAAACCTATGCAGAAAGAATAGAAATACTGCACACCTATCCATCCAAAGCTCTCTAACTGCATCCAAACCTATGCAGAAAGAATAGAAATACTGCACACCTATCCATCCAAAGCTCTCTAACTGCATCCAAACCTATGCAGAAAGAATAGAAATACTGCACACCTATCCATCCAAAGCTCTCTAACTGCATCCAAACCTATGCAGATCTGTAAACCCCAAGTGAGTCTGAATGCCACCACAAAAGGAAAAACAACAACTAAACAAACAAAAAACAAACAAACAAACACTAACAACGATCAACCAAACAAAAAGTATTCATATCTACAGAGGAAGGAAAGTTTCACTGTTTAACATGAGATTTTTCAACACAACAAATAAGAAACCAAGCTAGCTGTTCATCTTCAATGGCATTACAGACCAAATGTGAGTGTAAGTCTTATAAGTGGCGAATCAAATTTTCATTTATTTCAATGTCAAAATGAAGATCTGAAACATGCCAAGTCATACCATAGCTGGTGAAGGTGCGCCTCTGGTTTTCAAACTGGAAATCATTGAAGTGAGACGGCTCTGCAAAGCCTGCCAGCGTGTTTCTCGCGGCCTGTGCTTGCTGTGTCAGATTGGGGTTGGACGGTCCGACCTGTGAGGACAGGGGCAGAAGAAGTCACTTATAATATTACGCTATCATAGTGTTAACGACCAGCTTGACATATGATATTACACCATTACCAATCAGCTTGACAAATTACAACACTTGTCAATTTTATTTAGAGCTGTCACACACACACACACACACACACACACACACACACACATATATATATATGAAGTGCATAAATATAATCCGCCTGGCAGAAACAAGTTCTTGATGTCATTCTTTTTTCAGTTTTATTCATTGAGCACAGAAGCTACACAATGATCAACACTGACAAGAGCAAGGTTATTTGTTTTCTTTCTTTTCTCCAGATAAAAAAAAAAAATTCAGTCTTCACATTCTCTCAAGTAATGATAAGCACAAACTAAACAGTTAATAATAACACAAATGGATTATATTTTAGACAAATCAAATGTGATGTGTACAAATGTAAACAACTTAAGAACAAAATTGCTTCTCCATTCCTGAAGTTTAAACGTTCTTGGCAATCTCATTTGTGTATACAACTGATTGGTTTGCACAGTAACAATGATAACAAAAAAATGAATAATCATATAATAGTGACAATAATAAAACAAATGATAATCATAACAGTAATAATTAATAGTGACAATAATAAAACAAATGATAATCATAAAAGTAATAAAAATTTTATAAAAATTAGAATAATAATAACAATAATAATGATGATAACAATAATAATGATAATGATAATATTAATGATAATAAACATTTGTAATAATGTCAACATTCTTTCCTAATCATCACTCTTTTCCTCGCTGTACTTGATGTGGGCTACATTTATTAAGTTTAGTTATAATACAGACCTCTGCCTTACACTTACAGCCAATCCTCATGACATTATTACAAACTGCTACCTGGTTTGTTATTATTACAAACATTGGTAGCTAGTAGATTTGAAACCTTGATCCAAAACGCCATTCTTTTTTACTTGAGACAATTTGCAGAAAATCACAGAATGACAGAGACTGTGAGAGTGACAGAACTAAGTCTGTTGGATGCTGCCAAAAAAGCTCTGTAAAAAGACCTGTTTGTAGGAATGAACAAGTAAGCAAACAGCGGGGAGAAAATAAAGCCACTAGAAGTATAAGCCTATGAGATCATGTTCATGAGCTTTATTGACATACTATGACTCTTCATGCTATGTTCATCAAGCATTCAGTTTCATTTTGCTTCACAATATCATAATTGAACAAATCTAAAATATAAAGCCTACTACGATATAACTTCCAAACAGACTTGGGAGAAAAAAAATAGGTGCCCACTTGTTTGTTTTAAACACTCAGCAGCAAGACGGTCATTTCTGAAATTAGAATACTTTGAAAGGAAAGTTTTAACTTGTTAGCTGTGAGTGACAAGTAGGGCTTTCACTAAGGTAAAGGAATCTGTTATTCACTGTCACAGAGTGATCATGAACACACACACACACACCACACACACACACACACACACACACACAACACAAAATGTGCCTGCGCACATGCATGCACACCAGTTAACATATCAAATGTGAACTTGACCCCATTGACCACCATGATTTCGGTAGCAGCAAAGTGTCAGTTATACTTTCTCACGCATGCATGCGTGCAAAACACACACACACACACACACACACACACACACACACACTGGATACAAGTATGTACAATTTAAACATGCATGCATGCAAACATTTTAGACAGACATACGTTATCCATTTACATCGATACAACACATACATGCACATGCACACATAAACAAACCTGTGGTGCATAGAGTTCCTCATATTTGGGGTTGTACTTCACTTCCTTAGTCAATGGATCTAAGTGTCGAATACCACTGGCATCAAGCTGAAACCATATCAATCAAATTACCAGATGAAACGATAAAAATGAAACAGACTGCATAATTACTGAAAATAAGGCAAAATATAAATAAACACACAAAACAAGGTAAGATATATCACAGATTTTACAAACTCTACAGACAAGAAAATTTGACAAATTATCTAATCTTCAGACCTTACAAACAGCTGATAAAAATGTATGAAACAATGCTCCCCTAACAGCAGTTAGCACTCAGCATGAGTATTGTTTTGTGCCTTCTCATGCTGACTGCTGTCGGTTGAGTGTTGTTTTGTGTCCTCTTGTCTGCTGTTTGTAATGTCTGAAGAAGACATATATATAGATTATTACAATTATGTGTCTGTTAAAATCTTTGTTCCTTTACATCGTTTTATTTATGTGTTTGTATTATGCCGTGATAAAACAATGACAAAACAGTTACAGGTCCTTATTGGAAAACCTAACCATGCACAGTATGTATACACATCAAGGAGCAAAGAATCTTTGTGGATCTCTCATATTCCAGTGAGCAGAAGCTGTTAGGTTTCCCCCTCTGGAGCCAGGTGAGACTCAATGATACTTTCGACTGCACTTCACTCTTCAGTGTCTTCACTTCAAATATGACATGGCGGTGAACTAAAAAGCTGGAAATCATGCCAATTGTTGCATGGTTCTGACCTGACCTATAGGACTAGGTGGGAAAAAAGGCCAACAAATTATAAACCAATCAATGAGAAGGTTAAATCGTGATAATCTGTTGTGATTTTCCCCCTTCTTTTTGTTCTTGTTTTTACTGAACTTGGCCATTTTTGAAATTAAATAAATCTAAAGTCTAAAGATGTACATTCTGTTGGTTGCATTTAAGCTGACATCAAGTCTGAGGAGCCTTTTTTCCCCTTGTTTTAATTCTGTCAATGAAATCTAGCATGCTACTCCAAAAACAAAGCACCTGACAGCCTGTACATCCTTTGCGGTCGGCTGGGCTATAACTAGTATAAGCAACATTATCTTATCTTACCCCTGTACATCCCAAAGACACATCCCATCTCCACCCTACCCCAATCCCCAATGTTTTCCTACTCCTTCCCATGTAACTGATCATCCTGGGTAAATCTTAATCACGTTACACAAGAACTCTAATAATGGTGATGGCAAATGCCTGAAATGGTTCATGAAAGAAGAAAAGGAACTAGGAGAATTGCTTGAAACGTGAAACTTCAAACCAAACACTGAGAGTCATAAGGCGCACGTTCGACTACCTCTCCAACCGTACGTTTGTCCAACTGTACAAAACACGGGTGCGACCCAAGCTGGAATACAGGCACTCCGTCTGGTACCCATCCCAAAAGACACCCCAAAAGGACATTGAAGACTTAACAATGAAGGGCCACAAAGCTGATAGGGAGGCTCAAAGTCAAACACTACTCTGAACGCCTGAGAATACTGAAACTGCCCAGCCTAGAATATCGCAGACAAAGAGGTGACATGATCAACACAGGAGTGCCTCACTGGGCTCTACACCACATCTAAGACGCAACTTGAACTCCACAATGGGCGAGAAATCAAAGGGAATAGTCTAAAACTGGCAAAACGCCGCTTCAGACTACAACTACGAAGCTCCTACTTCTCCCAGAAGATAGTGTCTTTGTGGAACAGCCAACCTGAGACAGTCACTGAGGCACACAATCTCAGCACGTTTAAGAGTAGACTCAATGCCCACTGGGCCAACCTCCCAATCCTGTACGATCCGGAATGCAGTCAGTGAGCAACATAACCAGTGGAAATATAGACATTAACCAACTAACCACACATGCTGCACAGTACCATAAGTTTATATCGAGGGAAAGTGAACAGGTCTAATTGGCCTTGAACACATAATTTTCAAGTTTCAAGACGTTACTCCAACGACTCAACCGCTTCAAATGCAATGTCCTGGGATCGTGCGTTCTGATCAGGTATGGTGCCTGGGCAGAGCATCTAACAGGGCTCCTTATTCCAGGATTGGTGAGGTCTCAACTAACAGACTGTGACTGTGTGAGAATCAAGGACAAAAAGGTATGAGAGTTGAGAAATTGACACAGTTAAGAGGCCTAGTTATGAATTGTGATGAGACCATTTTACTAAAGCCATGATAAAAGTGGAAGGGAAAAGTGGGAATTACTCACGGTCGATTCCACTTCTGGGGCTGACACCAGCATCATGCTAGAACCTACTGATTTAGATTGGTCCAGAGGCTGAAGATGGGCGTTAAAACCGTCATTTTGTTCTTGATCTGTGTTTGATCCTTCCGAATCACTGTCGTAATCTCTCAAAGACAACAAGCCTGCCATCTTTACACTCCGCAGTGAATGAGAATCACGTGGTCCGGAACTAGATTTGGTGAGCATGTTTTTAACTTGCCTTTCCACAAATTTTCTGAATGCGTCTATGCCTAAAATCAAACAGAGACAGTATTGGAAGATCTTTCATGTTACCCTGTTTACAGATGCTAAATGTTGACCAAAGAAGATTGTTTACACATGGCTGAACAATAGGAACTGCGCATTTGAAGAAAGTGAAAGTAAGAAGAATAACCTGGACTGGAAAACAGACAAGGCTAGACGAAAGGACGATTGTAAAGAATAGCATTCGGCTTTAGTTTAAACGACTAAAAACAAAAGGTATGTGGTCTTGGTGATACTATATCTGACTGGTATATCTCTGTATTCTGTCTTTGTTTCTCTTTCTCTGTTTGTATTTCTTTGTTAACCACGAACACCCTTTACCACACACACACCACATCACACACACACACGACGCGCGCGCGCGCGACACACACACACACACACACACACACACACACACCACACACACACACACACACACACACAACACACACAACGCAGCACAAACGCTAAACCCTCCTCCTTGTCCATCGCCTCAATCACCCCAGCCTCTCTCCCCTGCATCCACACACACAACCACACACACACACACACACACACACACACACACACACACACACACACACACTACACACACACACACACACACACACACACACACACACACACGCACGCACGCACGCACGCACGCACGCACGCACACACGCACGCACGCACGCACGCATGCACGCACGCACGCACGCACGCACGCACACATTCACAACCACACACACACACCACACACACACACACACACACACACACACACACACAACACATACACATGCATGCAAGCACGCACACATGCGCGCGCACCTGCCGCACCACGCACGCACCCCACCACGCACACACACACACACACACACACCACACACACACACACACACACACACAACACCACACACACACACCACACACACACACAGCACACACCACACATGGCACGACAGGCACCACCACACACACACACACACACACACACACACACACACACACCACACACACTCACACACACACACACACACACACACACACACACACACACACACAACACACACACCACACACACACACACACAACACACACACACAAACAACACACACCACACACACACACACAACAACATGAGATGGATGATGAGATGAGATGATCTTTATTTCCAAGGGTAAGAGATAAACAAACACATGCTTTCTTTTTCATCCGCCTCTTTCCCCACTAAGGGACTAACTAAGCATGACTTGTGTCTAAAACTTACAAAACGTTTAACAAACATACACATCTTACATATCTTTGAAGATGCATAAAAATCTGGATGAGCTGTCTACCCATCAACATTCATGCACAGATGGATTTAAAGAAGAAGAAGATAAAAAAAGAAACAACGATATATGAATTCATTACGAAGGAGAAAAAACTCCGCACACACACACACACACGCACGCACGCACGCACGCACGCACGCACGCACGCACGCACGCACGCACGCACACGACGCACGCACACAACAACACAGAGAGAGAGAGAGAGAGAGAGAGGAGAGAGGGGAGGAGAGAGAGAGGAGAGAGAGAGAGAGAGAGAGAGAGATTCTCCTATTAGTTTTGACCCACCTTGAAGTGATGGACTTCGCACACTGGACAAATTCTTCTGTATTGATGGAGAAAGGTAATTCTAGTGTCCCCACACTGCAAGCATAATATATCAATGTTTAAATTAATATGATCAGGGTTAGGCTGGGATTAGGATTAGGGCTGAGTAAGTTATGTTAGGGTTGGGGCTAGGTCAGAATTACTGTTAGGCCGTGGTTTGGGCCAGATATTCCGGAGCTGGAAGCCTTCCAATTTTCTTATTAAAGTTAAAAAGAAAGAAGAAAACCTCTACTACTGCCATTGTCACTATCCAAATTAGGAAAGTGCCACAGTATGTATAACTGTTGACGGGCGCAATCTTTCCATCCCACCCACCCCCTGCCCGGACGGCCTTGTGCTCAAGCTGCAGCACTTGAGCCTTTCACCCTTCACCTTCCCTCCTGAAAAAAAAAAAAAAAAATCTGCTCATCCCTACCCCTGCACAATTTTGTTTGTTTTTGTTTTTTGTTTTTGTGGATGATTACCGTGGACTGGAAGGTCGCTACCATTGGCAAGGAGTCTGGCTGTGGCCTTGTGTGTTTTCATACTATATACGTTTTGTTGAACTGACAACTGCTTATGCATTTTTTCAAATTGTTGCTTGATTCCTATTATTTCTAAAGGCAAGGGTTAGATGTATTTTTTGTAAAAAGCCTACACATTTGTGCTGATTCTTTATATTCTCGTTAAAAAAGCCCCCCCCCCCCCCCCACCCCACCCCACCCCCTCTCATTCTCTCTCTCTCTCTCTTTCAGTTTATGTTTTAATGCGAACAAAAGATGGCTTGAATGTGGAACATCCACAGAATCACCTTTTCCTGCATGTAGACGCATTATTGACGACAAGAACACTTTCAGTTCCACTGTACTGCATAAAATGAACTGCGCACAAATTGTTCATTTTTCCAGTTAGATATAGCGAAAAGACAAGATGTCGCTGCCGTGTTATCATCCGATGACGAACTTGTAATCAAACAGTTTCGAAATTCATCGTGGAAGCACTAAAAATTAGACAGATGAGGGATAGATGAAATTAGGATATGCATTACAAGAGAAATATGAATGAATAATACCATTCGTCGCATGTGGAAGAGTTCATTAGGATGCAACTTAATTTATACAAATGACATAAGTAGAAATCTCTCTCCTGGAACTACTATAAGGCTTTTTGCAGATGACAGCTTAGTATATAGAACAATCAGAAGCAAGAATGATACACGCATTCTACAAGAAGATCTAAACGCTTTACAAGAGTGGGAAAGAACTTGGAAAATGGAATTTCATCCCCAAAAGTGCCAAGTGTTGCGTATATGTAACAAACGCTCACCAACTAGATCAGAATATTCTATTCATAATACTATTCTTAAAGAAACCAATGCTGCAAAATATTTAGGCGTGATTATAGATAGTCGTCTCAAATGGAAAGAACATTACAATTTAGCATGTAAGAAAGCAAATAAGAAAAAAAGAAAAAGAAACACCCGAAGGTGCTGGGGAGGACCCAGAGAAGCACTGTCTTCGCCTGCCTTTAGAGCAGTCCTGTACCACCCTTGGAGGCCTGCGCTGTGTTGACGATGGGTACAGGCACGCACAGGACACTCCATTAAGATATCAAGGGACATAACTGCTCCTGAACAGAGGTAAATTAGACTACAGGATGCAGCTCATAACAGCCTTAAAGTAGCATCCCATGGGTGTACCAGCCCGTATTTCATGACTGCAGAGCCCACCGGCGAAAAACACCACCCTCCAGCTGCCGAGCACACCCCACAGACCCAACCACCCTGCCCACGGACAGACGAAGACAGCGCCACTCCAGACACAGCCAAGCTTTCGCCATACGGTCTTATGTGCCCTCAAGAGAGAATCCAAAGTTGTAGTCTTTCCCACTGTCAACAGGACTTTCCCTGTGGTCAGTGGGTCTTTCCTCACCGTCACTGGACCTTTCTCCAGGGTCAGCCTAGTTAAGGAAAGGATTATAGATAGTCGTCTCAAATGGAAAGAACATTACAATTTAGCATGTAAGAAAGCAAATAACATCTTAGCTTTCCTATACAGGAATATCAATGACTGCCCCCAAAAGGTTAAAGACGACTGCTACAAAACACTGGTTAGACCAGTACTGGAATATGGTTGCTCAGTTTGGGATCCTTACCATCTAAAGGACATTGATAACCTCGAAAAGATTCAGAAGAGAGCAGCACGGTTCGTAACAGGGAACCACATCAGAGAAAAGGGGAATACTAGGAAGAACATGAGGAAATTAGAATGGAAACCCTTAAAAGAGAGAAGAGCTTTTATCAAACTTAACATCTTCTTCAAAGGCAGAGCTAAACTAATTGATATTCCAATGGAACAACTAGTATTGAATAAAAGTAGCACCAGGAGTGGCGGTCAATGTTATACCATACCTGCATCAAATATTGACAGCCACTTACATTTATTCTATCCTAGTTCTGTACGGCCGTGGAACTCACTGCCGGGTGCCATCAAGATTGCCACAAATGCAGTCTCATTTAAAAAACAAATTGATACGACAGTTTTGAGATCTGCATATTGACGATTTTCTATTTTAACTTCCCAGATATTTTACTGTTACCTGGGCCTGAATTTGGCCATTGCTTTTAACTTCTTGAATATCGAGTACGACCCCTTTTTGCCAAATTTGCTCCAGGGGCCAACAGTCTGAGTCACACTATTTTATGTTAATTTATTTTACTTTTTAACATGCGCGCTGGTGACCTACTCGTTTTTGAGTGAACCAGTATTTTAGGAAGAAGAAGAAGAAGAAGATTATCATTTAATTGAGTGGATGGTCGAGTCAGTCTTAAATTTTCTGTTTATTTGTTTGTTTGTCTTCTATCTGACGTTATTGCATTACTCAAGTGTGCGAGGACACCCGGAGAGGTTCCGATTTTATATGTTTTTGTTAACCTTCGATTTGATACACACTGGGAATAAGTGGGTGCTATTTGTTTGCCATGAAAGGAAGAGGTTGATGTTATTGTCCTGTTACCCCCTTACCCTTGTCAAAAGACCTCTTTGGTAATGACTATAATATATCAAAGTCTCTCTCTCTCTCTCTCTCTCTCTCTCTCTCTCTCTCTCAAAAACCGTCTTATTTTGTCTGTTCCCTCCGTCTCTGTGTCTGTCTCTCGATCTCTGTGTCCGTTCTGTCTCAGCCTGTGTTGGTCCTTTCACGCTGTGTCATACCTTAAAAGAAATTGCCTTCCAACCTGATTTACGGACGCCAACTAAAACTGTAGTTGGCCATAATAAGGATTTGTGTATTTACACAAAAATAATATAAAACTTTAGTTTTCATTTATCCTGCAAAATTAATGGTAGTCCATAAAGAATGATGTGTTAAAATCCGAATATGATCAAAAATCGACACTGTCCAGCTTTTTTTTTTTCTTTTCTCTCGCTCCGTCATCCAGTCTGAAGTATGTTCTCAGAGATTCTCACGTGAATTCTCGAGAATGTCGCCATTTTAACACTTCCTATTTAGAATGAAAATGAGCTAACCCTTCATGTCATTGCTGATTCCATAATGAAGTTACTCGCAAACACCACGTCGGGTGAGTGCCTTATTATTAACATTGCGAAAACTCCATTGCTATGTGTTTGTTGCGTTTTGCTTGTTACCTGTTGGGTCGTCAAATGTTTGTGTGGGTGTGCCCTATATTTCGTTGGACGAAGTTCCGAGAGCAGTAGACCAGTTTAGTCTGCTACTGGAAAAAGGAGTGAACGAGTTTACAAGTTAATTTACATCGTGATGTGCTGCAGTTGAATTTGCAAAGTTACTCAGTTTTTATAGTAAATTTCTGTTGTATTTTTAGGTGTATTGGTTGAAGTTGATTAGATTTTCGCAGTCACAATGACTCCGAAAGTTACGCACAGCAGTGACTGACTCGGTGAGTGTGTGCAACTGCCAGCCAACTTGTTTGCTGTGCTGTGTAGTCATGCGTATCACCATCCGTGGGACCAAGATGTTGGAATGTTATTTACTCATGACCCAGTGGAGAGATAATGCTAAATATTTTAAGATTATTACCCAATTCTAGTTAATTTTTATTGTATTCGAATGTTTGTTTATTGAAGTTTGTACACAAAGTTCTGTCCCCAGTTCTGGTTGTCTCCTCTTTGTAACAAGCTGATTGTAGTGAATTTCATTTTCTTAGAAATTGGAAAGAAACTATTAAAAAAAGAAAAAAAAACATGTTAGTGTTAGGACATATGAATGCAGTTTATGGAATAATAGCAGTGCACCTGTGGAAATGTAAAGGAGTGAGTGATCACACTGTGTGAAAGTGCACACACAAATGTCATAGCTGCAATCCATATGTGCATTTATTAAACACCGCAGAGAGCAAATTTTTTCATTTGAGGACGAAAGTTTACCAATAGGACTTTTTTTTTTTTTTTTGCAGGGGGGGGGGGGGGGGGGGGGGGAGAGAAGAGGGGTAATTTTGTTTGTGTGCATTCATGGATTGTTTTTATTGTATCCAACACAGCTTCTCAAACAGTCTTTATAGCTTTGACAAACATGAAGAGCTTTTTGCTACATGTGTTTACAGGCGGGATTTGCAGATGTTGGCTTGTTCTTGAATATGTTTATTTTTAACAGAAACTGCTTGGTATATAAATATACATTTGCAATGTGTCTGCAGCCTTGCAGTTAATATGAGTTATTGAATGAATGTTAATTGCCAAAAAGCAGTTGAACAGTTGACCAGAAAATGAATAAAGCAAAGGTAAGAAAAAAAAGAAATAAAAAATGGAAGTTTTACAAAGAAGTAACAGTGTCACAGCGAAGTGACATTACCAAGCTTTATGGGATTAAGTTTCAGTACTGACATAGTACTACTAACACTTGTCATCCTTTTTGCTGTATAGTGTATAACTTTACTCTGACATTTGAACTCTTAATAATGCATGAAAAAGAAACTGCAGTAGATCATAAAGCACACCCATTAACAAAATGATGTTGGATTATCAATAATTATAAAGATGAGAATGAACATTTACCTGGTGTACACAGCCCTGATGTGGCCCTTTGCGGTCGGCTGGGCTATAACAACATTATCTTATCTCTTATCTACCTGGTGTAGCTTCCAGATTAAGTTTTGACTCATTTTGAGAATCAGCTTAGTCTCTCTCTCTCTCTCTCTCTCTCTCTCTCTCTCTCCTCTCTCTTCTTTCTTTCTGTGTGTGTGTGTGTGTGCGTGTGCGTGTGTGTGTGTAACTAATTAAAGCGTAATGATGCGATGTATTTTCAGAATCTGTGCTTGCAATCTTGAGATATGTATTTGTAAATGAACATGTTCATTTATTTCAGTATGATTATTTATATGATTAAGATGGCCAAATAATTGATTGAAGAAAAGTGCTGTTTGACGAGTTTGGAATTTTGAAAAAAGGAAGAAACACTTGATATGAAAATTTGGACTTCTGCCCAAGATGTTGCAAAAATGATAAACATATGGTGCAGATTCCATTTGTCCACAGTCTGTTTCCCTCCCATTCTTGTCAGTCTCATTATTGTTATATTATTTTATAATTGAGGAAGGGGGAGAGGTCAGGTCAGAGGGATGGAGAAGAGGGATGGGGTGTTTGTGGACATCTGCTATTGAATGATATACATTGAACAACTAGTCTTGTAACTAGTACAAACGCAAAAAACAACATGTGGATAATGTGATGCATAGTTTAATGATTGCTGAATAGTCTCCATTCTCATCAATCTGAACAGAATAGTACTGCTAGGTTAGGCATTTTGTTGCTGGGTAGTCTCCATTTTCATCTATCTGAACAGAATAGTACTGCTAGGTTAGGCATTTTGCTGCTGGGTAGTCTCCATTCTCATCTATCTGAACAGAATAGTACTGCTAGGTTAGGCATTTTGCTGCTGGGTAGTCTCCATTCTCATCTATCTGAACAGAATAGCACTGCTAGGTTAGGCATTTTGTCCAAACCAGACATGTTTGGGAGCAGAAGAGGAAGAAGTTAACTGCACAGAAAGGCAGCGTACTTCAGCATAGGAGCAATTCAGTGTCATTACTGCACAAAGTCCAAACCTGTCAGCTTCATCCTTGACGTGGGGGTAGTTGGGAAGATAGGTTGGGCAGTTGGGGGGTAAGGGTGGGGCAGGGAGGGAGCGAGGGAGAGAGACAGAGCGAAATACAAAGAGAGTGAGAGAGAGAGAGAGAGAGAGAGAGATGCATCACACGAACTTTGTCCAGATTTTGAGTTTGGAGTTTGGTAATTTGGCTGAGAAACTGACTCATTGCAGTGAAGTATTTTTCCCAGTCGTCATTTTTTTTTTTTTTTTTACAAAGGTATGCAGTTACCTGTTTGTCTGTCTGCCTTTCTGTCTGTCTGTCTGTCTATGTCTATCTGTCTACCTACCTATTCACTCATCTATTTCATTGTATCTGTCTATGCATTGATTGGTCAGTTGATCTGTCTATAGATCTATCTGTAACCATACATATGTAATTGTTTGTCGTTAGCTATAAGTCTGTCTTTTGATTTTTTGTTTTGTTTTTGTTATGTATAGATTGTCATTATCTTACTGTCTGTCCATCTCTATCCATATCCATTTATCCATCCATCTATTATTCGATCAATACATCCATCCATCCATAAGATTAAGATGATAGGTAGCATGAGAAAGGAAACAGTTTATGTCAGTTTTTAAAAATATACAATTGAAAGAATATATATAAGCATGGAGGAAGAAATTTTCTTTTTACCCATCTGAACTAAGAAATATTGCTCCTATCTACTTGCTTACGTTTTTGCGGTATGAGTGTGATAAATGTTTAATATTGTCAAAGGTGAATACATTTACTGTTTTCTACTATATGTTTAATTAAAAAAGAAAAAGCTGGGAAAAAAACCCAAGACAGGGAAAAGAAAAAAAAAAAAATAATGATGTGTTCCTGTTTCACACAATCTAATCTGAATCCAGTGTTTCGCATGCAAGGACATTTCGGAAGGAGGCAAGCTCTTTCCCCAATCCCCTTCCCATCAGGGACACTGATTTTGCTGTCCAAAAGTTGGCAGTTATGCACTAATATTATATTTAAGAATTTATTCTATTTTGTTTATTAATCAACGTTTCACCATTTTTTTTAACACTTGTCATTTGCATGTAAATTTTTTTGTTTTTTTCAAACTCAGCTTCTTAAGATTATTTTAAGGAAAAAAAGCATTATGCCCTCTTTTCACTATGAGCACACCCCAAAATGTGAAACAATGTGAATAAAATTTTTGTCTTGACAGCAGGGTGTATGAATTGTTATGATTGTTTTGTTTGAAGCGGAAGGGCAGTTGCTTAGGATATAAATTGTCAGTGTGACCTTGGCTTTAGAATGTCGCTGTCATCAGTGTTGATGAGAAAGCATTGTGACTAAGAAGTGAACTATGCATTTTTTTTCCCCTAGAGCTTTGTGTATACAGTTCTGATATCTAGGTCTACAGGTCTACTTCCCACTGTTCTGACTCAGACTGTTTTGATTCTGAATTAGTCATGAATGTTTGTGTTGGTTTAAATGGGAGGTGGGGAGGGGGGAGGAAATGAAGGAAAATGGAGATCTGTCTTGGCCCCTCTTTCTGTTTTAGCTCACTGTATTTCAAATTTGTAGGTGTGTGTGTGTGTGTGTGTATGTATGTGTGTGTGTGTGTGTGTGTGTGTTTGGTGTGTGTGTGTGTGAGAGAGAGAGGAGGGGGGGGGGGGGGGGAGAGAGCAAAGTTATATTGTGAATAGTACAGCAGTTTCTGTAGTTTTCTAAAGTGCAGAAAATAGAAATGTATTTTTTTCCTGAAAATGATGAACTGTGATTGATTAGGCCATGATAATGTTTTTAAGATGATATGAAGTGAAGTGTGATTTGTAAGGTTTCTAAAGACCATGCGCTGTGATTGACTAGGTTAGAGACAATGCACTGTGTGATTGACTAGGTTAGAGATAATGCACTGTGTGATTGACTAGGTTAGAGATAATGCACTGTGTGATTGACTAGGTTAGAGACAATGCACTGTGTGGATGACTAGGTTAGACATTTAATGCACTGTGTGATTGACTAGGTTAGAGACAATGCACTGTGTGATTGACTAGGTTAGAGACAATGCACTGTGTGATTGACTAGGTTAGATATAATGCACTGTGTGATTGACTAGGTTAGAGATAATGCACTGTGTGATTGACTAGGTTAGAGATAATGCACTGTGTGATTGACTAGGTTAGAGATAATGCACTGTGTGATTGACTAGGTTAGAGATAATGCACTGTGTGATTACTAGGTTTTAAAAGTTGATTCACTATGATAGACTAGGTTCCTAGAGATGATACATTATCATCATATTCCTGAAGACCATGCACAATAAAATGTGATTTTTTAAGTTTCTGAAGATGATGCACTGTGATTGATTGACATGGTTAATAAAGCTAATGCACTGTGAGTGTGATTGACGAGGTTCCTGAAAATGATGTACAGTTAGTATACACTAGGTTTTCAAAGATGATGCATAGTGAGTATGATTGACAAGGTTCCCGAAGGCAATTCACAATAACTGACAAGGTTCCTTAAAAACAATGCACTATGAGTGTAATTGACTAGGTTCCTAAAAATGTACAGTATATTGAATAAGCACCAAAAGATGATGCACAGTCAGCAATACCATTTTGTGTACAATACTTTTGGTGTTAACTTCTCTGAATTACTTTGAATAGAAGAATGGAAGTCCTGTGGATAAGTTTGTGTGAAACAGCTACAGATGGATGTTCTGTAAGTGATTTGTGACTGCTGGTTAAGTAGACCATAGTTTTCTCTTGTCAGTAGTGAGTTACCGAATTAATTACTGAGTTGGTCACCGGTCACATTTTTATTACCAGTTTGAATTATGTGCTGCTGTTTCAGAGTGCTGTTGATTATTATGAAATAAGGTTTATAATTTGTTCCTACATTGTGTTGAGATCTGATCGCAGCTGCAGTTGACTGGAATCACAGCTGTTAATACTTTCCTTAATTAAATGTGATAGACAGGATTCCCCACTTACGTTTTCTCAGGTCCTCTCTCTTTCTCCTTCCTTCCTTTCCTTACCCAGGATTATTGCAGTTGAGTCATGTTTCCTTTCCGTGTGGCAAGTTAAGCCTGTGCTTCGTGATGACCCTCACTTCTTCCATCCTGCTGCTAAGTCACTTATTCTCAGGCGGGTGTAGTGTAGTTTTGTTGCTGCTGAGGTATTTGAAGCTGGTGTGGATGCTCTGTTGGTAAGTCAGAGGTTGGCTGTCAGAGTTCTCTGTTGCTTAATATTTGTGCTTGTCTTCACTCATGTGTAATGGAAGATCATTCTTAATGCTGTGTTAGGTAATATGGTTAGCCAGTGCATAGACCTAGCTCTGAGTCTGAGAAGGCTGAAAGGCAGCTCAGCTGTTCAGCAATTGAAATGTGAATATAATAGTACTGTATGACAGATGTAGGTTTGGAAAAAATGCGGAACAAGGAAGCTCAAGGTGTTTTGAATAATACATATGCATCATGTACAACAAATGAAGCACGGGGATATTGAATGTACTCATATGATTTGGTGGACAAAGAGAGATGAAAGTAGAGTGAATGTTGACTGTGCAAGCGTTTGTGTGTGTGCGTGTGTGTGTGTGTGCGCACGTATGTAACAAGCGGCTTAGTTCAGTAACTGAGTAGCATACAAACTTTTATTTCTCAGCATTTTCTTAAAGTATATTTCATATGTTAGAGTGAAGTTAAGAAACCATTTAAATGAATTTGATTTGTCAGCAGTGACAGAAAGAACAGTTACTCAGTAATTTTTGTTTTCTTTAACTTTAGTGATCCTTACCATAAACATAGCAAGAACTGGTGGTGAATGAAGTGCAGATTTCAACGTCATGTGCAGTTTTCTTAAAAGTGTGTAGTCAAAATGAATTCCATTCAGCTGTTCTTCCATTACTTTGAAAAAAAAAGAAAGAAAAAGGATAAAACTTTTAACATTAAATTTTTTTTGTAAAAAAGCAACATTCATGAATAAGCGACTTTTTTTTTACTGTAACATCTTCTGAACCCCCACCCCTGACCCCTGCCAGGGGCATGATTCCCATGCTGCAGCTGCTTTTTTAAAAATTATTTTATTGGTATTGTAATGTGCTTATTATTGCGTGAATTTATGGGTGACTCCCTCTCCCCCTCCCCCACCCCCACTCCTCAGATTTGATAAAAGGATGCCATAGATTTTATTTTATTTTTTTTTTGTTTGTCAGGGAATCAAAGTGATCTGCAAATAGAAACACTATAGTATTGCTTTTTGTTGCAAAACTGATGGTAGATTTCAGACTTGTTTGCTGGTCGAGTCCAGCACTGGTGTATGGTGGTGTGCTGTATTCCTTTGCTAGAGCATGCAGCTGAGTGAAGCATACTCTACATATTATGTCAGTGGATAATTTTTCCCCCAGTTCATCTGTGAGTGGTGATAGTCTCTGTATGATTGGTTATAATGGCATTATAAAAACAACATCATGTGATAATTTGGATGCTGGCATAAGTAGCAGTACTACTTTGCATCTTTTTCAATTAATACATTGTACAATGTGTGAAATGTGTGTGATAACAGATTGCATTTAATGTGTGTGTGTGCATGTGCACAAGCATGCATGTGTTTGTGTGTGTGCATTGTGTGTGTGTGTGCGCATGTGTGCGTGTTGTGGGCACATGCTGTTGTGTGTGTGTGCGCGCGCACGCCAGGTGGGAAAGGGGTAGGGATGGTGGGGCGGGAGGAGACATGCCAAAGTATTCTTGGCATTTGCTTCTGTGTATGGGCGTTTTCAGAATTTACTGAAGGTGTGGAATCTGCACTGGAGTACCAACAATTGATAGAACACTTGAATTTTCACAAGTGTGAGAGTACTTGAACCTGTTGAAGGCAGTGTGGTGATGTGAATGTGATGTTCATTTACTGTGACACTTGACAGTCTTCAGATTTGCTCCTTCGGCTGGGCTATAAGCAACATTATCTTATCAGATTTGCTCTTAGTCAAAACTGATGTAAAACTAAAGACACATTTGTTTAAAACTACCTCCCATGATGAAGACTTTTTTTTTGCCCTCATATAGGCTAAAAAAAGAAGAAGAAAGTTATCCAGAAGAGAAATAGCTAGTCTTTGAAAGGAGGGTGAGAGTTTGACTTTGATGGCCTTTATATAAAGGCATCGAGTGCAAGCATTGGGCAATGACTGAACTGAGTGGTTCACTTTTGATGAAGAATTCTGTCTGGCAATTGTCTGACAGTGATACAGCCTTGTGCAGTGCAGTGCAGTGATATCACTTGCATTGGTTGATTGTTGAATGTTTAACTTGTTGACCAACTTGATCTCAGCAGATTGCTAGTGGGGAGTGAAAATAGGCTTCTTACAAGTCAGCAATATACAATGGGTGAATGGTTGAGGAGGAGGTGGGATGAGCTGACATTCCTGCCACAGATCACATGGAAAATGATTGTGATCACTGATTGATGCCAACACCAACATACAAATTAAACCATGGTTTATGCACTCTTCACTCGAACCAGCTACCAAGTTTATTCTGTGATAGCAATGCATTAAGTTATAGCCTATCATTATCAGACTCCATTTACAGTGTATTATCTTTGTGGGAACGGGCAAACTAGCCTGCATTTCCTAAATATTGGTGAGGTGAAAATGAAAACCTGGACACAACAAGCGTGTGCGTGTGTGTGTGTGTGTGTGTGTGTGTGTGTGTGTGTGTGTGTGTGTGTGTGTGTTGTGTGTGTAAAAGAGAGAAAGAGAAAGGGAGAGTGGGGGAGAGAAGATGTTTGCTGACTGAAGGTGACTAAAACTAGAAAGACGGTCTTCAAGGTTCAACCTCAGTGATGCAGAATTTCATGAAGGTAAATCGAGTCTTGCCAATAAGAGAAATGAAAGACCTTTTAAGAAGCATTTATGTTTTGAGGTTATGTGCAAACTGTCTGTGGTGGTTTGTTTTGTATGCATATATTATGGTGGCATGTTGTATGCTTGATATTCAAGTAAAGTTTGAGAAGAAGTTTCAGAATTATTCAGGGGCAAGAAACTGGCAGTCAGGCTGAATCCAGAAAGGCAGATACATTATTTACTCTTTGCAAACCAAGGTCATGATCTAGGTTTGAAGAAAGCATGTCATCAAATGTAGCCTGTGATCATGGGCCTCAAATCTCATATAATGTAATCTTTGGCCTTCAGATCTGATATAACTGTAAAGCCAATTCCTGTGCCCAGGGGCAGTATTCATTAGTCTCAGAAGGGGAAGGAGCCAGGCAGGAAGGAGCCAGGCGGTGTTTGGGGGAAAAGGCATGAGTCATGGCTCTTGACTTTCCCCACCACAGTGGGAGTCTTTGTAAAGGTGGTGTTTCAATGTTGGCTGAATATTGTAGTTTTTCCTTGGAGGGAGCCAGCTTTCTGTACAGGTCTTTCAGCCCAGCCGCTGCTAACTGTCAAGACCGGTGTTGGCACACAAGCAGAAAGACGTTCTCTCTGATTCCTTTTTTTTTTTCTCTCTTTCCTTTTTTTTTCTTTTTGGTTGGCCATTGCATACATACATGCCCAGAAAGCTGTACAAAAGGGTTTATTTTGTGGTGTAACTTCATTACCTCTGCCAGGTTGCATTTTCAACTGGTTCTGTTGGATTGACTGGGTTTTTTTTGTTTTGTTTTTTTCGCAGTCGGTTTTGCAAGAACTTCTGAACTGATGTTATAACAACACTTGTGGAAAGATGAATGTGTGTATTTTACAACAGCTGTAGTTTTCTTCAGGGTAATTTTCATACTCTGGTAGTCACTGATAGTTGGATAGAATGTTTTTTTCTAATAGATTTCAAATGTAAGACTTAACTGGTGCGTACTCAAGAGGTATGCGTCCATACTGCAGAATGCATGCACATTCATTGATACAAGTAAACACATAACATAGGGGACCATAGGCAGCCCTGAGCAGGCCTGTGGGTCGACTGAGCTACAGTGATAGAACTGGAACCCGAGCTAGGGATGAAAGACAGTCAACACCCATGCACACATACTTAATTCATATGCACATAGCGTATTTAAGCAAAGACTTTTTTTCTCTTGTCACATACGCATGCACACACACACACCCCACACACACACACACACACACACACACACACACACACACACACACACTCACACACACTCACACTCGCACTCACCAGACACCACAATCCGTGTGCAGATATCCTTTGGTTGACAAGTAGTGAAGAGAGTAACCAATGCTATCATTAGCAAATGAAAGAAAGATCCTGTTTTCAGTTAATTATTATTAATGCAAACATATAAAGTCCTGAAAAATGCGTGACATCCTGAAAACACTGAACTATTGCCAGCACGGCAGAATACAGTCTTGAGTGTAATATAAAAGCTGATTAAGACTTGTCCTGTAGCGAGTGAATGTGGCTGTAGTAGCGACAGGACACAGTGTGAAGGCAAAAAACAATCATTCAACAAAAAAGGGGGGCTGGGGGAGTTGTAATTTGCAAATTAATATTCAAGAGCATGATTATGTGCGGATCTGTGCTGATCCACAAGTTAAGCAAAAAGACTGAAAGAACAGACCACAGCTTTGATCTTAACATTTTAAACATCACTTCATTTCACATTGAAATTGGGATGACAGATTGTTTGTTAGTGTTGTTTGGTTTTGTTTTGTTTGAAGTGGTTGTGTTGGGCTTTGGCAGCACGAAGAGCTGGACTGTGAGCTGTGCTGTGGACTGTGAGCGAGCTTTGAGCTGTGAGTGGTGGGTGACCACACCAAAAGCGACCTCACAGCTTGGAGTGACAGCTGCATGATGAGGGATGACATCAGCTACTGTGGAGACAGCCATCTATCAGTGATAACTGCTGTAGGTAGTGCTAGCAGTGCTGGAAATAAATATTGGAAACGTTACTGTCGTGGACTCCAGCACCACAGGCACAACCTTTGCCCATGGTGTGGCTGCCTGTACAGTAACTGATGTCACACTTTTCAGTCTGCAGAAAAAACACTTCTACAGCACAACTCACAAGCTTGTTGTACGCTAGAACAATCCTTCTTTTGTCTCTCTGTGCTAGGTGCAGTCTTTGTCGTCAATCAAGGCTGCATTTAAAATCTTTTTTTTACAGTTCTTGTGATCAGGGTTTTTTTTTCCATCAGTGTCTGTTTTGTGTGTGTGTGTGTGTGTGTGTGTGTGTGTGTGTGTGTGTGTGTGTGTGTGAGCGAGCGTGCATACATGTGCGACCTTTGTTTGCCAATGTGGTTGGTACATGTGAGTGTAAGCATGCAATAGAGTCCATGCTCTTTTAATTGGCATGCATTTTATTGTGTATAACTACGTTTTCTATGATGTAAATACTGAGGTCATTCCCTTTGAAGCACTGTATATGTCCCCATTATCATAATTGCAAATTTTTTACATTATTTCTCTCATTCTCGCGTCATCATCATTGTCATCATTGTCGTTATCATTTTTATCATATTATTGGTCATTTATTTGTGAATGATTAGTGCGGTGTGGTCCAGAAATTCTTCAGCTTTGGTCTTTAGAAGGTGAAACTCTTTAACAGGAGGTGAATCTAGGAAGACGTGGGGGAAAGAATGCAGGAATGGTAGTTTTCGATTGGTAGTTCTGACTGTGCTTTATCTTCAGACTGGTCAATGAAACATGGGCAAAGGTGGTGGATCAAACTGGACCTTTCGCTTCAGGCCATAGAATTTAATCTGAGTTTGATACTCTTTTTTTTTTTTTTGTCTGTGAAGGGAAAAACAAATACAAGAAAGTTTTTAAAAAAAAAAAAAAGAAGGGGATCAAAGTGGGCTGGCCATTTTTGGTTGATGCTGTTTTACTTCTCTGAATTTCATGATTGATAAACTGCTGAAAATAGCTGGTAAACATGACCTGTGGCTGACCTTTATATGAAAGGAACATGTTAAATGAGGCAGGGAGAAGTGTTTGCCTGTGTGCGTTTACCAGATGAGGGTAGGTAGGTCGGCAGGTTAGGAACTTCCTGTGTGTGGGGGAAAATGATTTAGTCGATGCTATCACTTCTTGTGTGCATGGGGGTAGTACGCAGGCATACTTTGAACTTCCTTCTGGGGGGGGGGGGGGGGGGGGGGGGGAGGAAGGAGAGAAGTTTCCTTGTCTGTGGTCCTGTTAATCTTATCTGCATGTGTACTAGATGAATGGGTGGGAATAACTTTGGCACAAACTTTTAAATGGTGGTGGTGTAAGGGGGAAGGAAGGGAAGAGAGGAGAGGATTCTTAATTGTTTTCTGTGACTTTTATCTAAATGATGTTCATGCAAGCTAGATAAATCAGAATGGGTTACCCATCCTGCATACAGTTGGAATTAGGTGCTGTAGTTTGCTTGACTGTGGAAGCAAGAAGTTGCCAGAGTTATGCCTTAATTATGGGATATTGTAGACACACTTGCAACTTTCCCATTAAGTTGTTTATAGGATGGACTTGGTGCAGCCGAGG
>CM031607.1:24869521-24884521 GCA_018398815.1 Conus ventricosus | reverse complement strand
GAAGTTTAGGAAAGATAAAAGGGGGGGGGGGGGGAGGATGAGTGTGGAAGGGATTAATAAGAATTCCGTATCTTATCTCTGGTAAAGATATATATACCTTGTGAGAACTGTTTTTATC
This sequence comes from Conus ventricosus, assembly GCA_018398815.1. Classification (NCBI taxonomy): domain Eukaryota; kingdom Metazoa; phylum Mollusca; class Gastropoda; order Neogastropoda; family Conidae; genus Conus; species Conus ventricosus. The sequence continues at coordinate 24,884,403 of CM031607.1, read as the reverse complement.
TCGCTTCATCCGAACATTGAAAACCTTCAGTATACTATGCTGTTGTATAGACATTCTGAATTGGCATTAGGGCTGTTATGAATTTTTGAAGAGTGCCATCATAATAGAGATAATGTCATGAGCTTAGAAGTTAGAGTAACATCAGCAGTGGTGGGCATCCAGTCAGTATGAACTTCTAGGCTGTTTGCATATGATGCTGCATCAAGTTTTTGACACAGTTGTTTGTCTGTAACTCATGCCATGAATATCTAGCTGCTCTCCACTTACTCCAGATGATGGCTTTTGAAATTGACTTAAAAGTATGTTGTGTGGTTTTTTTTTTTTGATTGGGCAATGTGGTCAGTGTTGAAAATTTCATTGCCCAACTATGATTACATTTGGAGTGATTTTGGTTGCTGTCTCCACCAAAGTTGTGCTTTAATCCACACCTGTTCGTTTGTTGGTCTGTTAGCAGGATAATATGAATAAAGATGTCCAGACTATTTCAACCAGGCTTCAATGAAAGATGAATTAGGTCCAAAAACAAACTCATGGTACTGGTGTGGATCCATGGTGCCGATCTGGATCAAGCGTCAGACCCTGGATCATTCAAAATATTATGAGGTTTCAAATCAAGTCAAGTGGGAGCAACATGTATTGCAATTCAAAATTATGTACATAAACAAGGAAAAAGGGTATGAACATGTAAAGGGTATTCATCAAAGGTTGTGAACATGTATCGATTTACAAAGAGGTCTTGTACAATGATTTCAAGATGACGCATGTTTGCTGCAGTGCACATATTTTCTGTGAAGAGTGCTTTCCCTTTTCATGCTTCTGTTCATCATTCAGCTGAAACGTTGCATCTTGTTTGTAGGAAGCGAAATTCTAATTGGTTCTGCAGTTTGCTTTCCTTCAGTGTCAGAGTGAAAGGTGAACGCAAGTCCGATAAAAGGTGAAAGTGGGAAAAATAACTGAACCAAGGCAGAATACTTTGTAAGAAACTGGATTTTTCCAGCCACCACATCCAGAAACGCAATGCGACAGCAGAATGGTTTGAGGGGCCGACTTGCACTTTCGGTTTATTGCTTGATGATTGCAAAACTGCAAGGTTTTTTTTGAAAGTTTGCGCTGTTTTCACAACACTTGTATCAGGAAACTTTTACTGATCACACCTTTTCACTTTCAAAAGTCTTTGGGTAACATCAGTTGTCGTTATGTCTGAAATTGAATCACACGGTTGTCAACAGATTCATCATGTCAGTCACCGTGAACAAACCAGTTACATTTGAAGACCATGATTGAATTAATCTTTCAGGGTTCAAAAGGGGGGAAAGCATTGAACATTAAGCAGTGACACTACATGACAAAACATTCATGTATGCAATCAAAGTAAATCTTACCAAAGGGAAATTTTAAATATGGCAAAATCCTTTGCATGGGAACCAAAAGGAGAATTTTTTGTTTGGGTAAGCCCCTTTCCCCCCCCCTATCCCTCACAGATTTAACAGAATATGAAAATCCTTACATTTTTAATGGTGTGAAACCTGATTAGAAAGTTCAGTATGGAAAAACAAACAAACAGACAACAACAACAACAAAATGGAAGCAGTTTTGATGAAACTGGGTGGAAATTTTGAAATGTGACCCAGAGGTGAACCTCCTCAGTTTTGAAAAAAATTCATGCCACAGATCAGCAGGATCAAAGGGGGGTCCAGGATCTGTTCACACTAACATAATTTTTCATTTTCCTCTGAACATGAACACTGTGAAGTTACTGTTATGATTTGATACATTTTTACAAAGTAGTATAATTTGATGGAGCTTCGAATGTTCAAATGTTGAAATATTTTTATTTTGCATGTTCTAACAGAAAGTACAGGGAAGTAACTTATTCAGTCCGTACCAAGTATTATTTCCCAGAGGTCTGTAACAGTTTTCTTTTGATTCATTGACAAAGGCAACGGGAGGATCTCAAGTTGGTTTGACCTTGTCCGAGATGCATGTACTTCCAGCTGCCTTCTGATTATTTCTGTGACCTGGTCAGATGAACGGGGCTGTGGTAAAACTCGGGGAGGAAAGATTTGGCAGAAAAAGTATAAGTGTTAAATCGTTAACTGCTTCATGTTTCTCAGAAATATGAAGAATGCTTAGCTCTCGGTGTGTCTCAGCATGTTTTGATAGATTCAGAAAGACTCTATTCTCCATAGTGTTCAAAATCTTGTACAGTTAGGTACTTCTGTGTTGAGTCAATCAGGCTAGTGAAAAAATTGAATATTAAAAGCAAATTCATGAACTCAAAGAATTGTACTGTAGACATTGCTTGATGCAGCAGAATATGATTTGCTTTGCTCCTATGAAATGTATTGGTCTGCATAGAAACTGTAGAAAAGGGGTTGCACTGACTGTATTTTCCATTGGAAATTAGTTTTGTTGTTGTTTTTCACCACATGAAAAGGTATTGAAGGGTTTGTTGTTGTTGTGGGTCTTGAGGGAATTTTAAAACTTTATCAAATACCGCACAGTCGTCGGCTGGAGGAAGAATTTCAAACAATTTTTTTTTTTATCTTATATGAAGTGTAGCAAGCTGGCAGTCTTTTTGGTTTTTGTTTTGTTTTTTTCCCCCAGATACATGGTGAGTGTTAGAAAAAGGGAGAACAGGTCAAACATCTGCTTTTTTTTCTTGTTCCTTCGTCGGATGTCCATGGTTCACTTTGGGTTGTGAATTTTAGTGTATCTGACATTTTTTAATTCCACTTTAAGGATGCGATATTCTGTCTTTGGGGATAACTTTCGCTTGTCCAATATGACATTTAAATGTACAATTTCCTCTGTCGTTAATAATTTCGCCTTTTTAGAACTTCTTAGAGTAATTCTGTCTCCGTCTCCTTTCACCCCCGTCTTCTGTGTAGCATGCCAACATATACATTTATATATTTGGCATCGTGGAAGTGAAAAAAACAAAACAAAAAAATCTTCCTGTAAAAATTCCCCAAAGTAAGGCTCCCTTTTAACTGTTCAAGGCTTTGTTTCAGAGAACTTTTTTTTAAATTTGATTTTAGTAGTGGGTTATAAAAAAACCCTTCCAGTTCACTTTCCCTACCCCATGAATTAAATCTGATTTTTCTGTGTCCAAGGTCAGGGGAAATGAGAGAGTTCCACAGTTGTTTCCCCTGCTCCTGTTGTTCCCCCCAGGCCCCGTGGTACTCACCCCCAGTGAAGAGTCCCTTCCTATTCACACATCTGTCATCCATGAGGGAAAGGTCTCTGGAGGAAGAATTCTCCCTGCCCCCCCCCCCCCCTTCTCCCCCATACAAACAGTCCCCCCCCCCCCCCCCCCCCCCCCCCCCCCCCCCCCCCCCCCCCCCCACTCCCCAGCTTACAACAGAGGACTGTCCAGTGGAACTAATCCCATTAGGAAGTGGAGCAAGCAGATCAATACCTGTGGCCCATAACACCAGGCCAGAGCAGTGAAACAGGGATGAAGGGCTCCCAGAACTGGCTGCCCAGCCCCCAGGGGGAGAATAGAATAGAATGGGGTGTAGGGGGCGGTATTACTTCGGACTCCTGAATAGAATGGAGTGTAGGGGGGCGGTTACTTACCGCTTCATGCAACGGCTCATGCCCGGCTTCATGCCCGCCAGGGCTTTTGATACCGATCATATGTGATGTAAGGGGTCCTAGGGGAGTGGAGGGGGGGGGGGGGGGGGGGATTGGGGAGCCCAGGCAGCCTTTGGAAAATGACTGTTATGCCGGTTTTCTTGCTTTTGGTGAACGGGTGAGCCCAGTCTGGTGAATGTTCAGTGTTAAGTATGCATGCATGTGACTGGAATTAAACTTATTATGCAGGCGCTTACGTGACTGGAATTAATTAAACATTACACGGAGCTCACAACGGGAGGGGTTGTTTTTTCCCTCCCTCCACCTTTTTTTCTTTCTCTCACAAGCATTCTCTCTCTATCTCTGTGTCTCTGTCTGCCTGTCTGCCTCTCTACCTGCCTGCCAGTCTGTCTGTCTGTCTCTTGGAGAGTGAAAATGATTAGATCAGTGTTGCAGTGTTTATAATTGGGGACCCAGATGATAAGGTCCAGAGACCTGTTGTGAAAATGCTTTAAAAACCATTGCTTCAAGGATTTGAACATGATGACCAAGACATGACAATTGAAGCAGTTCAGCAACCCTTTTTTGAACTTGAAAATGTTTGTGCATAACCTGTAGAGTGAAAACTGGAGTCCCTCCTGTGTGTGTGTGTGTGTGTGTGTGTGTGTGTGTGTGTGTGTGTGTGTGTTTCAATTTTTTTTTTTTATAAAGAAACTGCTAGAATGACAAAAAAAATACATGTATGTGTTTTGACCGTTCTGTTCCTGAGATCAATTAGTTACACCTTTTCCTGTGTACAGGTTATTGTGCTTCCCTGGTCTGCTAGGCTTAAACAAGATGACATTTCTTGTTTGCATGGATTGTTCTGTAATATTTCTGTTTTGAATGGCTGTATGCAGTTTCTGAGGAAAAGTTAAAAGCAGGAAATTACTTAAATGCAAACTTGCATAGTTGCATAACAGACACATGCACACACTATGGGAACAGTAGCTCATATTGATAAATATCCACATTGAAAGATTTGAAGAATGAATTGCAGGTATTTACAGGTCATTTGTTTTATTCGTTGTGGAACATGATAAGAAAAAAAAATCAAATTTTGTCTTAACATTTTTCCAACTTATCCAACACTGAATTTGGATTGAATTAGCTTTCTTCAGCAAAAATGTGCATTTTCATTTTTTTATGCTAATGATCGAGCGATCACCTCATTAAAATCAGCTGACAAGTCATCCAAAAAACCAAACAAACCACCTTTCACACATCTTTTTAAAACACTCCTTCTAAAAACGTACCAGAAACTTCGTTAAAATCTTTCTTCCGTAAAGTCTTAGCTCAGATGAAAAATGAGTTGTTTGTTATTGTGAAATAGTAATCAAGAGGACAATCTTATTCCATGATTATGAGTTTGTGTTACTTCTGGAAAGCATTTTAAGTTTGTATGAAACTCACGATCCTGAATTTAGAGTTGTCAAAAGGTATTGTATATTCAAACCCCCTCTCTTCCCCCTTTCCTCTTTTGTCCACGATATAGTCAGTAATTTGAAAGGGATTTGTTTTCGAGCTGTCATACAGTAAAGCCATGGATCAGGGAATCCTTGAAAGTTTTGATGGGAAGTTTGTTTTGAAAAAAAGAAAGTTACTTTTGTTGTGAGAACTGATGGGGGGAAAAGAATCAAGGTTTTTGCCTGATCTATAAGTATTCTGTTGTCTCTGAAAGTGAGTACATCAGCACACTCATTGGATTCAGTCTGCATCCTCATTTTGTAGTTTGCATACACATTTTTTAATTGGGTTCTTTATACATAGATTTGTGTTGACAGGGTTGGTCTGATTTTTTTTTGTCAGTATGTATTCTTCTCTCCGGTCTGCCCTCTGTGTCTTCTGGCATGATTGTATGTGAGTGTTTCTCCTTTTTGTTTTCAACTTTATGTGATGTCTTTAAAGCTTCGCTTTTTTAAATAGTCTGGAATATGTATGAAGTGTATTGGTTGAGCATTGAATCCTGTATATTGATCTTTATGCTTTTATTTGCATATTGTTTTTTTTTTTTCGCCACTTCTCTATCCAGTTCTTTTCTTTTTTTCTCTTTTTTTTATAGATAATTCTTTATATTTTCATTATTAACAGATTCCTTTTCACAAAATTTTCCACACATGAAACATTGAACATTTGCTGCATCAGTTTTTGTTCGAAGTCCCTTCATTCAGGCACAAAGTAATTAACCCAGTAGACTTTGGGTTCTGCCTGTGACTACAAGACAGATTCCGCCCTCGCACAGTCCAGTCCAGTCCGTGGAATTTGAATGGGCTGAGAGAGTGAAGTGAAGTGAAGTGACGTGAAGTGGCAGGCGGCTGGCTAAGTCGCACTGGTAGGTACAGTGACGCACTTCCTGTGCTCAGGATGGTTCAGGCCCGAGCTTCCCCATCTCCTTCACTTGACTGGACTTGTGTCATGGTGACTTGGGGTTTGTGACACATTACACATGGGCATTTCAGTGGCTGACTGAGAGAGACTTGTGGATCCCCTGTCCTGCCCTGCCCCACCCTGCCTCCTCCCTCACAGGACCCCGTCACTTCCTGGTCCCTGGGCCCTCCCCGCCGGTCTCCTGTTGCCTTGATTAATGAATCACTGTGTCATTCAGGGCTGGGGCAGTGGGCTCGGTCGGTGGCGGGAATGGCGATGGATTGTTCTTCAAGGCACATGCGTCTGTGTGGGTATGGGCGTGTTCATGCACGCTTTTGCAGTTGTGTGCACTTAACGCGTGGACGGGGGCATGGGGTACAGACAGACAGACAGACCGCACACATATGCACACTCTCTCTCTCCCTCTCCGTCTCTCAAACACACACACACACACACACACACACACACACACACACACACACACACACACACACACACACACACACTTTCACACTCAGACACACACACTTTCACACTCAGACACACACACTTTCATTCACACACTTGCATACACACACAAGCATAAAAGCACACACACACACATGCACCCACTCATACTCTCACCAACACACACACATGCACATGCATGCACTCTCACATGCATCACACCACACACACACACACACACACACACACACACACACACACACGCACACACGCACACACCCTCTCTCCCTCTGTCTCTCTCTTTCTCTCTCTCTCCTTCTCTCTCTCTTCTCTCCCTCCCCCCCCCCCCCCCCCCCCCCCCCCCCCCCCCCCCATGTGAATACAATCTCAGAAAAGAAATACACATTTTGTTAGGGTTTCCAGCAGAGTGAAGAGGGGGACAATAATCCTTCACTCCAAAGGGCGACAGCAGTTGTCATGTCAAGACTGCTTGTTAGGAAATTAAGTGAATTCTTGATCTCGCATATTTCATAAGAGAGAAACTGTGTGGAATGTGACATAATCTGAACCCTTTGCTCACCAGTAAGTTTGTTGGATAAGCCAGCTGTCGTCTGGTTGAGCCAGGGAACAATTACACCCCAGAGTGGATAATACTTGGCTGTAGTGTTGTGCTTTCAGTTTATAAGTGGGAAGGAGTTTGTTTTTTTTTCTTTTCTTGCTCTGTGGAATGTTTTTAGCGGAAGAGCATTGTAGTTTAAGATCGCTTATGTAAACGATGGCCTGTTTTCAAGTCAGTATGGTATGTTTTTAGCAGTTCAGTATCATAGTTTAAGAACACTTGAGAAAGATGGCCTGTTTCCGAGTCAGTGTGAAACATTGTCGGGCACTCACTTAGTAGAGATAGGACAGCCAGATCTGCTATGTTGAACAAAGTGCGTGCTGTTCTCTCTCGTTTTGAAGGATCATAGACGGAGCTGGCGGCTGAAGGAAGTGTTCATACTCAGCTGTTGTTGCCATGTGATAATGGAATGTGTATCAATGATGTGGCAAATGTTTTTGGTCATATTGTCTTATTGTGTTTAGTTATCGTACTAGTAACTTTTGCTTCTTTCTGCCTTACCTATCCATTTATAAGTTTCATTCAACATGCCCCTTTTTTCCACCTTGGACTTTGTAACTGGGGATCTTTATTCATTGATATCCTCGTATTGTAACTTGGGAGTCAGTGCCTAGTACAGTAGTAGTCTTCATGGTGGTTGTTCATTTTCAAATTTGTTTTAAACAGTTCATGCGTTGGCCACCTCATCCGGGTGAGGTAGACGGAGGGTGATCCATTTTTGTTTCTGGAACTACTGACCCTTGAATTGCTTACCATATCCAACGGAAGATTTGCTGATGACATATAGTTATTGGGATATGATTTTTTTTTAACTGACTTTTTTCATGATACCGCTTTTAAGGCACATTTTGGAATACCCCCTCCTCACATCCCCACCCCACCCCCCCCTTTTTTTTTTTTTTAATAAATGGGCATAGTGGCCAATCGGATTCTGGAACCTTCCACCTTCCACCACCTCTTCCCTTAACCCCTGTCATTCCTCTTCCTTCTCAGTCTGCTCCTGTGTCCTCGTGGTCAGCAGCGATCTGATCAGTGATGAAGTGTGTACTTGCGTACTGAGAGGCTGTCTAGTCTGTAAGGTGCAGCATCTCAACACATGTGCAGGTCAGCATGATTGTAAGCCTGGCCTCAGCCCACATGAATACAATAATAAAGGTCATACCTGACCTCAGCTGTGGTCAGTTCATGGAGGTGGGGGGGGGGGGGGGGGGGGGGGGAGCTAGGGAAGCAGTAATCCCAAGCTGGCAGCCCTCAGAGGGGTGTTAGTGAGTGAATACAAGCACTGATGATGGGTGTCTGTAAAGTGAGGAGAGGGCCCACAATACTGGGTGTGTGTGTGTGTGTGTTTGTTGGACTCCTGCCCATATAGTGTGTGTGGGGTATGTGTATGTGGGTGGTAGTCGGTTCTTGGTGACTGCAGTGTGAAATAGGTCGATGTTGATTGGAACCAGAAAGAGGAGGAATAACTGGCTTCATTTTTTTTTCAGCCTGTGGTAGGTGATCCAACAGGCAAGTATGCATATCGCTCGCAGATGTAAGCACATACATAGGCACACTTGTGTAGGTGGCTGCAAACGTGCTGGCACTCAGATACAGGAAAATATAAAAGATCTTTCTGTTGATTTGCATGTCACAGGGAGGAGGGGGAGGGGGTAAGCATCCTCTTGAGATCATGAATATTATGGATGCTTCGCATTTTTTTTTTTTTTTTTTTTTTTGATTGTCCATACTTGTGGATTAGTGTACTGGTAATAGTGGATAATACACCCATTTAGGATATGGAAAAAAACAACTAACTGAGAATGGATCACAAAATGAGATGAAAAAATTGTGTGTGTGTGCGCGCACGCGCACCTGTGTGTGTGTGTGTGTGGTGTGTTTTGTTCTATTTTACATGGTGTAGGTATGAATTTATCTTACAGCTACTCCAGCACTTGGGCAGTCCAACAGGTACATGCACGACGACATACACCACACACACACCACACACACACACACACACACACACACACACACACTATAAAATTTTCTCGTCTCTCCCTCTCCCTCTCTCTCTGTCTCTATCTCTGTCACATGCATGCATTTATATGCACATGCATTCAAGCATGCATTCAGTTATGCATGCATGTGTGTGCACACGGACACACGTACGCCTATATACACACACACATGCACACACTCACACACATGTACTCGTGCATTTTCTCACATGTTTTAATGATAATGATAACATTTTGTACATGTCGGACCTATCATCATAATGACGGCAGACGTCATCATAATCACTATAATGGGACATTGGCACTTTCTGACTCCCCTAGAGCGCTTTACAATATCAAATGAATGCACATACATCTGTATTCAGACAAAATGGCTCACAGTTCTTATATCATGACTTTCTCCCTCCCTCCAGTATTCTTTCCTTTAGAGTGTTGGGACTCGCATGATTTGAGACACAAACATTTTACAGCAGATTCCATGAAAACCTTGTTCAGAGATGTTCCACCTGATGCAATCTTTGAATTCTTGAAAGACAGTTTTCATTGGATCAGAGATTTTTAGTGGAAAGATTTTTGATAAAGTTTTGGGTGTGTTTTTAGAAGATGTATTTTAAATAGTTGTGTGAATGAATGACTTGTGAGTTGACGTCAACTCGGTGACAGTCCTGATATGGCCGTTTGTGGTCGGTGGGCTATAAGCAATATTACTTTACCTTACCTTATTCTTTCCCACCACATCCGAAGCCTGCCTGTTGCTTCCCCTCCCCCCAACCCCTCCCGGTTCCCCTTCTCAGTTTCACACATACATATATGCAAATTCACATATATCCGTACATACCAAATATCAAATATCCACAGGTCCCTGGCTCATGCATGCATGGATGCTATCAGTTTTAAGATACAGTTGTGTCGAAGCATTTGACATGAACAAAAGAAATCTTCCAAGTATTGATAAAACAGACTTTAAAAAAAATTTGAATGTTTTTAGAAGAACAAACAATGAAAACAACAGAACTTTGCCAGGTTCTAAACAGCTCATTGTGGAGCATGCTTGTTGTTGTGTGTGTTTTGATATTTGCCAGGTTCTAAACAGCTCATTGTAGAGCATGCTTGTTGTAGTGTGTGTTTTGATATTTGCCAGGTTCTAAACAGCTCATTGTAGAGCATGCTTGTTGTAGTGTGTGTTTTGTTTATTTGCCAGGTTCAAAAACAGCTCATTGTAGAGCATGCTTGTTGTAGTGTGTGTTTTGATATTTGCCAGGTTCTAAACAGCTCATTGTAGAGCATGCTTGTTGTAGTGTGTGTTTTGATATTTGCCAGGTTCTAAACAGCTCATTGTAGAGCATGCTTGTTGTGTGTGTGTTTTGATATTTGCCAGGTTCTAAACAGCTCATTGTAGACATGCTTGTTGTAGTGTGTGTTTTGATATTTGCCAGGTTTAAACAGCTCATTGTAGAGCATGCTTGTTAGTGGTGTTTGATTTCCAGGTTCTAACAGTATGTATGATACTTGTTGTATGTCGGTTTATGATATTGCCAGGTTCTAAACACTATATGGGACATTGGTCGTTTTTTGATATTTGCAGATTCTAAAATCATATGAAGCATCTTTTGTATAAAAGGGTAGTTTTGATTATGAGTTCTCCAACACTCATTGTAGGCTTCCTTGTTGTAGTGTGTGTGGATCGATTTTTGGGCCACTAAACATTTTACAGCATGCCTTGTTTAGTGTTGTTTGACTATTGCAAGTTTTAATACTCATTGTAGACAGTTTTATTGTGGTTTTATATTGGGAAAGATTTGTAAATGTTTTGGGTGTGTTTTATATGCAGGTTTTAAAAGTTTGTGAAGAATGACTTGTTGTAGTTGTGTTTATACGCCGGTTACAGTCTTGTAGGCTGCTTTGAGGTGGTTTTGATTTTTCCCGTTTAAACACTATTTTCCCATGCAATCGATAGGTGTGTTTGTATTGCCGTTCTAAACAGCTCCGGGCAGCTTGTTGTTTCGTGCTTATATATTTGCAGTTCAAAAGTCATCTGTAGCTACCATTCTGTCTTCAAGGTCTGCTTGTCATGCAGGTTGCAAATCAGTATTGTAGATACAGTTGTGTCGTAGTGTGTGACTTTGATATTTCCAGGTTTAAAATCAAAGCATGACTTTAAAAGTTGATGTTTTTATTGCCAGTTACTAAACTCATTGTAGAGACATCAGAATTTGCCAGGTTCTAAACAGCTCATTGTAGAGCATGCTTGTTGTAGTGTGTGTTTTGATATTTGCCAGGTTCTAAACAGCTCATTGTAGAGCATGCTTGTTGTAGTGTGTGTTTTGATATTTGCCAGGTTCTAAACAGCTCATTGTAGAGCATGCTTGTTGTAGTGTGTGTTTTGATATTCACAGTTTACATTTTCATGTTTATAAACTAGGATTTTTTTGGTTCTGAAACGTAATTACCTGTACATGGTGTGTTTCTGACAAGGAAATCTGTGTTTTACTTCTGTCTATCTTTTGTCCCAAGTAACGAATGCACAGAAACACTCCTAGGGGACACGTGTAAACCAGACAACCTCAAGGAAATTTGGGAGGGGCACGAAAGTCATCAAAAGACAGCTAGCTGAGTGGCAATTTACAATGACAGGTGTGAAAAAGACACATCCAATTAAAGGTTGGGATGGGATTGGAGAGAACTGGGGTGCTTGGGGCGGTGGTGGAGGGAGGGGGGTTAGGTTGCTTGGGGGGGGGGGGGGGGGGGGGCGGGCAGGGAGGGGGGGGGGGGGTTGGTGGTGGGAGGTTAGGGTTGGGAATGGGTAGGGAAACGAAGAAGATTAATCACAAGAGTGGTATATTTAGTGTTAGGAATGTTTGCTGTGCACCGCTGCCTGTCCCTGTGAAGGAAAGAGTATCTGGGTGGTAGAAATACATAGACTAGAATCCCATAGCATTGGATGGTAAAACGTACACAGTTTTCCCTTGAAGGGTACAAGTCATAAAGATATTAAGACTGTTGCAAGCATGTGTGCTGTGCTGTGTGTGCACATATGCATGCATATGTGTTTTATGTAAGCAGGCCTGTCTGCTCAACATCTATGCGTTTATGCAGCACACATTCACAGTTACACACACATGGTGCTCGCGCGCACTTGCACACACACACGCACATGTGCGCATGCTCCCCCCCCCCCCCCACCACACACGCACACAACACACACACATACACACACACATACACACACACTCTCTCTTTTCTCTCTCTCTCACTGTCACTGTCTCACCACTGTAAATGCATCAGATGCCAAGTTAGCTGCACCATCCTTCTTCACATCAAAACCAGTACATACACAAGGCTCGTCTGTGTAGTTGTTCAGTGTTGGGTTGCATGCGTATCATCTGGCCACTTGTGAAGACTATCTCATGGCTGGCTGCCTTGCACATCATCTGTGTGTGTGTGTGTGTGTGTGTGTAGGGAAGGACATTACTTTTTTTTTTACCCTGCCTAGGCTGGAAGTATACGAAGTTTTTTACCTGCCCCCCCCCCCCCCCCCCCCCCCCCCCCCATCAAGGCAGTGTCGTGTAGCCGTCACTGTTCTGTACAGTACTGAGTTATGAATAAACTGGCAAACACTGTTCGTTGTTTTCTGCTATTTTGTTAGGGCAAAAGGTACACTTCTGACTACTAGATTCTGACTGGCCATTGCCTTCTGACTCGATGAGTTGTTTGCCACATAACATTGTGGTGTTGATGCCATAAACATTAGTCAGGTGGTAGGTTTCGAGAAATGAAATTTCCTGCTTTGGGGGGGGGGGGGGGGGGGGGGGGGGGGGGGTGATCATTATTATTTGGCATGGGCCAAATAAAAGTTGATCATTAATTCTTTATAAGCAGATGTTTGAAGCGTCGGTCATGCCTTTAGGACAGGTCACAAGTGATCGTATGTTCCTGGCAAGTGGTGCAGCTGTTACTGTCCTACCAGTATAGTGTGTGTGTGTGTGTGTGTTGGGGGGGGGCAGGATGGGGGGATATGTTGCATGCATATCGCTTACACAACACTGATAAAGTAAGTTGCTCTCTAAAAGAAAAAAAGGGAAGAAAATAGGTCAAATATAGTCACACTCCGACAACGCACACTACTAATACCAGTGTTCTGCCAGCTAGCATGGATGGTGACAGTCTTGTCACTAATCAGACAGACATCGTGGGGAGGGAGTTTTGCCCTCTCCATTATTTCCATCGGATCCACTCGGGGAGCGAACTCTTCATTGTGAGAGCTGGCTGCCCCCCACCCAGCTGTGCTGCTTCCAGGTGTGTGATCGACCTAGGGACGTCATGATGCGTAACTGACTTGTGCAGTCAGCATGACAGATTGACCTAGGGGTCCATGGGCGTGACAGATCGACCTTGGGGTCCATGCTCCAATGACTGTCCTGAGTTGGATTGGTCAGGTGGTGGTGGTCAGGTGGTGGTGGAGGTTAACATTGTTTGTCTGAGTAAATGGGGTTACTGTTAAGTTGGTAAAGAGAACATTCCTCTTTGGGGAAAATGAGGTCCATGTTTGTTTGTTTCAGTAAATGGGGTTACTGTTAAGTTGGTAAGAGAACATTCCTCTTTGGGGAAAATGAGATCCATGTTTGTTTGTTTCAGTAAATGGGGTTACTGTTAAGTTGGTAAAGAGAACATTCCTCTTTGGGGAAAATGAGGTCCATGTTTGTTTCAGTAAATGGGGTTACTGTTAAGTTGGTAAAGAAAACATTCCTCTTTGAGGAAAATGAGGTCCATGTTTGTTTGTTTCAGTAAATGGGGTTACTGTTAAGTTGGTAAAGAGAACATTCCTCTTTGGGGGAAATTGGTCCAGTTGTTGAGTAATGGGGTTACTGTTAAGTTGGTAAAGAACATCCTCTTGGAAAATGGGTCATGTTTGTTTGTTTCAGTAATGGGTTGTAATGGTAAAGAGAACATTCCTCTTTGGGAATGAGTTCTGACTGTGTGGCATGCTCGTGTGTGTGCTGTGTGTGTGTTGTGTGTGCTGTGTGTGTGTGTGTGTGCTGCCTGCCTGCCTGCCTGCATGCATGCATGCGCGTGTGTGTATGAGAAATAAGTTATGAGGAAAACCAAGTGGAGATGTGTGTGTGTTAGAGAAAGATAGTAATGAGGAAAATCAAGTGGAGGTTGTATGTGTGTGTGTCGGGGAGAGGGGGGGAGGAGTAAGTAATAATAACCAAGTGGAAGTAGACAGTTTTTCTGGCTTAGCGAAAATGGCAGTTTTCATTCGTGCCAAGAACTATCAGACTTAACCAACTGGCCCTTGGGAGCTATTTGGGCCAAGACCATCAACAGTATTGTGTGTAGGGCATCCAAAATACAATGATTCAAACTCGGTGTGTGCGTGTGTTTGTGTGTGTTTGCGCACATGCACATGCTTTAGACCCCCCATAAAATGGCAGAATAATTGACATGACAGTTGCAGTTGCTTGGTAGGAAAAAGTGTGTGTGTGTGTGGTGTGTGTTGTGTGGTGTGTGTGTGTGTGTGTGAGTGTGTGTTTGTGTGTGTGTGTGTGTGTGTGTTAGAAAAGGGCTCAGCAAAAATATTGAGCCCCTCGCCAACATACGGGATCCATTGATCTGTGTCATGTGGAGCAACTGATGAGTTGCGCCAGGCTGGAGTAAGCCTTTGTCGTCAGGGCCAAAGTCACCAGAAGCCTAGGCCTCCTCTGTGATGGTCCACCCAATTATAGTAGTAGTCAGATGCTTCCATGGTATTAAATGGATGCATACTATAAGGTAAAGAAGCTGTAAGATGAATCAACACAGAAGGCAAGGTGAATAGCAACGGAAACAGA
>CM031607.1:24827021-24864521 GCA_018398815.1 Conus ventricosus | reverse complement strand
GTGTAGTTTCCTGTTGCTTGTTCTGATTCTGTGTAGTTTGAGCTTGTGTCCGTCTCATGTGCTTTTAAACTTCTTCCGTGTTTTGTATACCATTAGAAAAAGGTAAAACATTGTATACTCATCATGCTAAGTTAAGTCAACAAAGATAAGATAAGATAATGTTGCTTATAGCCCAGCCGACCGCAAAGGGCCACATCAGGGCTGTCACCACGTTAAAATCAACTCACCAGTCATTTAAAAAAAAAAAAAAAAAAAAAAAAAAAAAAAAAACTTTCATACATCTCTTTAAATGACATCGGCTAGAAACGTACCAGAAACTTCGTTAAAAATCTTCAAACAAACCAAAACAACGACAAAAATGTTTTAATGAAAGTATTGTAATTTGTGCACTCTATTCACAGTTCATGTAGAAGCTAGTTTCACTGTCTTTTTTTTTCTTGTCTGATTTGTTTATAGTGTAACAGACTGGCCTGCTGTCATTATCTCGAGATGGGATGGACAGGAATAGTTTTAGTGCGAGAGACTGGGACGCTCTCATTAGTACCAGAGGGGATCAGCAGGAATAAGATTCGGCTCTGAAATTCTGTCATGAGCTGGACGTTCTGATTATGATGAAAAGTAACCTTACAGAAAATCGTCGGTGACGTGTCTGCTTAGAATACAGAAGTTTCCAGAATGCGTCCGTTCTCTAGAAAGGACTATAATAAAATTCAGGAGAAATACAGCAACAGCCAGTTTCGGTTTTACCAGTGTGCTGTGTGTAAACTGTTTAGATTACTCATGCCTTTGTTTCTTTCTCTGTTCTTTCTTTCTTTCTGTCATTCTTTTTTTAAACACTTGTTGGCAGCGTCTGTCCGTCTTTTTTCCCCTGTTGCCTCTATCGGAATCTTCTCTCTTTCGTTTCTTCTTTTTTATCTTTTTCTTCTCTCTTGTTCTTCTTTCTCTTAATTAGGCCTTTTTTTTTTTTTTTTTTTTTTTTACACAGGTCCCTCTTTATTATTCATTTCTGTCTGTCAGTGTGTCTTTATGTCTCCCTCTGCCATTTCCACTGACAATCTGTCTTGGTATCTGTGTGTCCGTCTGTCTGACCCTGTGTCCCTCTTTCTGAGTTTGCCCCAGATTTGTTTTTCTCTCTGTCTCTGTTTCTGTCTTAGTCAGTCTGTCTGTATGTCCATCCGTTTTTTTTCTCTCTCTCTCTCTCTCTCTCTCACTCTCTCTCTCCCCTCCTCTCTCCTCCTCCTCCTCCTCCTCCTCTTTCTCCCTCCGGCTGTGTGAGATTATCTAATAAAATTATAGATAGGTGAGCCCAGTAGCACTTCATTTTCGACATTCATGTGGCAGAATGGAGAAGGAGACGATCAGCTAGGATTTGGGGATGGTTGCATTTGTATTTTTGTTGGTGGAGCGACTATGTGAAAGGGGGACTCACCGGAGTTAACTCTCTTTTTTTTTTTTTTTTTTTTTTTCTTTTCGGAGTGAACTCTCACTCTCCCTCTTTTTCTGTGTGTGTTTGCATGTGTGTGTGTTGTGTGTGTGTGTGCATGCATGTGTGTGTGCATGCATGAATGCCTGTATGTGTGTGTGTGTGTGTGTGTGATATGAATTCTTTTCTCAGAGCAGGAAGGGTCATTGTTGGAGTTAAGATTATCATGTGTGCTGTGGGAGTGGTTAACACCTCAGTGAGAAATATGGACTCCACCCCCCTCCCCTCCAGTTTTCATGAAGCAGAGAGATTTTAGCTGTTGAGTAAAACCTGTTTGAGGAGGGGGACAGGGAGAGGGCGTATGTGCAGGAGGGATAGGAGGGGAGAAGTAGTGTTGGTTTCCATGTGGAAGAAACACAGGGAGAGGCTTCTGTGCATGTCTGCATTTTGTTCACAGGTTCATGCCCTTAAAGTGAAAAGCTCTGTAGTATCTAAATGTGTGCGTGTACGTGTCCAACTTGGATGCATACATGTTCGTGTGCACGTATGTGCGCATATTTCTACATATAGACTTTTCATATTCTGCTGTTCACAGTGCAGTAACAGGTTTCCTCAAAGTGGCAGCTCTGTCCGTGAGAATCGGATAATGAGACAGGTTTTACAGTAGCACTGAATAAAGCTAGATGAAGCAATAAAAAGTGAAGTATTTTTGAAATTGTATGTTTCAGGTTAGAGGCAGTTGTCCCTTTTGATTGGAAGCCAGTCAGCCGTCAACATGCCGCTGACTAAACGTATCATCGAACCGGTCAACATCAGCCGTGTGCATGTCCCTACACAGGTACCATTTTACTTCTTTCTCTTTTGTTTCTTTCTTCAGTCTGTCTCATTGTTCACGTCCCCTTGGTGGCGTTACTCCCACGCCACCCATTCCAGCCTCCCCTTGCACAGCCACACCAAGACTCACTCTGTTGCAGCCTCGGCACCTACAGTCTGGGGGGGGGGGGGGGGGGGGGGGGGGGCAGTTGGTTGTCATGAGGTACCCCACCAGAGAAGACGCTGCACTGCTGCTGAGTCGCTTTTGCGATGTTCATTGATGTGTGTTCTAACCAATCATAAACGGCACATCATGTGTTAAGTCCTCCTGCTGATCTGCTTAGTCATGGAGCCAGTGGGAGTGACCCTTTCAATGACCGTGCTGACACTGAAGACTGATACGAATTGCCCACAGACGTTTGTGTAAAGCTGCGGAATTTAAAATGAGGTCACCATGAGACTGAGAGCAGTGCTGAAAAGGCCACATTTGTTTGTTTTTATTTATTTATTTACTTTGTAAGTGGTGATCAATAAGGATGATCAAAGATGGAGTTCCATATCAAGGCTATACAGTCTTACTCTTTGCTTTCTTTCATGATTCCAGGCCTGCAGAATACAGACACCAGCAGTGTCGGTCAGGAAACTTAGTGCGCTTAATCTCAAAGATGTTTCTATGTTTCAAAGAATGAAACTTGCCTTTGTGGTTCAAGTGTTTTCATCCCATAGTGAATGAAACTTGCCTTTGTGGTTCAAGTGTTTTCATCCCATAGTGAATGAAACTTGCCTTTGTGGTTCAAGTGTTTTCATCCCATAGTGAATGAAACTTGCCTTTGTGGTTCAAGTGTTTTCATCCCACGGTGCACTCAGCCCTGAGAGCATGCCAAGGTCACAGATAGTCTTCTCCGATGGGACTTGACCAGTAAATCTTCCAGCCTGAGATCAGCTACGCTTTCAACTGCACCAATATGGCTGGTGGTTTGACAGGGTTGGGGTCATACTCTAAGCTTTTAAAGTAATTGAGAGTTGGCAGTCTTTTGAGGCAGGCACAGAAAAGTTTGCACAAGGGCGCGCTTTTTTTTTGCTTTTTTTTTTGTACAACTTCATCAAACAAGGCGGTCACAGTGTCATGGTCTAGTGGTTAGAAATTAGGGGTTCGTAAAAGGGAAACCCTCCAGTGTGCCCCTTGAAAATCAATGGATTCTTTTTCCTACCCAAGTGAGCATGGTTTGTTCCCAGGGAGAGAAAGCTCACGGCAATGGTTCATTTCGTTCTGCGCTTGTTGATTTGAATGCATAGGTCTGGTAATTGGACACACAGGGTTTTTGCAGAAGAACATAAGCACACTGGAACGGAAAGTGGAAAGTTTTGCTGTTGCTGCAGCATTACAAAACATGGTTTTGTTCCTTGAACAAAATGTGTTTGAATGTTTCTCTGTTTGAACTACGCTGTATGGAATGCCCAGAATGTAAAAGGGAATTCTGTCTCCTGAGCAGACATTCATTTAGTTATTTGCTTGTTATAATTATTTCACTTTATTTATTTATATTCATTTTTATTATTGTTATTTTTTGCTGTCTTATGGCCCATGCTCCCTTAGTTGCATTACACCCACACAGATCATCCATACAAAGCACACCCAGATTTTTCACTTTGCAATCCTCAAGGAGCAATGAATGTCCAAGTCTTTCTGAGATAACCCACAGAGGAGATGTTGTACTGCTGCCAGGTCACTTTGATGGTGTTCCAGGGTGCCTGTTCAGATTCAGCATACCCATGACATCACATACTTAGCTACTGACCAGCAACAATAATAGGCAGTGTTCGAAAATATGCAAGGGAGGTCATCTGTGAGAGCGCACGTTAAGTGAGAGTGACCCTGCTGTTTTGTAGGACATAGTGCTGATGGGCATACCCAAAACAATTTGGCCCCATCAGCCAGCTTAACAGTTCAATCAGAGAGAGAAAATGACAAAACATGGTTGTGAAACGTTGCAAATCAGGGAAAACCATTCCCACTCCTGTATCTTGATTAGACATCTGCAAAGACGGACTGTTGCTACCTTAATGATAGGATTAAAAACAGTCAAATGCAAAAATATCACCAACTGGTATTGATGTATAACATAATCCCATCATTATTTGAAATTCTTAAGAATTGGGAGGACAAAGACTGGTACTGTCATTGCTCATATTAGTGTTTCTTGAATTCTTTTCACTGTTTTGACATACCTTTGCTGTCTTCTTTCCAGGGCATGCACAATGAGCTGGAATGTGTGACCAACCACACGCTGGCCAATGTGATCCGCCAACTGAGCAGCCTGAGCAAGATGGCGGAGGACATGTTCTTTGAGCTCAGCGAGGAGACGAGGAAGGTGTTTTCCCGAGCCATGCAGCTCCAAGGTCGCATTGAGATCGTGCAGGACAAAGTCACCCAGCTCAACGCCACTGTTGAAGAGGGTTAGTAGTCATGTGTTACAACGGACAGGACAGCACAGCACAGAGTGGTACAGCAAGCTACAGTTTGATGTGACTGAATGTTGACATTTGTAAGACTTGAGAAGTACGCAGAAGTAGCCATGTGTTTGAGGCAGTTTGGCTTCCAAGGCAAAAATCACAAACCTCGATGCTAGGGGGTTTTACACATCTGCCGATGATCTCAGGAAACTGCTCTCAATCTCAGAGGAGAAGAGGGCCAGAGCAGTAAACTAAGGCAATGACAGGAGCAGCAGAAAAGAGCTCCAGCTGGGTCTGGTCAGGGAAGAACGCAAGTATACTGCATGAGGAATGAATTTTCCCACATTACAATAGGTGTCCCATTGGTAAGTGGCCAAGACCTCCATTACAAGCGACTTGGTGATGCAGGTTCGAATCCAGGGAATAGCAGAAGGGTGTCCAGGAGTCATGACC
This sequence comes from Conus ventricosus, assembly GCA_018398815.1. NCBI lineage: Eukaryota > Metazoa > Mollusca > Gastropoda > Neogastropoda > Conidae > Conus > Conus ventricosus. The sequence goes on along the minus strand of CM031607.1, from coordinate 24,859,378 downwards.
TGGATGCGGGGCAGCCCCCATCAAGTGTGAAGAGTGTAGGGCTGTAACAGTTGTCTGGTGGGGACGTCTTCTCTGCACCAGCTCTCCCTAGAGTTTCCTCCTACGAATGCAGCACAGAAATCTGCAGTGCATTGAAGTGCAGTATAGTATAGTTTAGTATAGTATAGTACAGTATAGTATGATATAGCAATACAGTACAGGTACAGTACATCAGTACAGTGCGATACAATACAGTGAAATGTATTACAGTTCAGTAATTTCTTCTAGAAGTAGGCATAATTTTGAACACAATAAGACTGGAATGGAAATATTACTGTTCAAAATCATTGAAAAATCATCTTGTATGGCCATATACCTTGTAAACACAGAAAGCAAATGATGATCTGATTGTACACAATTAATCTTTTCAAGAGACCGTTTTAACACTATGCTCATGCATAGAGACAGGGATATAACCATATTGTTTTTAATTTGCAATCACGACAGATTGATTACTTGCCCGCCAGGAATTCTTGTATGTGTTGTGCACAGTTCATCTGGTTCTGTTTCCATGTCATCCACTGCGGGAAGCTTCATTTTAGATGAACTAAGTTAGGGACATGACATTTGTCCTCGTTTACATTATTTGTCTCTGTTCTAGAAAGCCTTGATGATTAAACGTTAGTACAATAAAGAGTTGGAGAGGGAAAGAATCTTTAGAAAGTTTGATTAAATTTATGCATGCATTCATCCTATGTACTTTTTCTGTACATTAATCTTCTCTATACATAATTTCAAAAAAAAAATTGACATGGAAAGAATTTGTTGCGGAAATTGGTATATTTAGTAGATGCTAACATGAATGGGCTATGTACACATTGTTGGCATGAAACTGTGAAGTGTTTAAAGCTTCTTAAATTACCAGATTAACATGTGGTGAATTGCCTGGTAACTTATTTTCAAGATTGGCTTACATGTAATTGGTTTCATTGCTCATCTACTTCCCAAGAAGTGAGTGGAACTAAAAGAAGGGAAAGACGTTTTGAGAAAAGGAAAGATGAAAAGGGAATTGATTTAGGTTGGAGGGCGGAGAAAAAAATGAACTATCCTATTATGCACAGAGGAGAAAGAGCCAGTTTGGATGTTTTTGCTGTGTTGCCTGATGACAGTTTGAACCTTCAAAACATCCACCTGAAGAAGCGACACAAGAGCTCCATGACCAAGGGCAGCAGGTGATCTCACGCAGCACAGTGCCCCGGTCCATCCTGGAGACTACAGCAAATGCGACACTCCGCCTGCATTGGACAAACTCAATGTGTTCAGGTATGTGTGTCTGTCAGCCTGTCAAGGAAAAGCAGTATGCCGTTCATTGTGGATGTCCTGTTGTATGTCTGTGGAGAATATGTGCTGGTGGTGTTTGTGTGCATTACGTTGGAGAGAGAGAGGGGTTTGAGGTGGTGAGGTCGATATTTTGAACTGTGCTTTGATGATGTGGAATTGGTAACTTTGTAGTCGGTGATGTTTCAGGGATGTGTATGTGTGTGACAGGGAGGACGGCAAAGACAGCATGAAGTTCTACACAGACCTACGTACTTTGTAGAGCTTTGGTGGCAAGCAGATGGACAAGCAATCCAGGAGAACAAGAGTGAGCTCAACAAGAAGCGGGAACGGCGCAAGGTGAGAGGGACAGTGGTGACAACAAACAGATGTTCAGTGTTGATTGTAGACTGCAGGATTTCTACAGAATGTCCATCAGTGCCATGTAAACAGTTCAGCTCTGTCTTAACTCTTGGAGGAAAAAAATTAAAGTGTTTCAGTTTTGAATATTTTTCTTGTGCTTTATCTGCTTTCTCTTGTAGGTTTGTTAGACTTTGTTGATTAACCAGTCTTTGGTGTGTCAAGTTATCAGCTCGTGTTGGTTCACTTGAAGCTGCTCACAAGTTTATCATTTAGAAGTTCAATCTGTTGGTCTTTATCTGTTAGGAAGGCCAGGTTTTCTGAATAGAGTTCAACCTGAACAACACAGTGAAGATTGTAATGAGAATGGGATTTGCCAGAGGACCTCTCAGACTTCATGATTCACAAAGTGGCCCCAGCTAGGGAATGAAGAATTATGGAAGTGTATTAGAAGTTTTCATTTTAACTGTTGTTATTCTATGCAGCAGTAAAAGACAATGGGAAATTGCATTTTTTTTAGAGTCTGACAGTCTATAGCAGTAAAGATATGTGCTAATTTGTTAATGATGGTTTATAGTTTTATTTGTTCGTTGTTTTTGTCACTCTTGCTGAGCAGCGTATTTTTAGTCTTTTTTTTCTCTCCTCATTTTAGCGCCACCTTGGTGTCATTACCTCCACGCCACACTTTCTGGATCCCCATCCCAAAGCTGTGCCCAGGTTCCTCCAGTTGCAGCCCTTGAACTGGCAGTCAATGACTGTGTCAGATGGTTGAGAGAGTCCACTAGAGAAGACATGACAGTGCTGCCGAGTCATTTCGATGATGTTCATTGGAGCCTGTTCTGGTCCAACATATGCAGGACACCATCTATTAAGCCCCCAAATGGTGAAAAATAATGAACTTTTTCATGGAACCTGCGTGAGTGAGCGTTCCCCTTCGGAGGTTGCCGATGTATCCGTCCATAAACAGTCCTGTTCAACTTGCTAATACAGGTGACTCCCCAGACATGAATTTACCTAAGGTGTAAACAGACACAGAAGGAAAATCGAAACTGAGGTCACCATGAGAGCAGGGCATGAAGGGCCACAGAATTTTATACTTTTTTTTCTTCTAATGCTATTGATGATGGTGATGATGTGGAGTTATGTTCTGGTTTGAGACGGCATGACAGGGCTGTACTCTACCTGTACTACTTTCATGATATGTCACGGTGTCAACAAGGCCCAAGAGATACATACACCTGTAGTGTTGATCAGGATATTTGAGCAATACTCTCAGAAACGCATTTACTAAGTGACTCCAATCCTCCCTGTTGAGCCCACACCCAGCTCTGCTTTGGTAGGAGCCGGTTGGGACAGAAAAATCACACAAATGAATGGCTCTGATGAGAATTGAACCCATGACCTCCGATATGGAAATCCGTGATGCTGACCACTGCGCCATGGCTCTGACCGGCCTGTTTTGTTGTTAACTGATTTTGCTAGCTTTTTCAGTCACACATCGCTGGCACTGAGAGCCCTTTGGGGCCCCCTTTTCTGAAATTCTTGAGGCAACACAGTACAGTACAGTACAGTACAGCGATTGTGGTGATGGTTGTCATGCTAATGTTGTGCTATTGTTACTCTTACAAGTATCAGCATTCCTGCTACCAGTGGTACAGCTTACTGATTATGTTTTTTTGTTGTTGTTGAGGTATATGGACAGATGAAAAAAAAAGCAGTCAGAGAAGAAGAAAACTTACCACTCAGTCTGTTATCTTCGTTCAGGAATATGGAAGAAAAGTAACAACTCAGTCTGGTTTTTTTTTTTCAGAAGCATAGACGAAAACTAACCACTTGGTCTGTTACGTTTGTTCAGAAACCCCGAACACAGTCAGAGGTGAGAAAGCCAAGAGAGATCAAGGACAGCCGAGAGAAATGGAAGGCCCAAGCACATGGTGTGGAGTTCTCTGAATATCAGGTATGACTGCTTTCTTTCAGTGTTTTTAGACTACAGGAAGGTCTATTAGGGTTTGGGGTTCTAAGGTTATTGGGTATTACTGTAGTAGTTTGGGGATCTCAGACTATGTGTATGTTGTTTATGGTTTGAGGCTCATAGAATACCTGGTGTGTTTTCTGTAGTTAAGGGTTCTTAGGCTGTTGGGTATGCTGTTGGGGGCCGGAATAGCTCAGTGGTAGAGTGCCAGACCCGGAATCCAGGTGATCCTGGGGTTGCTGGTTCGAATCTCCGCCGGGCCGTTTTGGTACAGGGAGATTTTTCCTCGGAGTTAACATTGGTTCTGACTCCATTTCCCATACAGTCCTTCGAATGAGACTATAAAGTGAGGTTCTGTGTGTGAATGCATGCATAACATCTTGCACACACGTCAAATCCCATCACCAACTTTTGGAAGAGAAGACCAGTTTGGCCGTTGGTATGGATGACACGATGCACATAGCATGCACCCTGCGTGACAAATGGAAAGAATGTAAGAAGTAAGAAATTGCATGAACGATATTGACTGGACGACACAGGAAATGACTTGACTGAAGCGCCAGCTGGCAGCTCTTCATTTGGCACTACCCAGGTAGGCAGCCCGTGTGTAAATGAGTGTGGATTGTAAAGCGCTTAGAGCTTGGTCTTTAGCCGAGGATAGGCGCTATATAAGTATTCATAATAATAATATTGCTGTTATGATTGGAGGTTCTCAGATTATTAGGTATGTCTTCTGTGGTGTGGGATTCTCAGTCAATCAGGTATGTTCTTTATGGTTTGGAGTTCTTGTACTGTTGGGGAGGCCTGATATGGTTTTTTGGGGTTCTCATAACTGGGTACATCTGTGCTGGTTTGGGGTTCTCAGACTGTTGGATACATCTGTTCTGGTTTAGGGTTCTCTGTCAATCAGCTACATCCACTATGGTATCTCAGATGTCAGCTATATCCATTGTTTTTGGGGTTCTTGGACAATTACCAATATCCATTACAGTTTGTGGATCTCAAACAGTGAGCTACATCCATTATGCTCTTGTTTTTCCTGACAGTCGTCTACATCAGTTATGCTTTTGGTTTTCCAGACAGTCATCTACATCCATTATGGTTTGGAGTTCACAAGACTATCAACCACATCCATTATGGCTTGGGTTCTCAGACAATGAACTTCGTCCATTATGCTTTGGGTTCTCTAGACAATCATCTGTATCCATTATCGTTTGTGGTTCTCAAACTATCAGCCACATACATATTGATTTGAGGGTTCTCAGACTATTGAGCCTTATTATGATTTGAAATTCTCAGGTATTCAGCCACATCCATTTGGCTTGGGATTCTCAAGCTTTCAGCTCTATCCGTTATGGTCTGGGATTCCTAGACGATGAGCTACACCATTATGGTTTAGGATTCTCAGACAGTCGGCTAGACCCATTATGGTGTGGGCTTCTCGGGCTATCAGCTACATCCATTATGACTTGAGGGTTCTTAGACTGTCAGTTTATACCTAATACGGTTTAGGATTCTCAAGAATGTCAGCTACACCTATTATGGCCTGGGGTTATTGAACTGTCAGCTGTCTCAGTTATGGTATGGGTTCTTAAACAGTGAGCTACATCCCTCATGGCTTAGAGCCGTCAGATAATCATCTACCCCCATTGTGATTTGAGGTTCTGACTATCAGCTACATCCATTATAATATGACAGGGTTTGTAATTGGCATGTGACGGGGACAGATGCACTTCAAAACGAGTTGAGCAAGCAAGCTTTTTGCAGAGTGTGCCTAGTAACTCTGAAAATATCTGCTGATCACAAACATTCCAGGTTGTTTGTGAACCACTGATCAGTAACCGATGACTTACCATTTGTGATCTGCTTCAACTGAAGCCAGCCATCAGTGCAAGATTTTAACCGATAACTTGTGTGCATTGCTGAAGTTTATTGTTTCATTTGGAAGTGTTTAGTATTAATTGTCATGTTCAACACAATGTTTCTAATCTTTGCCAGAGCAGAAAAGGCAAAATAGACTACAGCTGGAATGACAGTATGAGTGTGAGCCCCAGTGCTTCAAAGGAAGACTGAACAAAAACGATTGTGTAAATGCAATTTAGTCCTGGACTTTTTCACTGTGTTCACACACGCTTTCATGTAAATTGTTGTTCACATGGCACTGTCCAATTTTCTTTGTCATTGTCAAGATTTAATTTGTAAATCTTTTTTCTACTTCAGTTGATAGTGCAGCGAATGTGATTGTCACTGTGCATTTCCTCCAACTTAATAATGTGGCACTCGACTTGAGCATTTGGTGCTGAAGAATTCTGATCAAGGTACTTGGTGACATTCATCAGAGAAGGTGATTTGAGGACCCGTGTTTGGGTTTTTAGACTGTCGGATGCATGCATAGTGATTTAGGGTTCTCAGATTATCAGGTGTATGCCATTAGGGTTTGGGGTGTTCAGACATCTGTTACGGTTTGGAATTCTTGGTCTGTCTGCTGCATGTATTATGGTATGGACATCTCACTGTCATCGACAACCATTTTAATTTGTGGTTCTCTCAACTACAAGTGTTTTATTGGTTGGATTCCTAGACACCAGATATGTTAGCTGTATTGTTGGATTCTCAGACTGTGGTATGCTTCAAGTTTTCTTGTATGTGTGTGTGTTTGGGTTTTTTTTTTTGTTAACAAATAATGATTTTCATCCATTATGATTTGGGCTTTCAAGTACAAATATCATACTGTAGGATTCTCATGCTGTTGATCTGCTATGTAAGGGGTTTCTCGACTGTTTGAGAGTCCTTAGCTGTCAGATATTCCAGTGTGTTTTGGGTTCTCAGACTGAAACAGTGAAAGTTATTTATCCATTTTGTTGTAGAGCTCATGGACTCTTTGGTATTCCATTGTTTTAGGGGTTCTTAGGCTATTGGGTACTTATGCTTTGGGTTTCTCTGAAATCAGTTGTATTTGTTACATTTTGGAGGGTAAGCAGACAGTGAGATTGTGTGTTTGGTGAGATTGTTTGGGTTCTTGGAATGTCAAGTTTGTCTGTTGTGTTTGATTTCTCAGACTGTCAGGTATGTATGTTATGCTATGCAGTTCTCAGACTGTCTAGTGTGTTTGAATAAAATGAACTTCTTTTTAAGGACATTTACATATCAGACAGGTTGACACTGCATATGTGTACGTATTCAGTCTTTTGTATATGATTTGAATTTACAGTATTTAGCAGTACACATAATTTTCATTCCATTTTTCTGTTCTAGGATAATATTGATATAATGGCTGAAAACTGAGCGCCTTGGTCAGGTGGTTTTGTTTCAAATACTTTTTTGGTTTGATGAAAACTTGCTATTTAATATTTGATACTGTTCACTGATCAGGTTGGCAACATCCATGAGCGTATCAAACACCAGCAGGTCCCTGGTGAGAAAGGAAAAGAACATCAGCGCTCGATCCATCGGCACCATCACGACTCCCAATATTCCCAACAGCAGCACAAGCAACATGTCTCTGGCCGACCAGAATCGCTGAGCGTCAGCCAGAACTCCAATCACGCCCCACATCCCAGTCAGCAGTACCAGCAGCAACAACAGATGCAACAGCACACAGGGGAGCATGGATCAGTTCAGATGGCCAACGGCCCGTACTCCCACCCTAGCGCTCATCCTCAGCAGAACAGCATCCAGCACATAGGTGGGGACATGCACCAGATGCACCCCTCAGCCCAGACGGCCATCCCCGGGGATACGAGCATGCGGGTCAGACCCACACTTCCCCGGGCTCAATGCAGCCGGACGGTGGCCGCATGAACCACCGGCAGTCGCAGTCTCGCCTTCACAACATGGGGAGCCCCCAGGGCCGGCCCAGTGCACCTCCCCCTGCACCCCCCTCCCGTGATGAACCGCGTGCAGAGCCCTGGATCCAGAGATTCCCTGCCCCCTCCTCCCCAGCCGCCCTCACCAGTGATGGAGGATCATTACCCCCCCGCCCCACATCCAGCCCCCTCCGCCGCAACAGATGGCTGACATGATGGGGCCCCTGGGATCAACAGGATGCGGGAGTCGTCGGAGCGAGGCTCGCCAGCAAGACAGGGGTCCTTGCACTCCTCTCCTAACAGGGCCATCCCTCCAGGGGCCCAGCTCCCATCCCCTCCTCCCTCCCCACCTCCGCTGTCCCACATGGATACCACAGACTCCTACCTGCCGCTGCCGCCTCCATCACCCCCTATGCAAGAGTTCCCACCTGACGGGTCTATGGTCACGTCCATCCCCCCTCCTCCTCCTCCGCCCCCTCCCCCCACCCCCGCCTCCTCCCCCAACCCAGAACGGTCACCTGGGTGACCAGCTGGACTCGGCGTCCATCTCTTCCAATTCGACGTCGACCGGAGGGAGGGAAGAAAGCAAGGCCACTGCCCCTGGCACCGACCGTAATGCACTGCTGGCAGAAATCATTGCTGTTGACAGTGAGTTGATTTTGTTACAGACACATTGTGGTGAAAGATTGGGTTGGGGGGGGGGGGGGGGGGGGGGGGGGGGATGGAAGGAGGTTTATTTGTTTTTCCCTTTGATTCCATTGCATTTTCTTTTAATCTCTCCTCTTCTCCTTTACTCTCTTAATCCTTGCCCCCCCCCCCCCCCCCCCCCCCCCCCCCCCCCCCCCCCCCCCCCCCCCCCCCCCTCCCCGTCTGTATTTTGTTTAGGAACAGTAGAAAGTAATCACGTCTCCTTTGCTCTTATAATTTCATTTATAGACGTGTCTTTCAGTCTGTTTCTTACTAATTTTGGTGTGTGTGTGATTAATCAAGATTTCCTCCTTTGAAACAAAATGCAACAAAGATTACTGGCTGTCGTATGATCTAGTCACACTTAACAAGGCTATAAATAAGAAATTTAATGGATGCTTAGAGGTCATTAGGTTCTGTACATTCATAGAGTGGACAAGAATTTAATGGGAAAGTCAGCCAAGCTTCTGAATCAAAAGATATGGCAGGTAACATTAGTTTGCCATTCTGTCTGTTCATTGGGTGGTGTGTGTTAGTTAGAAGGGCCATTTTGTTTCCATTTGTTTCTAGAATGGGTTCATATTGACATTGGAAAGAGCTGGAGGTAATCATCGATCCAGACTAAAGTCTTAATAAACAAGGTGTGAACGTTTTGAAAACAATTTCTATTACTCAGTATTAGTATGTTGGTTAATTTTTCATGAAAGTGGGGTCACTTTCTTCATGCTTGCTTGGCGTTTCTATTATTTTGCAGATTATTTTGCCCTGCCTGAAGTCATAGCCTATCTGAATGTGGCATGCTGTTTGTTTTTTTCCCCAGAAAAGAAACGTCTGAGGAAGGTAGAGGAGAGCAAGGAGAAGAGGAAGCAGTCGTTTGCAGGTGGGTTTGACATTCAGGCTCTGATGGAGAGGGCCCGCGACATGCGGCGGCGAGTCATCGAGGACAGCGAAGAGGAAGGCGACGACGGTAGTTCTGCTGAGGAAGACAACTGGGAATCAGACTGAAAGAACGGAGATATGTGTATGATGTGAAATTTTATAAGTGCTGGTAGCAGACAGGCTTAGTACTGCTTAGTACGGACTCGCGAGTGTTCGAGTTGTCTGCACAGACAGCAGCATATGGTAATGGTTTGCTGATTTTTGTCCAGCTGGTGAGGTCACCATGTTGGACAGAACATTTCTTTGCCTTCTGAAATGCTTGTGTGCTCTTCCAGTGGTGCCTGTAAGATGGAGCTTCAGTGTCCTAGCACTGGGTGAACTGTTTGCAAGAAACGTAGATGAAACGAGTTCAGGAACGGGATCGCCAATCAGGAAGTGGCCACGCAAACATATTCACACTGGGTTCAGAGCTTGAGGACGATTCCAGAATTGTAGCGGTTGATGGAACAACATCTCGTGTGCTATGAAGGTGAATGTCATGTGAAACCTAATAATGGGAATACTGCTGACTCTGTGCGTGGGCTGTAACATCACACACTGCCAGCATTTTTTAACAGCAAGACGTTTCTTCCAAGTTCCATAGTTCAAAACCTGTTTGTCTCTTCAGTGGTCCGAACTACTTTCAGAGTGTTCTCTTTTTTTTTCTCTCTCTCTGTCACCAAGTCCTTTTGTGAAGCTGGAAACCAAACGTTTGATGACCCAACTATTGGACGAAACACATTCACGTGTCAAGAAATGATGTGCTCTGTGGTTGCATGAATCCTGAAATTGACTTCCCATGATATGGAATTGGGGAGAGGGTTGAGGGTGGGATGGGTAGGGGGAGCTGAATAACGTGTCCCATGTCGACTGAAGATCATAACTGAATATAGTAAAGATTTAGATTATCAATATTTTTATTGAAACGATGCCTGGGAACAATATAGTATATCTGTGATATTTGTATAATAGGCACTCAGGAATGTGTGTAGAAAACTTGTTGCTGCAACAGATTGAGTGTAGAACTAAGTGAACAAAATGAAACAGAAGAAATAAAAATGAAAAGCAGGAGGTGAAGAAGAAGATGAAGAACAGTTATGAACTGTGTGCGTCATTACGTGCATGGAAAAATCACTGTCAGTTGCATCTGTTCAGTGAAGCATACACATTTAGTGAAGCATGCACACTGGCTGTCATGCATCAGCGTTACTGCAGTCATGATCAGATGCACTACAAACATTTAAGCCAGAGTTTCTCATTCTGCGGGTCCACAGCTGGTGCTGTAACCAACGTTGTGGATTATGTATGCTGAAGTGCATCTTCCTTGCAAACCATTTCTTGTCATTACCAGCTGGTACTGACCTTTACCATACCAACTGTGTACCTCTTGTTAGCTCATTCACCTTCCATGGGCAGTGAACGCCACAATCTCCTCTTCCTGTCCATGAGTGTCTGTTATTTGTCTCGGCACCCCAGTGCGTAAAATGATTCATCCACATCATCTGAAAGCCAAGAGACCACATGGAGGTATCAATGTTGTGAAGCCTGTCCACCAGTAGAAGTGCTGCTGCAGGGGTTGCTTTGATGGTGTTCAGAAGCGGCGTGTTCTGATGACATGCTCGTGGAACACAAAAGAGTAAGAGAATAGATGGCTGATGATACGATCACAGAACACACAGAGCATCAGCCTGTGTTCTGCCCCCTTATTTCACAGTGCCCACACAACGCCCCATGCAGAACAGGGCAGGTGGCAGTTGGCCAGTTGAGGATTAGCCTTTCCGCTGCATTGCTTTCACATTGCTTGTCGGTGCCATAGGAGGGTCTTCAAAGCATGAAGTGGTTCAGTGAACAAGTACATGGCGTAGCTTGGCACCAGGACTGCCGTCCTGCAGGAACAACACCCAAAGCTTGATGAGGAAGCACAAGCAGTTCAAGAGTGATTCTTTATCTCGCCATGTTTGTTTACAGTAAGGCCCCAAAATGGGGGAAGAAATTAATCTGTTTCCTCCGTCTGCCTATGCATAGTAATCTGCATGTGATGCGTGCACTTGTCTGTGTGCATACATATACACACACTCGACAAATGTACACACAAACACATTCTCACTCAGACACTTGCTCATACACACACACACATGTACACACACACACACACGCACACCACACACAACACACACACACACACACACACACACAAAACACACACACACACACACACAACACACACACACAACACACACACACACACACACACATGCGCACACACACACACACACACACACACACATACACACACAAATGCGCACTCACACTTCATCTGTTGAAGCACATGAATTTAGTTTCGGCAGGACTTCCAACATGTGGCTTAAAACTGTACCCGAGCTGACCTTGAATGCCAGTGGACAGGATTGATGCATTCACCAGACCAGTGTTAAATGGTGTCAAGGAATCGGGTCTGCAAGACTAAATCTTGCCTTCAACACAAGGCTGATTATCAGTGACACTGATGAATGAGACATTGTTTGAATGACTGGACGAAAGAGAGACAAAAACGTTGGACCACTTCAAGCAAAGGGCAAAAGATGAGTCGGCAGGCAGATAACGTGATGCAGAATGGTGTGTTATTTAAGACCATCGTTCGAGCCTCAATTGCCAGGAGAACTTGTTCCTGATTGTGTGTTGAACAATGGAACTGACCAATGCTTGCTGTTTCCTATTGGCGACAGCCTGAGTCAGGCCCAGTGAGTTGGTCGGTCACTCCGATGGTGCCTGAATAATTACCTCGCATCGCCTAATGAAAGAATGGACAATTTGTTGGAGAGTTGGGTGTAAGCGGTTGCAAACCGATATATGTTTTGGTGGTCAGTTTTTCCGTTTCTTCCTTGCTTTCCTTTTTTTTTTTTATAAGGATGGGAGTAAATGACAGTGTTCATATGCATAAAATGTAAATATTACGGAAGAGACTGTAATGTAAACTTTGAAGCCCAGATTTCAGTGTTCTTAGTATGTTGATGTTCAGTCCATCGGGCATCTCTGGAATGTGTTTCATTGATCTATAGGTAGGATGTGGCATGTGGTGGGTTGTGCCATTTGCCAGTGTAGCTGTGTGGTCAATCGGGCCAACGATCCAGACAAGTGCTCTTGTTATTTCACGTGAAGAAGTGCTTGGTAAATATTTGTGACCATTGTGAATAAACAGGTGGGGCGATCTTGTAGAACATAGAGTGAACATTGTGGACATGGTTGGGGGAATGGCTTACTGCTTATGGCTTTTCTTTCTTGGGATGAAGGTTATAATTGATGTTTGGATTGTATGTGCGTGTGTGACTTGATGTATATTTTTTAATGACTAAATGAACTGACCTCTGAAAGGAGTATCAACTTTAAATGATCGAATGCTTGGCTGTCCCTTCGTGTTCCGTTATTCTTAGATGCCTTTGTATGTGACATAAAATTCAGATAGTTTAAATTTAACAGATTGTATATGGTTCAGTAAAGACCGTTGGGGGCGTAGTAGTCAAATGGTTAGAACCTTCAGCTGTGGTGCAGACAGTCATGAATTTAAACCACTTGTAGGATCAAACTTTCACAGCTTGAACATCTTTCTGCACCCAGCAGTGTATGGGAACCCATAGCTGCCAACCTGTGGGAAACAAAATCCTGATGGAAGACAGAGATCCAGGATCCACAGTAGGCTATCGTGAGATGGGATGCAGGAGGGATGCCTATGCTGAGGCTAAGGGAGCAATATCAACAGAAGCTGACAAGAATATACCCTATTCAGGTACCAGGAATGGGGATTTCCTTGTTCTTGAGGCTGAGAAGACACTGTGAATAATATAGGTATGCTAGCAGTGGACTTAAAACAATGGACACAGAATACGAACTGAAATAGATTACAGTCATCACACATCATAAAGCATTTTCAGTGTTGTCTAACAGTGGAACTGTGCGTCTGTATAGGATAATCGTGCTCTTCTGTAATAACATAGCAAGATGTGCTTTGCTGTTAAACCTCCAGGTGATTCGTAGTGAATGTTGCTATAAATGGCCTATTCCTGATTAAAAAATTTTTTTCTTTCAATTAAAACGGAGAGAGAGAGAGAGGGGGAGGGGGGGGAGGGGGGGGGGGGGGGGGGGGGGGGGGGGGGGGGGGGGGACAGATCTGCTGCATATTTTTCCAAAATAGATTATGGTACAGTAAAAAATGTGTGTTTGACTCTAATAATTTTTTTTAAAAATTGATAAAGCATGCTTGCTTGCATTTCTTCCATATCTTTTTAGGAGTAACGTGCGCTGGAGGCAAAGTAGAGTGCTAGGGAGGGCAGGGGGGAGGGGAAGGAGGGGGCACTGACACGTGTCAGAGGACAAATTTGCGTCTTCAGTTAAAATCATCGCAGTCGCTGAGAAGGAAGGGCAGGGAAGAGGCAAAGGTGGTTCAGAGTTGAGGTGGTTCTGAAACCACCCTTTTTTTCAACCCTATCATGGTTTTTATTTAACAGGGGAAAAAAAAATGTGTTTATTGAAAGAGAGAGGTGTAATTGGACTGATAGTAATACTCAGAAGAGAGCGGCAGGGGGTATTATTGTTTTGTTTTCTGGAGAGAAAGATCTCCTTTCAAACACTCACCACCCCTCTCCCCTACACAAGAGCACCTCCTCTGCCAAGAAAAAACAAGCTGATTTCTTGAAATCTGGCAGTATTGAATGTTTCTCAGTTATATTTCAGAGTACTTGTTGTTTCTGCACCTGAAAAAGCCTGATATATGATAGAAAGCGGTGTCTGCATAGGAGGGAAATCTGTCCTGATGCCCAGCTGTAATCCAGTTATAAAATAAATCATCTAGGTGTTATGGCAATAGCATGGGACTAGTCCACGTATCTTTTGTTCTTCGCAAAAGCAACATGGAGTCTGTATATTTTTTTTTAATCCACTGCACTTAGTGTTGATTTAGTAGCGTGGTTGACAAAAGGCATGATATTGGCCTGTATTGACTTCTCAGTGAGGTCATTGTTGACTTTGTATTGAGGCAAAAACTTTACTTTTATCTCAAGCCCAAACAACGTTTCTTTACAGACGCCCTGTTTGCCTTGACTGGAGTAGGGAAGTTTCTTTGCACATGCGCAGCAGTAGCTTGGTTCAGCTGGTTTCGATCAGCCAGTTTGCTATTTACCGACAATGTGTACAATATTAATGAAAATTGAGAAAAAAAAATTTTTTGATTTTTTTGTGTGTGTGTGGAAGAATTACACAACATTAGGAATATCTGGACACATTTTATTACAGGAGGGTTGGTAGCTTTGGGTATCTCATTCAGTTCAGGAAAAGTTGAGTGGTAGCAATGGATGAATGAGCTCCTTCCTTCATATTGTCATGCACTGTGCATGGTGAATCGCTAACAGTTCACTGCTCTTCTGGCCATTGATTGTTAATGATATGTATTAGAGGGGATCACTGTTGTGTTGGGGCGGAGGGACGCATCATTGTGTTACTATTTAAAGACATATTTTTCAAGTTCCGAGTGTGAAAGTTACACTACCAATTTTTTTTATCTTTGGAACTGTCATGTTGGGTTTCCTGGCGAAAGAGACGGGGGGGGGGGGGGGGGGGGGGGGGGGGGGGGGGGAAGGATGGAAATATTTTCTTTGTCAAGTGTTGAACATAATCTAAAAGAGGTGTCTGGATAGTTTGTCTTGCATTATTATTTGCATGCTTCATTCATAACAGTACCACAGTGCACTGCTTCTGGTGAAAGGAAATATTCACAGGAAAATAGAAATGTGTGTCTATCTGTTTTCTGCTGTCCCGTCTTCTGTGCCGTCTCAACAGCACTGTTCTCATGTTGCTTATTTTGGCTTCCTCATTCATAGCCACAGCCAGGTTCACTTTTATAATGCAGCCTCAGTGTCAGAGACCAGACTTTGCACTACATTGTTGCGGTCAGTGGTACCTATTTTGATCTAACATACTGGCACTGCCTATTGAGTGCCTGACTAAATTATACAGTAATGATTTAGTCCTGGAAACAAACTGACTTTTTCTTTTATCATTCCTCTCATGGTTATGTGTTCAGTGTGATCCATGTTTGAAAACTTGCTCTGGATCCAATTTCAACATAATGTTCCTGCATTGACTTGGTGCAGTTACAGTGGACGGAGGAGCTGTTTGATTTTCAGGCTACTTTCCTTGCAGTTTTAGGGAGTTTCCAGATGTTTGCAACTGGAAATGCATCTGATTTGTCATTTTGTGGATGGGCAAGTTGCCAGGCCTTTATGTGAACATGTCACTGTCTGGGAGAATGTGCCTGCTGTTTCTGTTAAATGTCTGCTTTTATAATTAGAGCGAGTGAATCTGAAAGAAGAAAAAATATATATATTTAAGATTTTTAAATGTTTTGGCCTTAGTAGTTTTAGTATGTCAGTTGTTTTCCTTCACTGACCAATTACTTCATCTCTGATGATTGTTCCTCATCCATGAAAAATGTACTGTTGGCCATTCTTCCATCAGACAACACGGTTCCTGTTGATCTGAACACCTTGGTCATTGGTGGGTGGCATTTGTCAGAAGCGTCCCATGATTTATTTAGAAAACAGTTGTGAAATAGATTCGTGTGATGTAGCTGTAGATTATATTGACAGACACTTAGCAGACCACATGCATTGAAACCATCAAAGGGATGGCCTGCAAATTCAGGATTAGTAGCAGTTACTTTGTATACACACACACACCCCCATTCCATAATCCACTCCACCCATGCCGTCTCTCTTGTGCTTTCATTTTCCCCTTTAGATATAGAATTGGCAGTTGAATGCGAGTCAGATGAAATTGTCAAAAGTGTGCTTATTACATGAGTTGAACGACTGATGTATGATTTTAGCATTTCTACACCACAACGCCCGTTTTAGGTCCTTCATTGTGTGGCATGGCGACTTGTTTGGTGTATGTGGTGAGAAGCCTGAGTAAATGTCAGACTCATCACAGTGGTTGATGAGTTTTATTAAGCAGCCTTGTGCAAAAGTGCAAATTCTCTGCAGAAGGGGATGGTGGGTTGGGGTACATACAAACAGCGTCATATTTCTTTTGAGGTATCTGGGGTAATATGACTCGAAGATCAAAATAAGGGGTCACTTTCAAAAATGATAGGCCCATTTTGAATGATCACACTAGCAGGAATGGTGAGGATTAGGCCGGGGAGGAGTTGGGGATCGGGGGGAGGGTGGGTTGGCAGGCAGTGCTGCTGTTGCTGCGTAACTGGGCCATTGACAAACTCTGACACTGAAAGTTTTATCAATGGATCATATCACCAGTAGGGGAATGTGATCATTTGAAGAACTAACTTGTGGCCACTGAGTCCACCTTTGTCGACTATTTCCATATGGTTGAGCTGTGTTAGTCGGGACATTTTCATCAACTTTTTGCAGCTGTCGAGTATAAAAACAAAAACAAAACTGCAAGAGATGCAGATATTTGTACAAAGTACACAACAACATTCAGTGTCATGTTTTGTGTGTGTATGCAATTCAACAGATGAATGAACACCTGTATTTTTCCTTTTGATGCTTTACTTTATCCCCAGTGTATATTTTATGAGTATTTTGACTTGAGTGCAAGAGTCAAATTTTGTTTTGCTCAGTATGGTTGGATAGAATATAATAAGTAAAACGCGGAATTTTGTTGCAGTTCTTGTAGCTTCATGGAAAACATTGGAAGCATTTCATAAATGTTGAAAATGCCTTAGAAATGTCAAATTTCACAAACTTAAGATTAGAGAATGGATCAACTCAGACTCTGTATTATAGATTAGAGAATGAATCAACTCCGACCCTGTATCATAAGATAGAACAAAAGTCATGGACATTGTCATTCAGCAGAGACCTATACATTTCACAATATCTTGACCATGTGCCTGTATGTGTGTGTGTGTGTTTTGGGGCACTTGCTCTGAACAGAATCGTCAGTTTCAACAATTAGTTGTCGGTAATCTCAGGTTCCTGAGCACAAGTGTGAGATAATCTAAGAGTTTAACAACAAACTGCTTTAATGGGCATTGGACTGTTAGAGGATGGTTATTGAATTTGATAGAATGTATTATTATTTTGAGGCAACGTGCGGAACTAGATTTTTGTGCATTATTTGTG
Source organism: Conus ventricosus (assembly GCA_018398815.1). NCBI lineage: Eukaryota > Metazoa > Mollusca > Gastropoda > Neogastropoda > Conidae > Conus > Conus ventricosus. The sequence continues at coordinate 24,842,201 of CM031607.1, read as the reverse complement.
AAGGGGGTGGGGGTTAGGGCAGATATGTTGATTGTTTTTTAGTGGCAAAATTTGTGATCATTAATAAGTGATGTAATGATGGATTTTTTTTTTCTAATATGTACAACAAAGTTGACACCCAAAATAAGGTTCAGTGCTAAGAACAAGTGTGTGTGGTGTGTGTGTGTGTGTGTGTGTGTGTGTGTGTGTGCTTGCGCCTGTGTGTGTGTGAATTGTCAAGAATCTAAAGAAACAAATGAAGGTGTAACTGGCTGAATTAACAGGTAAGATGAATTCCATTTCAGTTTTTCTCTTCATGAGAGAACCAAATGTACTGAAGGTGGTGTGATTGCAATATTGTTTTGTATTTATAAAAATCATGATGAGCATTATGCAGTATGTACAACAATATATGTTGTAAATATGTGTAGGTGTATTGCAATCTAGCCTTTTCATTTTTTTAATTTTAATCAGCGCCCAAATTTGCATTTGGTTAAGTAGAAACCCTGTTGATATGCTATGTTGCATTATGTGCTTGTGTTTTTAGAATTAAATAATTCGCAGAACGTTATGTCTATATCCGTCTCTGGGCCCTCATTGTGAAGTTGCTGATTTGTTTCCTGCGACATGTCATCACCTTTGTTTTGTTGCCGCCTGCTGCGTTATATTCTAATGAAATTTGATGCTTGAGTCTTATGAGTAGTAAAAAAAAAAGAAATATAGCAAGAACAGTTCCCAAGGTTCCATCTTGTTTTCTGATTTATGCCCCTCTCACTGGTTGCAGCAGTTGTTACGTAGCCCTTGCCTCCCTTTCCTACTTGTTCTGCAGTGTCACCTGCTTGGTGTTGCATGTGATATGGTTTGTTTTTTTAGCTTGATGCTGTTGTGGTAGACAGTGTGGGGATTCTGTTGTGCATTGTTGTTTCTGTGCGCTATCAAGGTGTGATCGAGGTGCAATATTCCTAGGCTCTCTCCAACTTCCAGCACGCCAGAGTCATTTGTACGCTTGGCAGCAGAAACAGAAATTATCATCATTGTCATTAAAGTAATGCTGGACATTAGAATCTGTAAGCAGTAGCAGCTGGGGAGACTTCTTTTTCTTTTTTTAGATTTTCTTATTTTAACTTGAAAGTTTGGTGCTAGGTGCTGCACGTTTGTTTACAATGTAGTTTCGGTTGACTTGGGTTTTTACAGTTTCTTCATGTCATTTGACCTGACTTTTGTGTACATAACAGTTCATCGTTGCATATTCCGTGGTTTTTTTTTGTTTGTTTTGGCTTTGTGATTTCCAGTCTCTCAGTCGGTTAACTTTCTCTGAGTATCTTCAGGGCACAAAGCTGTTTGACTTTTTGTTGTTGATGTGGTTGCAGGTGTTTGAAATGTTTGTGCAAACAGTTTTTTTTTTTTTTTTAATTAAGCTTGAGAATTATGTTTCCCTGTTTCCACATTATCTTGTAGACAAGTGTGTAGCAGTTACTGCTTATCTGCTTCCAAGTATCATTGGTTTGACACATGCCAGTATACATCTGTTCATCTTGTGATTTGAGTAATTTATCATGTATTTGTTGTTGGATTCTGAACGACGGTCCTTGCACAAACCTGCATTTTACTATCCCTCTGCCTACCCTTGTGGTTGTTATTGTTTTTTTTTGTGTGTTTAATTTGAGTAGCATCTGGCCATGACATTTAATTCTTCAAAATGAAAGGGGGAAAGCAAACAAAAGTCAGCACAATTTGGGGGGATTAATTTAACACACACACACACACATATATGTATGAGTGGGAAAAGACAACATGGGGTGATAACTTTCCTCAGCATGCAATCTTTTGTGAGCTCAGCTTGAGTGCATTACTTAATGCCTCATTTTCCCCAAACAAGCAAGGCTTTGAAGAGCTGTTCCAATGCACTTTGCTGCGCTATCATGCGAGTCGTTTTGTGTTTCAGTCATGCCTATAGTATAAGTATGCGAAAAATGTTATAGATTCTTTGTTTGCACGAATTGAACACACTAGCTGCTGGAGTCTCAGGATTTGGAATGAAAAAAAAGTCACAGTTTCAAAGGGAGAATATACAAACTGCATGTCTAGGATGGGAATAGGTGAGAGAGGGAGATGGCGATGTGATGTCTGGCCTCTTGAGTGAGAAGTTTGTCTTTAAAGAAAACATTTAAAGAAGAAAAGAAGAGAGGAAAAGGTGATGTTCTTCCTTTGATGTTCTGTTGCTATCAACAGAGGGTGGACTAGTATGTAAAAAAAATTTTTTTTAAAAGATGCACTGTGTATTATAGTTGAAGTCATTTTCTTTTAGTCAGTGGGTCCACAAAAAAAGAAAAATCAAATCCTCTTCATTCTTAGCTAATTCAAAGAATTTAGAAGCAGATATGGATCTTAGATTAGAAAATTACCGGTTTGTTTTTTAAATGTTTTTCACTGATGGATAATACAAGTTGTTGTACTGTAGCCAGTGTATAAGCATGAATATTTCAGGCATGGAGTTCATGCAGAGAACATAGTATACGTTTTGAAGGCAGTTGTTTTTTTGTCTTTGTTTCTTTTTTTTTAGTTATAGTACAGCTGATGCATTTATACAGAACCTGTTGGTAGTTTTCAGCTTATTATAGATTTTACTGATCTCTGTCTACAAAGATGATCTAAACATAATTGATCTGTTTCATGCAACTTGGGGGAAAGGGGGTGGGGGATAGGGGTGTTGAGGGAAGGGGATCACTGAACTTGCATTTGTTTCGCTTTGTATTTTGTGCATGTTATTTACATTGTACATATTTTCCGGAAGAGGTGTACTTGGCAGGGTAGAAACTGCTTTATTCACTTAGAAGTATGTTGATGGCCTTCATTGCAGCAGCCTGAATGGAAACCTTTACCCAGGGATTTCATGACTGTAAAACCATAGTCACTGTAGAGCAGTCTTTTGTTCAAGAGCGTTCGCTTTTCTACTCTCAACAAGTGTGATTACCAGGGTACGCAAGTGCAGGAGCAAATGCTCGCGCTGTTTGGGCACTTGAATATGCTTGCTTAGTCTTTCAGGTGAGCCACTTACACAGCAAGGGCGATCAGCAACTCAGTGCAAAGGTGAAGGTCAATTAGTTCGCAACACCGTCCCTCCTGGTGGTTTTTTTCACCAGATCGAGAATTCACCTTCGCTTTTCCATTCTGTGTCAAATATGATTCTGCATTTAATATTGTACTCTTCACAGAAACAAGAAGTTGGAATGCTTGAATGCGTATTAAACAAACATGGAGGAGTGAAGAGTGAAGAATGAGTTCCTCGTGAAGTGTTACCTGCCTGGTATGACCTCAAGATGGTGAGGCGAATGAAAGAGCCACAGCTAGTGTAAAATATTTTTCTTGATTCAAAAGACTGGCCAAGTGTGGTAGGGACAAGAGGGATGACACATTCAGCAGCAGCCTTTAATACAGATCGCAAACAGGACTTCCTCATGTTGTTGTTGTATTGTGGGAATGGTTCGATTCTTGTTTCTTACGAAAGAGAAATACTGTGGGCACTCTGTGTGCACCTTTGAACACACTGCCATAGTTAAAGGTGGCTGTTTCTGTTTGGACTTTCCAAAAAGCAAGTAATGGAATTCGGACCCAGCCATGTACATGAAATGGGCATTTCGTTTGAATTCTGGGGTTCCAGAGAGTTGTGTACAGAGACGTTGTAGAGGTTTTGAGGCAGTTAGGGAGTCAGTGGACAGAGTTTCAGCTCTTGCAGGATATTTTGTTAAGAATCTTCTGTGCCGTTCACTCCAGTCCCGTCTCCCCCTCCCCCCCCCCTCCCCCTTCCTGTTGCTGAAAACTTTTGCATGGCTTTGTTGTTTCAGTTTTAGGGATAGTGCATGGCTTGCATCCATGTGGTTTGGGGGGGGGGGGGGGGGGGGGGTTCTTTTTTTTTAAGAAATGGGAAAATGGTTTAGTCATATTTTAGCTTAGGATTTGCAGTATGAGAGTTTAATATTGATGTACCCATAGGCAGTGTCTTTTTCTGATCCAGTTTATTAGCTTATAGATCAATAGCAGTTGTACTCAGAAAACTCAGAACTTCAAAAATCTCAGAACTTCAAAAATATCTCTAGGTTGAACCATTGATCGAGGTTTTAGGATCTCTTGTTGACATCCACTCTGTCCCCACTCGTTTGTACAGTTTCCAATGTTAGAACTCAGATGGTAAGCTTTGATATCATATTTTGTGACCAAGTTAAAACGATGATACGCAGCACTCGCATAGGATCAGAACTCATAGCTCGGAGATGATGGAAAGGGCTGTTTGAATGGTTAGATATACGAATCGTGAATAGCTTCGTGGCAAGAGTACAGGTTTCAAGTGGTGTGCGGGGTAGAGTATGTGTATCACGGATCTGTTCCTTAGTGAGTGTCAAGTAGTCTGGTTAATTTGTCCACAATTCTATTTTTACATGGTTGCCATGTTTATTCCCTTGGTATAGAACAATTGTACTTTTTACTTCCCCATCAAACTCAACACAGATAAAGGCATTGACATGTTTCAGTGCATAGTTAATTCATTCATATGTAGAGTCCACGCCCACCTTGGGTGATAAAGGTGAGGAATCTAACACCATATGGACATCACAAATGGACGGCATTGTGTAGGATGCCCACAGGATTGTGCTGAATGCCCACAGCATTGTGTTGGATGCCCACAGGATTGTGTTGGATGCTCATGATGTTCTCAACGTCTGACAGTGAATTTGGCACTCTATCTCAGAGCTAACCCAGGCACTCGCACTTCAAGCTGCTCTTCTCTTATAATTAGGATAGCGAGAGAGCACAACTGTGACGGATCAGGACGGTCGAGCTTTGAGTCCATTATTTTGTGCTTCCACTGCTGGTGTGCCATATGGGCGTATGGAAGTGTTGTGTTTCTGATGATCGAGTTGATTAAGTTGAAGGGGCTGCCAATGCGTGAGACTCGAGAAACCCCCACTTTTAGAAGTGAAGTAGCGTAATCAGAATTTTACTTGTAGAGTCTGTGAACGTAAAAGAAAACGGTGGAAATGGCGATTCGTTTCCTTTAAAAGAAGTAGAGTTCTCTCCCTGCATTCTTTGTCCTCTCTATTGGTTGATTGCAACTGAAGTTGGATGTTCGAGTTCATAACCAACTCGTATCTACAGATCCGCAGAAGCTGTTTGAATTGTACTGTCATAATATTGGAGAAAAAAATGTTTGGGGGGGGGGGGGGGGGGGGCGGAGGAGGAGGGATATGAAGAAAGATTGAAACATAAAGTCAAAAGAAAAGATGGGAGTCGGTGTTTGAAATACTGTGACAAACCAATTCATTTTGTTTCTTGTATCAGCACGATTTCATTTAGGAAACGGTAGTACGCCGTTCCACTTTAAGATCCATGTCATCGCAAAGTAGCATTCATGTTGATGTTCATGGTCTTAAAGTTGGCATCTAGTCGTTATCATTGTGCTTGGATTTGATGTAATCGGTATTACTGTTAATACGTGTTTCTTAATGGCATGAACCTATATCCAAAACAAACTAGCCAGGTGGTAAAGGACAGGGAAATGGAATCAACAGCGTGAAGAGAAAAAGCGAGGTTAGAGTAAGGTCTTGCTCAACGTTAACAAACTTCTGCTGACTTCGTCCCATTCCCCTCTCTATTTTGATTTGTACAAATAATGTGCTGTCGATGGTTCTGGGTGTCTGCACAAGCACCGTAACCATTTGTGCATCTGGACACCAAAGACACTTGCGACACACACCGCATGATGAGCGCACTGGCGAGTTTCATTCACTATGGAATACACATGGCAGATGACTTTTGTTTTGATTGGAATCCGACTTTCAGGCTTGTGCCGATGCTTTGCTGCTGAGCTGAATACACTCTCCTCCCACCCCTGCTTCATCCCGTGTACGGCTTCCTGAATGTTTGGGGGGGCTGGTCTTTTATCTGCCATGAAAGTTGCACTCTTCACTGTTGCGTGCGCAGCTCGGAGGGTTTGCCTGGAATTGCTTGTTGCTTTTTTTTTTTTTTTTTTTTAAACCCCATTGTCCAGGCTGCAAGGTAAGTTTTGTAATGCTTTGTCAGTGTCGATCCTCCTTAATCATGTAAGATTATCCAGTCGTTACACCAAGGTTTGAGGTAATCGTACACCAAGATCTGAGTTTCTTAGATCTCTTGCGTAATTGTAATTGAAAACTTTTTTTTTTTATTCTGTATTCAGCTACTGCTTGGCGTGTCTGTGGGGGGGAGCCCTCATCATGGCGACAAGCTTTTTATTTTATTTTCCAGTTAATATACATTGGCATGTGTATCAAACTTTGCTCATATGAACAGTAACAATAAATGTAGACATCTATTCAGTGAAAACTGGGTGTGTTCTTTGCGAGTTGGCGAGTGCTGTATGGTGAGGCCACGCTTTGCAGTGGGACTAAAGATCAAAAGGAATGTTAACGTAAGACATGAGTAAAATATGTTGAGATGCATACAACTATACCTCATTTAACACAACCATACTCATTTAACATAAGACATGCGTAAAATATGCTAGATATGCATACAACTATACCTCATTTGCATACGAAAAGCAACACTTGTTCTTTGGATGTTGTTTAGTTTGTCAATGCAGGTTCTTAATTATGACACTCGGGAATCGGTACTCTTTCAAACATTTAATTTTCAAGTACATGTTATCACTCTCAGCAACTATCTTAAACACAGTTATCATAAACAGTCATTCCTGACATGGACATTTAAAGAAAATGAAAACAATTAACATCAGCGATTTCATTAAAGCATGATATTCAAGAATATGTCCGCCATGTATGGAAGCATGGCATGTACAATCTCAACAGCAATGCTCAACAAGATTATCACGAACGGTTCTTTCGAAACCGAAATGCAGTACTGAGTTTAATGTACACGCAAGCGTCCATACATAATTGTATCAAACAAATATCTGTTAAAAACTTTCCTTGAAAACACTAGATCAGCCATGAGCAAGCATTCCATCATCACAGATACTCTTGCAGCAGTTTGCTTGTTTGTTTTCCTTGAAGTTCAAAAGCATAGGAAAACTTGGAAGAAGAAAATAACTCGCTCAAATACATGTAATATCAACAAGCGATAGTGGACCTCTGTCCTTATTTGTGCCTTGGGCAACGGCGAAACAATCATGTAAGGACAGTGCAATTTTCGTAGTTCTTTTACACACACACACACACACACTCTCTCACTCTCTCTCTCTCTCTCTCCCCTTTATGCCATGCCTGTTCTATCGTCTCATGAAAACATGTCTCTCTCTCTCTTCTCCGTCTGCATTCCCTCTCTCTACCCCATTCATTACACAAAACACTCACCACCACCACTCCACCCCCTCCATCACCCCACTCTAGATTTCCCAACATTTTTCCAGCATTCAGATGAGAGGAAGAAAAAAAAAAGACAAATATACTTAGCACCGCACGTGTAATTACCAAGGATACGGTTGGGGGGAAGGGGGGAATAGAGTGACCCTCATTTTCATACTTCTTCGTACCAGCAGTCAACAGTCCTTTGGACTGGTTTGCCGAGTTGCAGTTAGAGGTGTTTCCTTTGCTGGCATTTCAAACAGTGCAACCTCTACACGCAGTGTCTTGCCACATAGCAGTGGGAGAAACGCGTTAGGTCCGGATATCGTCTTACCCGCAAACAGGGCACGCGCTACCTATGCTGGGTGGTGGTAGCATGCGATTGATTGTCTTTTGGGTCAGCAACGGACGGCAGGAAAAAACGAGAGAAAGTCGCCCTTGGTCACTGTTCACAGCACACAAACACCACGATTTTCTAAGGATCAAGGGGAAATAAGTGTGTGCTAAGTGAAAGTTTTATGTATATTCAGAATCCAACAAGAACCTTTGCCTATTCTGTTCAGACTTTTTTAGTTGCTCACACCCGGGGTGTAATGTTTCTCACCCAACATAAAAAAAAGGCAAACAGGAGGGTGGGGAGGAGGTACCACTTTTACACTACACTTGTACGCCCGAACGACGACATATTAAGACGGGCAGAGTAAATGTGGTGTAGGCATAACCTTCCCGTTAAAGACTAGTTAATATACCACCAGACCTGACATTGTGTATGCGTAGCCCCCATCCCCACACGGCAACCTCAACCCACTGCTCTTCGTACCCATTCCTTGCATTTCGCGGATGACTTGCCTGAACAAAAAAAAAGAATTGCACCACAAACACCAAACAATAGTTCATCTCTGAAAATTTTTGCATATACCGCTTTCTTTGCTTTTTTTCCCTGTATGAATCTCAATGTCAAGAAAACAAACCTGAAAAATAAACAAACATACAAAATAAAAAAGGGCAAAAACAAAACCTACCAAAACCAGAAAGACTGGAATGGGGAAATCACTGAATATCCTTCAAACAAACCGAAAACAGAGAAAAAGTAAATAAAATGACTAAATTAGATAATATACTACACTACCGTGATGTATGCGTGCGTCCACGGTCATTAAACCTTGAATTCTGAAACGTTTAATCATTAAATTTTACCCAACCAAAACTGAAACCAACAAACCAAGACAAAACAAAACAGGACAAAAAATGAGAAAATGTTCGTCTGGAACAACTGCCTATAGGAGGTCACAGTATGTAGGCCTATTATAGTTTTACATACAAGCAGCGTTTAAAAAAGCAACAACAAAAAAACGGAGCGGTATTGGGGATGAAGGGTGTAGGGACTGTGTCCTTATTTTCAACAATGGCTAAACTTCCCAACAGCAACAAGTCAACGTGTTCCAGAATGGCTAAACTTCCAACAGCAACAAGTCAACGTGTTCCAGAATGGCTAAACTTCCAACAGCAACATGTCAACGTGTTCCAAGTGCACTGGAAAGCGATTTCCAAGACGAACGAGAAATCGGAAGAATTTCTCCTCTTTTCAGCAACAATCCATGCTGTTCTCCGTAGGAGACAATAAGACGCATGGATGCATGCTCAGCGTATGTCACGACATGAAAGCTCTAGAACAGATGGAATGGTCACATCTGTCACTCACTGAGGAATGACTGGAACCAAGTGCTCCCAACAATCTCTTCTGCTATACATAATTAATTCTCCCGCCCCCCTTCTTCACCACATCTCTCTCTCTCTCTCTCTCTCTCTCTCTCTCTCTCTCTCTCTCTCTCTCTCACACACACACACAACACCACACACACACACACACACACACACACACAAACCTGCATATATTTCTAATCAATTTCTCACTCCCAAAGACACTGGTACAACACACGTTCGCTTTCCTCTTAGGCACGGCGCAATCGCTCTTAACTCTTCATCAAAGGCACCAAACGAAGCTGAACTGGTCCAGGAGGAGGGAAAAGTGGACGACATCACGTCATACAGGTAATACAGCTATGCAAAACCTCGTAACAGTTTAGGGATACACTATGCATTATACACATACGTAGATAATTGCAATTGCTGTGTTGATCAACACATCGGCGTTCACTTGGGAGCTCACATTAGAGACTGTATGTAGGCCACAGACGTAAGGCTGTAGCAGGTGAAGAAATGGAAGATATTTGGAGCCAAGGTAACGGTTCACAACAGCTAAGGCCTGAAGATGGGGAAACCAAAGGAATATGAGTTTGTCATCATCTCTCTGGTGTTCACTTTGGAGCTCACATTAGAAACTACACGTAGGCCACACGCAAGACTGTAGCAGACGAAAAAAAAAAAGGAAGAGATCTGGAGCCAAGGTAACCGTTCACAACAGCTAAGGCCTGAAGATGGGGAACCAAAGAAATACCAATTTGTCGTCATCATTCTGCCCTTACCAGAAGGGATTCTCCGGTTCTCTGTCTGCAGCTTCGAGGACAGATGGTCAAACGTTAGACCTACAGTTTCTGCGGGTGACTGAGCGGCATTCTATTGTTCCAGACTCATTACACCCCACCCACCCCTAAAAAAAAAAAAAAAAAAAAATACAGAACCACATGGTCCAAGCTGGTCCAGTGGTCAAGACGTCGGACTCTTGTCTCAAAGTCCTGTGTTCGATTCCCATTCCAGGCTGCCAGGTTAGAAAAGGATTTTATTCTCCGAGTTTAGACTCGTGTGGCAGACTCCAATTCTTCTCCTGGTGCTCCGAATGAGACTTTAAACCGGAATCTTGTCCATGAACACTTGCATTAAAGAGAAAAAATCTTGCAAGCACTTAAAAAAAACGCCATTCCGTCTTTCGGTGGAGTTGGCCATCATGTACGGTGAAGCGAGAGCTTCAAAGTCATGAAACTCCATGGCTGCCTGAACAAGCTGGAGAATGTCTTTTCTTTACAGCCATGTTCCATTATATTCGTCAGTCCCAGTTTACGCCAGCTGTACCGATCGAGAAGACGACACACTCTGGTTCTTTGCAACACCTGATCGGCCACTGACAGAAAATGCACTGGGGAAAACAAGAACAAAGACGCCACATTTGTTTATTGTCTACGAGAGGTACAGAAATTGTGTAAGGGTATGAATTCTTCATTTTTCTGAATTTAAAAAAAAATTGACACCCTCTTTTCTTCAGACCCTTTTTTTTTTTTTTAATCTATGTTCATGCGCAAAAAAAAAAAAAAAAAAAAAAAAACACAAGAAAATGCTGAGACATTTATTTTTTATCCCATTGACGCTTATTGGGGTTATCTTTTTTTTTTTTTTTTTTAATCCGACACTATATCCTGGGCGTGTGGTTTACTGTGTGTACTGTTAATTGAGAAAGAATCCATGTTGTCATCAAATTAAACCTGAAAGCAAACTTTCCCCCCCCAACTGTTTTAAAGCCCTTCAGTTATACCGCAGAGTGCCTCACAATGAACCGATTTTCTTGTAGGTTTCCAAAATAAATTCTGAGGAGCCTATCCCCAGACTTCCCACGATTTTGTTTCTTTCAGTTACTTCCCACCCTTCAATTTTTCCTACACCTTGGGATGACAGCGTGGGATGGGTAGGGTAGATGGAGGTAAGAGATGCAGTTCTGAGACAGAGATGGAGGTGAGACAGTCTACCTAGCATGATCAGATGATCAAAACGGTCGTTAAACCGAGAGTCTGAAGGACCGAACGAAAAGATCTGGTAAGGGACGAGTCCTTTTCGCCAAGCGGCACATAGTTAGTCCATCAAGATTCCCGGGTCTTCATCAGAGCGACGACGCACAGACCTACCCTCACGCCTTACTCTCCTGAAGGACACTGAATCTACTGGCATTGCTGTTGTTCAGAGTCACCTCACTAATCCTTGCTTTTCGAACACGATAGGAATGAATTTGGGGGTCAGGACAGGACAAGCTTGGAAGAGCTTTGTTGTTGTTGTTGTTGTTGTGTTATTGTTGTTGTTTTGTTTTGTTTTGTTCTTGGTCATGACTATGACCTCATTGGGTTGACATATACTGATAATACACAGGATTATTGATCGTACAATGTCGTTCCTCTGTGTGTGTGTGTGTGTGTGTGTGTGTGGTGTGTGCGTGTCCTGACAAAGCCATACTGGTTGTCTAACCTTTGAAGCAAGCTGATATACAATAAAGATCATGAAGCACCAGATTTCCGGCCACCTTTGCCCTCTCCATAATGACCCCCTCTCTTAGCGAAAGTAAAGGCGCTTTATTTATTACAGAACATTAATGACCTTAGTAAGCAAACTGATAAGATTTTTGAAGAGAATTAAAAAAACGATGACGTTATGCGAAAGGAGACCCCGTTTCTTTCTCGCATTCTTTCTATCCTTCCGTTCTATATTCAGTACTGTCTTGAAGGATGCGAATGGATGCAAAGCTGATATAGATCACATCCATTGCCAGTCTCAATGCCAGCTTGGGCGGCGTTACGGAGTAGGTATAGGCCTAAATGGTGGATCTTTCTCTTTTCACCGACGTGATTCTCTCTGTTTGTAGACCTGTGCCGGTGACTGTATGTATGTGCGAGCGAACGCGCGCCATGTGCGTGCGTGCGTGCGTGTGTGTGTGTGTGTGTGTGTGTGTGTGTGTGTGTGTGTGTGTGGTGTGCGTGCGCGTGCGCTTGTGGTGTGTCTGTGCTATTTTAAATCGGTTCTTGAGCTTCGATGGAATAGTTTTCAATGAACCTAACAGTTACATTCTAGTCAATCAAGATCAAATCATTATCACCACTTTCAATTGTTTTTGCCCGAATGCAACCTGTTTGAACTTAGCAGTTTTAACACGACTAAACCCAATGACTGCTTTGTTCCCTGATCGTGGGGAATTTTGGCATAAGTCTTAAATCGCGTGGTATGACACCTATGTCGGTATGCTTACATAAATGAGACAAAGATGACAAAAACAAGCGACCAGCCTAGCCCTTGGTGCCGTTTCTTTCCATTTGGCGATCCACTAACCTTCGATGAAGCCTGGACAAGACAAATGTTGTCTTGAAGGTTTAGCGATCATTTTTAAATTTTTATTATGTAGGCCTACCGCCACTATCTTACCATGCACCATAAGTGAAAGCAAGTCTTTTTTTTTTGATCGGCAGACTTCAAGATCTGAGTTCTCACTAAAACGGCGTCATCACCGCCATCTTTCTTTTCTTCGCTCGGAGAAGCCGCTGAAGTGAAAGTCGCCGTTTTCTTCTCCATGACCCTTAACTCTTCCAACACCACCATACTGGCCGGCCGAAAACTGTCTTGGGTAGTTGGCGACGGAACTGGGGAAGGAGGGTGTGTGTGTGTGTGCGGACTCTTCCCCGTCACACTGTCCTGCTGACCGACAGCGGGTCGGTGACGACGGTCTCGTGGATCATGATGAAGAGCGGCACGTACATGAGGAAGTCGAAGAAGTCCAGGAAGCGGTGGTCGGCCAGCTTGGTGCGCACCTCTTTCTCGTGCTGCGGGCTGACGCCGCCCGCCCTCAGCTCCACGATCAGCTGGTCCAGGCTGATGGTGTTGTTGCTGGGGTCCACGTTGCACTCCCACAGGGTCTGCACAAACAGTACACAGGGAAAAGTGTGGGGAAGAGGGGGGTGGGGGTCACCTGTTCCAGGGGCGGATCACTGACGCCTCCCCTCCCCTCCCCGCCACCCTCTGCTCTACCCCTTCTCCTGGCCCCGAAACTCCAATAGGCAAACAAAGAGAGACCAGCCACCGTGGCAAAGTGGTTGGCGTCACGGACACCGCGGCTGGGAGGTCGTGCGTTCGATTCCCATGAGTCATGTGGGAGTTTCTGCCCCGACGGGCTCCTACCCGGAGCTGAGTTTGCAGCGGGCTCAAGTGGGAAGACTGGGACCACACAGTCGAGTTTCATCCACTTAATGGATGCGTCTCTGAGTGTGTTGCTCAAATTTCCCGACAAACACTGCAGGTGTCTGTATCCCTCGGGCCAGGTTGACGCCAGGATACATTATAACAGTAAGCGTAGAGATACACCCCTGTCATGCAGTCTCAGACTGGAATGGAAATCCGTAGCATCATCCTCATTCTCATTGATCAACATAAAAAAAAGCCTCAAATTCTGTGGCCCTTCATGCCCTGCTCTCATGATGACCTCCGTTTCCATGCCCTCTCGACTTCTGTGGTCTTGGTTTGATTCCGTCGGGTCACAAGTATCGGCGAGTCCGTGGGGCTGTCTTTGGACGGACATGGTGGCGCCTTACGGAGGGAGAGCTCACTCACGCCGGCTCAGCGACTAAGCAATTATTGTCGTCAGAAGGAGCTTAGCAGGTGGTGTGACATTGACTGCTCCCTACGGATTGCCGGTGCCGGGGCCGCGGCAGGTCGGGCCGGACTGCGTCTGTGGACGGAGTGTCGGAATGAGCGGCGTGGCTGCAATGCCACTGTGGTGGCGCAGAAGATGGGACAGCAAAAAAAAAAAAAAAAAAAAAAAAAAAAAAAAAAAAAAAACCAACAACCAAAGAGAGCGATAGAAGAGGACAGTTTTTGAGCGTTTGAAGTCAACAGCTAGCATGTTACATTCTTACTCATGTGAAGACTGACGGGCACACGAACAGGCGGGCTTACCTTGCATAGAAACAGCTTCATTTCCAGGTTTCTGTAGTCCATTTCAGCCATCAGTTTCCGAGCCCACTCACTGCGACACACGCACACACACTCCATTCACAAAATGTAACGATAATAATAATGATGAGAGTGAAGGAATTCTATATATCTTCACAATACTGTGTTACCACAAAATGAAAATGAAACCAGGCTATCTACTCAGCGCCCTATCAAGAACAATGACCTGGCATGGCGCTCCGCAAGCCCATGAGGCACGTTCTGTTGATGCTACTGATTAATGTGTGTGTATGTGTGTGTGTGTGTGTGTGTGTGTGTGGTGTGTGGCTAGCTGCGTAATATTCGCAAAAAAAAAATTAAAAAAACCCAAAAAAAAACCCTGTGAATTCTTGATAACACGATTTTTTTTTTAGTTCATGCACAATTCAAAATCATTGAGCACAGCTTAATCTGATAATACCGGGTTCGCGGAGGAAAGGATAACTTGACGTGCAACGGAAACTATTGAAGTTCGGGCGAAGGGAAGTAACCACAAAAAAGCTCTCCTGTAATGAAAACAAATCGGTTGTTGTCAAATGGCCCCACGAACCTTGGCAAAAATTTGACATCAACTGCACTCGGGGTTAAAAAAAAAGAAGAAGAAAAAAAGAAGTTTCAATCGGCTGTCATATCAACAGTTGGTAAACATGTACTTTAGAGTGCGAAATTCATGGGCTGTTTGTACGCACTTTTTCGGGTGTTTTCGGTTCTTCTCGATGCAAAGAGACGTAAGACACCCTCACCTGCCCACTTTGACCTGTCCTGCCCCACTTGTGGGTGCAAATAATTTATTTCACTTCACAAGTAGGGATATATATGCATGCACTTTCCAATGCGCCATGTTGGTTGCTGATCACATGGGCACAAACGTCATCACTACTGGGGTTCTTGTCTATAAATAGTAACACTGACACACGTGGTTAAAAGGCCATGCGGTTACTATTATAGACAAGAACCCCAGTAGTGATGACGTTGTGCCCATGTGATCAGCAACCAACATGGCGCATTGGATGTGCATGCAAAATCCCTACTTGTGAAGTAAAATAAATTATTTGCACCCCAAGTGGGCAGGACAGGTCAAAGTTGGGCAGGTGAGGGTGTCTACGTCTCTTGCATCGAGAAGAACCGAAAACACCCGAAAAAGTGCGTACAAACAGCCCCATGA
>CM031607.1:24814521-24824521 GCA_018398815.1 Conus ventricosus | reverse complement strand
CATGCACGAGACACCAGCGGCTGAGCGTATCAGTAGTGGTATTAGAGCGGTGTGAAAAGCGATTTTGAAGAGACCTGTTCCGCAATGCTAATCCTGTTACAGACGCACGCTAGTTCTCGCCGTAAATATCCAGAATAGTGTACTGGCGAATTTTTCAAGACCATATCCTCCTCCTTTAAAGGAACAGTGTTAGGGGATGAGGAATCGCTTTAATTCATGTTTCTACATGGTCCAGAAGCAGTGTATTGACAACATGGACTGGAGTGAACACAACTGGGTGCAGCGTTCATCAGTGTAGTGCCCCCCCCCCCCCCCGCCCCCCGCCCCGTTTGATTCATGAATGTAATTATTTTTATTTTGACAATTATCATATTAAAAGGGAGCATTTAAAAACAAAGGTTTGGTCTGTTAGTGTTCATTTGAATGAATGGAGTAGACGCGTGTGCATGGGGTTAGCATGCTGAGTTCGTGACCGAGAGCGTGCGAATGCGGTGTGTGACAGTGTGTGTGTGTGTGTGTGCGCGTGTGTGTTGGAGGGTCCCTATACATGCACCCTTGTGGTCTGAATGAGAAAGAGCGTGCAACTGAGACACCAAAATAAATGGGCAAGAAATAGTGGATAGAAGGCAAGATAGACGGACAACTGAGACACCAAAATAAAATGGGCAAGAAATAGTGGATAGAAGGCAAGATAGACGGACAACTGAGACACCAAAATAAAATGGGCAAGAAATAGTGGATAGAAGGCAAGATAGACGGACAACTGAGACACCAAAATAAAATGGGCAAGAAATAGTGGATAGAAGGCAAGATAGACGGACAACTGAGACTAGAATGAGCTGTATCTTTTTTAAAAATGGGTGGGGGGGGGGGGGGGGGTGGCAAGGAAAATAAAAATGAAGAAAACAATGCCTCCACCAAAAAAGCATGCAGAACAAAGCCAGGGGCCTAAATTCAACCATCCAATCAGATCACGTGGGGTGCTAAGAAGGCAGGGTTCATACGTCAACTCCCTGCCTGACTCCTCAAGCTTCAGTCTAAACCCCGCCTTCTTGACACCACATAGGGGAATAATAATAATACTACCAATGGCTCGTTCATACCAATCGCAAGAAAGTTTACAGAATTCAACGAACAACGCAGCCTGACTACACATGCACATTGTTTATGACTCAAAGCTCGAAAACGACGACGAAGTCTAAACACCCCACCTCCACCTCCGCTCTAAAACGTGACTGTCTCAAGGAGATTGGTTGCACCGTTCGAGAACGAGTTTTGTATAGTGAGTAAATGTGTGACAAAGGGAAGAATGTTCAGAATCGTACATTTCACACACACACACGTGTGCAAGCGTGTGTATGTGATGCACTTGCATAACAGATAAAATGGGCTCACAAACTGTCTTAAAACCTGAAAACAGGGTTTTTCTTTTCATCAACCCACTGAAAGCCCGCTTCACCGTCCGTACAAACAATAAATATTATCATCAGGAGAAAGAGATCAAAGAGGATTTTTTTTCAGTTTTTTGTGTGTGGTAAAAATGGTTTTCAGCCAATCTTCGACCCCTTCCCTCCCCGCACCACCCCCTACCCCCCCCTCTTGCACCCCCTCTTCCCCCCCACCAGGAATAATGGTCTTTTCATTGGTATGAGGAGCCATTGTAATGTTGTTGTTGTTTTCTTCCTTAAATGCGTGTTAGATATCAAAGAACGCTGGAAAGAAAAGGGTTGCATGATTAGTAGTAGTAGTAGTAGTAGTAGTAGTAAAGGTGTCCAAAAGGGGGCGTGAGCCACAATGTTTTTACTGTCTTGGGGAAAAAATACAATTCCAGTCACGAAAAAAAAGGCAGATGATAAAAAGATTCACCACCATCTGAAGAGACAGATGCCTGATGACCTGCACATACATTCAACCAATCAGTGACATTCAACCAATCATTCAAGTCATTCGCACTCAAGGCGGGAATTTTCACGTCAGGTTCTCAGTCACTCAACGCAACTACCGTCCGGCAAGCTCCGTCTTTTTCACGATCACGTGACTGTCTCAAGGAGATTGGTTGCACCGTTCGAGAACGAGTTTGTATAGTGAGTAAATGTGTGACAAAGGGAAGAATGTTCAAATCGTACAATTCACACACACACGTGTGCAAGCGTGTGTATGTGGGCGCACTTGCATAACAGATAAAATGGGCTCTTCTTTTTCATCAACCCACTTTTCTCAGAGACCCCTTTTTTTGGATCTTGTCATATTTTCAATGCTGGAAATATATTAGAAATCATCTAGATCTGGGACTTCTCATAATGTAAGTGATTGAAAACATTCAAAATATTTTACAAGTAGATTTCGTACAATCGTGGGGTTGTAAAAGCCAAATAATCCAAAAAGTCATAGCAGAGCATTCTAAATTTCACTTAAAATGAAGTTTAGACTAGAATTGCATATATGAGTTTTGGGTTCTTTCCATTAAATGATTACAAAATAAAAAAAAAACTGAACGCAGATGAAAATCAGAGGAACCCACTCTTGGGGTTTAAGAGAGAGAGAGAGAGAGAGAGAGAGAGAGAGAGAGAGAGAAGAGAGAGAGAGAAGAGAGAGAGAAAGAGTGGTGGAGAGGAGAGAAGAGAGAGAGAGAGAGAGAGAGAGAGACAGACAGACAGACAGACAGACAGAAATGGATTGATACAGTGTTAGATAAAGCCAGCTGACCTACACTGCAGGAGGGAGACAGTGAGAGAGAAAGGTTTTTCAGGTCGAATCAGGACGAGTTCAGCTAATAAAAAAGAAGAAGAAGAAGAAGAAGAAGAAGAAGAAAACCAAAAGTCACCACAACCAGAACAGGAGGCTCCACAGAATCAACAGGACTACACCCGATCCCACACCCAACCAGTTCACCCCCATTCAGGGAAAAGAGGGCAGGGGCGTAGGGACAAACCCTTCATTTTTATTCAACACAACGGCCCACATGCCCCGCCTTCTTTTCCAGACCATGAGCTGGATGTCATGGCTACTTTGTTAATGGGGAGAAAGAATTCAGGGACGCAAAAGTGCATCCAAAAGAAAAGAAAAATATGACAGCCAGGAACATACCAAGTGTCGATGACTCGGTATCACCCACTATGAAGAGACAGATCATAGAGTATACACTGAGCACACAAAGGCAAGCCAACAAATAATAACACCTATCACAACTTCACATCACAGGTGCATCGTGAATGGGAGATAAGGCAGGCTAAATAGTAATGATCATATAGAAAGAAATGCTAAGACTTACCACACACAATAACAACACTCCTTTTTCACCCCCCCCCCCCCCCCCCCCATCTGCTATGCCCGGAATCAAACGAATACACATCGTACTCGAGAGATTCAAACACTAAATGATGGACCACTGAGAGTTCTGCTCAAATTTTCTGACCAACACTGCAGATGTCTGTATGCCTCAGCCTGGTTGACAAGTACCGTGATAGTTTATGAAAGCAAGCACAGAGTACAGCCTCGTCATGTAGTCGCAGACTAGCAAGCACAGAGTACAGCCTCGTCATGTAGTCGCAGACTAGAATGGAACGGCACTGCATCATCTCCATCATACTGATCCTCACTGATCATTAAAAAGGTACCAACTTCTGTGACCCTTCATGCCATGCTATTGTCGTGACCTCGGAAAATTCAATTTCCTTTCCATGTCTATGCCTTGGATGAGTCAGAGTCGGAATGGTCAGTATCTGCCAGTTCATGGCCAGTGTCTGCCAATTCATGGTCAGTATCTGTCAATTCATGGTCAGTATCTGCCAGTTCATGGTCAGTGTCAACCTCGGGTGATGTCAGTGGAGGAAGGACTAGCGCACAGCCCAAACACACTCACAGCTTGCTTACAATCTCATTCATATATCATGCATTGTCACATCAAACCACTAGTAAAGTCTATAACTTTACTACACATGATCATAGAACGAAACATCAATGCATATGGAATCAAACAAAATAAAACATTCTCTCTTTCCTGAACTTCACAAAATCATTTATCTAAAACATCATTAACTAACCCGGGTATAAATAGATTTCTACTTTACCTGGCCAGGTGATCTTAACTATTCACGAATCACTGTCTTTTTTCTTTTCTCTTTTTTTTTCTTTTCACTGTCACTTTCACAACACGACACAATGCTGGCACTGGTATTGGTCTGCTGGCACTGGCGTTGGTCTGTGGTTCTGCTTGACGAAGTGACGCTGCCAGGTATGAGGTCGAACCCCGGTTAAGATAGAACAGTGCCCTATAAACATCGATTGTTCTCCTTTTTCCCTCCTGCATTAACGCATTGCTCTCTCTTCCTCCTTCAGTTGCTCTATTAAATGGACATGGTTGCTTTTCTTTCTTCTTTTCTTCTTTTTTTTCCTTCATTAGTTAGCAACTCTCTCTCTCCACATCCTCTTAGTCCTCCTCTGCAGACTATCTCAGCTAATTTTCTCACTTGGTTCTTTCTCTCCTCCCTCATCCCCTCTCTTCTCTCCCCAAGCACCTCCAACCTCTTCCTCTCTCTGTCTCTCGGTTCTTTCTTCCCCCTTCTCTCTCATCTCCCTGCCTTCCTTTGGCGAGAGCCTACCCCCGAACTTCTCCTCTCTTCTCTGTTCTTTTCTGCCTCTCTTCTCGCTTCACGCATTACTTTATCCCTAACTCCGTTGTCCAAGGGCGAGTACCTTTGGGTCGTATTTTTACCGCTGATCCCCGAAGTTATCTCCCTCTAATTCCTTGATATTCAATCATGACAGTCACCCTACACGCCTTACTCTTTTGTGGGGGTCAATTGGTCATTTAATTGATTAGCTAGATTTCACCCCCACCACCCACTACCTTCCCCCCTTTCCTACTTAACTGGCGCCGTGTGGGCTTAACTCGTGGGCACTGGTCACTCTAAATTGGCTAGATGAGTCTGGCCCAGGCACTGAGATCCGTCCGGCAGACCTATCCGAGACCTGTCGGTCCAGCCACTCAGACTGTCTGCTGTTCCTCGCTGTGCTAAATTGGCTGGATGCGAGCCTTGAAGGCGTGGGGATGTCTGAGTCGGGCTTAAGCCGATTCGAACCGGCTGGCAACTAACCACAATTTTGCTTGTGTTTTTTTTTGACCGTGCAATTTCCCCCTTGCAAAAAAACTATGCACCGCATTGTCTCAAAACAAGGGTACAAAAAAAAGACAACAAACCGAATTTGCTGACACACACCTAAAACGTGCAAAGTTTGAAAAATACTTCACAACAAACGGTTTATAAATTATGGGATATATCATTAGTGAATACCGCCCCAATGAGTTATCATTGATGTGCGCTCTTGCGTTATTTCGACTCATTTTATAACGACCTCTGTGCGCCCCTATGCAATCCCCTACCTGCGGTTTTGCCATCTTCCTTTTCACAATTCTTATGAAAAGCACAATATAATATGATCACGATCATGACACTTCACTGAGGAATCTCCATCCTCACTTATTGCAAATAAAGCATCACTACACAAGCACTGTATGCTCCAAGCATAACTACATTCACATGAACAAGTCTCACAAAGAAAAATGAACAAGTCTCACACAAAAAAAAAAATGAACCATAGCCAACTGGGAATGAACCCATATCCAATCAACATAACTTATCAACACATATTATCAACAAAGCACCCCGGATATAACTGACTTCCTCTGAGTTGCAGTTTGCTAGACTACACGGCAAAATTTAGTCAGCTCGACATTCTGTCGACCTGGAATGTACTGCATCGATCCCTGTAGGCTGCAGTGCCATTGCCCAACCCCAAACCCTGCTGTTTTTCAGCTGTGCCTCCTGCAGGAATTTGAGGGGTTTGGTGATCTGTCTCTATCACGAACTTTTTTCCCATACAAGTATTTGTGGAACTTCTGCACGGCCCACACGACAGCTAAACACCCCTTCTCTACAGTTGGTAACCCTTCTTCACACTTTGTCAACTTCCTGCTCGCATACCTCACAGAAACTCGCCCTCTTCATGCTCCTGCAACAATACTGCCCTATCCCACCACCTGATGCATCTGTCGCAACAAAATGGTTTTGACATATCAGGTAGCTTCAAGAGGGGACGGAACCCTAGTCTTTCCAACACCGTCTGCAGTGCTTGCTCTGCAGCGTTTTGACCACTCGACCACTGCCGTTTCCTGCCTTGACCAAATCACTGAGAGGACTCGTGATTGCTGCGAATTTGGAACAAACTCCCTATAGAACCCAATAAAACCTGGGAGACTCCTACTTCTGTTTTGGTCTTTGGTCTCTCTGAATTCATCATCTTCCCCACCTTTCCCTTTCGGTTGCTTGTGTCCCCCTCCGACAACAAAACCTAGGAACTCCTACTGTCTAGCCTTCATACAGTGACACATCCCTGTATGACTCTTCTGGAACCTTAGGAAACAAATGTCCCCTTCTTTCTGCTGGGTCCTTTTACCCCATCAATGATTGCTGCTTGGGCCCATGTGCTGAGTCTCACGCTGAATATATTTGCGGAGGGGAAAATTTGCATGGAAAAGTTTTGGTTTCCCATTCACATCAATTCGGTAATCCCGATCGACCTTTTTAGTGATGGTGAATGGTCCTTTCAATGCATCAGCAGTTGTTGTGACCTGGGAAGCAGTACCAGGACTTGATCTCCCGCCTTGAGGGATTGCTTCCTCACCTTCTGTCATATTGCTTCTTCTGCCCGACCCAGCCTTCTGCAAACTTTCCTTTTCAACCTTACATGTCCTACCTTGCCCACCTTTGGAACAGGGCGAGATTGGCCAATCAGATCAATAGCCACTCTCCTGAAGGTGTGTCAATTAAAGGGGATGTTTAAGAGGCGCCTTCCTCTTCACCCCTCTTGTGGGTGATTTGACACACATCACATGACATGCAGAAACGTTTTATGTCTGCCATTGCTCCTGGCCAATGAAAGTCATCAAAGATTCGGTCAGCTGTTTTGCTGGTGCCGAGATGACCCCCATGAGCGACTCGTGACCCCCCTGACATGACAGTGTCACATAACCTGCTGGTACCTCTAACTGAGTGGTCACCTTACCTGTCTTCCCCCTTGGTGAACACTCGGTACAACACCCGCCTTTCACAAGAAATTCTGTCTCACCTCCTCTAACCTCCTGTTTTTCTCCACCCCTTGCCAACTCCCAAGACTTCACGGGGCGAAGGGTCTTGTTCCTGTGCTGCCCTAAACTCATCAGGCGACCATCTATGCCTGACTTCCTTGCTGGAACGACTAACGGTTTGTCAACCTTTCCTCCTTCTTGCTCCGTGTTTGAACTGCTGCCCCTGTAAACAGTCAACAACTCGGGATCCCCTGGATCCCTTGCCCCTGGAATATTTCCAATGATCAAATCATGAAGGGGTTTCTCCATCACCAACGCAGACAAATCGCCTGAGAAGTAAGGGGTACGTACTTCTATCTTAGCAACTGGAAACTCCCCCACAGTGCCATCGATTAAGTAAAAGGCTGGATTTGCCCCGTCAAATCCCCTTTTTCGACCAGCGTTGTTCTCACACCGCATGAACAACCAGGGCTCGTAACACTTTCACCCTCTGCTGGCCCAAACCACCCTTCTTCCACTGGTAACGAACCACTCAGCCTAGTGCCCTCCATCCCTGACACTGACTGCTGTCCAGTGCTAGCCCTAGGCTGCACTCCACCCTCTTCAGACTGAATCCCTTTTGGTTCCACTGCAGGTCGTTTCCCTTGACGACCCTTATCCACCTTTTTGCAAGGCTGCTGCCTTCTGGGAAACCTCAAGCGACAACCCTCGCCACATGTCCCTTCTTGTGACAAATGAAACACCTAATGTCCCTTTGCCCTTCCTTCTGCCCCACCACTGGGTTTGCAGACTTTGCGAAAAACTCCCCTAGTCTCCTTGCACTCTTCTCACCTGTGCCTGGCACCTGTTTCTTTTCCCGCACCTTAGTGCCCAAACGTGCCTCTCTATACAAACCCCTCGAACTTCAACAACTTCCTGCTGTCTCTGGCTGTCTCTCTTTCAAAGTATGGTTAACTCAGGGGCCCCAACCAGACAAAATCGTTCTTTCATAACTAGCTCTTTCAATTCAGCGAACTCCTTCTTCGTTTCCGCTCAACTCTAACCATTTCTCAAAATAGTGATCTAGACTGCACCAACTGAGTGTACGTCTCACCTGCTTGTAATTTAGCTGAACGAAATTTCTTCCTGAACCCCTCCTCTGTGAGGTCAAATCCTTTCATCACGATTCCTTCACAGCGCCGAAATCAGACTGTTGTTCTGCTGGTAACGCAGTGAAAATTTGTAATGCCTTACCCGTCAGTAACGCGACAAAATGACTGCCCACTCTTCTGGAAGGCCAACCTGACTGGTCGCAAACGTTTCGAAACGACTGATGTATGCATCAATCGAATCGGTTCCTTCAGAGAATTTTGGCAACTTGGGTCGGGAGCGTAGCTGCGCACAGAGTCACTGGAAACTGAACTCCCTCCTCGGTGGTCTCCCTTTGATTCTCACTTTCTCTAACTCTAATTGAACCTTTAATCTTTCCGTTTCCTGCTTCTTAGTCTTTCTGTTTCCTGCGCTTCCCTAGTTCTTTCTGTTTCCTGCTTCATTCTTTCTGTTTCCTGCGCTTCCTTATTCTTTCGTCTCTGCCTATTTTCTGTTTCCTGCGTCTGTTTTTGCTATCCTTACTTTCTGTTCTGACTCTGCGTCTTTTTCTCTGCCGCGTCGTCTTTCCGCCGTTCTCCTTCCATCTTTTGTTGGTTTTCAACAAATGCACGCAACTCATTCCTGAGTAACCTAAATCACGAGCGACGCTCACAAGTTGTTCAATAGGGGTGTTCTTTTCTTCGCCTGTATTCTTTTTTTTTTTTTTTTTTTTTTTTTTTTTGAACAAGATTTTATACTACGACAGCCAAACTGGTGGTTACCGACACGAGTGACGTAATAGCACAATCCTATGAATGATAATATTAGCTTGGGACAACGTAAGTTAGTTTTTATAAGACGCCCAGCGCCTGACCCAACTATGAGAGCGAATTATAGGCAATCTGTGCGAAATAAGTACTCTGGGGCTGAAATGCCAAGCCTAGTATTAACTATCTTGGAAGCAATGCCAAGCCTAGTATTTAACTATCTTGGGAACATACAGTAAGACAACCCTTGTCTTAGGATTACAATACTTGAATCCCACCCAGCTTCCTCTCTGAGAAGTTGAACAATTATAATAAATGGGCCAGAATATCCTGGCAGGCTCGCCAATAAATTGTCAACCTCGGGTGATGTCAGTGGAGGAAGGACTAGCGCACAGCCCAAACACACTCACAGCTTGCTTACAATCTCATTCATATATCATGCATTCGTCATCATAAACCACTAGTAAAGTCTATAACTTTACTACACATGATCATAGAACGAAACATCAATGCATATGGAATCAAACAAAATAAAACATTCTCTCTTTCCTGAACTTCACAAAATCATTTATCTAAAACATCATTAACTAACCCGGGTATAAATAGATTTCTACTTTACCTGGCCAGGTGATCTTAACTATTCACGAATCACTGTCTTTTTCTTTTCTTTTTTTTCTTTTCACTGTCACTTTCACAACACGACACAACTGCTGGCACTGGTTTGGTCTGCTGGCACGGTCAGTTGGCTGTGGTCTGCTGTGTCGAGTGTGGATGCTGCCAGGTATGAGGTCGAACCCCGGTTAAGATAGAACAGTGACTATCAACATCGATCTGTTCTCCTTTCTTCTTCCTGCATTAACGCATTGCACTCTCTCTCTCTCTTCTAGTCTGCTCTATTAAATGGACATGGTTGCTTTCTTTTCTTTTCTTTTCTTTCTTTTCTCTTCATTAGTTAGCAACTCTCTCTCTCACATCTCTCTTTAGTCTCCTCTGCAGACTATCTCATGTATAACTTGCCTCCCCTCATCTCTCTGCTTCTCTCTCGCAGACTAGAACCTCTTCTTCTCTCTCTGTTCGT
>CM031607.1:24807424-24812424 GCA_018398815.1 Conus ventricosus | reverse complement strand
AGGTCGAAACGCGTCGTGATTGTTTTGTAGTTGTGTGTTTGTTTCGTTCAGTGGCGTAGTATTTTTTTTTCTTTTAAGTTCATACCAACAAGGTTTACTTTTCTTTACCGATGTCAACATACCCTCTTATAGTCAGATGTGCTAATGGATGGTTTGGTCACTGGTGATGTGATTAGTGTGTATGGCGTTTAGTGCCTAGGCGGTATCTTCCATGCAAATCCGCTCTAGGGGTCCACGTCAGGAAATGGAATAAACCACGCAGGAGCCTGATCTTGTGTTACATGCAGATGTTTTTGTCCTTTCATACAAGTTTTAAACAGTCTTAGTCACAACCAAGGTCAGCTTCTCAAAATGTCCTTTTTTTTTTTAGGCCTTATGATGCCAGACTTGTTTCGCTCTGTCACAAGAACAGAGTCTGTCTGGCTAAGATACAGGGAGTGCCATGTCCATTGTCGGGATGCTTTATGCTCATCAGAGTTTCAGCAAGAACCAAATCATTGTCATTGGCATATTCTAGGAGGCGTTGTCCCACTGTTATTCCTGCTCTCATTAGAGCTCGGGCCGCAGAAATGCCTCCAGTTTTCAGAGGCATTTGTAAACAACCTTGGCATTTCAGTTACACTAAACAATGAGAATGTCTGTCTTGTCAATCATGTCAAATGAATATTTGAAGCTGAGCATGGAAGTCTTCAGTTTGGTCATCATCATCATCGTCCGATGTGGGAGCATGTATTAACGTCACTTTGATGTTGAACGGTTTGACTCGTAGGCGGATGATCATGATCCTGCTGAGAACGGGGCAGCATCACTGTGGGCCTACAACATTCCTGATGTTCTTGTCCACTAAAAGCACTACTCCATATACGCGTTTGACTTTATCTCCTCTGCAGTGAAAGACATGTCTTGTCTTCTCGTCATACATTTATATTTCACACATTAGGGCCTTTGTAGTAACTATACTAACTTCCATAAAAAATGCGAAAGCAAAACAAGCTGAAGGTTAGGGGAGAATTTTATTGGTCACAATTGTACAGAGTGGAAGCGAGAATTCAACGTGATTTGATTCATTACAGTGGTAATGTGTGAAAATGTCATCAGCAATATGTCTTTGTGTGGAAAATCCAAGGTCACGTGACAAACCAGCTTGAAGTCCTAATACCGTGTGTGGCCACCATTTGCGTTGACAACTGCTTGACACCTGCGGCTCATTGAGTGGACCAGGTGGTTGATGCGTCCCCTTGGCACACCAGCCCACACATGGACGATGGCCTGGTGAAGTTGAGCCGCTGTTGCTGGTCGTGGACACAGGAGGTCCAACCGTCTGCCAAGTTCATCCCAAAAATGTTCTATTGGGTTTAAATCGGGACTGAGGGCTGGCCAGGGCAGCACATTGACGTTGTTATGCTGACGAAATTGCTGGTTGGCCCTGGCTGTGTGTGGTCTTGCATTGTCCTGTTGAAATGTCCAGTTTGGGTGTTGCGCAAAAAAAGGAACGACATGGGGTCTGAGCACCTGGTGGATGTAGCGCTGTGCATTGACACCCTGTCCGCGACCAGGACCAATGTTCTGAAAGATGACTGGCCCTATGGCGTGGTTAATGCCAATTGCACCCCATATCATAACGTTCCGGCCTCCCCAGGGGTTCCGCTCTACCACACAGGAGTCAGCATAGCGTTCACTAGGTCGACGCCATATTCTGACACGACCGTCAGCCATGTCAATACAAAAACGGCTCTCATCTGAGAACAGTATGCGTCCCCACTGCTGCCTGCGCCAGTTGATTCGGGCTTGTGCCCACTGCAGCCTGTCCTGCCGGTGTTTTGGTGTCAGTACCGGACCTCTGTGAGGACGCCTACATGCCAGCCCGTTCTCATGAAGACGCCGCCGCACAGTGTTGAGGCTGATTCGTTGCTGGAGATTCCCAGGCACCTGTCGAGCAGTGTTAGCGGCTGTTTGCCGCCTGTCCCGCAGATGGGTTCGAACAAAATGGCGATCCTCTCTTGGTGTGGTGACCCAAGGACGGCCTGGCCGGGGACGATCATCAGTGGTACCAGTGACTCGCATGTGGTGCTGCAGACGATAGATGGTTGAGATGTGGACGTTAAAGATGTTGGTGACCTGCCTGGCATCCACACCAGCCTCCAAATGGCCTAGGGCACGATTGCGTTCCTCTGCTCGTAGTCTTGGCATCTCTGTAGCGCTCAGACGGCAAGTCGTTATCTGAACCTTGTAGCGCGGCTTTATAAAGGTTGCATGCCTGCGTACTTGTCGCTGGTTAACTTTGCTCTGCATGGTGTGCACGTGCCTCACATGCAGCAACCAGTTTGCCATTTTTGTTGACCCTCCAATGCCGGGAATGATGTGTTTGCTCACACAATTTTTTCACTGCACGTGAGTCTTGGACCCAAACAACTTGCCACAATGGTTCAATATTGTATATTCACCCCTTTTCACCCGAAAAATAGCCTTTCAATTTTTCGCGTTTTTTATGGAAGTCAGTATATTTTGTGAACTGTGTAAGGAAGTGGGCGACAAGAATTTCGCCGATTTATTCAGCAAAGATAGCCCGGCACCCGCCTATGCACGCACACACACACACACACACACACACACACACACACACACACACACACACACACACACACACACACTGATGAAAATTGCGCGAGACAATGTTTTGTAGATACCCAAGGTCTGACCAGTGCGTTGAGCTAATCCGCAAGTCAGACATCTGGTAATTCTTGTCCATGAGACGTTCGTCATATATCCTTTCATCTTAGTCATCAGTTCATGTATTACCCATCAACTGTAAATTCTGTGCAGTACAGTCTCGAAACTTGACCGATGTGGTGTAGCGTACATTGACCAGTCCACACACAGTGACCTCTCCCTGGTGAAACTAAAACGGCTCAGCAGAGAATAGCACGGCTGTAGAACAATAGGGAACTGGACAGAAAAAAACCCAACTCCGTCTCTTAGCTCACTCAAAACACATTGATTCCAACCCTCCCCTCCCCCTCCTCTCCCACGCCCCTCAACCCCTTCCCTTCCTCTGTGGTCAGTTGAAGAGCCACCCACCATCGACAGTAGCAGCCCAGAGAGCTTGACCCCTCCCCCACCCCTCCACCCGTGGTGGCTCGCCGGCCCACGGTTGTCGGACCTGAGGAAGCGGAACCCGAGAAGACCAAATTGGTTGGCCTCATGTCGCGGTTGTCTTCACTGCAGAGAGGTTACTGCCGTGTGGTTCGTCGGGAGTGCAGTGCCTTTGATATGCTTTTTTTTTCTTCGTCATGTGTATGAGGGCAGAGCTTTGTTCTGTGCAGTGTGTGTGAGGGCAAAGCTTTGTTCTGTGCAATGTGTATGAGGGCAAAGCTTTGTTCTGTGCAGTGTGTGTGAGGGCAAAGCTTTGTTCTGTGCAGTGTGTACGAGGGCAAAGCTTTGTTCTGTGCAATGTGTATGAGGGCAAAGCTTTGTTCTGTGCAATGTGTACGAGGGCAGAGCTTTGTTCTGTGCAATGTACATGAGGGCAGAGCTTTGTTCTGTGCAATGTGTATGAGGGCAAAGCTTTGTTCTGTGCAGTGTGTGTGAGGGCAAAGCTTTGTTCTGTGCAATGTGTATGAGGGCAAAGCATTGTTCTGTGCAGTGTTTATTTCATCGAATATCACGCCGGTTTGATGGCACAGAGTGCGGTGATGGTTTTCAGGAGTTTTTTTTTTATTTACTTAATGTTTTTGTTTAATTATTTATTCATTTATTGCTGTGCGTTCAAATAGGTCATCTTTCGCCCATTTAACACCTGCGGAGTGAAATCCCCTTGTGTACTTCTTGCTTCGTACTAACAAAAGACGCGCGCGTGCGTGTGTGGTTTTTAGTAAATGTGTGTGTGTGTGTGTGTGTGTGTGTGTGTGTGTGTGTGTGTGTGTGTGTGTGTGTGTGTGTGTGTAAATGCGTATGTGCAATGAGAGAGAGAGTGTGTGTATGTGTGTGGTGTGTGTGTGGTGTGGTGTGTGTGTGTGTGTGTGTGTGTGTGTGTGTGTGTGTGTGTGTGTGTGTGTTTTTCCCACCCGTTTCCTTTATGTTTATTAAAATCACCTGTTCACTGAAACACGTTTCTGTGAACAATTTTACATTTATTACACAGAAGCACGATTTCTGCTTTGAGGGTGTTCTTTTCTTGCCTTTAAATCACATGCTATTTCAGTTGTAATCAGTTAAATGAAACAGCAATTAATTTGCCGCTAGCTTATGAAGTGTTTATTGCTATCGTGCGTGCTCATTTGTCGCACGTACATATGCAATGCTACTAACAAGCATATAAAGCAGCTTGTGTTTTTCGTTCTTGCTTTCATACACTCTGATTCTTTCATTTATTCATTCGCACATTTCGCTTAGGCATTCCATGTTTCAGTGCTTTATTCTGAACCAACATTTGTTGGACAATAAATCATCGTGCAGTTGCGGTTGTTTTGTTAGTTTGTGCGACGTTGGTAAGTAGCCCACCAGATAGATTCGACAAGTCTCTGTCATATTGTCACGAGTGCTGTGCTGTTGATATTCTTGCTGTTGATCCAACTATTGGCTAGCGACTACTTGCTCCCTTTGTTTCCCCCCCCCCCCCCCCCTCCATTCTCTGTGTGTGTGTGTGTCTCTCTCTCTCTCTCTCTCTCTCTCTCTCTCTCTCTCTCTCTCTCTCTCTCTCTCTCTCTCTCTGTGCCACTGCCGTTACGTTTGTTGAACTGAAATATAATTCTCCTAACGGAAATATGTTCAGATCCTGTAAATGAAAAACTAGGCCTGACTGACTCAAAACTGTTGTAATGTTTAGAAACACTTGCTGAGCAAAGCCCTCGATTCGTTCTGTGTCGGTTAGTGTGTGTGTGTGTGTGTGTGTGTGTGTGTGTGTGTGTGTGTGTGTGTGTGTGTGTGTGTGTGTGTGTTGGGCGAGGAGGAGGAGGAGAGTTGAAGGGGGGAGGGTCTAAGTCCATGACCAGCGGTTCACG
>CM031607.1:24743066-24800566 GCA_018398815.1 Conus ventricosus | reverse complement strand
GTGGCAGGATTCAGAATGCAATATTTTGCCAGAAACCCGTCTGCAAGATAACAACAACAGCAAACAACAAAATAATGATGAACAGAAATATAATCAAGTCAATGTAAATATCACTGGTTAATCTCTGTCCTAAGATTGGAGGTGAGAACAAATAACATTGTACACAAGGTCAAGGAAAAGAAATTAGTGATCTCCCACTCAAGAAAAAGTTCTCTCTCTCTCCTCTCTCTCTCTCTCTCTCTCTCTCACGCCCATTAATACACCACTTCATGTAAATGCCATGCAGTCTATGTACACTGCAGAAAATACAGAAAAACAAGACCCTTGTAATCATTAACCCTCTGAGCTACAACTGTACTGGAAGACAGTATTTTTCAGTACGATTTGATTTTACAATTAGCTGTCTTTACCCCTTCGTACTTCATCATTTCTGTAGCACTCCTCTCGCTACTTTTTTGTGTGGGCTTACCATAGATTTCTTACAGTTAACTCGCCTTACCCCTTCGTACCTTCATCATTTCTACAGCACTTCTCTCACTGCCTCTGTCTCTGTGTGGATTAAAACACACATACTCTTGCTGTAGCATAAACCATAGGCTCAAGAGTTATCACCCTTTCAGTGGCGTCTCGTGAATTAGGTAGGCCTACATGCACGAGACACGCAGCGGCTGAGCGTATCAGTAGTGGTATTAGAGCGGTGTGAAAAGCGATTTTGAAGAGACTTGTTCCGCAATGCTAATCCTGTTACAGACGCACGCTAGTTCTCGCCGTAATATCCAGAATAGTGTACTGGCGAATTTTTTCAAGACCATATCCTCCTCCTTTAAAGGAACAGTGTTAGGGGATGAGGAATCGCTTTAATTCATGTTTCTACATGGTCCAGAAAGCAGTGTATTGACAACATGGACTGGAGTGAACACAACTGGGTGCAGCGTTCATCAGTGTAGTGCCCCCCCCCCCCCCCCCGCCCCCCGCCCCGTTTGATTCATGAATGTAATTATTTTTATTTTGACAATTATCATATTAAAAGGGAGCATTTAAAAACAAGGTTTGGTCTGTTAGTGTTCATTTGAATGAATGGAGTAGACGCGTGTGCATGGGGTTAGCATGCTGGTTCGTGACCGAGAGCGTGCGAATGCGGTGTGTGACAGTGTGTGTGTGTGTGCGCGTGTGTGTTGGAGGGTCCCTATACATGCACCCTTGTGGTCTGAGTGAGAAAGAGCGTGCAACTGAGACACCAAAATAAAATGGGCAAGAAATAGTGGATAGAAGGCAAGATAGACGGACAACTGAGACTAGAATGAGCTGTATCTTTTTTTAAAGGGGGGGAGGGGGGGGGGGGGGGGGGGGGAGGGGGGGCATAGGAAAAATATAATGAAGGAAAACAATGCCTCCACCAAAAAAAGCATGCAGAACAAAGCCAGGGGGCTAAATTCAACCATCCAATAGATCACGTGGGGTGCTAAGAAGGCCCCATACGTCAACTCCCTGCCTGACTCCTCAAGCTTCAGTCTAAACCCCGCCTTCTGACACACATAGGGGAATAAGATAGTAATACTCAAATGGCTCGTTCATACCATCGCAAGAAAGTTTACAGCATTCAACGAACAACGCAGCCTGACTACACATGTACATTGTTTGTGACTCAAAGATCAAAAACGACGACGAAGTCTAAACACCCCACCCCACCTCGCTTCTTTTCCCCATTGAAAGCCCGCTTCACCTTCCGTACAAACACAATACATTATCATCAGGAGAAAGAGATCAAAGGGGAAATTTTTTTTTTCAGTTTTTTTTGTGGGTAAAAATGGTTTTCAGCCAATCTTCGACCCTTTCCCCCCGCACCACCCCTACCCCTCCCTCTGCACCCCTCTTCCCTCCCGCACCACCCCTACCCCTCCCTCTGCACACCCCCCCCCCCCCCCCCCCCCCCCGCACCAGAAATAATGGTCTTTTCATTGGTATGAGGAGCCATTGTAACGTTGTTGTTTTTTTCTTCTTAAATGCGTGGTAGATATCAAAGAACGCTAGAAAGAAAAGGGTTGCATGATTAGTAGTAGTAGTAGTAGTAGTAGTAGTAAAGGTGTCCCAAAAGGGGGCGTGAGCCACAATGTTTTTACTGTCATGGGGAAAAAATACAATTCCAGTCACGAAAAAAAAAAAGGCAGATGATAAAAAGATTCACCACCATCTGAAAAGACAGATGCCTGATGACCTGCACATACATTCAACCAATCAGTGACATTCAACCAATCAGTGACATTCAACCAATCAGTTCAAGTCATTCGCACCCAAGGCGGGAATTTCACGTCAGGTTCTCAGTCACTCAACACAACTGCCGTCCGGCAAGCTCCGCCTTCTTCACGATCACGTGACTGACGTCAAGGAGATTGGTTGCCACCGTTCGAGAATGAGTTTGTATAATTAGTGAGTGAATGTGTGACAAAGGGAAGATGTTCGAAATCGTACAATTCACACACACACACACACACGTGTGCAAGCGTGTGTATGTGATGCACTTGCATAACAGATAAAATGGGCTCACAAACTGTCTTAAAACTGAAAACTGGGTTCTTTTTCATCAACTCACTTTTCTCAGAGACCCTTTTTTTTGCCATGGATCTTGTCATAGTTTCAATGCTGGAAATATATTTGAAATCATCTAGATCAAGGACTTCTCATAATGTAAATGACTGGGGAAAAAAATCAAAATGTTTCACAAGTAGATTTCGTAAAATCTGAGGTTGTAAAAAAGCCAAATGATCCAAAAGTTATATTAGAGCATTCTAATTTCACTTAAAATGAAGGAGTTTAGACTACAGTTGCATACATGGATTTTGGGTTCTTTCCGTTAATGATTACTAAAATTAAAAACTGAACGCAGATGAAAATCAGAGGAACCCACTGTTGGGGTTTTAAAAAAAAGAGAGAGAGAGTGTGTGTGTGCGTGCGTGGTGAGAGAGAGAGAGAGAGAGAGAGAGTGAGAGAGAGAGAGAGAGGAAGACGAGAGAGAGAGAGAGAGAGACAGAGAGTGAGACAGACAGACAGACTGACAGAGAGAAATGGATTGATACAGTGTTAGATAAAGCCAGGGGACCTACACTGCAGGAGGGAGACAGTGAGAGAGAAAGGTTTTTCAGGTCGAATCAGGACGAGTTCAGCTAATAAAAAAGAAAGAAGAAGAAGAAGAAGAAAACCAAAAGTAAACCACAACCAGAACAGGAGGCTCCACAGAATCAACAAGGACTACACCCGATCCCATACCCAACCAGTTCACCCCCATTCAGGGAAAAAGAGGGGCAGGGCGTAGGACAACCAGTTCACCCCCATTCGGGGGGAAAAAGAGGGCAGGGCGTAGGACAACCAGTTCACCCCCATTCAGGGGAAAAGAGGGCAGGGCGTAGGACAACCAGTTCACCCCCATTCAGGGGAAAATAGGGCAGGGCGTAGGAAACAACCAGTTCACCCCCATTCGGGGGAAAAAGAAAGCAGGGCGTAGGAAAACCAGTTCACCCCATTCAGGGGAAAAGAGGGCAGGGCGTAGGACAACCATTTTCCCCCCCATTCAGGGGGAAAAGAGGGCAGGGCGTAGGACAACCAGTTCACCCCATTCAGGGGAAAAGAGGGCAGGGCGTAGGACAACCAGTTCACCCCCATTCAGGGGAAAAGAGGGCAGGCGTAGGACAACCCAGTTCACCCCCATTCAGGGAAAAGAGGGCAGGGCGCAGGACAACCAGTTCACCCCCATTCGGGGAAAAAAAAGAGGGCAGGGCGTAGGACAACCAGTTCCCCCCCATTTAGGGAAAAATAGGGCAGGGCGTAGGACAACCAGTTCACCCCCATTCACGGGAAAAGAGGCAGGGGTAAGGACAACCAGTTCCCCCCCATTCAGGGGAAAAAGAGGGCAGGGCGTAGGAAAACCCAGTTCCCCCCCATTCAGGGGAAAAAAGAGGGCAGGGCGTAGGACAACAGTTCACCCCCATTCAGGGAAAAACGGAGGGCCAGGCGTAGGACAACCAGTTCACCCCCATTCGGGGGAAAAGAGGGCAGGGCGTAGGACAAACCAGTTCACCCCCATTCAGGGGGAAAAGAGGGCAGGGCGTAGGACAACCAGTTCACCCCCATTCAGGGGGAAAAGGGGCAGGGCGTAGGACAACCCAGTTCACCCCATTCAGGGGAAAAGAGGGCAGGGGGGTAGGAAAACCCAGTTCACCCCACTCAGGGGAAAAAGAGGGCAGGGCGTAGGACAACCAGTTCACCCCCATTCAGGGGAAAAGAGGGCGGGGCGTAGGACAACCAGTTCACCCCTTTCGGGGGAAAAGAGGGCAGGGCATAGGACAACCAGTTCACCCCATTCGGGGGGAAAAGAGGGCAGGGCGTAGGACAACCAGTTCACCCCACTGAGGGAAAAGAGGGGCAGGGCGTAGGAAAACCCAGTTCACCCCCATTCAGGGGAAAAGAGGGCAGGGCGTAGGACAACCAGTTCACCCCATTCAGGGGAAAAGAGGGCAGGGCTTTAGGCCAACCAGTTCACCCCATTCAGGGGGGAAAAGAGGGCAGGGCGTAGGACAACCAGTTCCCCCCCATTCAGGGGAAAAGAGGGCAGGGCGTAGGACAACCAGTTCACCCCCATTCGGGGGGAAAAAGAGGGCAGGGGTTAGGACAACCAGTTCACCCCCATTCAGGAGAAAGAGGGCAGGGCGTAGGACAACCATTCACCCCCATTCAGGGAAAAGAGGGCAGGGCGTAGGACAACAGTTCACCCCCATTCAGGGGAAAAAGAGGGCAGGGCGTAGACAACCAGTTCACCCCCATTCAGGGGGAAAAGAGGGCAGGGGTAGGACAACCAGTTCACCCCCATTCAGGGGGAAAAGAGGGCAGGGCGCAGGACAACCAGTTCACCCCCATTCAGGGGGAAAAGAGGGCAGGGCGTAGGACAACCAGTTCACCCCCATTCGGGGGGAGAGGAAAGAGGGCAGGGGCGTAGGGACAACCAGTTCCCCCATTCAGGGGGAAAAGAGGGCAGGGCGTAGGAAAACCCGTTCACCCCCATTCAGGGGAAAGGGGGCAGGGCGTAGGAAAAACCAGTTCACCCCCATTCAGGTGAAAGAGGGCCGGGGCGTAGGACAACCAGTTCACCCCCATTCAGGGAAAAAGAGGGCAGGGGGGGTTAGGACAACCAGTTCACCCCCATTCAGGGGAAAAGAGGGCAGGGCGTAGGACAACCAGTTCACCCCCATTCAGGGGAAAGAGGGCATGGGCGTAGGACACCAGTTCACCCCATTCAGGGGAAAAGAGGGCAGGGCGTAGGACAACCAGTTCACCCCATTCAGGGAAAAAGGGCAGGGTGTAGGACAACCATGTTCACCCCATTCAGGGGAGAAAGAGGGCAGGGCGTAGACAAACCAGTTCACCCCCATTCAGGGAAAAGAGGCAGGGGTGGACAACCCTTCATTTTATTCAACAACGGCCACACAATGCCGCTCTTTTCCACACCATGGCTGATGTCCATGGCTACTTTTGTTAATGGGGAGAGACTAGGACGCAAAAGTGCATCGAAAGAAAAGAAAATATGACAGCTAGGAACATACCAAGTGTCGATGGCTCGGTTACCCACTATGAAGAGACAGATCAAGTTTCACTACCACAGCAGCACACAAACAAACCCAACAAAACTCAACACTCATCAAATTCACTACAGTGCATCGGAATGCGACTCCAACCACCCTCCTTTCAATCACCCCCCCCCCCCACCCCCCCCCCCCCCCCCCCCCCCCCCCCCCCACCCCCCCCCCCCCCCCCCCCCCCCCCCCCCCCCCCCCCCCCCCCCCCCCCCCCCCCCCCCCATCTGCTATGCCCGGAATCAAACGAATACACATCGTACTCGAGAGATTCATCCACTAAATGATGGTACCACTGAGAGTTCTGCAAAAATTTTCTGACAACACTGCAGATGTATGTATGCCTCAGGCCTGGTTGACAAGTACCGTGATAGTTTATGAAAGCAAGCTCAGAGTACAGCCTCGTCATGTAGTCGCAGACTAGAATGGAACGGCACTGCATCATCTCCACTCATACTGATCCTCACTGATCATTAAAAAAGGTACCAACTTCTGCGACCTTCATGCCATGCTATTGTCGTGACCTCGGAAAATTCAATTTCCTTTCCATTGTCTATGCCTTTGATGAGTCAGAGTCGGAATGGTCAGTATATCGCCAGTTAATGGCCAGTGTATGCCAATTCATGGTCTGTATCTGTCAATTCATGGTCAGTATCTGCCAGTTCATGGTCAGTATCTGCCAGTTCATGGTCAGTATCTGTCAATTCATGGTCAGTATCTGTCAATTCATGGTCAGTATCTGTCAGTTCATGGTCAGTATCTGCCAGTTCATGGTCAGTATCTGCAGTTCATGGTCAGTATCTGTCAATTCATGGTCAGTATCTGCAGTTCATGGGGACTGTCATTGGACATACTTGGTGACACCCTCCAGAGGTGGACCCTCACTCACGCTGGCTACGCTGGCTACGCTGCAACTTAGCGATTATTGTCGTCAGTAGGATGCATAGAAGGTCGTGTCCTGCGTATGCTGTATCAGAACACCACACTTTACCACTAACAGCATTCACACTGTGGAATTTGAGGCACCGTGCGGTGGTTCCAGTGGGTGATGGCTGCATGCACGTGATCGAAAATCCTTGCTGACCAGCGGACACGCAAGCGTGCATGGTCACCTGAGGTGGCAGTCCAGCCTATTCTCCGGCTGTTCATGGCAGCTGTGGTGCCTGGAAGTTGTTGGTGACCTGCACATGTGAACAAGACTCCAACGAAGGCGAACGGTGGGCAAGTGAGGCAAGACACTTATCCTCACTCCTTTCATTTGTGCTTAGTATTGACGGTTTTTTTTTTTATTGTTGTTGGTTTTTTCGCTTGGCTTCGACTCCAGTGCCGACTCTTCAGTCTGTGAACAGCAGATCACCTTTACCGACTACCCAAGGCTAACCAGACGTCTGTTACGTCCATTGTCTGATCCAGTATCTAGACAGGCTAGTAGAGAAAAATGGAGATTAGGTTGCTGAACCATAACAAGGTAAGCATTTGCCTTGCTTTCCCATCATTCCCTTTGTTGGAGTTTTGTTCGCTCATGGAGGTCACCAACAAATCCCTGGCACCACAGTCAGTGAAGAACTGTTCAACTGGCTGGGGTTGCCTTTTCAAGTAACCACGTATTCCAGTTTCTGCTCGCTGTTTAGGGAGGCTAGCTCACTGTCAGCTAGGCCGCAACCTTTGCTGAACGCAAAATTATGAGGCAATTCTTCAAACGTAACACACGCAAATTTATGAGGCAATTCTTCAAACGTAACACACTGACACCATCAGTTAAGTATGGTGAACAGACAGCAACCAACCCTCCGGACAGCAGCAAGACAGCAAACAGGAGTGGAAAAAAGGTGTCAATACACGAAATGGAACCCTAACAATAAAAAGACAAAGACACACATACCCCCCCCCCCCCCCCCTTCCCCTCTCCCTTTCTCCTTTATATTTCAAACCACAGAGTGCAGTGCCCTACGCGTCAACGTCTTCATATCCCACCCTCCCTGCCCACGCCCCATTTGGCTCTGGCCACCCTGGCAAGACTTATGACCTTCGTTCGGACCACCATTCTTTCATCCAACTCACAGTCTTCGAAAGTTGGGCCGCCGTTCTCCTCCCCCTCCCGCTCCCCGGCCCTCCTCATGCGGGTGCCTGTCCATCATCAGGGCGTGTCTCCGCCTCCGCTCCTCGGCCAATCGCTCGCGCTCCTCCTCGTCCGACAGTGAGTGTCCTTCTGCTTCTGGCCCCAGCGCGGCTTGGACTTGATGGCCATCAGGGACAGGTTCATGGTGCTCCGCCCGCCGCCCCGCCCCGCTCCCCCGCGGGGGCTGGCCACGGGGTTGGGGGTGGGCAGGGAGGGAGGAAGAGTGGGGAGCTCTATCGTCACCGGTTTCACTGCTGGCAGAGAAAAGGAAGGCGGAATGGTGTAAATATTCTGTTGCTCGGCTGTACTTTCATATGAGAGGAACAACAACAACAACAAACAAAAAGAAAAACACGGAGAAAAAACATATCACAGAGAGCACAGACCTTTGCCACAGTCCAACAGATCTAGATCTGCCTTTGATCTAGATCCGGGGCCTGGTTGGTCTCCCGGATGAGGCGTCAGACTCCTATTCCAAAATCTGGGTTCGAGTCCCATTGTAGGCAGTCGGGCTGGAAGCGACTCCCGCTTCGGAATTAACATCTGTGCAGACTCAATTTCCCTCCATTCCCCTCCTCCCCTTTATCAATTCTTCGGATGATACTTTAAACCAAGGTTTTGGCGTCAATGTATGCATCTTCAAAAAAAAAAAAATCTTGCACGCAAGTTCAATCCCATTCCACGTTTTGGAGACGAGTGAAGTCAAGTCACGGCTGGATATTATGACGCAAAAATAAAACACATGCACTCTAGTGTCTTGTTCAGACATCATCACCGAAGACTAACTGTGACTACCTTAATGGTTTGATTAAAAATGTCCACATGCGCGCGGCGCGCGCACAAACACACACAACACACACACACACACACACAAATACCAATGGTGAACTCGAGATTCTAGTCAAGCAAGAAAAGAAGGTATTTGGATACACGCCAATATTGAAACGGGTCCGTCCTTGGACCATATTTCACTCTCCACTTACTTCTGAAACGTTACTAGTACTACTATCTTCTGAAAACACTACTATAATTTTCATAGTTAGTAGTATAGTAGTAATACTACTAAACTTATGAAAATTATAGTAGTGATTTCAGAAGATAGTAGTAATAGTAACGTTTCAGAAGTTAGTAGCTTCGCGTTGCGACTATCTAGTGAAATGATCCATGTGTGAAATTATGTCCTCTTTCTTAGTATAAAGTGGAGGAGTTAAGATTTATGATCTTGTGTTTTTTAGTAGAAATTTTCCTCTTGCACAATGATACTATGAACCATGCTGATTATGTCTGGAGAGGGAAACACGATCACAGCCCCCTGTGTTAGGAGCAGCGATCGATGAAAGTTTTCAATAACTGATTATTTTGAGACAGTTAGAACCATAGCACCAGCCCAAAGGATCCCGCAGCCGAAGGTCGGGGAGCAGACTCGCGCCTGCGCCAGATCTGT
Organism: Conus ventricosus; assembly: GCA_018398815.1. NCBI lineage: Eukaryota > Metazoa > Mollusca > Gastropoda > Neogastropoda > Conidae > Conus > Conus ventricosus. Next base: position 24,791,382 of record CM031607.1, on the reverse strand, counting down.
CATTGCTGCCAGCGGTGTATAGTCAGCGGAGTTACCACGTGAAAAGCAACAACGTTTCACTTGGTGTTCTGTTAAGTTTCTTTCCGTTTAAAGACGGTTGAGACATGTGAATATCAAATAAATTGAGAACAGAAATGTCTATGTACATTACTTGTAATCAGGGAAAAATACATATAAGACTGATGTGGTTGCAAATATTCCTAGGAGGGTCAAAAAAATGTATCACCGGTCGTGGCCATCACGCGTGCAAACGGCTGTGCTAGAGGGCTGTTTTTTTTTTTTTTTTTTTTTTTTCTTTCCCCTGATGGCTTGTGTTTCATTCTTGATGTACTGATTTTGACCGTCTTTTTGTAAAATCAAGTTTCAGCGCATTTGAAGCGGCTTTCTGCATAATGCAGCTATTTGGACTGTGACTAAACAACCTTTTCACAGCTGGGGAGTTTATATACATTATTTTTTTTATCCAGTTTTATATCCAGTGTAAGTTTTAATGATTACAAATCGGTTTTTAAATATTAGAAATATTCAAGTTGTTCTTCTTACGATAAAGACTGCATTCAGCCAGAATTCCAAAGCGATTCTTGTATTTTTAACATTACTGCCAGTGTCTGTTTGACCACAAATGCTACAGTTCTTATTTACAAGAACAATATCAATTATAAGCTGCATCACAGATCACGTCATACCCACTATTTTTCAAAAACTTAATAAACACATATTCTTTTGTTATTAGACCTTATCCCTCTCACATTCAAACAAAAAACAATTAAGAGAAGATAAAGCCATTTTAGGGAGGTAATCAAAGGAAAGTCCACGAGATGCGCCGAAAAACCGTTCAAACATTCATCACCCTGCCCATCCCTTGTCACTGTCTGTCTGTGACTGAACGAGCAGTGGAAAGCTTGGCAGTTTTTTCACGTTTGTCAGATTGACTGGGGGAATCCCTCTCTGTTGAACGCGGTCGTTTCGGAGTTTGCGATCGAGAACGTGTTGCAAATCCAGTTTAAACTGACGTGTCAAAACCGGATCTTTCCCTTATCCACATCTTTTCCCTCTTGGATGGTCTACCACTCCTCTTCTTTCTTCTCTGTTCCCCATGACGGCCAGAATTGAAGTCTGACTGACAGTCCTCCACCACATCAGTCTTTCCTTCTTTCTCACTCTTTTCTGACCTGTCTCTTCTCGTTGTCAGTCGCATCACAGTCAGTGTCATTGTCAGAAAGGGTGAGTCAGTGTCAGATGTGTGTCCAAACCTTGTAACGGTGGCAGAGGGTCCCAAACGGACATCACTGTCGGTTCCTCACTGCTTTCTGATCTCACAGACGGGATCCCCTTGCCGATGACCGGGTAGGCGACAGGCTCTGCAGGTAACCACAGTTTCCTGACACTTCGTGGCCCAGTGACCCAGTTTCAGGCAACCATTACACTTTGTTACCCTAGTATCTCTTTTGGGCTGTTCCTTGTGATACAGGGTAGCCATAAATCCTGCAACCTTCACAGATCTATCAAGTAGTTTGTCTGGGATATCTATGAAAATAAATCGCCTTCCAGTGTAGAATCGCGTCAATTTCCGTCTCTATTCCTCATTTTCTCCAGAATCAAGGGAGAGCGTAAGACAGCTCCCAGCCTGACAAGAGCTGACTCGATGTCTGCCCCGTCGCAAGAGAGAGGGAATATTAGAAATCCAAACCTTTGTAGCAGAATGTTCAGTGTCGTCCTGTCCTCTGAGTGCAAACGAAGCACAACAGCACCAAGTGACAAACCCTCAATTAGCAACTTGCTGCGTGCAGCCCTCGTCGATGGGTTAAAGTCTCCACAGTCCCTAATTTCTTGAGCACCCACCATACTTTCTCTACCACAAATGTCGAGCGCTTGAAAAGATCGCTCGTGTTCATTTTCAAAAGAGAGTGGTAAGTCTCTCTTCAACAAGAACACGGGTTCAACGTGAGAGTCCGCCATTTTGAAAATACAAGATTCAATGTTGAAAAGAAAATAAATAAAAATACCACAAATATAGCGAAAATCCGTCCAGCCAAGACACACAGAAATTCAACAAACCTTTATCACCTAAAACTATCCCACAGAAAACACATCCAATAGAAGCAGCGCAGAAAAAAAGCGGAACGGTAGCACACGAAGAAAAAGCGGCTGTCGACTTCGAAGTCTCGCTCTTCGAATCACTCGTATTACTCTATTTAGCAGTCAGTCAAATTGGGCCAAATGACCACTTGTCAATGACACTGACCACTGGTCAACCACATCGTAAATTGTTAACATGTAACTCGTACACTAAATAAACAGTCAAACAGTGACATTGGGTAAATGACCATGGTCAATGACACTGACCACTGGTCAGCAACGTCCAATTATGTTCACATGAAGTCGTTCTACACTAATTAGCAGCCAAACTGTGAAATAAGGCCAAATGACCATTGAGTCAGTCAAATTGGGCCAAAATGACCACTTGTCAATGACACTGACCACTGGTCAACCACATCGTAATTGTTAACATAACTCGTACACTAAATAACAGTCAAACAGTGACATTGGGTAATGACCATTGGTCAATGACACTGACCACTGGTCAGCAACGTCCAATTATGTTCACATGAAGTCGATCTACACTAATTAGCAGCCAAACTGTGAAATAAGGCCAAATGACCATTGGTCAAGGACACTGACCACTGGTCAGCAACGTCATAAATTGTTCACATGAACTCGTTCTTCACTAACTGGCAGTCAAACAGTGAAATTAGGCAAAAAATTACCATGGTCAAGGACACTGACCATTGGTCAGCAACGTCATAAATTGTTCACATAAACTCGTTCTACACTTATAAGGCCAAATGACCATCGATCAGTGACCCTGGTAGTTAATAATACTAAGAAAGAGGACATAATTTCACACAGGGATCATTTCACTAGATAGTCACAACGCGAAGCTACTATCTTCTGAAACGTTACTGTTACTACTATCTTCTGAAATCACTACTATAATTTTCATAAGTTAGTAGTATTACTACTATCTTATGAAAATTATAGTAGTGTTTTCAGAAGACAGTAGTACTAGTAACGTTTCAGAAGATAGTCCCCTGACATACGTTGGGTTCAAACCAGCTCCTGCGCGTGTTTTGTGTAATCTTGCTAAGTGTCAAACTAACCAAGAGATGTAGGGGAAAGACATACGCAACTTCCTTGGTGTGTGTGTGTGTGTGTGTGTGTGTGTGGTGTGTGTGTGTGTGTGAATTTAACATTTAGATTTTTTCCCTTAAGTATGTCGGTGGATCAGTTCGCATTTGGCTGGCTTTCAGCTGAAACCCTTACGAGTTAGACACAGTTCCTGATTTCGATGAGTATACATAAATGATCAACAGAACAATATCTGCCGGCATGTTTTTGTTGGTGTGGTGAAGATTTCAATAGGATCCTTTTTGCTGGAGAGGAAGAAAAAGCCGCAAAATGGTTGACTATTGTTTCACACTTTTCTGTCTCTCTCTCTCTCCCTCCCCCCCCCTCTCTCTCTCTCTCTGTCACTCTCTTTCTCTCTCATACACACACGTATTTCACTTATACTTCTCTCTCTCTCTCTCTCTCTCCTCTCTCTCTCTCTCACACACACCACCACACACACACACACACACACACAACACACACACACAAAACACATACACGCGCGCGCGCACACGCATGCACGCGCTCACGTTCGCTCGCTCACACACACACACACACACACACACACACACAACACGCACACAGCACACCACACACACACACACACACACACACACACACACACACACACACACACACACACACACACACTCACGTATACACATCGTGCATACTCCCAACACACACACACACACACACACACTAACCACACACACACACACACACACACACACACACACACACACACACACACACACACACATCTCGCGTACACCCCTCACACACACACACACACACACACACACAACACACACACACACACACACACACACACACACGTACGTCCCACCACCACCCTTACCCACCTTCCTTCTCTTTGCCCTCCTCCTTCTTCTCCTCGTCGTCCGACCCGAAGATCCAGTCGTCCCTCTCCTTCTTTTCCGGCACGGGGGTAGGGGGCTTGGGAGAGAGGTGGGGGTGCGGCGCCGCGGGGGTGGGGAGGCAGCTTCTCTTTCTTCTTCACCGGCGCGCGAGTCACTGGGGGTGGGGGAGCGCGGTGGCTGGAAACAGAAGATGTGGTTCTATGTCAAAAGGCGAGCTTTCTAAAGGACGGTTCTCGAGGTCGGCTTGGGCTACGAGCGACCATTCATCCACCCCACCCTATTTATTTGTCTAGTCTCAGCTAGTTCGGCGCAGTTAGGTCCAATTAGCCCGCCGCATGCAGACAAAAAACAAAAAAAAAGTATACCAATAAGGAAACAGCCACAAATATGCTGTTTTGGTAGTATTGCCACAACATTATTGCCATACTATGTAACATTTCCAGCAAAACATCGCAGTGAATGCTATGTGGGGTATTGTGACATATGTGCCCTCTTGTAGTTGTTTTGATGCTGCTTCTGCTGCTACTGCTCTCTCTCTCTCTCTCTCCTCTCTCTCCTCTCTCTCTCTCTCTCTCTCAACATTTTTTTCATCATTGAGGGAAAGATACAACAAACGTTGTACCGTGCTTATTCTTTGACCTCATTAAAAAAAAAACGTTCTCATTCACTCCCTCCTCCCCCCCCCCCCCCCCCCTCACTCCCGATTACACGTCAGTTTGAAAAGACACGTAATGAGTGAAAGATATCTATTGACGACAGAAACGTTTTCTGCTTTGTTTCTCCGATTTGTGTTAAGTTTCCACTGAGCTGTTGATGTATGCATTTTCCTTAGTACAAATACTTAGTTTTAACATTCTGATTGCGTACACGCAAACATCCCCTATGTTCTTTTTATTTTCATCTTGCTGGTGGCATACCGCTTCGCTGCATCCCATTTCTCCTATGCCACAAACATCACATTTTCTTTTTATAACCGGTTGCTTAATAAATGCGTTAGCTTTTTTAGTATCAGTTTGGTGTATCTGTTTCGACTTTTAATAAATATTTTCTTAGACTTTGTAAACTTCGTGAATCATTTCATGTCGCGATGCATATTGGTCATTGCAATGTTTTGCTGATGTTGTGGGTTTTTGTTTGGTTAATTGTGGATTTTGTCCGGAAGGTTTTGATTTTGCTTTCAAAGGGTAGTGCACTTCTAGTCCGTATACACCGTGATACATTCAATGTCGCGATGCACCCAGTTCATTGAAATATCTGCTAGTTTCCTGTTTTGTTAGGGGTTTTTTACTTTTTTCGACGCGCACTGCGCCTTCAGTCTGTGGTTTCTGTTCCCCCCAAGATGAAGATAATCAAGAGTAAAAGAGATGACCGGATTCTCTCTACAAAGATGTTTGTACGATGACATACGTAAAGAACGAAGCGGTCAACTTAAAAGGTGGTTGGGCAATAAAAGCTCAGTAAGTTCTGAGATGTTTGGAACAGAGAGAACTTTTAGATAGAGAACTCGTCCATTCATCAATTCATCCTTCCATCCCATCTCACCCTACCTCACCCCATCCCATCTCACCCTACCTCACCCCATTCCATCCATCTCACCCTACCTCACCTCCCCCATCCCCCACCCTACCTCACCCCATCCATCTACCACTCACCATCCATTCACCCACCTCACCCCATCCCTTTACCTCCATTGTCATCTCCCTACTGACCCCATCCATCTTCCTATCACATCCTATCTTCACACTCTATCTCGACCCCATCCCATCCACTATCCTTTTATTTTCATCCTGTCTCACCTACCCTCGCTCATCCCATCTTCACCCTACCACAACCATCCCATTTCTTACCTTAACCTGCTAATAATCGTTACTTTTTTATACTCATTGTCGTCATCTTTCACTCTTACTACATTTCTTAGACCATCTCGTAATACTCTACATTCATCGCACCTACTTGCATCGCCAATCGCTATTGCATCATTGGCTTACCTTGCCTCATCTCCCTACCATGTGCGCATTTCTCCAAGTTTGACTTCGCCCATCCCATCTCAAGTTGCACTCTACCATACCCTATCCATCTCACCCTCGCATGCCCCATTCCTGAATTCCCTAGCTTCTCCCCTTTTCTGTAGGGTCTCTTACCTTTTCGACGCGCATCGCCTATCCTCTGTCTACCTGTTCCCCCCAATCAATCAAGTAAAACAGACTGACCGGATCCTCTACAGATCTTTCATACATCTACACGCATACCACCGTCCACTTACCCTATCGTCACCTCCATAAAACCCTACAGTCCGCATCCTTCTGACAGAGACACCTAGCCATAACCCATTCATCAATCCACCTCCATCCCATCTCCACTCACCCCATCCCATCTCACCCTACCTCACCCCCATCCCATCTCACCCCCCACCCCAGCCCATCCACCCTACCCACCCCACCCACTCACCCCATCCCATCTCACCCTACCTCACCCCCCATCCCATCCTCACCCCATCCCATCTCACCCTACCTCACCCCATCTCACCCTACCTCACCCCCACTCATCACCCTATCACCCTCACCCTCCCATCTCCCACCCACCCACCACCCACCTCACCCACCCACCCCATCCCATCCACCCCACCCATCACCCCTACATCACCCCATCCCACCCACCCCATCCCATCCACCTCCTCACCCACCCCATCCCATCCCACTCACCCACCTCACCCATCCTCTCACCCTACCTCACCCCACCCATCTCACCCTACCCTCACCCCATCCCATCCCATCTCACCCTCCCATCCACCCTACTCATCTCATCCACCTCACCCATCCATCATCTCACCCTACCTCACCCCATCCCACTCATCTCACCCATCATCTCACCCCATCTCATCCACCCACTCTCACCCCTACCCATCCACCCTCCCACCCATCCCATCCCATCTCACCCACCATCCCTCTCATCTCACCCTACCTCACCCCATCCCATCTCACCCTACCTACCACCCCACATCCCTCCCATCTTTTCTCCAATGGATAACAGGAAATGAAAAAAGAAAACAAATAAACTAACACCGTGAAAATAAATTCCAGTGAAACTGAAATCACATTACCATAAATAAAAAAAAAAAAAAAAAACCAACATAAAATGCAGAAAAAAGGCTTTAAAAAGTGTTGCTTAAACGAAGGGTTCCACGGTAAAAGTAGCGTCAACAAACGTTTTATCCTTTGTTGTAGTGTGATAGACAGTTAGCGTTTTCTTTAAAGAACGATGAGATCACAGATCCTTTATTCTTTTACCTTAAAGAGTAGGGCACAGCGTGTTTGAGTGGCGGTGGTCTTAGACCTTTCTTGCGAATGCATCTGAAAAGTCGATAAACCCAGTTCGGAGTCTTCTTTGTATTCGTGTGTGTGTGTGTGTGTGTGTGTGTGTGTGTGTGTGTGTGTGTGTGTGTGTGTGTGTGTTGTGTGAGAGAGAGAGAGAGAGAGAGAGAGAGAGAGAGAGAGAGAGAGAGAGTAGTTCCTAAGGAACGCATTGTAAAGCCTCCTCAATCTTTTAAACATTGGAAAAGGTGTGAAAGGACGTTTACGCAGTCGGAGCGGGGCTGTTCTAGTTCATACGCAAATGAATACAAGTATCCTTAACTGTATGTCGTTTTCACTCATTCTTTCTTTCTAGCCAACTTGCTTTCTGTCCCTCCCCTTTCCCTACCCCATTCCCCCCCTCCCCCCCCCCCCCCCGTCTCCAATCGCTCCCCTCCCCCACCTCCCTTTTGACAGATCGAGTAGGCGACGGTAAAAGTATTATCTTAGTCAAGCTCTCTGCTTGGGCGAACTGGGAATGGTGGCTGTTGCTGATTATCTTTGTATTGAGAGAGAGAGAGAGAGAGAGGAGGAGAGAGAGAGAGAGAGAGAGAGAGAGAGGAAGAGAGGGAGGGCGAAGAACTGAGTGCGGGAAAAGACGGGGAGAAGGGGGGGTGGGGTGGAGAGAGTGAGGGCGAAGAACAGTGAGGAAAGACGGGGGTGGGGGTGGGGACAAGAGAGAGAGAGAGAGGAGAGAGGAGAGAGAGAGAGAGAGAGAGAGAGAGGAGAGAGAGAACAGACAGACAGACAGACAGACAGACAGACAGACAGACAGACAGAAAGACAGAAACAGAGACAGACAGACAGAGAGAGAGAGTGAGGGAAGGCGAACAACAGAGTTAGGATGGGGGTATGAGAGAGAGAGAGAGAGAGGAGAGAGAGAGAGAGGAGAGAGGAGAGGAGAGAGAGAGAGAGAGAGAGAATGACACAGAGATAGAGACAGAGAAAGAGAGTGAGGAAGGGCGAAGAACAGGATGAGGAAAAGACGGGGAAGGGAGGAGAGAGAGAGAGAGAGAGAGAGAGAGGAGAGGAGAGAGAGAGAGAGAGAGAGAGAGAGAGAGATGAGCACAAAGGCACACGTACAGAGAGAAGGCACAAATCACATCACCACTGTACGCAACTGACCGGCTCTTCCACAGGCGGCTCGGGAGGTTTGACCTCCTCGGGTGGAGAGATAGGCAGTGGCACCGGTTTCTCCACTGGCTCCTCTGTAACAACCAACAACAACCAATCAAGTCAACAGAACACACACACACACACACACACACACACACACACACACACACACACACACACACACACACGTAGAATCGTCAAATCTCCAAACCCTGTGCATCAACTAATAAGAAAAAAAAACCCACACAAAACAAAAAAGGCAACCACTAATAAGATTATGAAATATAGTCAGCCAATCGAATCCTACCTAACACAACAAATTTGCCACTCATAATCCCCATGTGCGAACATCACCGATCTTGCATGCAGAACGCAATTGCAAGCCAAAACTCTCAAACCGATTATTCCAGTTTGAGATCACAGTTCAAAGCAAAACAGTAGATGGAATCCCCAATTAAGCAACGTGCAATAAAATGGCACCAAAAATGATAATGTAGCTGATGTTCCGAGTGACATGTAAGCAACAGCAAAACAAGAGCAAAACAGACAATCATAACTGTCACGACCGACCCCTGGAGGTCTGCCCTGACAGGATCGGTCTAGGTGGGAGTGAAGGGAGTGACTGACCTCACACGCCCCGCAAGAGACCACACAATAAAGATTACGATACAACACCCCATTTATTCACACCAACATACAGTCATAAATAAGCATTCCAACACACACAACATGCACAATCACAATCAAGCATTTCAACACACGACGTACACACAATTAAGCATTCCAACACACACAACATGCACAATCACAATCAAGCATTTCAACACACGACGTACACACAATTAAGCATTCCAACACACACAGCATGCACAATTATAAATAAACATTTCACCATACGACGTACACAATCACAATCACAACATTTCAACACATATGGCATATACATAATCATAAATAAACATTTCCAGCATCCATCCCTTCCCACACCATGGAGTGCCTCCACACCCCTGCCTCTCCAAAGTCTACTAGGAGCACCCTGTCGCACTAGGTGCTCCAAACCGGGTCGGTTCTTGAAAAGAGTCGTTCAAGGCCGACACCCTTGACACGCACAAGCAGACAGTGAAGAGCGCGTCCTGGGGGGGGGGGGGGGGGGGGGGGAAAACGTGGCGTTGTTACTGGAGGTCCTGGACGGGGATCAGGGCCGGCCAGTCAAGCCGGCGGGCTTTTCTACCAGTCCGCGGTCCCGACCAGAGCGTGGCCTCAACCAGCGCGTGGCACCAACCAGTCCGCGGTCCCAACCAGAGCGTGGCCTCAACCAGCACGTGGCACCAACCAGTCCGCGGTCCCAACCAGAGCGTGGCCTCAACCAGCACGTGGCACCAACCAGTCCGCGGTCCAACCAGAGCGTGGCCTCAACCAGCACGTGGCACCAACCAGTCCAGACTCGGGTGAAGCCCCCCGGGAGGGGGGACAACGTAGCTGGGAGGAGAGAAGAAAGGGAGGGGAGGAAGAAGAAGGGCACAGCTACCCGTGGGTGACCCCGAGAAGCGGGTCAAACGACTCTCTCTGCCTCTGTCCAGTCGAGAGGACAGAGGCGTAGATGCGGAAAAAGAAAAAGTGATGTCCCTCTCCTACAGGCCGACTGTAGGAATTGAAGATACCGACTGTACCTTCGACGATACGGTGAAGAACCAAGACCGGAGCAGGCGCTCCCAGAGACATCTTCCGCTCGAGTGAAGAGCTAACCTCCCTCAGCGATGGCGGCCAACATGCCACGCTACGTCACAGAGTGAGCAACTTCAAACTAAAAGAAATGAAGCACGTGCGACAGGTAAAATACAGGCGAGAGGCCGATAGACGGCCCAGTACAAGAAAAAGATACCCACCACCCGTGAACCTGCAGGATGAATGCACGGGCAGTGGAATTAGAGAGAGAGAGAGAGAAAGTAAACCTAACCTGAGCTAAACCACGCCAAAGTGCAACCACACCACAAGCCACATTAAGGGACGGATATACGACAACAACAACAATAATAAACAAATGAATAATTCCGCCACCCCGGTTGGGTCAAACGTCGTAGGCCTCGTGACAAACTCGTGACAAACCCCCCTTCTAAAAGCATCTGTTTCTCTGAGATACAGTGCTCCTTTGAACCTTGACGCATGTGCAAATTCACAACAATGGGACCGAACCCAACCCCTCTGTGACCGACAGAGTACGACAAATCCAATACAAACATTCCACGATAGAATCACACAGGGAAATACATAATACTACATTTATCAAACAACTAAGCAAACCTTCCAACAATGAAAATAACAATCGAACCATGGCGATTCACTACCGTTAACATCACTGAAGTGAAAACTGTCACTACACCTGATACAGAGACCAAAAGGGGATATAACCCTGGTTGAGGGGAAGTGTCCCTCTGACTGATTTCTCCAACGTGCTGACTACGGAGCTCGGCTGAGATAGTCAGCATCCGTATTGCTGGAACCCTTGATATGACGAAAAGTGAACGCATGACTCTGCAGTTCCACTGCCCAACCCATGAGTCGACGACTGACTGGCCGGATCCGGTCCAAGCACTGGAGAGGATGATGATCGCTCTCCAGTACAAACTTCCGGCCGTACTTCTTCTTGGGCACGCCAGTGCGTGTCCAAATCTGCCGGAGAGCTTCAGCAATAGTAGGGGTATCGTAGTCCTAAGCGGGGCAGCCTCTGGGCATCGAGTCGCATAGTCTACCGCTACCGAAATGTAGCGGTGACCGCGATTGGATGGTGGATTAATGGATCCCACCAGGTCGACCCCACCTTGCTGAATGGCTCCCCAACCGAGGCACTGACCTAAGGGAACACGCCTCAAGGACCTTAGCGTTGTCCGTTGGCAGACATCGCAACTGCGGCAGTACTGCCTAACCTGCGAGTTCATCCCTGGCCAGAAGAAGTTCTGTCTTACCCGCTCGAGAGTCGCTTGGAGCCCATATGACTGCCATAGGTGAATCATGGGCCTGCCGGAGAAACAGATTCCCTCAAGCTTTGGGGGACGACTAGCTGCTTGGCCACACGATCTGCCCGAGTGAAAACCCAAAGAGGATCCCCTTGTGGAGCTTAAAGCTCACCTTAGCATGTCGGGCAGACTGAGTGGGACGATTCACCAGTCGTCGCAGGCGTTGGACATCCAAGTCCTTGGCCTGAAGACGAGCGATGGACGCAGGATCGGCCTTTGCAAGAACCTCGTCAGAGATCGGCTGTAGAACAGGGCGCAATTCCTGTTCCTGCTTCTTAGCTTTGGCGCGTGTGGTGACTCCCACACACGCCTGTACGGGCAGATCCGTAGACACGGACTGACGCGTCCGTCTGCGAAGGTGATAGTATTCCTATGATAAGGGAATACAGAGGTCGCTCCACCGCGATGGCCCATACTTCGCCACAGAAGTAGGGGTGGAGATAGAAACGAGTACTGAAGGACGGTGGAGGTAAAACCAGCCTCCAACCCGCACACATCGTAACTGGCGCCCCGCCGGGCCTTAGGGGAAACTAAATCTTATCCACAAAGAGTGTTGATGCTCCCGAATCCTGATGGTGTCGACCAAGGATGAACCAACAACAGAAAGAAACACAGGGCACTCTGTACCACCAGAAGCTTGGATGGACCCCACGTTAGCCGAGGCGCGAGGATGCTGGAAAGGACTAGCCCCATGACTACCAGCGGCTCTAGGGCAATCTTTCCTGATGTGGCCAGGACGACCACAAAGAAAACAAAATCGAGGTGCTGAGGTCCCCGATGGACTGCCTGCCTTATTCGACCCGCTAGCAGTCGTCTGCGCCTTACTGCCACTAGATCCTGTGGAGGGCTTCCTGTCCGTATCTGGGCGATGCCCATAAGCTCTGCGAGCTTCGGCAAACACCTCAGCGGTATGAATCGCAGCCGCGAAATCCTGAGGTGCTGTCTCGCCTATCCGAATCTTCAACTCTGGGGACACAGTGTTGGTGAGCTGTTCAATGAGGATCAGATCCTCCAGCTCCAACTTAGCCAACTGACGCCAGTACCCTAGCGTTTTGCGCAGCCTATCACCAAACTGCACGAAGGTCTCGTCGTTATTCTTCTTCATGGACCTGAACTTCCTCCTGTACGTCTCTGGGGTAAGGTGGAAACGCTTACGCGAGCCAACTGCATGTCTGCATAAGACGCGCCTTCATTTAGAGTGAGCACACACTCCCTTGCAGTACCAGACAATCCAGAAAACAGGTGCATAGCCTTTTGTTCCTCAGACAATTGGTATGAACTAGCAACTTTGTCAAAATGCTCTAAGAACATATCAATGTCCTCACTAGGTCTGAACTCTGGGAAGCTTTAATTTTGGGCCTCTAACCCTATCACTTGCCTGTCGATCAGCCCCCTGGTTTACAGACGTGGGAGTCCATGAGAGAAGTTGTTCCATCTCTTCCCTACGCAGAGCCTCCATCCTATCCAGCTCTTCCCTACGCAGAGCTTCCTGCCTAGCAACCTCCTCTCTCTGCGCTCTTCCCTACGCAGAGCTTCCTGCTTAGCAGCCTCCTCTCTGCGCAGCATAGCCTCTTCCCTACAGAGAATCTCCTGTCTGTCAGTCTCCTCTCTGCGCAGAGCCTCCACTCCTATCTAGCTCTTCCCTTCGCAGAGTTTCCTGCCTAGCAGCCTCTTCCCTTCGCAGAGTTTCCTGCCTAGCAGCCTCTTCCCTACGCTGAGCAGCCTCTTCACTACACTGCCGCTCCAGAAACATCAGGACGGAGGTGATGTCCTGGGCGGGGTTCACCACTCCCGACACGGGAGGATGACCCGTCTGACCCGTCCCTTGGGTCTCGACCTTCCCATGAGGAAAATCTCCCGGGCAATGCTCCTTACGAGGGAGGCATGGAAAAGAGAGGGTTTTGGTTTCTGCGACTCAACGGAAGCCCATAGTTGCTTCGCTATACTCTGACGCTTCCGAGCGGAAGTGCCAGTCGGGGTCTCAGCAGGAAAATCCCCTAGCGAAGAAGAAGTGAAAGTACTCGCCGGACTATCGGCTACAGCACTGGAATAAGTGGAAGTCACTGTAGTCAAAGTGCTGGTACTAACAGTAGGGACTACATTTTGAAAACCCTTCTTCCTTGACGCACGCGTCGCCATAACCACCAGCACCGGACGTTGCCACGACAACAATATCCTACGGTTCTCAAATCAGGGGAAAGACAATTCCACTTGAAAAACAGATATTTTAGGGGTGTGTGTATATGGTGTGTGTGTGTGTGTGTGTGTGTGGGGACAAGCTCCGGCTGCTTCCACTCTGGCAACACCGCGCTCCACAGCACGAGCAACAGTGCGGTGGGGCTCACCGAAAAAAAAAAAAAAAAAAACCTATGTCCGGCTGCCCCCACTCTGGCAAACACCGCGCTCCACAGCACGAGCAACAGTGCGGTGGGGCTGGCCGGAAAAAACAAACAAACTGGCAAACGGAATCCGGAGAGAGGAAAAAAAGAGACACTAACGTCCGATACAACCCCTGTACTCAATAACCCGGTAAAAAAAAAAAAAACACACAAAAAAAACTGGCTAACTACAAAACAGGAATGGCAGACTGAGCGGCAACAGAAAGGCAAGACTTACGGCCGTACCTGCGTGAGGCACCCGGCGGAAGGAGGTCTGGACGCTGTCGATTCTGCCTAGACTCACCTCGATTCCCCAGTCACGCCAGATGTTCCTTCAGGCCACAAAAAGACTCCCTTCACGCTAGAGTCACCCAGCTAACCACCCACGAACAAACAACGACAAACTGACTAAACATATACAAAACAGACAAAACTAAACAGGTACTCTGCGAAACGAGAGAGAGACAGCCAGAGCCCTTCAGATCCCGGACGAGCCCCCACAATTGTCACGACCGACCCCTGGAGGTCTGCCCTGACAGGATCGGTCTAGGTGGGAGTGAAGGGAGTGACTGACCTCACACGCCCCGCAAGAGACCACACAATAAAGATTACGATACAACACCCCATTTATTCACACCAACATACAGTCATAAATAAGCATTCCAACACACACAACATGCACAATCACAATCAAGCATTTCAACACACGACTACACACAATTAAGCATTCCAACACACACAACATGCACAATCACAATCAAGCATTTCAACACACGACGTACACACAATTAAGCATTCCAACACACACAGCATGCACAATTATAAATAAACATTTCACCATACGACGTACACAATCACAATCACAACATTTCAACACATATGGCATATACATAATCATAAATAAACATTTCCAGCATCCATCCCTTCCCACACCATGGAGTGCCTCCACACCCCTGCCTCTCCAAAGTCTACTAGGAGCACCCTGTCGCACTAGGTGCTCCAACCGGGTCGGTTCTTGAAAAGAGTCGTTCAAGGCCGACACCCTTGACACGCACAAGCAGACAGTGAAGAGCGCGTCCTGGGGGGGGGGGGGGGGTGGGGGGGGGGGGAAACGTGGCGTTGTTACTGGAGGTCCTGGACGGGGATCAGGGCCGGCCAGTCAAGCCGGCGGGCTTTTCTACCAGTCCGCGGTCCCGACCAGAGCGTGGCCCTCAACCAGCGCGTGGCACCAACCAGTCCGCGGTCCCAACCAGAGCGTGGCCTCAACCAGCACGTGGCACCAACCAGTCCGCGGTCCCAACCAGAGCGTGGCCTCAACCAGCACGTGGCACCAACCAGTCCGCGGTCCCAACCAGAGCGTGGCCTCAACCAGCACGTGGCACCAACCAGTCCAGACTCCGGGTGAAGCCCCCCCGGGAGGGGGAAAAACGTAGCTGGGAGGAGAGAAGAAAGGGAGGGGAGGAAGAAGAAGGGCACAGCTACCCGTGGGTGACCCCGAAGAAGCGGGTCAAACGACTCTCTCTGCCCTCTGTCCAGTCGAGAGGACAGAGGCGTAGATGCGGAAAAAGAAAAAGTGATGTCCCTCTCCTACAGCCGACTGTAGGAATTGAAGATACCGACTGTACCTTCGACGATACGGTGAAGAACCAAGACCGGAGCAGGCGCTCCCAGAGACATCTTCCGCTCGAGTGAAGAGCTAACCTCCCTCAGCGATGGCGGCCAACATGCCACGCTACGTCACAGAGTGAGCATACTTCAAACTAAAAGAAATGAAGCACGTGCGACAGGTAAAAAGACAGGCGAGAGGCCGATAGACGGCCCAGTACAAGAAAAAAGATACCCACCACCCGTGAACCTGCAGGATGAATGCACGGGCAGTGGAATTAGAGAGAGAGAGAGAGAGAGAAAGTAAACCTAACCTGAGCTAAACCACGCCAAAGGTGCAACCACACCACAAGCCACATTAAGGGACGGATACACGACAACAACAACAATAATAAACAAATGAATAATTCCGCCACCCCGGTTGGGTCAAACGTCGTAGGCCTCGTGACAAACTCGTGACAATAACACGCAATAACAAACAGTTCAACTTCAATTAACAAACTATAATTCGCAAAGGCATATTTTAACCCGCCTAATATATTTTTCTTACACGCAAAACAAACGCCCCAAAACATGTATGGAATCTGTGTAAACGCATGAACACAACCAAAGCTTCAATGTTGATATTCAAAGAACATCCAAGTCCGTTCAGATTACACAACACACCGAGATCAAATCGAACAGCTACTACAATGCTCACGCCACAGCCATTCCGGGACCACAATGACCACTACCTCCACTTACAGCTTGCGCCTGTAATCATGCATGCCCAAGAATACACAAAGCGAACCAGAGAACAGGTGCTCTCCACCCCCCGACCCACATGGGTGGGCGCATGTTCTTAGTGTTCCTTTGCCTTTTTTGAAGTCTGCACAGCCGTATACCAAGAGGGTGCAGCAGAGAGAGAAGAGAGAGAGAGAGAGAGAGAGAGAGAGAGAGAACGAACGAACGAACGAAATTTTATTTTACCAGGGTAATGAGATAGGCAAACTGCGCATGCTTTTTTCCACCCAGCCCTGAGAGAGAGAGAGAGAGAGAGAGAGAGAGAGAGAGAGATTCCACACTAAATGCACGCGTTAAGATTAAGGGAATCAACAGATCACTTCTCTTTTTTGGACACACACACACACACACACACACCATAATACCGTATTACTAAATAGAATAATTTCAATGTGAACTCATTTCACCCCTTCAAGTGGAAATACAATGACTTTTATCATCCGTCATGGTCACAGTCAGGGTGTCCGTCAGAAGGGGAAAAAAAATCCAACCCTCCCGAGTAATTATCATGAATAAACACTCCTTCAATTCAGTTTACGATAAGGTTCAGCGGGGAGGGTGAACAAATAGCGCCCTTTCTGCATTTACCACCGGACGAGATGTGAACCTCGGCGCAAGTACAGTATTCTGTCGGCATAAGTCCATTCGGCGAAAATCCACTCGTTGAAAGGAACGCCCTTCCCCCCTCTGTACACCACCATTCTGCCGAGTACACCGACGGGCAGACAACATAAAGGACAGGATTTTGTTTTCCACACTTCCACACTGCAGTGCATGACTGTCAGAAGCATCAGAGGCCTGGTTGGTCTAGTTTAGGCGCCAGACTCTTTCAAGGTCTGGGGTTCGACTCCCTCTAAAAACCGAGCCGTTGGAGGAGACAGATTCTCTCTTCGGAGTTACCATTCATGCAGACTCCAGTCCACTCCTAGTCCTTAGGATGAGACTTTATAAGCCGAGGTCCCGTACGAGAATGCAAGCACAAATTAATAATCTTGCACGCACGTCAAATTCAAGCTTACTTCGGTTTTGAAGAACAAACTATCGTCTACCGGGGGAAAGAAGGACATGAAAATAAAAACACATATATACTGATGTCCTGTGTTGATCATCTCCGAAGATGGAATGTAGCTACCTTCATGGTGGGATTAAATAAGGTTGCATGTGTACAAATGTGACTTTCAGAATCTGTTAGTTCCAGCCGGGGGACGGAGAAAAACGTCTGACGGAGGGCCAGGAAGAGTCCTGTCTGTCTGCAAGGTATTCCTATCGAGTTACCGCACAATAGTTATCCTTCCTGGATTCACCATAGTTGTCAGGGAAGAGTCCTGTCTGTCTGCAATGTATTCCTATCAAGTTACCGTACAATGGTAATCATTCTTGGATTCACCATACGTTGTTAGCCGTCTCCATACCTACGTGCTCTTGCCATGAGAGTTCTATACCGACTCTAACGGAAGAGAAAAGCAAATAATCTACTGAGCATTGCGTTTATGCATGAGATGGGTACTTTGATTACAAAACCGGAAGTATCCCCAAGTCCAGAATGCATGACCCTGATCCTGACAAGACCTTTACCATTACTGTGCAAAAACTGATAAAACCTTCAATTATACAGTGTGCTCGCAGTGTGCGGGGCAAAGGAGTTATCTTATCCTTTCTCCATACATCAAAACAAATCTGCCTGAGCTACTCACTCCTTGCGTCGGAGAGACCAAACCACGTGACGTACTTCCGAGTCTGCGTGCTCTGAGTCTGACTCTCGACAGGACCCTCTGAATCCATGACAACAGGACTCTCAGTACTCATGACAACAGGACTCTCAGAATCCATGACAGCAGCATCTTCAGTATCCATGACAACAGGATTTCCAGTATCCCTAACAAGGTATTTGGAATGACCCTCACCGTGCACCAAAGCCCACACACGCAGATTCCGTGCACAACAAGCAGACTGACCATCAGACTGAAAGACACTCCAGGCATGGCGACTCGGTTCTCAGTCTTAGCACACACTTTGGTAGACACACAACATTGTAACTTTAGCTGAAAAACAGCCTGACTGGCATGGCAGCAACTAGTTCAAACCCTCACACGGTTAATGATCATTTCAACAAAGGAAACTCACAACATGAACTGATTTCACCCTCGGTCACAAGCATACACACTGTTGAAGATGATCCAAATCGAACATTTTTTGTTTCACTATCGTTTCCAACGTTCATGATCACTTCAAAATCAAAGGAAACAAAAACACAAAAGCCAATACACCACCAGGAGGTGGCTGAGTCGACAGCCTCGGTTTTCACACAGAGACAATGTTACCCATACACAGCATGTGTTTGTAGGTCCAAGACACACATTCAGCTTTCATGAGAGTGTGTGCCAAAGCCTGTAAAGCAATGAAGTACATATAGATTCTAGTTCGCCTCCAAACAAACGTTCTCATTACTGGTATGGAAAAAGAGGATAGATAGAGGTGGGGGGTGGGGGTGGGGGTGGGGGGTGGGGGTGGGGGGGGGGGGGGGTGGAGTTCCGGGGGCGCAGGGAAAAGGGTGGGAGAGATGAGGGGTAGGTAGAAAATGTGTGTGTGCGTGCGTGCATGCGTGCGTGCGTGCGTGTGTGCGTGTGTGCGTGCGTGCGTACGTGTGTGCGCGCGCGCGCGCGCGCGCGTGTGTCTGTGTGTGTGTGTGTGTTGTGTGTGTGCGTGCGTGTTTGTGTGTGAGTGTATGTGAGTGTGTGGAGAGGCGGAGTGGAGGAGAGGGGGGGGGGGGGCCGTGGGGGGAGGGGGGGGGGGATATAGGGGGCAGAACTGAAGAGGGAGAGTTGACAAGACCCCACCGCATTAGATTTCTACCAACGATACGACGGGAAGGAAATCCGGGAAGGGCGCGCGCGCTCACACACACACACACACACCACACACACACACACACACGACAGGAAGGAAATCCTGGGGAGGGGCGCGCGCACGCGCGCGCGCGCACACACACCACACCCCAAACCACGGCGGGAAGGAAATCCCGGTGAAGGGCGGGCGCGCGCGCGCGCGCGCGCGCGCACACCCCACACACACACACACACATACACACACAACGAGGGGAAAGGGAAAATCCTGGAAAGGGCACACACACACACACACACACACACACACACACACACACACATACACCACACACACGCACGCACGCGACACACACACACACACACACACACACACACACACACACACACACACACACACACACACAGAGTAACCGTGCAAAAAAAATCCGTCCATTCCGAAACAAGAGTGGGAAGAAAGAACAACACCCAACCCACCACGAGCATGTCAAAAGATCAATGCTAATCGTGTAATCAGCTTACCGGACAAAGACAGAGACACGTTTACACCTACATAGTACCTTTCCAGATGTCGTCAAAAATGAGGAAAATGGTTCTGTTAGGTCGAAAAAATTGCCAACATTGTCTGTTCCTCCCATTACTTCACATTTCCTTTTACATCAACCTAACATTTTTTTTTTAAAACCAGGTTTGGCCGGTTCGTATCTCCCCATCACTGAATCCACCCACATTCGTTTATTTCCTTTTCGCCCTTTTCCCGTCTCTTTTTCTCTCTGTTTCTTTTCTGCAGCAGCAGCAGCAGCAGTACTGCGTCACTGTAGTAAAAAAACAACAACAAACAATCAAGCAAAATAATTTCGTCCCTTTATCTGCATTCTGGACATGTAGGACATCAACTGGGGATATATATGGGGAAGTGGGGAGGGGGGGGGGGGTTCTCTTTAAGTCCCACCGCTATCCATGTTGTCTTCGCCCCTTGCCCCCCCCCCCCTCCCCCCTCCCCCCCCCCCCTCCCCCCCACCACCTTCCCCAAATTTTACTTTGAGCCATCTTACTCATTCGCCAAAGCAAAAAGCGTGCACGCAGGCAACAACTCCGCCGCGCCACCAGGGGTTAGCCTGTTGAGTTTCTTGGTTTTAAGTACATGATTTAGTATTTTGCGTCAGATTACACACACACACACACACACACACACCACACGCTGATTACATTTTTCACCAATCCGACTTCAATACCGAAAAATTGACAATTACTTTGAAGTTTTTGACACCAGAAAGCTTCCATATCTAAACTCCTGCTCTTGCGAAGGGAGTGGTAGAAAGTAAGGCGGGTGCAGAGGATAAAAACGAACGCGGGTTTGCAGCGGATGAATCGGGAAGGGGGGGGGGGGTGGGGGGGGTTTGGGGTGGGGGGGAGGGGGGGGGGGGGGGAGGGGGGAGGGAAGAGGGGAGAGGGGGGGGGGGGGGTTGCGGTGGATGGGGTGTGGGGGGGAGGGGAGGGGGGGGAAGACAAGAGGGAGAGGGTGGAGGGTGGAGGTGACAGGGTCCCCGATAAAGGGCGCTGATTGCCCCGTTCATCAGGGCGTGAACCGATCGATCAGCAATCAGGGCTTGCTTGTAGTTCGCTTCCGTGAGAGGGGCCCAGCGTTGTGGAGCGTGTCCGCGCCACACTGACTGACTGACTGGGCGGCGACACGATTGGGATCACGAGGGCTTGTTGTCACAGCGGATTGGTTGCTTCCCCCCCTTCCCAGGGGAGACAATCGGCGACAGTTCAGAGCCCCCTACCCCCCCTTCCTCCTGCTCTCATTGTTTTCCCTCCTCCCCCCCCCCCCCCCCCACCCTTCCTCCTTGCCCTCCCTCTCCCACCATCTTACACTTTGGGCTGTAATTTTTAAGCGTTCAATTCCGTGAGAAAAGATCTCGTTCGATGGCACGAACTGGCGAATAATGCAGAAGCCTGTTTCTGACTACAGCATCTTCTCTTACCAGACCTGGAAAATGGTTACATCCCCCCCCCTCGACAGCTCGTGCGCTGTCACATACAGTAGAACCTGTCCCTCAAGTGACTCCACGATCTCTGTGCGCTGTCACATACAGTAGAACCTGTCCCTCAAGTGACTCTACATGCTCTGTGCGTTGTCACATCAGTAGAACCTGTCTCTGTGCGTTGTCACATACAGTAGAACCTGTCCTCAGTGACTCTACATGTCTCTGTGCGTTGTCACATACAGTAGAACCTGTCCTTCATGGACTCTACATGTCTCTGTGCGTTGTCACAACAGTAGAACCTGTCTCTGTGCGTTGTCACATACAGTAGAACCTGTCTCTGTGCGTTGTCACATACAGTAGAACCTGTCTTCATGGACTTAATGTTCTGCGCGTTGTCACATACAGTAGAACCTGTCCTTCAATGTGAACTCTCATGTCTCGTGCGCTGTCACATACAGTAGAACCTGTCCTCAAGTGACTCTACATGTCTCTGTGCGCTGTCACATACAGTAGAACCTGTCCCTCAAGTGACTCTACATGTCTCTGTGCGCTGTCACATACAGTAGAACCTGTCCCTCAAGTGACTCTACATGTCTCTGTGCGCTGTACATACAGTAGAACCTGTCCCTCAAGTGACTCCACGTGTCTCTGTGCGCTGTTACAGTAGAACCTGTCCCTCAAGTGACTCTACATGTCTCTTGCGCTGTACATACAGTAGAACCTGTCCTCATGACTCTAAGTCTCTGCGCTGTATACAGTGAACCTCCCTCAAGTGACTCCACGTGTCTCTGTGCGCTGTTACAGTAGAACCTGTCCCTCAAGTGACTCCATGTGTCTCTGTGTGCTGTTACATACAGTTTAACGTATCAAAAAGCTCCCTCTCTCTTCACAATTCCTTTTTTTTTTTAATCGGGTCTTCGCTGGAGGAGGCGAATCGTGTCCAGACAAAGAGACATTTTCCAGAAAACAAACAACAAACAACAACAACACACACACACACACACATACAAACGCACAAACATACACACGCGTGCGCTCGCACATGACCCCCTCCCAAACACACACACACACACACACACACACACACACACACACACACACACACACACATAAACACACACGCGCGCTCACGTACGCACACACACAAACACACACCTCTCTCTCTCTCTCTCTCTCTCTCTCTCTCTCTCTCTCTCTCTCTTCTTTTCTTCTTCTTCTTCTTCTTCTTCTTCAGAGGAATGGAATCTAATCTGAACAGCCTGCATGTCGAAGTGTTGATTAATTTTAATTCAACTTCCTTCAACATGCAATGACTCGTTCACTAAAAATTACACCGAAAAGTTTGTTTCTTCAATACGGACGCGCTACATCTAACAATGTAAACAATTCCAGCTATGCCAACCAACCAAGCAAAATGCACCGCGCAAAGACGCTTGGCTTGAGATTATAAACATAACTCAAGTGATAGCAAAACGCGTATTCGATTTGTCACACTTCCAACTCAGGGTATACTTCTATCAAGCAATAAGGACGACCCGCAAGGACGCACAACGTGTTGTGGAAAAGCCACTTTTCAATCTTGCAATTATTCCCTCAAAGGTTTTGGCTTGGTTTGGTTCTAAGCATGCATTATCACGTATTCCATGGCAAAGATCAAACATCTGTACAGCAAAACATCTGGACATACAAGAACGCTCAACGTCAAACCTTAATCAAACCAGCTCCACTGAAAACTGGTCTCCGCGGCTGTTAAAACAACATGGTCAGTGCAATAACAACGCAGCTCATTTTAGCCAGGCGGTGTTCAATCGCACGTGCAAAGACTCGTAAATGTGCAGCCGACCACCACTACCATCACCACCGCCACAACAACAACAACAACAACAACAACAACAACAAGCATGCCAATAGCAAAACGACACCCGTAAAAACGGCAGACCAAACCATCAATATTAGCAGGAACGTGTACCCAAGCACAAATCACGGCTGATTTTCCTGTTGTTATTCAGTTTTAACTAGTTATCTATTCATTTTTCAAGCTGCGTGCCGAGGTTAGGCATGCTAAAACTGACACAGAACACAGCTGTCAACCTTCTGGATTCGAACTGTTCGGAAAGAAGAAATGGGTGGGATTAAGGAGGAGGGGGTGGGGTGGGGGAAGCGGTGCGGAGGGGCATGGGGGTGCGGAGAAGCAGTTTAGATTGAAAGCGCTTTCACCTCTGGCTGTCCCAACTGATCCAGTTAGAGCTACACATCAAAATAATCGTACGTACACACACGCTTCGAAGCGTGCACTATGCTATATATCTTCATCTCCTGTCAGAAATATTTTCTCATCCAGTAGAAATGCAAAATGAAATGTAGAAACCCTTTTCTGGTTGATTTTCTATTCGGATTTTCCCCATCCAAATTTGGATTTTAAGGAAAATGATGACAAAAGGCGAAACCAGAAAAGACTAAAAAAACAAAACAAAACAAAAAAAAAAAACAAAAAAAAAGGGCACGTAGAACAGAACGTTGACAGCACTAAGGTTAGTCGCACACACAGCAACACTGGCCACACAGCAATCGGTCGATCGAGGTACCTTCTACCACCACTCCTTGACTGGTGGGGGAGGTTTGGGCGCCGGCTTGGGGACAACTGTGCACACATCACCGCTGCAGGTCAAACCCAGCCCACAGAAAGCATCAACAGACGTTCTTCTTTGCTTTTCCAACATTCACGATAGTGTCTGGCTTGGCACGGTGGTATAGCCACCGAGTGCGCGATCAGAGGATAGAAGTTTAAATCCCTTTAGCACCCCTACATGAGAAATAAAGCCCATTTTCGCTGCCCATCTTAACGAATTATCGTTCTGGTGGTATCATAGACAGGCAACGAAAGTTATCGAATCAGGACTAGCAGAATAATGCCGATTAGGTTTGGTTAGACTCCATTTAGGTTTAACGTCCACACCCTACAAAGATGATACGACTGACGAGGATAATCATCCTGGGACTGGGGAGATAAGCGTGGGGAGGAGTTGGAGGGGATTAAGGGATAAGCAGGAGAAGTGTGTGTGTGTGTGTGTGTGTGTGTGTGTGTGTGTGTGTGTGTGGTGTGTGTGTGTGTGTGGAGGGGGGGTGGAGGCAATTCGGTTCAATTCATTCCATGTTATTTAATGCACAGCCGACCACGGGAATCCACATCAGGCTGTCACCTCGCCAAAGTCAGTTATTTGGATATCTAACACTACACTGACACCACCAGCACAAGTTGTGCAGAGTAAATGCTTTTTTTCTTTTTCTTTCTTTCTTCTTCTATTCTTTGTTCTTTCTTTTCTTCATTAAAAAAAAAACCCCACGCTATCGGGATTCGAACTGGCAACCTCCGACTCCGAAAACGGTACGAAGCTGACCCGTCACCACCAGAAGTAACGCACGTCCGCCAGGCTACCAACAGATTCGCACGATCTGGGGTAGAATGCTGACTGGCGGTGGGTATGTAACATGAGAATTTCGCCGTAACATCGTAATTTTTGCAGACAGTTCCACGTCGGTTGAGGGCGTGGTCCAAGTTCGCCGAAGTGCATGCAGTAGGCCTACTCCCCATCCCCTCAGTTCGCTTGTAGTCGTGTCATTCCCTTCTCCTTCCTCCCCCACCCTCACCCCTCCCTGTTATGACGCAGGCTTTGGTTCTTATGTCTGTATCATTGAGGATCTTAGAGAAGCACAAGCGCATCGAGTATTGCAGCGTAAGACACATATTTCAAGCTGGGGAAAAGGACACCAACGGAATACAAGATATATCAACACAGCAGTCATACAAACATGTGAAAGCTTCGCAACATAAATGTAGCAAAGTAAATGTACAAACACAGAAACAACGTACAAAAATGAGATGTATGAGAGAGTCCATATACTCGCTACTCACTCCCGCGTGCTCTGTTTAAACACCAAAGCGCATAGAAACCACAGCAACGATAGGTAAAACTCCGTGCCAGATCCGCTATGTCTCTTTACGGCGCCCGCAGACGTGGCAACTTCTGAGGCTTGACGGCTTGAGCCACACTGTTTCAAGTATTGGTCAAACCTTGTCGGCAACGCTGACAATGGCTTAATGACAGGTTAGAACTGTGATCTCTTTGGGTTATCTTTCCCTATCAATATCGCTGGCGACTATCCAATCGGAACCACTTCCCGTAAGCGGCTAACTTCCCTTCCGAAACGGCGACTTGTTTTCGTTTTAAACACCAGCTAAATTATGAATTCGATCCTGCAGAGTATTTTCAAGTTCAAGCTTGCAGAGCAATAAAAAAAAAAAAAAAAAAAAAAAAAAAAGAGACCACGCGAAACACCGCGGTTTGGGCTCAAAAATATATCAAAAGAAATCAGACAAAGTCGAAACAATTCAACACGATAACAACGACAACAAACCATCAACAAAAAAGGAAACAAAGAACACTTCGTTCATTCTTCTTCCAAAAAACAACAAGAAGAACAACACACACACACGCACACGCACACACACACACACACACACACACACACACACACACACAAGAAGTACAACACACACACACACACACACACACACACACACCACACACACACACACAAGAAGAACAACACACACACACACACACACACACACACACACACACACACACACACACACACACAAAAATAACGCATTCCACTGAAGCCATGACGAAGATAACGACAGATGGACATCTCACTCTCTGTCCCATGTCTACTCACTTTTCTTCTCCTTGGGTTGGGGTTTGGGCTTGGGGGCCGGGGCTCCTTCACCGGTTTTGGGCCGGGGCTTTGGGCTGCTTGGGCTTGGGGGGCGCGGCGGGGGCCGGGGGAGGGGCTTCTCCACGGGCTTGGGTTTGGGCGCAACCTGCCTCGGGGTCTTCTCCACTGGGGTCTCTCTGGCGGCGCAGATAAAAAGTGGCAGAGTAAATAAAATGACTATTAAACACACACACACACACACACACACACACTCATTCACACAAGGTCAAGGGAAACATGTAAATAATAAATGTTTGAAAGGCTGAACCGCCAAATAAACGTCACAAACGGCAAAGTAACAAGCCTCGACCGACCGCTCATTTTTCAGGCAGGACAAGAGCAAACAAACACAACAATGGACATAAGTAAATGGATGTGGGGAAAAAAACAAAACATGTGCTGGTAAACAAGTCTTCGGTCACTGTAGGAATGCCTTGACAAGGATTTCAAACGGAGGGGCTGGGAGAGGAGAGACGGGATGAACAAGACAATGTTAAAGCGTAAATATTATTGAAGTCTTCACAGCCAACCATGGCATTACTGAGTTCAGCATTTGGAACAGAACGATTTGTGTATGACTGTCTGGAGTTCTATATTACGCTCTATAGGGGACTGCCACAGCTGCAACCAGCAGTCCTTTAAACGACGGTTCATTTCAAAATATAGACAAGATGAGCAGGAGCTCGACAACCTTTCATTAATCTGTAACTGCTAAAATATATAAAGAAAGGAGAGAGAAGAAAGACACACAGCAATCCCAATGACTTGAGAACCTCCCGCTGACTTCCGTTTAGACTCGGTGGCAAGATTATGAAAATTTCAAACAAAATTATGCGTGGGTAATATGACAAAACGCGTTTATGCACGGATCATGCCACAAAACGCAATTGTGCATGAATAAGGTGACCAAACGCAGTTGTGCGTGGGTAATGTAACAAAACGTCCTAATGCACGGATAATGGGACAAAACGAGATAATGCATGCACAATATGACAAATTCTGAACCTTGAAATCAGGTAAAAAGTTACAAATTTGTACCCCCGACACGGGGAGGTTATATTTCACTTGTGTCTGTTGGTGTATTTTTTTTTTGTCTGTCAGCAAGAATACGCAAAAAATTGCGGACCGATTCTAAAGAAGCTTATTGCAAAAATGAAACATGCCCAAGGACACACCCGTTAAAGTTAAAAGCGGATCCGTTGAACGGATCCGGTTAAAATGGACAACTCGTAGAAACCATCATCAGATTACGCAAAAAACTACTGAGCTAATTTCAACGAATCTTTGAGGACAGGTGGAACGTGCCGCAAGGAATTAACCAACTTAATACTGGTGTGGATCCTAGAGGCAGATCCGGATCACAGGGCCGATCTAGGATTCGCTTGACCTTAAGGGATGACTGCGTTTTCCTCAAGTGTGCTCTCCTAATGTGTATGACAACTTCATTTCTTTTACTTGAACTTGAACTGTATAAACCGGAGAGAAATACATGGGGAATTAGGAAATGTGAGTGTAATCCAAGTTTGACAATGAATGTATTCACTTTCGGACTTACACTGCAACAAACGTATGTGCAAGCATCCCCAATCACCCCATGCACACACACACGCGCGAACACACTCGTATACACACACGTGTTCGTACGCGCACACACACACACACACACACACACACACACACACACAGTTTTTAGGCATACAATAATGAGTTACCTTTCTTTGGTTTAGGCTTCGGCTTCGCTGCACATCATAGGAAACAAGACAGCTATCAGTTAGAGACTGTTCTGTTTGAAGAAGGCAGTTTACATCAACCCCGCTTAAAAAAAATACAACGAGTGAAATTGCCATTAATGTTGACTACCAATATCAGATTAATTAGGTAGGCCTACATAAATTACGGATTTAATTCGTTCACCAAAAGTACAAATGCGGTCAGGACATAAAATATGCAGTTAATTCTTTCACCAAAAGTACAAATGCGGTCAGTACATACTATGCATTTAATTCGTTCACCAAATATACAAATTAATGCGGTCAGGTGCGAGCACGCTCCTCTCTCTCACTCTCTCTCTCCTCTCTCTCTCTCTCTCTCTCTCTCTCTCTCTCTCTCTCTCACGCACACACACACACACACACACACACACACACACACACACACACACACACACACACACACACACACACACACACACAATCTGTCTAGCCACAAATCGGCATCCTTTTATTCCTAAACAAATCATGCAATCAGCCAATCAGACAATTAATTAACGTAATCTGACAATAGAATGAGAGTTAAAAACCAAGATATTAATGACAGTTAATTTAAAAAGAACATTCTTGATATAACAATAATGCTGATAGCGATGTAACAGCAGTAATAATGAAGGAAGTAAGGAAAATGAGTGATCGATATTGAACGATACTGACTGGATGACACGGGAAACGACTGAATGAAGCGCCGCTGGCAGCTCTTCAGTCGGCACTACCCAGGTAGGCAGCCCGTTGTGTAAACGAGTGTTGATTGTAAAGCGCTTAGAGCTTGGTCTCTAGCCGAGAATAGGCGCTATAATAAGTATTCATATTAATTATTATTATTATTATTAATGCTAATAATACCACCGATAATATTGATAATGATAATGATGATGATGATGATGATAATGACGACGACGATGATAATGATGATGACGATAATGATGATGATGATGATGATGATGATGATGATGATGATGATGATGATGAATGACGACGACGACAACGGAGGTGACGTTAATGATGTTTCGTGCAGCAGAATACTTCTTCCCGAACTATTTGAAGCTCTTCCATGTGAATCAACATGTCTTCTCGCGTGAACTGCTGGTCGTGGACCGAGACCCTCCCCCCTTCAACTCCTCCTCCTCCTCGCCCAACACACACACACACACACACACACACACACACACACACACACACACACACACACCACACACACTAACCGACACAGAACGAATCGAGGGCTTTGCTCACAAGTGTTTCTAAAATTACAACAGTTTTGAGTCAGTCAGGCCTAGTTTTTCATTACAGGATCTGACTGAACATATTTCGGTTTGGAGAATTAATTTCAGTTCAACAAACGTAACGGCAGTGGCAGAGAGAGAGAGAGAGAGAGAAGAGAGGAGAGAGAGAGAGAGAGAGAGAGAGAGAGAGACACACACACACACACACACACACACACACACACACACAGAGAGAGAGAGAGAGAGAGAGAATGGAGGGGGTGGGTGGGGGGACAAAGGGAGCAAGTAGTCGCTAGCCAATAGTTGGATCAACAGCAAGAATATCAACAGCACAGCACTCGTGACAATATGACAGAGACTTGTCGAATCTATCTGGTAGTCTACTTACCAGCGTCGCACAAACTAACAAAACAACCGCAACTGCACGATGATTTATTGTCCAACAAATGTTGGTTCAGAATAAAGCACTGAAACATGGAATGCCTAAGCGAAATGTGCGAATGAACAAATGAAAGAATCAAGAGTGTATGAAAGAAAGCAAGAACGAAAAACACAAGCTGCTTTATATGCTTGTTAGTAGCACTGCATATGTATGTGCGACAAATGAGCACGCACGATAGCAATAAACACTTCATAAGTTAGTGGTAAATCAATTGCTGTTTCATTTATCTGATTATAACTGAAATAGCATGTGATTTAAAGGCAAGAAAAGAACAACCCCAAAGCAGAAATCGTGCTTCTGTTTAATACATGTAAAATTGTTCACAGAAACGTGTTTCAGTGAACAGTTGATTTAATAAACATGAAAGAAACGGGTGGGAACACCACACACACACACACACACACACACACACACACACACACACACACACACACACACACACACACCTCTCTCTCTCTCCTCTCTCTTCTCTCTCTCTCTCTCTCTCTCTCTCATTGCACATACGCATTTACTCTCTCTCTCTCTCTCTCTCTCTCCTCTCACTCTCTCTCTCTCTCTCTCTCACACACACACACACACACACACACACACACACACACACACACATTTACTAAAAACCACACACGCACGCGCGCGTCTTTTGTTAGTACGAAGCAAGAAGTACACAAGGGGATTTCACTCCGCAGGTGTTAAATGGGCGAAAGATGACCTCTTTGAATGCACAGCAATAAATGAATAAATAATTAAACAAAAACATAAGTAAATAAAAAAAACCTCCTGAAAACCATCACCGCACTCTGTGCCATCAAACCGGCGTGATATTCGATGAAATAAACACTGCACAGAACAATGCTTTGCCCTCATACACATTGCACAGAACAAAGCTTTGCCCTCGCACACACTGCACAGAACAAAGCTCTGCCTTCATACACATTGCACAGAACAAAGCTCTGCCCTCATACACATTGCACAGAACAAAGCTCTGCCCTCATATACATTGCACAGAACAAAGCTTTGGCCTCATACACATTGCACAGAACAAATCTTTGCCCTCATACACATTGCACAGAACAAATCTTTGCCCTCGTACACACTGCACAGAACAAATCTTTGCCCTCATACACACTGCACAGAACAAAGCTCTGCCCTCATACACAATGAGGGAGAATGAAAAAGCATATCCAAGGCACTGCACTCCCGACGAACCACACGGCAGTAACCTCTCTGCAGGGAAGACAACCGCGACATGAGGCCAACCAACTTGGTCTTCTCGGGTTCAGCTTCCTCAGGTTCGACAACCGTGGGCCGGCGAGCCACCACGGGTGGAGGGGTGGGGGAGGGGTCAAGCTCTCCGGACTGCTACTGTCGATGGTGGGTGGCTCTTCAACTGACCACAGACGAAGGGAAGGGGTTGAGGGGTGTGGGAGAGGAGGGGGAGGGGGAGGGTTGGAATTAATGTGTTTTGAGTGAGCTAAGAGACGGAGTTTTTTTTCTGTCCAGTTTCCTATTGTTCTACAGCCCTGCTATTCTTTGCTGAGTCCGTTTCGGTTTCATCAGGGAGAGGTCACTGTGTGTGGGCTGGTCAATGTACGCTACACCACATCGGTCAAGTTTCGAGACTGTACTGCACAGAATTTACAGTTGATGGGTAATAAATGAACTGATGACTAAGATGAAAGGATTTAAGACGAAGGTCTCATGGACAAGAATTAGCAGCTCCTGCGTGGTTTATTCCATTTTCCTGACGTGGACCCCTGGAGCGGATTTGCATGGAAGATACCGCCTAAGCACTAAACGCCATACACACTGATCACATCACCAGTGACCAAACCATCCATCAGCACATATGACCATAAGAGGGTATGTTGACATCGGTAAAGAAAAGTAAACCTTGTTGGTATGAACTTAAAAGAAAAAAAAATACTACGCCACTGAACGAAACAAACATACAATTACAAAACAATCACGACGCGCTTCGACCTCTTTGGTCTTCTTCAGGCAAGACGAACAAGATTCAAGACAACGAAGCACTAACAGACAGTCACTTATCTCCTCCAGCTAGGCGTAAAATGGATGTGCATGTTGGTATGACCATGTATGATCCAACGATTTTGCCAACAACAACAACAAAAATCCTCCAGGGAACTATTTAGGGAGGAATTCGGAAGGAAAAAAACAGAAAAGAAAGCCCAATGGACTGACAACATTGCAGGACTGATAAGGAAAACACCAGTGCAGGCCGCTGTCCTGGCACACACTCGACAAAGCCAGAAGAATCTGACGTACTGTTTTTTTTTTTCTGTGGGGGCAACGTAATGGCTGCCCCACTGAGTCAAGGAGAGAACAAGAAAAAAAAATCATAAATTCATATCTCAAGGAGAGTCAATGGTCAATTTGAAAATGAGATTCGTATTATATTAAAATTCTGAAAAACAAGAGATGATGGAAACATACTTGGTATAGTTGCATTAATAGGTGAAGGTCGAGGAGAGGGCTCTTTGATTGGTTGCCGGGGTGATGACGTAGCTGTTGGCTTGGACTCCGTGTCTTCTGCCGGCGTCTCCTCGACAGCTGCATAGCCAACCAAAAATGACGTTAGCATTTTACATTTTTTTTTTTCAAACAAAGACATGATAGAAAAGCCACATTGGTAGATCTACCAAATGAAATAGAAGCACATTCACACCAATACACTTTCTGTGCTCCGGTTTCATGAAAATGTTCTGTTGTATCTTTCGTTCTTTCTATATGTTATTTTCTCCTTTCTTGTTAGCGCAATGTATGTAAAACAAAAAGGGCATATAGCTGTTTCATGTAAACCGTTAGTTTTGTTTGTTCTATGTTATTTTCCAAATAATAGAATGCGTTCGAAACTAAAATTCAGTTTAAGCGTGTGTCCACACACACACACACACACACACACACACACACACACACACACACACACACACACACACACACACTCGCACACACACACACTCACACACACACACACAAAATCTCTGGAGTGGCATTCGCAATCAGTCGGGCGACATGAAAGTTTTTTTTTTTTAAAAGCCGAATTCAAACCAGTTATATCCTTCTCGGACCCATATGATCCTAATGATATAGTACAAAATTGAAAATCACAATATAAAAAAAACACCACCACTTTGTGACAATACAATATAACTTTACTTGTCATCTACGGCAAGCTCATGTTATATCGAGAAACAACAAAACAACCGTAAACACCACACACACACACACACACACACACACACACACACACACACACACACACACACACACACACACACACCTGCGCGCGCGCGCCCACACACACATACACATAGAATAAAAAAAAATCTCTCTCTCTCTCTCTCTCTTTCTCTCTCTCTCTCTCTCTCTCTCTCTCTCTCTCTCTCTCTCTCTCTCTCTCTCTCTCTCTCTCTCTCTCTCTCTCTGTGACACCTTTGCAGTCAGCCGAATCAACACGAAAGCAGACAAAAATGTAACAATTCGAGCTAGTCAGGTCCTTTTCAGACTCACAGACACGAATGACAAACAAAAAAAGCAAAAACACAATACATAAGTGATAGAACAATATCAATGCACGGACAACTACTGCATAGTCACGTTACAGAGGGGACAACCCAAAACAACCGGCGAGAGAAGCAACACTCATCCGCCAATGTCTCCCCTCTCTCTCTCTCTCTCTCTCTCTCTCTCTCTCTCTCTCTCACACACACACACACACACACACACACACACACACACACACACACACACACACGCACACACGCACGCACGCACGCACGCACACGCACGCACGCACACACACACACACACACACACACACCGGGTTTTGGGAAATGGTTGCCTAAAAAAAATTGTATTACCACGCGGCCCCAAAATATAAACATGCATCATGTTCTAAGACTTTACGTCGATCTCCAACTAAAATGGGTGGCGAAAACGTCTGTTTAGCTCATTTACTTAATTCTGAGCTTGACAACAGCTTTCCAAAATTTGGTGACTTAAAATTGAAATCGTGCACAAACGATATGTTCTTTTGGCACCGAGAAACTAAAGCCAAATGGGTCGTAAAACTGGAATTTGGAAATAATGGCTATTTCAAGTTTTGGTTTCATTACCACGGAATTTTTGGTGGGAACAAAATAATCGGTGTGATGACACACGATCGTGTACTCGCCTTGAGCTCAGAAAACGAACATTCACAAAAAGTTAAAAAAATAGATCGTACTCCTCACAGAAAACAGATAAAAGAAATCTTTTTGTCAGCACGATCTTTGGACACTGATAATTCATCCCTTAAATGATTTTGTCATAAAATTGCCTGAAAGTGCCTTTTTTGTCATGTTTTATAATTGCCTTGAATCTTCGTGGTAATGAGCTTGGATGGTCACTTAAGAAACATTGAAATTGTACTGTGATCTTACACCCATGCTTTTTTTGTCCAAAACAGACAAGCAGATGTCAACTTGACAAAACGACATGCAATATCACATTCCTTTATGGGTATCAATATTTTCCTCAATTGATGCTAACGTGTTCCTTAGGCAACCAAATCCAAGTCAGTTTTGTACCCACGGTTTGTATTGTGTCAGCATCGGTGAGATAAACAAATTTCAATTACCATGAATATTTTGTTGTATCTTAATGCCACTCTGTTTTCAGTGGCAGTTATTATATTTTAGGATGGGTGTTCACAAGCTTGGCAACATGTAATTTGGTGCTTGTTAAGTAACCATTGTAATGGAAAAGAAGTGAGCATCTCGTTTGTGTTAGATTTTGAACATTCATTTTGTGGAATTAAAGGTGTCACGGAATATTTGCTGTGCACATTATGAACAGAAAAACTCGTTTATGACATGAGCTTTGTGTTGTTGCCTGTTTTTTATGCTATAAAAATGTATTATTATTGATTTTGATGGATTTTTTAAAAAATGGCGGGAAATTCAAATTTTGTGTTTTTTGGTACATTCTGATCGTAACGTCCTGACACACGATGGTTTAAATCAAATTTGCAACAAAAAAAAAATCGTTTTTTCCTCTCAATATATGACATTTTATATCTGTTAAGTAACCATTGTAACGGAAAAAGCAAGGTTCTCGATTGTGTGTGATTTTGAACATTCATTTGGGTAGAAATAAAACTTGTCATAGGAATATTTGCTGTGCATATTATGTAAAGAAGAGCTCGGTAACGTCATGAACTTCGTGTTCTTGCCTGTTTTTTACGCTAAAAAATGTATTTCTATTGATTTGGATGGATATAAAAAAATGGCGGGAAATTTATATTCTGTGTTTTGTATACATTATGATAGTAGACGTCCTGTAAAACACTATGGTTTAATCAAATGTGCTAAAAAGTAATTTTTACTCTCAATATAACATTTTATATCCGTTAAGTAACCGTTGCAATGGAAAAAAATGCATGTATGTGAACTGCATTGTTGATGACTTTGTTGAGCTCGGATATGAAATAATTTCTGTTGATCCCATATCATGTGTGACACAACGAAAATGTGTAAACACCACCACTATTGTAGGAGCATCGGTGGTTTACTTGTTTGATTTTATTTTAGCTTTTTTTTTCTTTAGCCACACGAAAACAAAAAAAAAAAAGAAACCAAAGTACAGTTACACACACACAAAGTTTAATCGGTTAATGCACATCAATTATTAGAGTTAGATCGTTGTGTGGCTAAAATATTTCTATCAGTTATCAGAAATATTGCATACATTTATATACCAACAACATACAGAACGAATGGTAAAAGACAATATTAACGTCATATCACCGCCTGGGCACTTAAAGATAAGTAAGGCTAAAAATAAAGCATTTTTTTGGATTTTCGATCACGGCCAGCACCAGTAACTGTGCATGCTATGGGCTCAATGGGAAGACTGAGACCACACGTATAGTCCACTTAATGGATGTGCATTAGAGTGTTTCTCAAACTTCCTGACCAACACTACAGGTTTCTATAAATTCGAGCCTGATTGATGCCAGGCCATTGACATTCCTCTTTCTTTCCATGTTCTACTTTTTCTCTGTGTTCTTTCTTTATTCATTCTTTTGGAGAAACTTTTTCCTTGGATTATCTTTCCACCACTACGTCACCCCCACCCTCCTCCTCGACCCCTTCTTCCTCATCCCCATCCCCAATTCTTGTACCAATCCCTTTTCTGTGTTACAGCTATAAAACTTCTCTTCCTTTCTCCTCCCACGCCCTTCATCCCTCCTCCCTCCCCTTTGTCTTTCTTTCTTTGCTGTCTTTGCCTATGCCATTTTCTTTCATTTCTTTTTTCTCCGCACCTGTATCTCTCGGCTTTTAAATTCTTTTTCCTTGCTGTATGCTCCCCCTCCTCTCCCTCCCTCCCTCCTCTCTCTGTCTCTATCTCTCTTTCTCTGTCTCTATCTGTCTCTGTCTGTCGTTTGTCGGTCTGTCTGTCTGTCTGTCTGTCTCTCTCTCTGTCTCTCTCTCTCTCTCTCTCTCTCTCTCTCTCTCTCTCATTCCTCCTCCCCATCTCTTTCTTGTTGTCTATCCTCGTTTTCCCCCGTTTCTCTGGATTTGTCCTTTTACAACCCCCTCCTGCTCCTTTAGACTTTCCTCTAGCATCCCCCCTACCCGGGCCCCCTCTCCCTCCATTGTCCCTTACCCCTCTCTTCTTCCTCTTCTTTCTGTCTTCTTCTTTTTCCGTCTCCTCCTCCTCCTCCTCCTCCTCCTCCTTCTTCTTCCTTTGTTTTTTTTTCCCTTCCGTTCTCCTCTGCACCCCTTCCTCTTGGCTTCTCTCTCTCTCTCTCCCTCTCTCTCTCGCTCGCTCGCTCGAAGTTTACGTATGATATATAATTTTTGTTTAAATAAAATAAAGAAAATGAACAGGATGTCCACATTTAACACCAGTCAACCGCACGCTTACCACGCATTCAGTCTGTTAGTGTCGCTCTGCTTAGCACGAAAATCACGGCGAAGTTTCGATTTGCGTGCGTGCGTCTGAGTATACGGGACATATGGCGAAGTGGTCAGCGTCGCGAACTCCCGCTGGGAGGTCGTGGGTTCAATTCCCATCAGAGTCATGTGGGATTTTTCTGCTCCGACCGGCTCCTACCCCGAACTGAGTTTGCTACGGGCTCAGTTGGGAAGACTGGGACCACACAGTCGAGTTTCATCCACTTAATAGATGCGTCTCTGAGAGTGTTACTCAAATTTCCTGACCAACACTGCAGGTGTCTATATCTCTCGTGCCTGGTTGACGCCGGGATATATATTATGAAATGAAGCGAGTAGAGTAGAGTAGAGTACAGCCCTGTCATGCAGTCTCAAACCGGAATGGAAATCCGTAGCATCATCTTAATGATCCTCATTCTCATCGATCAGCATGAAAAAAGTTTCAAATTCTGTGGCCCTTCATGCTCTGCTCTCATGGTGACCTCCGTTTCGATGTCCTCTCCACGTCTGTGACCTTGGTATAGTTTCCGTCGGGGTCACCGGCATGGGTGAGTCCCTAGGGGCTGTCGTTGGACGGACGGTGGCGC
Source organism: Conus ventricosus (assembly GCA_018398815.1). Lineage (NCBI taxonomy): Eukaryota > Metazoa > Mollusca > Gastropoda > Neogastropoda > Conidae > Conus > Conus ventricosus. The sequence goes on along the minus strand of CM031607.1, from coordinate 24,754,488 downwards.
CCTCCGTAGGGAGAGCTCACTCACGCCGGTTCCGCGACTAAGCAATTATTGTCTTCAGTAGGGGGCTTAGTAGGTGGTGTCCTGCGTGTGTTGGATCAGAACAGGCGCCACTGAACATCACCGAAGTGGCTCGGCAGCAGTGCAGTGTCTTCTCCGGTGGGTTGCCTTTTGACGACTTGACATTAAATGCTCCCTGTGGATTGCCGTGCCGGGGCTACGGTGGGACTGACTGGCTGTGGCTGTGGACGGGGTGTCGGAATGAGCGGCGTGGGTGCAATGCCACTGAGGTGGCACAGAAGATGGGACAGCAAAAAAAAAAAAAATCAGTCAATCAATTTTTAAAAAAAATCATCCGGTCAAGGTCGTCAGGGATTTGCTATAATTTTGATCTCTTCCTATGTATAGTTTGTATCATGCACAGAGAGTGCCGCCACAGTTAGAAGCAAAAACACAAACAGAAAACAACGTCAGTGTGTCTTCTATGTTTAAACATAATTTAGTAACAAAGCAATGACGGTTCTCCAGCCTCTGCATATTTGCTGTACACAGGGGAGCTGCGGAACGCCCCCAGACACAGTCGAAGCCCTTGATGATGTATGGGATGTAAGTTTTAAGGTAGGAGGGTCTTGCAGAACCATAAACAACACAATTTTAGTCCAATTGGAGCGGATCAGAGCCCTGTAAAGATGAAGAGTTTACTTATCGGCACCCCAATCCGTGCGTGCCACGACTCGGAGGATGTTCAATATTTTTTGACAGAAAGTTTTGAGGTATTGGGTGACATTCGATGTTGAAGTTTTTGACAAAAAATAACTCCTAAAAATTTAGCTTCTTTTAAACAACAGCAACAACTTAACACACATTCACCGAAAAATACACTGACAGTGCTGCCATTCATCAAGACAGTGATTTCGTCATTGCAGTGTTCATGAGTTAGGTCATTCGCGGGAAACAATTCCACATTTTAAGTAACTATCCACATGAAGCCTTAAGTTACATTCCACAATTGGTAACTATCCACATTTAAGTAACCAATCCACAATCTGGGTGAAGAAACCATCCACATTTAAAGACACCATCCTCACCTCTAAGAAACCATCCACATGTGGATGGCGCCCTAAAGGGATTTAGGACACCAAAAGTGTGGGAAAAAAGGAACACACCACACACACACACACACACACACACACACACACACACATACACGTGCACGTATACACACAAACACACACACACACACACACACACACACACACACACACACACACACACACACACACACACACACACAAGCACACAGCTTGCACGTTCAATTCCATTCCATTCTTCGTATGAGAAAAAGACAGAGTGCCGAAGGAATGGACGACAACTCCCCCCATCCCCATCCCAGCTCCCCACCGCTCCTGTTTCATCCCGTACGTATTCACTGGTATCATGTTTTCACTTCATTCTGGGAGATGGAATCAATGCGACAACCTTAAGGGTGAGATTAAAACGGTTGTACACGCAACAAAGTCACCGGTAGGTAAACCTCGAAAGTTCTAGCCAGGGGTAAGACTTCTCTTCGTTCCTTGATCCCGTATGAAAGGTGCTTTCTGTCAAATATCAAAGAAAGATGATTGAAATTTAATGATGTCGTATGTTCCCGTGGCATTTCAGAACGTTGGCGACTTGACTTGTTTGTGGCCAACCAAAATCCCTTTCATTTTGGATAGAGAAAAAAAGCTCTGTTGTATGGGAAGAGAGAAAGGTGGGAGCGGGAGAGAGAAACGAGGAAGAGATGGGGGGGGGGGGGGGGGGGGGAGTAATGAAAGGTAATCTTATGGGTTATCTCTCAGACAAACAAACATACAGACAGGAACGAATCGACACCATGCTGTTAGTGATTAGCCGGCGTACAACGTAAAAAGAAAAGAAAAAAAACAACCGATCTCAACGTATTTCTCGTGTGGACGATGGATATTTTTCGACAATCCATGGGATTCACAATCTAATGCAAACAGGGTCAAAACGTCCTGTATCAACAGTCATGTTCAATTCCATAAGACATTGCACTGGAAGGTTTTCATCTCCACCGTACTTTGGAAGTAAGGATACTTCGTTCACAGATGCCAATATTTTACATAAAAGCCACAAACGTATTTTTAAATAAACCCAAACACACTGAGCTGTACAATATTACGGACGTATGTTGCGAAACTACACGTTGCATGCATCACTTCTAAACAGCAAGTCATCACGCAGTATTGTTCATTAGGACTCTGTGTGACAGTTACTGGATTGTATCGATCTACAGCCAGATGACACCATCAGAAGCAAATGTCATTAAACGCTATGTCCTGAACCAGCACGGCGTTAGTAAGAAAAACGTCCAAACATGTAAATAAAGAAGAGCGCACCTTTCCCTCTCTTCACTGAATGTATTACACTCGCATTTTTTTCCATTCCTACCAATCCAGTTTTTATGGAGTTAATATATACTACGCACAAAAAGTGAAGGATCGGTATGTGAAAACAGGTGCGTAATAAACTCAGTTCGCTACTGTTATTTATTTCTTAGTCCAGCCAAATTGTCATGAATTCTTGTTCAGCTGTAAGTGGGCGATGTTGTGTTAGTGCGAAAATTGCACGGGATTCTCTACTACTGAGCTGGGCCGCAAACGGAAAAGCGGAAACTTGCGAAAAATGACCTTGTTTTGGACCGTTCTGCCTGAACACATTGCACTTGCCAGATGGAAAAAACCATTATGCACGTGCAAGCACTGCTGTTTATGTGTGAGATGCTGTCGCTCGCTTGGCTTTATAAGAAGACATTCCACCAGTAGTAGGCCTGATCTGACAATGCCTCCACGACGAAAATTAAGCGAGTTGGATAGGGGACGAGCTGTTGCATGGTTCCAAGATGTTGTTCCCAAGCGAGAAGTGACCAGAGCGACTTCATGTGTCCATCTCGGTCATTGTCCGACTGATTCAACCTTCACAGCCAATGGGATTGTCCATGAAAGACGCAGATCTGGTCGACCGAAGAAGACAACCCCACGTGACGATCGTCTCATTGAACGACAAGCCCTGCAGACAAGAACAGCCTCTTCCAGCATCATTCAAAGGCAGTTCAGGGTGGCTACTAACAACAACATCAGCCAGCAGACCATACGGAACCGCCTACATGGGTTTAATCTCCGTTCTCGTCGCCCAGCGGTACGGCCACGCTTAACTCCAGCCCATAGGCAGCACGCCGCGCCTTCTGCGCACGTCACGTGAGGTGGACACGTCAGCAATGGTCCCAGGTCCTGTTCAGTGATGAATCACGCTTCACCCTTCACCACAACGACGGCCGACTGAGGGTCTGGAGGCGCCCAGGGCAACGCTTTATTGACGCCACTGTCCAAGAAAAGGTGGCCTTTGGTGGAGGTTCTGTAATGGTCTGGGGGGCCTTCAGCCTTCACCACAGAACACCCTTGTATCATGTACAGGGTAACCTGACTGCATCCGATACCGGGATAAGATCCTTCGACCACTGGCTGTGCCTACACTGTAGCAGATGGGACCGAGGGCTGTCTACCAGGATGACAGCGCTCGCCCCAACAGGGCAAGGGTGGTCAACGACTTCCTGCAGCAGTCTGGAGTCAACAAAATGGAGTGGCCAGCATGCAGTCCCGATCTCAACCCGATTGAGAACCTCTGGGATGAGCTGGATCGCAAAGTGAGGAGCCACCCCTCTCCCAGGGATGCCCAACACCTCTACCAGATGCTGCAGGCTGAGTGGCAGGCGCTTCCACAGAGGATCTTCACCAACCTGGTCAACTCGATGAGGACTCGCTGCGTCGAGTGCCAGAACAGCCATGGTGGTTACACGCATTACTGAGCTTTTGGGAGCATCAGTATGCCCTGTCTTGTGATTTCAATGACTTTGGGAAATCAAATTTGGATACGTACCCACTTTAATCAAATGTACACACCAAACGATTGCTCGAGATTGAAGGCAACTGTGTATCGTTATCACTAAAGAATGGAATTAAATGTTGGCCAAACTTCAACGCACTGACTTTCTTATTTTGACAGTTATGAATGTTTGTGAAAGTGATCCTTAACTTTTTGTGTGTAGCTTATATCTAAAACAAAAATGTGGCTGTTCAGCTAAAAGACATATCTCCTTTTTGTCTCTCCAATCCACCGCCCCTCTCTTTTTCCGGAAATCTCTGTTCCTCACTCATTTTAGAAAAGGGTGACAATGTCATAGAGGCTGCGTAGCCACAGGTAAGAGAAAAAAACAACTATTGACAGAAAGAAACTCATTGAATGAGATAAGAGAAGATAATCAACAGACAGAGAGAAGGTCCCGAACTGCTCGTTGAGCTCTTTCCGTCAATGAATTTGTCTTCCAGTAACCGTGGCTACGGAGTCACTGCCCGTCAGAAAATTCTCAGGATATGTACACTTCGCTGATTTGTCACAATATCCATTTCAACTGTGATGGAAAGAAACTATCGAATTCGGGGAATGTCGTATATTAAATGTTCGTTCCCGATGAGGTAAACGTTGCCAGACGCTCAGTGTGGTCACAGCACCGTCAACATGACATTCATGGAGATGCAAATCCAGGGGGGGGGGGGGGGGGGGGGGGGGATGCACAGAAGAGAAGTCTGATCTTCTCATGTTCTTCATCGACATCACAAATGCCTTCGGGTACAGTCAATGGGTCATAACATTGGTTTACCCATGTAAAACTTGGCTGTCCCAGATTATTTGTACAGCTTGTCTGCCTGTTTGACGGTGACATGGTGGGCTGTGTCATCTCTGGTGGTGACACCTCAGCACCGTTCAGCATTCCCAACGGATGAAGCAGGGTTGCGTACTTGCTCTGGTGCTCTTCAGCCTGCTTTTCACGTATATCCTGAACCAAGCAGTGAGCGACTTGAGAAAGGAGGTTATCTAAGATATGTACTGGATGGTTCTCTCTGACCTCCGACGGACAAGACGTCAAGGCGAAGACGCTCGACAGGTTGCTTACTGAGGCGCTATTCCCAGACCAGCGCATCTTCATGGCACACCGACAGGCTGACCTCCAGCTTGTCGTCAACAGATCCGCTTAAGCTTCTCTTTAAGGCTCACCATCAGTCTTGGTAAGACACAGATTCTTCACCAGGCTGTCCACAGGCTCGGCAGCTTCTCTAACTATCAGCGTTAATGTCACTGAGCTGAAGACTAGTCACCATTTCAAATACCCTGGTGTATAATGAATACAGATAGCAACAGGCATCAGTATAGCAGTCAAGCTCTTGGTTACCTCAATTATGGTATGTTGAACCACTGGAACTTTACATTATCAACCAAAGCGTACAAAGTCATGGCAATCGCGTTCACGTGTATTTTGTACGCCCATGGCAATCGTCGTTCACGTGTATACTTTACAGCTGCGAGACCTAGACGATATACTGAAATCATATCAAGTAGCTCAAGTGTTTTCAATGACAGTTCTAAGAAGCTCAACTTGGTCATTAGCTGACAGGACACGGTGACCAACGTGAAGATTCTGGACAGAGTCAGCCTTGTCAGCATTGAGGCCACGACTCTGAATCCCCAGCTGAGATCCGCTAAGATGGACGGGCTATCAATCTCTATGGACCGCTCCCGCGTGCCCTGACAGCTGGAGGTGATACTTGCTCAGGCCCACAGAACACGCCCAAAGACGCGATACAAGAATTGCATCAAGGCAGTGTGAAGTATAGGGCATTCCTCAAAGAGAGCTGGAGTCTGTGCTGAAGACAGAAGCTGCTGTCCAGCCTCGACAAAGGAGGCTTTCACTCCTTTGAGAATAGCCGGATGAGAGCGGGTCACGTGTGCCAAGAGATTCTGGAAAGCAGCAGCGTTCACATCCTCTTCAGCAGCGCCCCCAATATGTTCTTTCTACAGAGCTCACATGTCTGTCTCAGAACCTGACCATCTCGCCTTATCCGAGCCCGCCAACCAAGAATGAATCACTAACACCAGACCACGATCCTAGAACTGCGTATGTGCACTAATCTAGGAACTGATTATCGCCTCTTTGTTCGTTCATGTTCCAGACCGATGACGTCAAATCCTTGCTCCGATCGGTTGTCGCACAGAATGTCCAAACTTCCGTCATTCTCTTTGTTCAGGCAGCAGTCAGTGTGGTCTGTGAATAGCTAGACTGAGGTCCACTGAGAGAAAGGAGGGCTAGACGATAATGCTGACGTTCTGGAACTGCCTATTCAAAACACTGCCTCTTAACTTTCCTTTTGACAGACAGTTTTTTTTTCGATGAACATTAACGCCGAAACAGTTTAAATGTGCAAAGCTGTGTGTCATATTGATATTCGTATATCGTTCTGAATGTTTTCTAATTAAATTAATGTTGACCTTCGACGGACAGAAAGCACAGCGGAGAGACAACATGCAAGCAGACGAATGAGTGTCGAGATTGAGGGCTTCCTTCCTATATTCAAGAGTTGCTGACCAAACTGCGCTTCTAACTTAAGCTGATATTTAGTGTGCACATCTGTACACATTCGGTGTCAGATACAATAACGTGTTCATTCTACTACTTTTGTTTTCAAAGTTAATCACAAGACATAACTCATAAAACTACAAACGAAGCAAAACAAACATCGGACATTAAATACAAAAAAGAAATACGTTACATGTCTTCAGCACAACATACATCTTCAGAATCTTAGCACTGGATTTTTGGCCACTTCCAATGGCTTGATTCACAAACAGTGTCCCAACACAGAAACACTCATGCTTCTTTCGTTGATAACGACCGTGCACTCGATATTCCGTGACAATAAGTACATAGAAACTACGACCGTGCCACTCGATATTCCGTGACAATAAGTACATAGAAACTACGGCTGTGCTGTTAGCGCCAACATCGAACATGCTGCACGTGCCATACGTCTTCCACGAGTCTTACTGCTCAGCTTGGCTTTCTGTGTGGCATCCAGACACAGGGTTCGTGTCGGGGTGTCGGGTACCACGAGGTCAGGAGCGGGGTGGCAGGATGTACCCGAGATACTGACACCCCGGTGACTCCCTTTTCCGCTGATGATAAGCGTGACAGGCAGAGTTTCAGGATGTTTTTATTTTATTTTTATTTTTTAATGCTAATTGTCACGCGCACACATATAAACAAGAAGTACACCAATGAAATAATGGTAAGAAATTTCGTCAAAAGAAAAACTGATGATGAAGAACAGGCAAAAAACAATTAATGCTGAACCAGCAAGATATGTGAAACATAATCCCCCTCTCCCCTCTCACACATGCACACGCGCGTGCACGCACGCAAACATGAACACACACAAACACACGCATGCATGAGTGCGCTTGCTTATGCACAGACACACACATACACACACACAGAGTTCACTCCTCCAACAGGTGCATATTTAGCAAAAGCTTCTTTCCGTCACCAAATCCTTGTCACTGAAGCCAATGCTGTTCAACCTAATTGACCTTCCGTGGACACACTGGTGAAAAGGATGTGCCTTTCTAACGCTCCCTAGGAGGATATTTGCTACATTTATCATTTGTGGGCAAATTCATAGCTATGCAGACGTGCGTGTACATCAACACAGTATGCAGATACATCCATTGCCAAAACAGATGCTTAATACTACCTTTTTTCTCAACTCTGGGTGGCGTGAGCGATACCTTCATCTCAATTAAATGCACATTTACTTCTTGGTAACCGTGAAATTTCATCAACAATGCATAATCTGAATCACGTGAAGTCACAGGCAAATCATGAAATACAATAACTTTCAAACAAAATTTTACACACACACACACACACACATCACACACTCGCACACTCGCGCGTGCAATCACACCCGCGCGTGCACACACAACTTCGCGTGCACACCACACACCCACACACACACACACACACACACCACACACACACACACACACACACACACACACATTTCCGTGACGTTCGTATAAAAAAAATCAAAATGTCGCCCTCTATTATTATCTGTATCACGCGAGTTCCGTAAAAGACAAAATCATGTCGGATTAAGTAAAAGGCAAAAAAGATCTTCCGAGCATCTGTGTGTGTGTGTGTGTGTGTGTGTGTGTGTGTGTGTGTGTGTGTGGTGTGGTGTGGTGTGGTGTGGTGTGGTGTGGTGTGTGTGGTGTGGTGTGTGTGTGTGTGTGTGTGTGTGTGTGTGTGTGTGTGTGTATACGAAATTCTGTGTGTGTGTGTGTGTGTGTGTGTGTGTGTGTGTGTGTGTGTGTGTGTGTTGTGTGCGTGCGTGCGTGCGTGCGTGCGTGCGTGCGTGCGTGCGTGCGCGTGCGTGCAAGCATGTGTGTGTGCGTTCAATGCGTGCGTGGAATCCTTTTGAAAAGTCACAAAAAGACAACGAAAAATAATGAATAAGTTTGCACAACATCAGGTCATTTTGTGAGGACAAGGTGACTTTTGGTACGACAGAGCAAATAAAAAAAAAGTGCGAACGCATATAAACAGTGCAAACAAGAATTTCACAATAGCTGACTAGACGCAATATAAACAGGTGCAAACAAAGAATTTCACAACAGCTGACTAGAACGCAATATAAACAGGTGCAAACAAAGAATTTTCACAACAGCTGACTAGTATCAAACGCAAATAAAACGAGAACGAAAATATGAATACACAAGTGTTATCACACGATTCTCATTGGAGCTGAAAGATACATTTCTTTACAAACTGCAGAGTGTTAAGAACACTTTTGTATAAAATTAGAGATTAAAACCACCGATAGACTTGATTTTACTTAAAGACAAGTAGATTACTAAACCTTACGAGATAAACTGTACTGGCCTTGGAGAACGTATCGATACAAAAACTGCTGGCTGAAGCGACAAGGTAATAAGGAAAGCAGAATCAATATATTATCATGATGTCGTACATCATTAATCCAATTGTATTATATATTATGTCATATTCTGTCATATATCCCATCAATCAGAAGGGCTGCCTCCTCATGTATCCTATAATTCTCCTATCTCATTATGTTTTCCTAACTTACATCCTATTCGATTTTGTCCTATCATATATCCTTTCATATTCTATCATGTCTCATCATGTATTAAATCAACACCATATGATAATATTCTATTCTATCCATAATCCTATGTCCTGTCCCACTGTATCATAATCCTATCCCTTCCTATTTTATCATACCTCCTATTCTAAAAACACTCCTATACACTTTATCCTACCATAAATCCTATCATTTATCGTGTACTATGAATATCATATCATATTAATAACACACCATAATCATACATATCCTGTCCTATATGTTCTATTATTGTATCATATTATGCATCCCGTCGTATACTATGATCCAGCCTAAAAATTTCATAATGTAGTAAATGTCTATCCTGTATCTATCTACCTACATTGCTCTATCTCTCTATTTCTCTCTCTCTCTCTCTCAAAAATATCTATCTATATAATATCTATCTATTACCTTATGTTAACCCTATGTATTTAAGCATATTGTATTCTACCCAATATCCTTTTCTTCCTCAACATATCCAACAAATTGTCATATTTGATATGATATGATACATGATATGATATGATATGATATGAAGCGATATGATATGATACGATATGATACAATATGATATGATATGATGTGACACGATTATATGATATATGCTATGACGTCGTATTATATCGTTATTATATCATACTATCGCATCATTTTATTCTATTCTGTCCTGTCATTCAATTACCAATTTTGAGTTGGCTGGTGGAATATTTTACTATCCTATTTTACTACAGCGATTTTTTTTTTATCTCCCAATTCTCCGCCCGCCCCCCCCCCCCCCCCCCCCCCCCCTCCTCCCCCGCGTCTAGAAATTCCCTTTCCTATTCCCCCCTCTCTCCTTCATTTAAAAAACAACAACTAGATCTTTGCTAATTTGTGTATACAGCCGGAGGCAATCGTTATGACTTTTTTTTTTAATTACAAAATTGTTCATTACATCGCTTTGAGATATGAACAATTTTTCTCGGGAACAGCACGACTACTAAGGTGGAACGGGAGACTCCATTGATAAAAAACTGCTCAATATAAAAAAAAACTAAAAAAAAACTTAGACATATTCAGCAGATATACATTGGCAGCGACACTTCATAAGCAACAACATCACCTGCCATCAATGCATTGCAGTTAATTTGTGAGCACACAATTAGCAAAAAAAAAATGTTGTTGCTCTGTTGTTGATGTTATGTTAAACACAATTACAGCAAAACATCCATGTCATGAGCAATCTACCTAAAACATACGCCTGAATTATCAGCTGCTAAAGAATAGTTTGCCAGTAGCTTGACAACAGCACACGATATGTTTTTAAAGAAAACAGCATCACAAAACAAGCACATACAGTAGAACTCAAAGAAAATTAAGTTTTATGAAAAAAAGAAGTTAAAGAAAAAGCTATTTAATACACACAAGCTCAAACAACAATACAGTAACTATTGTCTTCTGGGAATGTGCGATATGTTAGAAAATTGAGAATATAATAAATTTAGAATCTAATAAAGCTCCCTGGAAACAACATAAAAAGAGCGTCAGTTTTGTGTATGGTCATGTGCACACTTTTAAAATTCAAGTACATGAAAAATAAGGAACAACTCAACAACCAAACAAATTCAAAGACACAAAAAAAAATGTCAGTTTCATCTGGGAGTATATCGATGTATAACTCAGTAAAATTAGTAAAAAAATTAATGGTGTATGGAAACAAAAAAACGCCACAATAGATTAAGCACTGTGCGAGTTAGTCCATCCACTGTCCAAAACCAAGTCTATGCAGGGGCAGATTTCACGTTACGTGGCGGTTAGCGCGGGAGGGGCAGCACAGTGCAAAAGCCCACAGACACAACAGGAACGGGAAGTGAGCAGAATCCACCCCCGCCATAACGTCCGCCTACTTACGTTCTTCTTCCGGAACCACTTCAACTTCAACTACTTCCGGTTCCGGCGGGGGCACGCGTTCCTCCACGACTTCCGGCCAGACAACGGGGTCGTTGACGATGGTGGGCGGGTCCAGCACCTGATCGACAGGCGGCGTGGAGTCCTTGAGCACCGCCATCTCCACCTGCTCCTGCAGCTCTTCTCGAGCCTGCACCAGCTCAAAGCTCTCACCTTCCAGCACCGTGGTGTCGTCCTCGAACTGGGAGAGCGGCACGTCGATCTGCTCGGAAGTATGAGGGCTGAGGGCTGCTGCTGCTGTCCGGGGGGCCTCGAAGCGAACCGTCTGGTTCTGGAGGAGGGGATTAGAGAGAAACAAGCTTACCGTCCCGTAGAACTGCATCTTAGCTATCTAACAAGTGTGCAATATACCGTTGTTATTGCGAGCTGACATAAGTGAGTCGTTTTTGGTCTATAGT